>OY776129.1:40092140-41292140 GCA_963675135.1 Galeopsis tetrahit | reverse complement strand
TAACATTAATAAGATAATATAGTACTACTTTTGATTTAATGTAAAATTTAATTCATCTCAACTTATTCATCCATAACCTAATTATATACTCAATTTCATTATTCTTACTTACATTTTTTGATTGTGTTCATTTCTTTTTTAAAAATAAATATTCCCTCCATGCATCCAATTTCATTATTCTCACTTTTCTTTTTTAATTGTTCAATTTTATTATGCCCATAACTTTTTTTTTTTTTGGAAATAATACTATTCATACTACTTTATCTCCACCCTCCTACCATCACTTATTTACTCACTTTGTCATTCACTTTATTCATAAACAATCATTTATTTATAAATAGACCCCGCAATACTCCATCATACCCTCAACCTATCTACTTTATGAATAAACTAATCAATATTTATTAAAACCCGTGTCCGAAGAAGTGAGTATAATAAAATTGGACGAAAGAAATATTATTTATACTAATTTATCTCTACTCTCCAACGATCACTTATTTACCCACTTTGTAATTCACTTTATTCCTATACAATCACTTTATTTATAAATGGACTTCATCATACCCTCAATTTATTTACTTTATAAATAAACTAATCAATGTTCATTAAAATTCGTGCCTGAGAAATGAACATAATGAATTTGGACGGAGGGAGTACATACCACTACTCATTTTGTTCAAATTTATTATGCTCATTTCTTATAGCACAAGTTTTAATGAATATTAATTAGATTATGTATAAAATAGATAATTTGAGATTTGATGGGAGGTATTATGTGGTCTATTTGTAAATAAAGTGATCATTTATGAATAAAGTGAATGACAATTTGAGTAAATAAGTGATGGTTGAAGGGTAGAGATAAAATAATGTGAATCATATTATTTAAAAAAAAAATGAATATAATGAAATTGAATCATAAAAATAATGAAATTGTACTGAGGAGTTTTAATTGGATTACCAACATCAACCATTTTTAATCTACACCCACCGCTATCTCTAATAAAATCAAGTCTTAGAAATTGTGTTGGATGAGATGTGAATGGAGATGAAAAAGAGTGGATGATGGTAATTCAATGAATAGTAAATATGTATTTGGCCAAGAAAGAAAAGGTTGAGAATGATGAAGTTTTGTGTCAAATTTGATATTGTATTATTTTAATATTATTTTTAGTGAGATAATGATTGAGTTAAATAAAAGTGAGAGAGAAAATGTATGGATGGAAGAAAAGTAAGAAATATAATGTGCGGATAAAAGAAAAGTATGAGATGAGGAATAGTGAATTAGTGGTGATGTGATTTTATAAAAATAAGGTTGTATGTGTGTATTATATGAGTGAATGTGAGATTTGATTCATTTGAATGTGCAATTCAAAATCGGATGTGATGGAGAATGGTACATCCTTATCTGGATGAGACCATCCCTTTCAAAACAAGGTTTAAGAGAATTACTATAAAAAGCATATTTCAATTTTGTCATTACACTTAATTTTGAATTAATATTAATGTTGCACAAGTCGAAAATCGGTAGTCGAAATGATTTCAACCGTCAAGCATTCAGGTTGCCTAGAAATTAATGTTCTAGCCCAAAAATTAAAATAACAGGCTAAGTCGTGGGCTTGTGGCCCATAAAATTTAGGGTTTTATGAAATAAAATACTCCCTCCGTCCCACAAGTTTCCCACTTTCCTTTTATGGATATCCCACAATAAGTTTTTCATTTCATTTTTTTTTCATTTTTGGCATATGATTTTCTCTCTCTCAATCACGTCACTTATACTTTATCTATTATTTTATTCTACTTTATCTCATACTCATCTATTATTTTTTCTCTCACCATCACATCACTTATACTTTATCTATTATTTTATAATATTTCTTAATCAAAACAACAAAAAGAAGTGGGAAACTTACTTAGGGATGGAGGGAGTACTAAAGAGTAATTCTCAGTTGTAATTTTAACGTTAATTCAAAATCTCAACTAGAGCCTAGAACATTCACTTTGACGTTTTGAAACATTGGAGTTGTAGTCACTTTTCTCTAGAACACCGTTGAACGACACGAGGTTACATTAAATGATTGATCACATATTCACACATGTAAATAAACAAAATGTATTTATATGACATATATAACACATATGTTTATTTCTATTTAATAAAATTGTTAATTCGTGTAAAACATCTCTAAACGTCAATTAACATGAGATTAGTAATATGTGTTTGATTTGCATTGGATATAATATGATAATGGTTAGGTAAAATAAAAGTAGGAGATATTATGAGATGGTTTAAAAAAGTATGAAAAAAATGAGTAAGTTAGAGAAAAATAGTAATGTGAAAATAATATAGGCACATGTGTATATTAAGGGCGAATGTGTATTTTGATGGAGGATGAGAAATGTTGTTACGATTGTCAATGATAATTCGACTCCGATTAGACGTCTTCAATCACAAGTAAAATAATCGGCCACAATTCAATCCAACGAAAGCATGGCAATTCACAAATATAAACGAAAAACGAAAAACAGCGCACAAGAACGATTTAAGTGGTTCGATCAACGTGATCTACATCCACTGGACACACGACTTCAATTTGATTAGTATAAGAGATGTTTACAAACACACATCGCTCGGAAAGAGAATTTATCCTCACTTCGCTCGTGAACTCTCAACTCTCAAAACGAATGCTCGTATGCGTCAAAGATTACAATTACAAGCAATGGGGTATTTATAGGTTGCCAATGGTGATTGCAGCGTGCTCTGAACGCGTGTAGATTGCCACGTGGATTTTGTTACAACCATGTAACAAACTCACACCTTCAGCGTGACTCAATCTGAAATGACCTCCCTGCCCTTCACTTGTCTTCGCAAACAAGACGACTCAACACTTAGCCAAAAATTAACCCTGCTAACAGAACTCGACTGATCTGGTCCAACCTGTCTGGTCTTCCCAACTCGTCTACTTCTTCGCAACACCCATCTCATCTGATTGGACTCCTCCAACTCATCTGATCTGGTCTGAGCTAACTTGTCTGACTCCACCAGCTGATACGCCCAACAGCTGAGTCCTTCAGAAGACTTCTATCAACTAAGTACCTCGACTGATCTGCCCAACAGACGAGTACAGTAGTAGACTAGAATATACCTGATCTTTACCAGACGAGTCGCACTCGTCTAGTCTAGGAGATTTGAGATAAACTTCACAATTCTCCACCTTTAGCTCAAAATCTCCACCTTGAACTAAACAACTCCGATCTATCCTTCTCAAAGGACAGACTCTACTACTAATCTGCCGCCACCAGACTAGTAGCCTTCTCCGCAGAGGTCACTAATGCAAGCCAACTGACCTAAGACATAAACCAAACTTCTCCTTTGGTAATGCCTTAGTAAATGCATCAGCAGGGTTCTCCTCAGTAGCTATCTTAACCACCTGGACGGTCCCCTTCTCCACAATGTCTCTCACAAAGTACAGTTTCACATCAATGTGTTTGGTTCGTTCATGATACCCCTGATGCTTTACGAGATGAATTGCGCTTTGATTATCACAGAAGACAGTCACACTGTTCTGAGATAAACCAAATTCCTTAAGAATCCCTTTCAGCCACATGCTTTCCTTAACTGCTTCAGTCAAGGCCACGTACTCCGCTTCAGTAGTAGACAATGCAACTACGGATTTATGAATAGACCTCCACGACACTGTCGTACCAAATAGAGTGAACACATATCCTGTTAAGGACTTTCGAATGTCAACATTGGCTGCGTAATCTGCATCAACGTATCCCACAAGTGCATCCCCCTCACTTGGCATCTTCTGAAATTTCAGACCCGTCTGTGCTGATCCCAGAACATATCTCATAACCCACTTAACTGTTTCCCAATGGCTTAAACCTGGATCACTCATATATCTGCTGATCACACTCATAGCACGAGTCAAGTCTGGTCTACAACACACCATAACATACATTAAACTCCCTACAGCACTGGCATAAGGTATCTTGCTCATCTGAGTTCGCTCTTGGCTGTTCCAGGGACTCATCTGATTGGACAAACAATGATGTTGGCCAATAGGAGTAGAGACAGTCTTGCCTTATGCATTCTGAACCTCTCTAACACCTTCTGCAGATAAGTAGGCTGACTCAGAAGAATAGACCCGTCTAGTCTACTGATCTCCATCCCAAGAATCACTTTGGCTTCACCAAGATCTTTCATCTCAAACTCCTGTTTGAGGATCTCCTTAACTTGATTAACACTGTCAATAGACTCGCCTGCTATTAACATGTCATCAACATACAACAGAAGATAGGTAACACGAGTCCCAACCCGTCTAAAATAGACACAGCTGTCGTACAAGCTCCTTGTAAAACCAGCTGAGCAAATGTACTCATCAAATCTCAAGTACCATTGTCTAGGGCTTTGTTTGAGGCCATAGAGGGACTTCTTCAACAGACATACCTTGTCTTCCCCTTCTTCTATGTCCAACCCTTCTGGTAGCTTCATGTAGATCCTCTCGTCTAGAGATCCATGTAAGAAAGCTGTGGTCACATCCATCTGATGTAGCTTCAATTCGAATTGAGCAACCATAGCTAACAAGATTCTGATGCTACAATGCTTCACAACAGGTGAGAAGATTTCATTGAAATCAATACCTTCTTTCTGTGTAAATCCCTTAGCTACAAGCCTCGCCTTGTATCTAAGCTTGCCACCCCTCTGAGCCTCCACCTTCTTTTTATAGATCCACTTGCACCCAACTAACTTCTTGTTCTTGGGCCTCTGAACAATCTCCCATGTCTGGTTCTTGTTCAGAGAAAGCAGCTCCTCCTCCATAGCAACTATCCACTTCTCCTTGTTGTGGCAGCTGATGACTTCTGAATAAGATTTCGGCTCCAGAGACTCCACCTCAAGAGCTGCACATAATGCAAATGAGACTATGTCAGCTTGACCATACCTCTGAGGTGGGTGGACTTCTCGTCTGGTTCTTTCCCGTGCCAGCTGATAATGTTGAAGATCATTCTCACTATGAGGATCGCCCTCCTCATCTGGATCAATATGTTCTTCAACTGGTCTTGTGGAGTCAACTTGCTCCACCTCGACTTGTGTCTCGTCTGGTTGGTTATCAGCTGCACTAGTACTCGTACTAGTCTGTTCTGATAGAGGCATCCGACTCTCATCAAACGTAACATCTCTACTGATTATGCACTTTTGCATCCCAGCTTCGAGGCACCATAACCTGTATCCTTTCACGCCTGAAGGATACCCAACAAACACGTATCACAATGCTCGAGGCTCAAGCTTATCTTGCTTGACATGGGCATAAGTTGCACATCCAAAAACCTTCAAATAACTATACTCAGCTGCATGGCCAGACCATAACTCCTCTGGGGTTTTGTATTGCACAGCCGAGGAAGGACTTCTGTTTATCAAGTAGGCTGCAGTAGACACGGCCTCTCCCCAAAACACCTTTGGCAGACAAGAGCTGTTCAACATACACCTGACTCTCTCAAGTAGTGTCTGGTTCATCCTCTCAGCTACTCCGTTTTGCTGAGGGGTCCCTGGCACAGTCCTATGCCTTACTATTCCTTTCGATTTGCAGAACGCATTGAACTCGTCTGATAGGTAGTCTAGACCATTATCAGTTCTCAAGTGTTTAAGAGTCTTGCCTGTGACATTTTCACATTCAATGAGCCATTCCTTGAATTTCTCAAATGCTTCTGACTTCGACTTGAGAATAGACACCCACACTTTTCTTGAGTAGTCGTCTATGATAGACAAGAAGTATTTACCAGCAGACCTCGTCCGATTCCTCGCTGGCCCCCATAGATCAGAATGGACATAGTCCATGATCCCATTGGTAGAGTGAACACCCTTACCAAACTTAAGTCTCTTGGACTTACCAAGAATACAAGACTCACACAAGTCGAGTTGAGTGATCTTGTCTTTGCCAAGCAGACCTTGCTTAGACAACTCTACTAGGCCCTTCTCGCCTATGTGAGCTAGTCTTTTGTGCCACAACATCGAGTTGTCTTGCACCTCCGCTACATCTGATCTACCAGCTACTGTTTCTCCCTTAAGAAAGTAGAGATCACTCCTTCTCTCGCCTTTCAGGACAGTCAGCTCCCCTTTTGACACACTGAGCTCTCCATCAGCAGACTGGAATTTATAGCCCATAGAATCCAGCATCCCAAGTGAGATCAAATTCCTCTTGAGTTCAGGTACGTACCTAACACTCTTGAGTATTCTTACTACCCCATCGAACATCTTCAGGTGAACACTACCTTCTCCAACAACTTTGCAAGTGTGATCATTCTCAAGCAGAACAGAACCGCCCTTCTGTTGCTTGAAGTCATGAAACCAATCTCGTCTTGGAGTCATATGGAAAGAACGCCCTGAATCAAGGATCCATGTTTGCTGTTCTGTAGAGGATGTGATGGTTAGTGCTTGAGCAGACTCATAGCCTTCATGCTCCTTCTCAACTTGAGTCTGATTAGCTTGATTCTTGTCATTAGAGGTATTGGCACCAGATTTCCTCAAGAACTGCTTGTATTTGTGACAAGCATTCTTATAGTGCCCAGGCTTGTTGCAATGGTAGCACACTGCATCACCTTGATTGGACACAACTGATTTTCCCTTATCAGCTCCTTTGGGTTGACTAGACCCCTTCTTGGCACCAGATCGCTTCTGGCCACCTCTGATTGTCAATCCTTCTCCGCTACTGACCTTGTCTGCTTGAGACGTCTTGTTGTGCAGCAGTTTGGACTTGACAGCCAGCATTACATCCTCCAATGTAATACTTTCCTTCCTACCATACAAGATGGTATCCTTTAAGATTTCAAAGGACTTAGGGAGAGCACTCAATAGAATCAGAGCCTTATCCTCTTCCTCTAACTTGACATCTAAATTCTCTAGATCATCAAGAATTCTATTGAACTCATCAAGCTGATCCGGAATGGGTTTGTCATCCACCATTCTGAAGGCATACATCTTCTGTTTCGAATAGAGACGGTTAGCTAAGGTTTTAACCATATAGAGTTTACCTAGCTTGTCCCAGACCTCTTTCGCGGTTTTCTCTTTAGCAACTTCTCTCAGAACCTTATCACCAAGGCAGAGCAGAATATTACTTCGAGCTTTCCGTAACATCTTGTTTCTTTCAGCAGCAGCTGTTGCAGATTCACCAGCTGGGGCTGTAGACTCTTCGAGCACGTCGAACAAGCCTTGCTGTTCTAGGAGAGCCTGCATCTTGACTCTCCACAGCCCAAAGTCACCCGTGCCTGAGAACTTCTTAATATTATACTTGGTCGAATTCTCCATCTTCGAACTGGCAGTTGATTAATGGCTGACAATCGATTCCTCTCGTTCCCACAGACGGCACCAATTGTTACGATTGTCAATGATAATTCGACTCCGATTAGACGTCTCCAATCACAAGTAATATAATCGGCCACAATTCAATCCAACGAAAGCATGTCAATTCACAAATATAAACGAAAAATGAAAAACAGAGCACAAGAACGATTTAAGTGGTTCGATCAACGTGATCTACATCCACTGGACACACGACTTCAATTTGATTAGTATAAGAGATGTTTACAAACACTCATCGCTCGGAAAGAGAATTTATCCTCACTTCGCTAGTGAACTCTCAACTTACAAAACGAATGCTCGTATGCGTCAAAGATTACAATTACAAGCAATGGGGTATTTATAGGTTGCCAATGGTGATTGCAGCGTGCTCTGAACGCGTGTAGATTGCCACGTGGATTCTGTTACAACCATGTAACAAACTCACACCTTCAGCGTGACTCAATCTGAAATGACCTCCCTGCCCTTCACTTGTCTTCGCAAACAAGACGACTCAACACTTAGCCAAAAATTAACCCTGCTAACAGAACTCGACTGGTCTGGTCCAACCTGTCTGGTCTTCCCAACTCGTCTACTTCTTCGCAACACCCATCTAATCTGATCTGGTCTGAGCTAACTTGTCTGACTCCACCAGCTGATACGCCCAACAGCTGAGTCCTTCAGAATACTTCTATCAACTAAGTACCTCGACTGATCTGCCCAACAGACGAGTACAGTAGTAGACTAGAATCTACCCGATCTTTACCAGACGAGTCGCACTCGTCTAGTCTAGGAGATTTGAGATAAACCTCACAAATGTAAATCTGAAAAGTGACTGAGACGTGTAAAAATTCATCTTCATTCACATCCCAAATCATACATACTTAATGGTATGTTTGGTTAGAGATAGTGATATAAATGTACTGATGATGAAGAAGATGAAAAAGAGTAGGGATGGCTCTAGGGGATAATATGTGTTTGGTTAGAATTAAACTGTATGTCAGAAAAGTTAATTGGAAGAAAAATGATAATGTAATTGTGTGAAAATAAGTGTTGAAATTTTGAATTTAACATGGATTCTAGTATGAGATTTTAGATTTTAGAATTTAAAATTATACCCTATAAATTTATATAAACTCTAAAAAAAAATGCTTATTAAATTCTACAAAAGTCAATTATATATATATATATATATATATATATATATATTTTAAACCCTATATAAATACATATGTTTCTATATAAATACCTAAAAATTCACTAACCCTTAAAATTCAAATATTAAAATTCTCAAAATTCCAAAATAAAACACATCCTACACACATTAAGTTACTTTTTGGGTTAGTAAACCATGTCATCAATTCATACACATGTATTCTTAATAAAGATCTAGACCCCTATCTCTATTAATTTTTTTCTCACCGACTCATTATCACTTTTTCTTTACTCTCATTCATTCATTCACTCCTTCTATATTTTTTTTTTACTTTTCTTTCCCCTAATAATTATCCCACTAAATAAAAATAATTTAATATAAAGTCTCATTCACCTTATTTATTTTAGTTTAAAATTTCCAAAAATTGATTAATTTAGAGGGAATCATCATTAATTTCACTGTTCACTTACTAGATCCATTTAAAATAAAGCAAAATTTTATATGCACTTAACTCCTTAAAAATTGTTTACACATTTTAAACTTAAAAGACCTAAAAATGAAAACACACCTAAGTCTCGAATTCTCATACACCTTGGTTACATCTGATACAGACTTATTGTTTACAAAAGTTGTCATATCCACGTTTTTATTTCCATCTGCCATTCATTTTCAGCCGAAATCAAACAATTTCGTGTCCTGTGATATTTAATTTAATTTTAACAATTAAAACTAGAAATCCGCCCCTACTAGCAAACAAAAAATTAGGAGACTCACTATTACTAATGATGTTACATTTTGCAAAATAGGCCAAAGCATAAGCAACAAAATTAGCAATCAAATACATGTGAAAAGATAACACGTGTGAAAGTTGAATACACCTATAATTGGCGAGCTTAAAATGATGGTTGGACCAAAAACTTTCAAACGAATTAATGATTAATGTAATTAAAAAAAATTATTGAACCAATAAACAATTGGTTGAAACAAAATTTCACTGGTTGTTAAATTAATTCATCTTTTTCTGGGGTGAGTATTTATTGGTTGTGACGATTTTATCAGAAATTTGAGTCATGTTTTTTTTTTGGTTTAAATATAATCGAGTTAAAATCTCATAAACCATGATTCATATAAGAGATTAAGGGCATGTTTGTTTTGGGATGGGAAATTCGGATTTGGGATTTCGAAACTCCACCCCGTTACAGTTTGAGATTTTGATTCAGAATTTCAAAATCCAACCCTATAATCCTATAAAAGTCAACTCTATAAATACCTACAAATCTTATATAAATACCTAAACATATAATCCTATACTATAAAGTTAAATCCTACCTTACATAAATTCCAAAACAAACACAAAACATAAAAAGTATTAGGATTTTGAAATCCACTTAGATTTTGAAATTCGGATTTCAAAATCCTCAAAATCTCAAAACAAACCTAACCTAAAGAAAAAATTGCAAAACTTACCCACCAGGTTAGAGGGTAGCAATCCATCGTGTTAGGGGTGACAATTTATGCCCTTCTAGTTGTCATTTTTTTCGCAAGTTATGTCCAAAGCAGTGGAAAACTAAAGGTCGCCATCATTTTTCAATAAAATAAAGAATGAGCGATACATCAAATTAAATTGTTCGTCTCTTCAAGCCCGTCAATTTGGAATCTACAATTGTTCGTTATGTATACGGTATACTACAACTCCGCAAATTTAAGTTTGAATAATTAATTTGCTTTAATTTTCCGACGACCAAATTCAATAATTTTCTGACTAATCAACGGTCAAGTTATATACTCCATCTGTCTCAGTGAAACTACCCAATTTTTTTTTTTCGTATGTCCCAATGAAAGCTACTCATTTCATTTTTAGCAAACTACTCTCTCTTAAATTTCATTGTATTATTTCATCTTTCAATCACATCACATCTAATACATCTACTTATTCTATCATATTTCTTAATCTATGTATCCAAAACTTTTGGATAGCTTTCACTGAAACGAAAAGAGTATCAAATTATTTGTCTCTCTAATTCCGTCGTTTTGATATATGACTCATCCTTCAGTTCTCCAATTAAACAATCGAAATTAAGTTGAAAAAGTACTAAAGCACAGCCGCTCAAACCCACTTGCGATTCTAGGCTGTTTTTGAATGTTTTCTGGCAAAATGATAGTGTCAAGTCATATACCAAGACGGGCTTAGAGAGCTGAAGAATTTGATATATAGATTGATCTTTATTCGACGGAAAATTGCCAAATTTTTGTTGTAAAAAAATTGACGTGAATGAACATATATTTTCTGAAGTTGTAGTATACGGAATAAGCATTTAGAAGTATATACCAAATTGATGAGCTTGGAGAGACGGACAATTTGATAAATCATTTGTCAAAAATCGACGGCGACAAAAGATGGTGATATATATATATATATATATATTTTAGGAAACTTTGTACATAAATTGTAAAAAATTGGTAAGGGGGAACATAATTACCACCTTTTAACATGACGAGCAATTTTCTGCTAAGAAGAAATGAAACAAAAAATATGGTAGAGTTATGACAGTTATTGTATGAGGTTGGAGGTAGGGACGACCGTCCTCGGCCCCGATATTTCCAGGGCCTACTTATATATATATATATAAGGATAAAAATATCGTGGATATATCGCAAATTTGGATATTGCGATATGGATATTGGGGTCTAATGTATTTTTTCCTGGGTATCGCTAAATATCGATGTCGATATCGTTCAACCGTAGTGTAAAATTGGACGGGAATCGGGATATATCGCACAATATCGCAAACTCTGAAAAAATCACAAACTTATTTAAAATTTTATTTTTATATGTAAGAAATTATACTTTTTATTTTATTTTTAATAGTGCATAAAAATATATTCTCAATTCACCTCACATATTTAATAATTTTTTTTAAACATATAAATGATATGTGCATAATTATATCTTAAATTACTATAATTTGATGAGTTAGTATCAATGTTGTTTAGACAAATATGACATTTCACCTACATTATTTGAACCCTATAGCTCATCATTTTGATATTATTTGTATTTTATCATGTATATTTAATCATTTTGTATTGTAGTGTGTTGTCAATTAGTTTTCGTCAGCTAGTATTTAATAAATGTTGTTTGGATAAAGATGTCATTTCACATACTATATTTGAACCTCATAAGTCATCATTTTAATATTAATTGTATTTTATTTTATATATTTAATCATTTTGTATTGTACTATGTTGTCAATTAATTTTCGTCAGTCAGTATTTATATGAGTTTTTATGTAACAAACGAGCGAGACAGGCTTGGTGCAACAAACAAATGTGAAACACGTGTCGTATATGAGTTTCTGCAACTCATTAGACTTAAACGAGTTCTCATCCCAAAGCACATAGTAGTGAGTCGGCTTGCTCATCCCCAGACCTCCATAGTGACTGCACAGATAGAAATCAAAGTCATGTGGATGCACAATTTTACTATCCACCACAGTTCCCGGAGGAATTTTCTCATATTAACCCCATCATTTCTGTTTTCAACGAAAAGATGAGTCCAGTGTCGTTTCTGAACAACAATAAGAGTATGATTGGTATGGTGGAATAGGCCATGAATGGAATCACCATTCATGGATCTATTCCAAATTGGATGATTGGTATGATATATGGAATTGAATCATCATTCCTTGTGGAATGGTGATTCCCAAATGTATGGAATTCTCATTCATTCCCACACCCATGGATTTAAGGAAGGAATCAAAATTTTAATAAATCCCGTAATAAAAATTAATAATAATAATATTATTTAATAATAAAAATATTATAATATTTAATAAAAATATTAATATAATATATAATCTAAAAATAAAAATATAATAAATTTAAAAAATATAAATAATAACATATTAATTTTAACAATAATATTATTTTCAATAATATTAAATTATAAACATAATAACATAAAAAATATTTTTTTTTAAAATATAAATAATACGGAGTATTATATAGTATATACAATATATTATTTTCAATAATACAAAATAATAGTATAATAATTTTTGATAATATAAATAAAAATAATATTTTTTAAAATTTATTTAATATTAAAAATAATGATAATATTTTTATTTTAAAAATAAAAATATTATTTTTATATAAAATATACATTTATTATAAATATTAAATCAGAAAAAAATATATATTAATAATAATAATAGAGAGTCAATAATGATTATTAAAATATTAATAATAAAAATAATACTCCCTCCGTCCCGTGATTACTTGCACACTTTCCTTATTGGGACGTCCCAAAATTACTTGCACACTCTTTATATGGTAATACCCCACAAAATTAATAACCTCACAACATCATTTTATTTTCAAATTTACCACTCATTTTTTCCATACATTCCACTTTACACATCATCAAATTCACTTTACACATCATCAAATTACCTAAAATACCCCTCATTTATCTTACATCATCAACTACTAAATCCACTTTTCTTAAACAACGTGCCGGTCAAACCGTGCAAGTAATCTTGGGACGGAGGGAGTATATTTTTAAATAATCAATAATATTAATTTTAAACAATACTATATTTCATTCCCACATTCATTCCAATGGTATACCAATCATAGGAATGACTATTCTTATGTCATTCCATTCTTGAGTTCATTCCATTCAGTCTCAAATTCATTCCATCATACCAATCATGCCATAAGGGTTATCAGGGGACTATAATTATCAGTATCAAATAGTATTTTCAAGTCAAGCAACTCCCCAGCTAACATCATATCAAACTGTTGAGTTCAACATACGTTTTCAACAAATCCAAACACATTGCCTCAAAGTTCTTTATCTTTTCACAGTCTTGGGGGCTAACTCTTGCAGCATAACGGTTGGTTCCAATTCATCGTTCCAACAACCGCAACTATAGACGGACTTTCTTTGTTCATAGGCGCAGGATGATTCACATCAGCACCTATAAACATCACATGATCTCTTGCAACAAACTGTGTCAACTTGCCACTTAGTTCAAAATTGTTGCCCCCAACTTTGCATTAATCTTGAGACAAAGGTTGGCAAGATATCAGTCCTGTTCCTTATTGGCTTGAGTCAATAAACAACATTGAGTAACTACACCGATCTTTGTCTCCAACACCCACTTGAGATTCTTGTATCCAAGATCCTTCCTAGACATTACACACATGTGGTGCTCTTAAGTAAAAAAAATTTCAAAGAAACATATAATATTGGACTATTTCTATATAATTTAACAAACTTATTACAACCTATACATTCTCTAGAAAAATAAAATTTCTGGAATGGTTTTAGAATTTGTTTTGAGAGTGTTGTGCATGATGTGAAGATTGTTATAGAGTTTTTTCTGAGAGTGGTAGATGTGTTATATGTAAGGATGAAAATATATATATATATCTTAATATATATCGCAATTTTAATTTTACGGATATATTAATATTGTAAAAAATTTGAAGAAACGACGAAAATCTTATTAAAATCTTGAAAAAATATACTATTATGCATGTATTCCATTTAAAAGCACAATAAAATAATTATATGTTTGAAACAAGCCTATAAATAATAAATTATGGGTAGGTCTCTTGTAGACTCAATTCCTTATAAGAAATTGAGTAAATTTTAAAAAATTAGTAGGATGGATAATAAAAATAAAATACGCGAAAAATATTTATAATAATTTACGTAGCTTAAACTATTGAAAATAGTTTTTTTTATGTTGAGATCTAGTGTTCAACTCTTACATCTAACAATTTTCATATATATATTTTTTTAATTATAAAAGTGACATGCACTTTTTAATAATATTTTGTTGCACTTTCTAGTTATACTAACTTGCATTTTCTAGTTATACTAACCTGCATTTTCTAGTTATAATGACTTATACTTTTCATTAAAAGTTGTGTTGCACTTTTCAATTATAGTGACTTACACTTTTTAATAAAAAAATGTGTTACACTTTTTAGTAATATTGTGTTACACTTTTTAGTAATATTAACATACACTTTTCAACACACACAATTTCGGAAAAAAATTATCAATAAAAAAAATTACAAAAAAAATAATAATAATAAAAAATAATTAACCAAGTCAAAATTTTTATTCACAATAATCTTGAATATTTAGGGTTCACAATATTCTTGAATATTTAAGATTTAAGTTGACCAAGTCAACTCAATTCCTTATAAGGAATTGATTCTATATAAGATCAATCCATAAATTATATAAATATTGGCTGACGAAAACTAATTCTCAACATAATATAATGCATAATGATTAAATATACATGATAAAATATTAATACCAAAATGATGACCAATGCGGTTCAAAATAGTAGGTGAAATGACATTTTTGTCCAAACAACATTGATATTTGATACTAACTCATCAAATTAGAGTAATTTATGATATAGTTATATACATGTCATTCATTTGTTTAAAAAAATTACTAAATATATTAGGTGAATTGAGAATATATTCTCTTATACTATTAAAAATAAAATAAAAAGAAAATAATTGTATACATATTAAAATAAAATTTTAAATAAATTTGTAATTTTTTTAGATTTTGCGATATTGTGCGATATATTTTCGATATTTCTCAATTTCCGTCCAATATTACACTACGTTTGAACGATATCAACATCGATATTTAGCGATATTTTATGATATATCCGCGATATACGAAAAAAAATACATTAGACCCCAACATACATATCGTAATATTCAAATTTATGATATATCTGTGATATTTCGCGATATTTTTATCTTTGATTAAATGTATATCCTAGAACTTACCATTGTCTAGTATAAAATACAGATCCAAGAGATAAAAACTGAGAGTGTTATCCCAAGTGAACTAAAAAAAAAATTACATAGTAATCCACTATTCAGAGTGTATCAGTGGCGGACCTAGAATAGAGACAAGGGGTACAACTGTACCCAAAATGGAAAATTTTCAACTAATATTACTCATGTGTTATTCATTCATAAATAATTAGTAGTGGTATATAAATTTTGTAAGAAACACCGAATACAATTAAAAATTAAGCACAAATGTAAAATTTTATTATTCAAATAGGTCCAATAGTGATTTTTTTTCTTCAAACTTCTAGTATGTGATATGGTATATTAGTAGTAGAATTTTTCACATTTTGTGTACCCCTTGTATCCACGTAGGTCCGCCACTGTATACATATACACAAGTTAACTCACTTATTTTTTATAAATTTATATTTTAAAATTATATTTATTATAATATTTTTAAAAAAAAAGGGTAAACAGTAAGTATAAAAGTTAAGTTGGGACGGAGGGAGTATTATTTTAAGTTCATTTAATTCTCTAACATATTTTTTATAAAAAATTAGGAAATTTAATTTTGATGTTGGCCCGTGAGTCAACCCATGACCGCACCTTCCCATTCCTATATTTTTTCCGAAAAAAAAAAGGATTTTTAGGAAGTTTAATTTTGGTGTTGCCTAAATCATGTGATTGTTTAATAAAAAATTACTAAGGATCTTAAATTTTATTTTAAAAAAATCTGTTGTTTTTCCTATCTTTACCAATGATCTTTCCGATCAATTCCTATTAATATCTATTTTTTTTAAAAATATATTAATGATAGAAAGATTAAAGGAAGAGTGGAAAAAGAAAAGAAAAAAGAGAAGAAAAATAGAAAAATTAATGAGGTGTAAATGTACCAAAAAAATATGTTGCTTAATTTTATACAAAATGAAAAATGCGATAAACTTTATACTCCATCCGTCCCGAAACTGTTTGCATCACTTTATGGACACACAAATTAAGAAAAATGTGTAATGAGTGGAGTGTTGAGTGATAATTTTGTAAGCATTTATGAATAAAGGAAAGTGAATGATTGAATTGAGCGTAAAAGTAATGACATTTTGTGTAAATATGTGAATATTGTGAGGGTAAGGTTTATAAAAAAATTTCATTTTTGAGAAGTGCAAACAATTGTGGAACATACGAATAAGGAAAAGGTGTAAACAATTGTGGGATAAATGGAGTAATAATAAGGGTTAATTGTAAAAAAAATCACCACCTTTTGAGTATTTATCAATTACAACATATTCTTTTTTTCTTTGCAATTCGATGCACCATCTTTTTTAGTTTTGCAATTCAATGCACCGATATATTTTTTTATCAATTTTAATTTGACGTGGCTCCTAAAAATTATAAATTCGTCGTGTTTTGTGCGAATATATATATATATATATATATATATATATATATTTTATTTTATTTTTGCAACATATTGTGATTAAGAAAAAACAAGTTAACATAATCAAGAAAAAATATTAAGACAAGGAATAAATATGATTTTGATCAATGCACAACTTGTGTGATTAGAATTATTTTTTTAGCAAAACACGTTAATGCACATTATAGGAATAAATATGATTATAGGAATTATATTTTATTTTGCAAAATTTTTTGATTGGATTTTTTTATATATAAAATTATTTAGATATTACATATTTACATTTGTGTAAAGGATAAGAGAGCTTTGATATAGAAAACATCAAATCAATACTCATAATATTAAAGCATAAAGATGGAGAATTTTGTCAAAAAATTATAAAAATATAGATGAATTTGATGTGCAATTTATATAAAACAACGTTTTTTTAAATGTGCATGTGTATGTGTGTTTCATTAAAAAAAATTATTAGTGATACTCTATGTGTCGATAACGTGGTGTGTTCGTCGTTTTTCGGCGTCAAGTTAAATTAAAATTGATCGAAATAATATATTTGTGCATTGAATTGCAAAACATAAAAAAATGGTGTATCAATTGCAAAGAAAAAAAGAATATGTTGTAATTGATAAATACACTGAACTAAAGGTGGTGATTTATTTTACAATTAAGCCTAATAATAATTATCATTATTTTACATTATTATAAGACCACCGGTTAAATAAATTAATTGAATTACTTACTAATAGTGGGGGCTTGATGACCACCGACCTCCTTCAATTTAAAATTTAAAATTTAAAATTGAGATAATATATTGTAAAATATAGTACTCCTATAAATAAAGTTATAAAACAGAAACGAATATTATATAACCCGCGACCTATTTTCTAATCAAGTAGGCCAAAAGATTTCAATTTAAAAAAAAAAATCAAGTAGGCCAAATATCAAGTAGCCCGACACCTGAAAATATAATCCACCGCCTATTTTCTATTCATATACTTTTTTCTTGTAATGACTAGAGTTTTAAAAAAATAATTTTCTAAACTTTTTAAAGTAAGTAAAAAAATAAAAAATATATATATATGGATATGACTCTTGTGGACTCGAGTGCACAAAATCGGATATATATTATAATTGATGCATTGCTATACATATTCACTTACAGCCTAATGGTACTGCCTAGCCTTTTCTACATGTCCTGTTGCATATTATGTGTAAAATTTCAATATTTTCAAAATTACTTGAATAATATAATAAAGTCTAATAATTAGTTACGTTGAATAAATGAACCTTGGGGAAATTCCCCTTTGGAAAAATTAAAACTCGATTGAATAACCCAATTGAGCAAAATAAAACCTACATTAAATTTAATGCACAGTTGATTTGGTTGTAATTATTGCATATTATTTATTGAACAATTATTTTTAGAATTATCTAGAAAATTTAAGAAATTGAGACAATAAGTTGAAAAAATTAAACTTAGAGTAAATCGCCCTTGAAAACATTTAAATTCGAATGAAAAAAAAAGGTTTATTTCTCTCTATAATAATATTCTTAAAATGAGTTAAATAATGAAATGAAATTTGAATTAAGAAATGAATGAAAAATAACCTACAAAGATACAATTAGATTTACCTTGCACACTTAATTTGATGGGAACACGTAAATTTGCATATTATTTATTCAACAATCCATTTTGAGGAGTAGCTAGAAAATCTAAGAAATTGAGATAATAAGTTGAAAAAAATAACCTTCAAGTAAGTCGCCCTTGAAAACATTTTAAATTCGAATGAAAAGCTGTTTATTTCTCTCTAGCATTATATTCATAAAATGAGCTCAATAATGAAATTAAATTTGAATTAAGAAAAATAACCTACAAATATACAATTACTGACTATTGACTCAACAAATTATGTAACTGGAAAAAATAAGTGGCAAATCACTCGAATGTAATACAGTAACAAATTTGAACAAAATACAGGTCACGAATAAGTGTGTAAGTGAGTCGAGCCAACTCGACTCGGAGAAAGATCAAAATTGACTCGAAGTTAATCGAGTCGAGTTTCGAGCTCATAAATACTCGACCCGAAAAGCTCCTAAGCCTAATCGAGCTTGAACAATATTACTATTTTGCCATAAATATATCATTTATATTTATATATAAATAATCGAGTCGAGCCGATTCGAGCTCGAGTTTATTTTAGAAAAAATATGTTTTATAATTAATTATGAAAATTATATAGGTCATCGAATTGAGCTCGAGTTTATCAAGTTTTTTTTTTTTATCAATTTATAAAATTTTAGACTCGACCAAATCGAGTTTCGAGTATAACAATCAAGTCGAGTTTCAAACTCAATACTAGTCAACTCGTTTACACCCCTAGTCCTGAAACCAAAATGTACAATACCGAGATGGTATATCAATAATAACTAGAACTCAATCATCATGAACAACTAATTCAAAACTAAACTAACAATAGGCCATATAAAACAATAAAATAAGAACTATAATCTTATAATTTTACACATAATATGTGTAAAATTCTACTACTTAGTATTAGTTTTGTCTATTCCAAAAACAGCAGCGCACGTTCGTTTCGCTCTGTCTTGCAACATCGCTTGCAAAATGTAGATTTAATCTTTCGAAATTCACCAAACGACAAAAATCTCTTCTTCTTCGGTCTACTTAGTTGTTTGCTGAGAATCAGTGGTATAATTGTCACAATCACACATAGTATTACATTCAAACTTTTATATTTTAGGGACAGACATGAGATCTTGCTTATAACATTGTTTGTAGCTTGAACTAAATTATAAACAAAAGTTTAGTGTTTCTTAACTACGGCAACTGCGTATGGAAATTCTCTAATTTGCAGTTGAAAACAAGTACAAATCTTATCTTCCAAATCAACGTTAACAAATGTTTTAAATGCTACCTCAAAACAAACCATGATGCACTAATATTTCTCATTTCATGCCAAAGTACCTTTACTAGGAACTAGTAAACCAGTCTATTTGTTGCTACTTCCGCGACTCTCTACAAACCATCGAGAAATTTACTTCCTAATAAAGTCAATCATGTAAGTAATGGAGAGTGTCCTTGCTTCACGGATCCATGAGTTAGAAGACTCAGCTGTGTTAGATGTCATTTCACCATACCTTTTGAGATGAGAAGAGTGTGCAACAACCCATCTTCCATAAGGAAGTCTTGCAGTCATTCTTCTACAATTCAACCGACCACCAACATCTTTAAACATCTAAAGCTTTTCATTGAATATCCTGATGTTGGGGGCATATGCACACTGTTTAAAAAGATTAGTCATATTTTCTCGATGATGTGTATTCCAACCTCTCACGTATCTACCCTTGAGATTTGTGAGCAAATGATAGAGACAAAAAAAGTCATAAAATGTCGACATCAACCCGGTATTTCTATCAGATATGTATATGACTTTTTTTTTATCATGAATGATTAAATCTCGAAACTTGATTAGGAACCATGCCCAATTGTTCATATTCTCAGCAGACATAATAGCAAACGCAACCGGAAACAAGCCTATAACAAAACAAAACAAAAAAGTAATAAGAAACAAGAGGTATATTTTTGTGTTTCATTTTATAACTTTTTTTTTTTGTAGTATATTTTTTGTGTCTGCTGAGAATAGAAATAATTGGGCATGGTTTCTAATCAAACTTCGAGATTTAATCATTAATGATAAAAGAAAGTCACATATATATTTGATAGAAATAATGATTTGATATGAGCTTTTTATGACGTATGGAAAGATCATGCGCTTTTTATGACGTATGATTAAAAAAGTCATACATATTTGATTAGACAATAATGAATATTCTTTGCTTTGTTTTGGAAAATATAGGTTTAAGGAAGGTTCAATAAATTCAAGCGCGATTTACTAATGAAGTTCCTATATGGACCTTAGCGTAACTCCCCCGTGTAATAATTGTATTTACCATTATGATTGAATTGTTGAGTGAAATTATAACAATTTAACTTTTTGTAAAATCAACAAGCTTGAATAAGAGTGGTTTTGAGTGATATAACTAAAGAAAAACTAATCCTTAGTTGAATAGTTTTGGACCGCCAAACGCCTAGGCAGTCTATTTTCTTAAAAACCTAAAAATCATAATGAAAGTATGAAATCAGTATCAGGAAAAAAAAAAACAATAACCATAATAATCCTTTTAAAAAAAGAAAAAAAAAATGCATGCATCGTTGAAAATTTAAAATAATCCCTAAAGAGATGTGAACGATAGGGTTCTCTACTATTTAGACTTTAATTTTTTTACATTTCTGCCCAAACGTGTCAATTTGCAAGAAATCAGATTGGTGACGTGCCTCGAGGTGAGAGCCTAGACACCGTCTAGATGGCTGCCTAGCCCCATTTTTGCATCAATGGTAAATAGTAATTCCAAATAAATTAAACATTTCAAGTCAATCATGACATAGCCCAGTCAATTTGCAAGGGTAACTCAATAAAATGATGAGAGAAGTGAAATATTTTGTGTTGTTCAGCAAGAATTACAAAAATGGAAAAGATTCAGCGGATCCAATCAATTTTCACTCTACAAAGCAAAGAATGGGTCAATAACAACTTTAGTTTACTCTAACCTGAAATGAACCTTGTATCGAGTATTGTATTACCACTTTTTGTCAGCACCTTCATCAAATTCACCAGATCCACTGACTCGGAAATCAAGTTGCTTTTGATGTTTCAATCGACGGCGCTCGTCAAAACTCTCCCATCCTTCAAACTGTAAAACGAGACAGTCATATTATGAAAAATAACTAGTACTAATTAGTAATTACATCCATCACCAGACATAACCTATCAGCCAAGCAATCACTTCTATTGTAAATAGTGTAAATTGAAGAAAAAGATCAGTATTTAACATCAAGATGACATTTTTTTGCCTCTACTGAATATAAGAACAATAGAATTGAGAGCAAACTTGAACCCCACTAATGCAAGTTCACAAAAAAAAGTGCCCATACAAAATGTTGTAGGCAAAAAACATTGAATAACTGACAAGGTAGATTAGATTGGTGTAATCATTCAACTAAATACAAGAAGCAGCTCCGTATACTGGGAGACCCTAGGACATGGATGTAATTAAGCCCAAACAAATACTGAAATAAAATCGATGTCTGATTGGATGTCTTGTACCTGACGCAGAATATCCATTGTAATTTCAGTACCATGAAGATCCAGTGTTGAAAGCTGTAAGCACATTTTAAATAGCGTAGTGGGTAGAGACCTTAGCCCATTATTACCGAGATGGAGTGCCTGCATAGGATTCAAAAAGAGAGAACTGAAACGATTACCAATTATTCGCTATAATGTTTATTGATTAATGAATAACATATGTTAAAAATGAAAAATAGGAGGATTAACCTTCAATTTTTTTAAATTGCCAAACGTCTCTGGCAACTCAGTCAGCAGATTACGTGAAAGATCAATCTGCAACAAACTAAAGCTGGTGAATAGTGTTGAAAGTGTGACTAGGAACAGAAAATGATCCATATTAACAATTACAACCCCAGGTATAAAGAATTAATATTTGAAATAACTTATTTAATGCCTTAGTTATTGGAGTACAAAATTATAGAAGTTACATAGAAGGGGAATAGAAGGAAAGAGGTTGTACTTCAACAAGAGAAACACATCCCCCGATACTTGTTGGAATGGTTTTTAGCCTGCAAATCAGCAGATGTACGAACTTTAAAATCAAAGCAACATTCAGATTCCAAAGGAAAAAATAAAAGATCATATTGAAACAAACATGATCAAGTTAATTCAACTCTCAGTTCTTGCCTAATAAAGCATGCAGGTACTCTCATTAGATAATGATTCTTTGGTCAGTTTACCTGTTATTCTCAGCTTTTAGAACCTCGAGTTCTGTCAGAAAACCGATTTCAGTAGGGATACACACCAACTTGTTTCTTTCAATGTGAAGTTGCTTCAGGCATGTCAAAGCACCAATTGCAGAAGGAATCTCCGTCAAACTGCCATCACAAGAAAGAGACACATAAAGCAATGAACTGAACCGTTCTGAGATGTAAAATCTAAATCATAGGGACGGTTCATTTGAAATGTTAGAGCATGAAAATTGAATGAAAGCATACACAGGATGAGTTAAATCATGCATAACACGTACATGACTCAATTCAAAGCAAACAACAAATAGAGTTTTGCCTGAATATGTAAAGGCATTGATTTATACTCCTTTCGTCCAATTTTATAATTCCCACTTTCCTAGCCTATCCAATTTTATAATTTCTATTTCCTGAAAAGGAAATACTACTACTTTATAGCCACCCTCCAACTAACATTTATTTACTCAATATGCCATCGAGGGCCCACAAAAACTCACTTTATACTCCACATATCCACTTTACTCCTTACCCCACATATTCACTTTATATATAAACTATCAGTTTTTCTTAAACCCATGCCCAGACCAAATGGGAATTATAAATTTGGATGGAGGGAGTATAACATACAAGTGACCGAACCCCAACACTATAGTAAGTTTTAGAGGTATAGGTTAATCTAAAAATGGTCAAGTTGATATATTTACCCAAAAAATAGAACTAGCTGCAGGCAAAAATTGCTGCCAACTATTAACACAGAGTATAAATAATGAAGTAAGCCAATATATAATAAGTAGAAAAGACCCTTGATATTTTTATTCTGAATACCACGTAAAATTTTCCTATTTGATGAAATTGTTCTCTATTGCACTTAGCATAGTCAAAGCATCTACCCAGTTTATGATGAGCCATACAAGACCTAATTTTTTTAATCAAACAAGAATAGCCACAGTTAACAACAGCAGTATTTCAAAATCACAATAGCACTAGTATCTCAATATCCCAAATTTGAAGTGGAAACCAAAGTATTAAAGAGAAGTAGAATATATACAAGGAGCCATATATCATAGCATCAGTAAATCTTACAAGCAACTCTTGTCTACAATTTAAGTATTGAGTTTAATATGTCCAATTTTATTAATGCCAGTAAACTAGTAAAGATCATTTAGTTTCCTACATTGCTGACTCTGTAACTTTTACCAATCCCTTTTTCCTTCATTCCTATTCTTCAGCTTGAGCTATATTCAGTTTACTCAAGCTAGTAAAGGCCACAAGTTACTCCATATAGCTAACTTTTCTATCTTACCTGTCCCATTAATCTGCCCTTTCATTTTACAGCATGTGCATGTTCCAAAGTAAACAAATTGTCCTGTGGAATGATAAAGCTGATCTCTCATCCTTCTTAGTTTTTACACAAGCATGAACCAATTTCTGATTGCTATCATTCACAAAAGCTATGACTAAGAGAGCCACTTAAGAAAACAGGACCAGGGGCAAAAACAAGGAATCAAAAAAGGGAAGGATAAAAAGTAATAGAAGCCATAGATATAAGTGAAGAAGCACACACCTTATAATTATTACACTTAAGTACATCTAGTTGTATTAATAAGTTAATAGATGCTAGTATATGAAAAATGTACGTAGCAATGAAGCTGCAGGGGTAAGAATGGACATACTTATTTTGATTCAGTGATAGAACTGTGAGACACTTCAAAGATGTTAATGCATCCCAGCAAATAGACTTGTCTGACAACTGATTGCCATTAAGAAGCAATTTCTACAGAAGCATGGAAAAGATTATGAGACAATCTGAGAGAACAACCCTCCATTCATTTAAAGGGATAGATTCAGCAGCTAGAGGAAATAGACTTCTGTAAACCTGAAGGGAGCTTAAGAGGCCAACTGAAGCTGGCACCTCATGTAAAGAGTTGCGGCTTGCATCAATTACCCTAATTGAAGATCCAAGAGTCCAAGCTTCCTCAGGTATAGTCTGGCATATTCCAACATAAAAGTGTGATTCTCAAGGGTACAACAAAAAGACCTAACATAACCCCAATTTCAGTTTATGAGTATTCCTCCAAAAACAGCACCGTATCATAAATTTCTCTAAAAAAATTGATGAGAATATAATTTCCACAATGATCATCCATACAAGTATGAAGCCTCCCACTTATCCTTCTAACAGTTAGCTATGCTCTTCTTATATTGATATTAGTAGACACATCTTTATCCTAGTAGCATTAGTGTTTAAGAGATAGGAAACATCTTTAATGCATTGAAGGCTTGGGGTTAACATTTAAAAAAAAATAAAAAATCACCTTGATTCACATGATTCACAGTAATAATTCCATCACTGTTCACTAAACGGTAACTACATTATTATGCCACAACAATGTGTATAGGACTATAGGTTATTCTATTGTAGCAATGAATAATACTACTTCACCACATGGCTTAACTATAACAATGCTAAGTACACAGGCTATGGGAAAATTAGCAATTTTTAACAATTCATGTCCAGGGTAAGTTTTATGTACCGTGAGACCACAATCAGACAATGCTACAATCCCAGTTATACCCCAACGTCCAATTCCACTCATAGCGACCTCATTCTTTCGTTTATTTCCTTCTGCTACTATATCCTTCACCCCTCTGGCACCTGGCAGCATAGTCACCTCCTTTATCACCGGACCGCCCTGTTAAAAAGAAGACACAAAGTAGAACTCTCAAAACTGACAAACAACAACGAATGACAGCCCACCATAATTTGAAATGCTGGAATCGTTTAAATCGAAAAGGCAACAATATTTTCCTGTGTGTATAACAGTATAACTTTTTGACGAAAAACATGGTAAATAATTCAGTTCTTGAAGGAAAGGAAGACGAATTGCACAAAAGTAATGAAATGATACATACTCCTTGATGAAGACCTTCAGACGCCATGAGCATAATCTTAGACTTGTCAATAATACCCGCGGACGCCAAGGTCAAATCATCCGACAAAACTTTGCCTGGAAATTGCGCAATTTTAACCCAAAAACTCTAATCGAACAATATATGAAAAATGAAAGTTAGAGAAAGACCTTTGAAAATGAGCTTTTGGCCTCGAGGGAGGACATTGGTGAGGGTTTGAAGGAGGGCCTTGAGTTCTTTGGTGTTCGAATTAGCGTCAATTTCAACCGGAATCGATCGGCCGCCGAACTTTACTGTGAGCTTCAATCTACTTGCATCTCCATCCCTCGAGAGTTCCGAATCCATTGTTTTGTTCTCTCAGCTCGCAGATTGATACTCAACCACGACTGATTTACTACTGTTACAAATCAAGAATCACAACTTTTGTTTGTTGCTCAAAGATGCAGTTATTTTATTTTATTTCTGGAAGTAGAATTACTTATAGAAATATGAATTACAAACATTTATCCTAAAAACCCGTCAAAAAAAAAATCTACCAAAAAAATATTATGCTCTGAAGTGGTGGGAGGGTTGAAAGATTCTCAAGCAATATTCTTTAAAGTTTTTGGATCTAAGGGTGCATTTGGTTGGAGGGATTTGGGCCTGTGGATTTTAAATCCACGTGCCCAAATCCATTTCACCTGTTTGGATCAAATTGCAGATTTGGTCCCATTAACCATGCGTTGGTTGGGTTTTGGTCCCATTGTATTTGGATTTAGTCTCATACCATATAAATTTTACAAACTTGGTCCCATACGATATAAATCTTGCAAATTTGGTCCCATACGATATAAATCTTGCAAACTTGGTCCCATACGATATAAATCTTGCAAATATGGTCCCATACGAAATAAATTTTGCAAATTTAGTCCCATATGAAATAAATCTTGCAAACTTGGTTCCAAACATTACAAAAAATGCAAACTTGGTCCCAAACATTACAAAAAATGCAAAATTGATCCCAAACATTACAAAAAATGTAAAATTGGTCCCAACATTATCCAAAAAATGCAAAATTAGTCCAAAAAGTAAAAAAAAAAAACTCATTAATTAATAATTATTATTCAAATTATATAATAATGAAATATTAATTAATATATAATAACATTTATATAATAATAAATATATAAAATCTAAATAGACTTTATAATATTTAAATTTTATAAAGAATACGAAATAGACTTTATAATATTAATAAATATATAAAATTTAAATAAACTTGAAAATTTATATAATAATCAATATTAATAAAATTTATATAATAAATAATATATTACTAATAACTTAACATATGAGATACATACATTTTATTTAAAATTAATTATTATTTATTTTATTTTTCTTCTCTTATGTATTCTAATAAATTTGTATTGTAAGTTTTTTTTTTTTAAATTCTACTATATGATTTTGATTTAATAAATAAATAAAATTAATTGTTTGTAACTATTGAAGATTTTAATAAATTACTCATCACCCTTATTTAAATATCAATAGGAAGCGTTAGCTATTGTTAATTTATTATCACTAGCTATAATCATTTTGTTGTATAGTTATTAATTTGATATGTATTCATTGAGGAATACATGTCTCAATTATTGTATTGACAAGTTTGATATAACTTTTATTATTGTTATTAGTATTTTTTATAAATTTTACAATTAAAAAAGTATACAGAGAAAATTAAGTTATACTCTTTTTTATAAAATTTAGATTGATTAGATTTTATATATTTATTAATATTGATTATTATATAAATTTTATTATATATTATTAATAGTTAATTATTATATCAATTTGAATAATAATTAATTAATGTGTGTTTTTTTTTTCACTTTTGGGATCAAATTTGTATTTTTTTTTATACTTTTATTAAATTAAAGTGTAACTTAATTTTCTCATCAATGTATGCTTTTTTAAATGTAAAATTTAAAAATAATAATAATAATGGAAGTTATATCAAACTTGTCAATACAATAATTGAGACATGTCTTCCTCAATGAATAAATATCAAATTAATAACTACATTAATAATTAAATTACACATCGACAAAATGATTATAGCTAGTGATGATAAATTAATAATAGCTCTAGCCCTTCCTATTGATATTTAAATAAGGGCGATGAGTAATTTATCAAAATTTTCAATAGTTACAAACACTTACTTTTTTTTATTTATTAAATAAAAATCATATAGTAGAATTAAAAAAAAAATTAAACTTACAATACAAATTTATTAGAATACATAAGAGAAGAAAAATAAAATAAATAATAATTAATTTTAAATAAAATGTATGTATCTCATATGTTATTAGTAATATATTGATTATTATATAAATTAATACTGAATATTATATAAATTTTCAAGTTTATTTAAATTTTATATATTTATTAATATTATAAAGTCTATTTCGTATTTTTTATAAAATTTAAATATTATAAAGTCTATTTAGATTTTATATATTTATTATTATATAAATGTTATTATATATTAATTAATAGTTCATTATTATATAATTTGAATAATAATTATTAATTAATGAGTTTTTTTTTTAATTTTTGGACTAATTTTGCATTTTTTTGTTAATGTTTGAGATCAATTTTGCATTTTTTGTAATGTTTGGGACCAATTTTGCATTTTTTGTAATGTTTGGGACCAAGTTTGCAAGATTTATTTCATATGGGACTAAATTTGCAAGATTTATTTCGTATGGGACCATATTTGCAAGATTTATATCGTATGGGACCAAGTTTGCAAGATTTATATCGTATGAGACCAAGTTTGCAAGATTTATATCGTATGGGACTAAATCCAAATATAATGGGACCAAAACCCAACCAACCCATGGTTAATGGGACCAAATCTGCAATTTTCTCGATTTATAATTCAGGATTTTAAAGTAATGGATTTGAAGTGATTAGATTTGAGTCCAATAACTTTTTAACTGAATTTGTAAGGATTTTAAATTCACTTCAAAACCTAGTCATTTGAAATTCTCTCTCTCACACCTCACACCGTTCCCTATTCTCGCTCACAATCCTTTCCTTTTATCATTCACAAACAATTTGACTGTGATATGAAGATTTGAAGTTCTCCCCCATCTACAGGCATGTATTCTCTCTATATCCTTCCATTCGTTTGATTTGGGCAATAAACTCCGTGGGAAATGGGAAAATTGATTCCTGCCATTTATGCAATTTACAATTCTTTTGTATAGATCGATACGGATCATACGGCGAGATTCGAGCGACATCCTCAACGAATTCGAGATTGGGTGGTGAGGCCTTTGTGTTTTCATAATTCTAAAGCCTTTTCACTGTGTTTTAGAGGCAATTATTTTTGAATATTTGACGTTGTTGTGGAAATTCACAGTGAAAATTCGAAGAAATTGTTGTGGCCTTAACACAAGCAACAGTGCGCAACTCTCCTCTGTTTTCTTTTATTAGAGTGAGTGTGGCAGGCTGTGATTATTAGTGTAGAGATGAGTGGAACAATTCATAAATATTATTAGTATCTTAATGTAACAAGATTTTGTGTTCATTTAATTTGCAGAGAGAAAGACATTCTATAGTTGGCAATGAAGGGGCCAGTGGAAAAGGTTTAGTGAAGCCTATAGTATACTTCCAGACCTGGAGAATCGGTATCTTCGATGCAATGCTTATTGGTTTGAATAACATTCATTATCTTTCTTAAAAAATTTAGTAGTAACTTGTTATGTTGTTAATATATTCAGGTATTACATTTTTCATACTTGGGAACTGTCTTAATTTTGTTTCCTTCGGCTATGCTGCTCAGGTGAGTGTGATTGAGAAAGTCAACTTATCAAATCAACCAATTGAAGATATATGAAATTTACCTATCTTGATGCCTGCTGGAATGTTTGATTTCTCATATAAGGCCCCTTTTCCTGTCCTTTATCTTTTTTGCATTCCCTTCTTGCCGCTCTGGGATCTGTCCAATTTGTGTCGAACATTGCATTCGCCTACTTTGTGCTGAATAAAACTGTGTCTGTCAAGTATGTTTGTTTCTGAATTGCTCCGCTTTAGTGGTCTCTTGTAAAACCAAATGACTTTCTGATCCCCCATATTACTTGTTTTGCAGAGTACTTGTAGCAACCGCTTTCATTGTTCTGGGAAACATATTCCTTGTGGCTTTTGGAAACCACCAATCACCAGGTATCTTATCTGAGAGTATTAATGTTCAACTTACTTCTGAGTTATCCCAGACCTTTTCTCTAATATTTTCTCAAAGGACTAGCTTCAAGATATTTAGTTTTGAAGGGAAAATTTTGGACTGCTAGAATTCCACCTTGTTTTGGGCTAATGTTTCTGAACCTATAAAAGTTCATTTTGGTCTGATATATCATGTATCCAATTTTCCATTAGGTTCCTGAAGCTGTAGTTACATTTTATTTTATGCATTTAAAAGTTTTTACAGAATTTGGTGCTAAGTTATTGATCAATATAAACATTAGACAGCATCACAGCTTCTGAACTCCAATTAAAAAAAGTTAAGAAGTAGTATAAATACTACTCCTACTAAATACTCTGGTGAATATTATAGCATCATTAGACGTTGAATATTGTTCTTGAAATTCAGGTTTGTGAGAGATAAATGCAGTTTGATATGGAAGTCGATAATGGTGGACAAGAAGAAGGAAGCAGTTCAGATGATGGGCAATTACTGGTTGATTTAAGAAAGTAAGTCAATGCTTTGGTTTGGTTTGGTTGGTGGAAGTAGTATATTCTTTTAATCATTTGGTTAGCTCATTTTTTATGGTTTAATTTGGGATATTTCATTTTCTTGATTCTTGATGTTTATACCGTTTTAGCAATTCCCTTTCGTCTGGTCCTGATCATTATTTTGAGAATTGAAATGGGTTCTGTTAATATAGTTAAATTTGTGGGTGGATTCATCATTTTAAAGTTTCTTTTTTTGCTACATACATTACTAAGGCACGTGGTGAAGTTTTGATGTTAGGATATGCTTGTGATACTACATGTTGTTATGATATGTTAGATTGTGTAGTAATGAGATGTAATGATCAAATTGGTTTTGGTTGTTTGATTGAGATTAGAATGTGATAAAATCTGGTATGCTGGTGTGAGATGAATGAATTCTGCAGATATATATGCATACAAATAGGAACTGGACAACCTTTAGCCCTTTTTTTTGTTTTAGCTTGCATTGAGATCATTTCTCTCATATATTCATTTCTATTGGTTTAAATAAATATTTCTCACATAAGAAAAGTAATCCATTTTTTTATTTAATGGATATAAATGCAGTTTGATGGATGTTGGCAATAGAAAACGTTCCAGAGAAGTTTTGGAAAATGATGAAGAAGACACGGAAATTATTTTATCCGTGTTGGGCTTTTTTATGATCATTATTGGATTTTGGTACCATGATAGCTACTTAATCAAGGAGATTCCAATGACTTATGAAGAAAGAGTTCAACAAAGGGAGCTTTGGATGAGATCTTTAAGTCGTACGTCTACATGTTTAATGCAATTGAGGATGAATATAAGCACATTCAATAAATTGTGTGATTTACTATGCAAAGAGGGGGGATTGGTTGCTTCGAGACATGTGACAATACAAGAAATTGTAGCACTTTTCTTGCATATTCTTGGACATGATCAAAAGAACAGTACTACCTCAACTACATTTGTTCGGTCTGGGGAAACTATAAGTAGACAATTTCATATTGTGCTACGTGCAGTTTTAAAAATTGGAAAGCTTTATATTAAGCAACAAAGTGAACAAATACATAATCAAAAGGATGCTGAGAGGTGGAGATGGTTCCCGGTAATAATATATCTCGATTATATTTAATATCATTTGAATATGCATTAGACTTACAATAATATTTTTGCAGAATGCAGTGGGGGCCTTAGATGGAACATTTATTCAACTCACAGTTCCAGCAGAAGATCGCAGCAGATATAGAAATAGGAAAGGTTTTATAAGTACGAATGTTTTAGGAGCATGTGACGCTAACTTGAAATTTCTCTATGCATTACCCGGATGGGAGGGATCTGCTTCAGACGCACGAGTACTACGTGATGCTTTACAAAGACCTATTGGCTTAAAAGTTTCTAGTGGTAAGCTAATTCCTTTCAATGCATTATTTTTTAATATTTAGGTTAAATATTTATTTTTGATCTTGACAACTTTTCTAGATCACTATTATCTTGTGGATGCGGGTTACACAAATGGTCCAGGTTTTTTGGCACCATATAGAGGAACTCGTTACCATCTGAATGAGTGGAGAGGGAATACTCCGAGAAATTACAAAGAGTTATTCAATCTTCGACACTCTTCTGCAAGAAATGCAATTGAAAGAGCTTTCGGTTTGTTGAAGAAGAGATGGGCTATTTTGAGGACTGCAAGCTTTTATGATATGAAGACTCAAATTAGAATCATCAATGCATGCTTTATTTTGCATAATTTTGTGCGCAATGAGATGCCTATTGATCCTTTATTGATCGAGGTTGATAGAGAATTAGTCGATCAATCTATAATTGAAAATGATGATTCGAGTGTTGAAGAGCAAATAAGAGTAGTTAAAACTACATCGGAATGGACAACTTTTCGAGACAATCATGCTAAGCAAATGTTCGACGAGTATCAAGCTGGACGAGCATAGTTCGTTAAATTCTATTGAAAAATATATTTTTGGATTTATTGTAGAATGCATTTCATGAACCATGAGATGATTATTTTGTGAATATTTAATTTAATTATTTTGAATTCTATAGTTTTGGTTGTATCTTAGTATTATATAAGAATATATTACTCGAAGCATGAGGTAATTAATATTGTCAAAAAAAAAAAAAAAAGCATGAGGTAATTAATATTTTGTACTATATTTTTTTAAATTTTTTTGTGTGACTATTAAAAATGAATTTGTGTTTTGGTGTATTATAATTTATTATTTTATTATTTAAAAAAAATGAGAAAAAAAATTGAAATATCAATTAAATTTTGCCAAACAATGAATTTTAAATCTAGGTATTTGACAAATCCTCCATAAATCTACTTTAAATCCAAACAAGGGATTTCAATTTCATGGATTTGAAATTTATGAATTCTCAAATCCATTCATTTCTAAATCCCTTGCATTTCAAATGACCCAATCCAAACGCAACCTAAGAAAATAGCAAACATGCTTTAAAGAAGGGTTAATTATAAATTAAATCACCATTTTTTTCTGAATTGTAATTTAATCTAAACTTTTGAATAATTGTAAATAAAATCTATCACCTTTAAATATTGTTGCAATTTAAACTTCAAGACAACTTCATTTGCGCTCAAATTTGATGTTTCGAGATTAGAGCGAAATAAAAAATAATGTTGTTTCATTAAGGAGGTGTCACACTAGCTAGCCACATCAAATTTGAGCACAAATGAAGTTGTCTTGAAGTCTAAATTGCAACAATATTAATATTTAAAGGTGGTGATTTTATTTACAATTATTCAAAAGTTTAGATTAATTTAGGGAAAGGTGATGATTTAATTTGTAATTAACCCTTTAAAGAATAACAAATTGTCTCGCACTACAACTACCGGATCACTAAAACACGACTCCAAAAGTGACTAGTTTCCATCAAGCCCAACAAAAACCCATCATGGGTGAAAAAAGATACCCATAACCAGTGACACAGTTAGAAATTCTAGATTGGAGGACCAATTTACATTACTATAAATACAAAATAATATTATACCTACAAAATATTTCATTATAGAATTTTCAATATATCTATTTTCATTAAATTTAATGATTTTTATTATGTTTTGAAGGAAATTAATTTTGATTTTTCCGACTCATAATAAGCGAATCAGTATTAAAATTTAACTTACAATCATGCGGAGACATTAGTTACTATTAGATAAATGTAGAGCTTAAAAAAATTATACTCCCCCATCTCGTGATGTCTTGCTTGATTGACTCACTTTTTAAAAAAAATGAATTTAGTGGAGTGTGAGGTCAATTAAATAATGAGTTTTTTTTGGTGATTTAATGAGGTGTAAAATAGAATTTAGTGAGGTGTGAAGAAAAAATGTGAGTCCAAAATAAGTAGCAATTTTGAAAATAAAATAATGAAGTACGTGAATATATTAATTTTGTGAATTATTTTCATATTAGTAGTGTTCAAATAATTTTAAAACGTCTCAATAAAAAATTACATAAGTAATCACGGGACAAAATATATATATAAAAAAAATAATGGGGTGCCCACCGCCCCACTGGAACCTTAGTGGCCCGGCTGGCGCCATCACTGCCCGTAACCACCATGCAATAAAAGTAAAAGTGGAAATGAAAACGGGATCAACGAATGACTCACTCGATCGGCCACCGTGAGGGAGATTATCCCGTTGATCCCAACTAAATTCCTAAAAAAACCCGTACACCCACTGAAAAATCTGAAAGAGAGGGTCGACTTGGAGGAGGTCTGACGACAGCGGTCTGGTAGCTTCTCGCTGATCCGGTGGTGGTGAGCGGCGGTTCGACGGTGGTGTTATTTATATCAGAAAAATGTGTGTAATATGATGTGGCGAGCTCCGGCAAGCCACGTCATCAATTGTTGGTCGGAAAAAAAAATATGTATCTAATTGCAACACGATGAAAGGTTGAGATTTAAAAAAAAACGTAAAGGTCGTGATTAAATTGATACTGAGACTAAAGGTGATGTATTTATTTAGAATCAATCCATTTACTAGTTGTTTATTGTTTTTTTTTTTTTTAGATTGGGTACAAGATCCAAACAAATCAAAAAAAGCATTGCTAAGCACTAAGTTTTCATTCCGAGAGGTAGATCAATTCAGAACACAGTCTTATCCAATTGTAAGGAAGTGAAAAGACGAGAGAATCATTTGTCCACAAATAAGCTAAAATCTCCACTTTCAAAAGGAGACAAATACCCCATATTAAGGTACTCTCATTTTAAGAAATTTAGAGAAAGTAAAAAAAGGCAAAGAACACTAAAAAAACAAGATCCACCAAATCAAAAGAACACTCAAACAAAGGCAGAAACCCCAAATGAGCCCTTGCAAGCAGAAACAAACCAATAAAGGGAGGAGTGTCGGACATACCGTAGGAAAGCTAGAACAAACTAGAAAGGAAAAATAAAACAAACTAAAAGACTAGAAATAACAAAAATATAAACGGGATCAACGGATCTCTCATCCGATCGGCCACAGTAGCTCAGTTGGGGAGATTGATCCGTTGATCCAACTATAAAAGTACGGTGGCGAGTCGAAAGGTGGGTCAGTGACAGCAAGCGACGGTGGAGGTGAAGAAAAGCTAAAATTATAGGTTGCAGTGGTGGGGGAGGTGTAGCTGCAAAAGGAAGATAAAATTCTAGAGATATGGGAATTTGTGGCTTTATTTATTCATTATGTTTGTTAGGAATTAATATACAAGAATTAATTCTCACCCTCTCTATAAGTTCGGACTTTTAGATGAGACGGAATTCTTTCATGGTATCAGAGCAAACCGGGCAAACGACCTGGGTTCGATTCCTGTTGAAAGCACTCTACCCATTTAAATTGTCCACTCGATGGGCCTCCTCCCCAAAAAGGGTAAGAGGTGTTAATCCGGCCCACGAGTGAGGGGGAGTGTTAGGAATTAATATACAAGAATTAATTCTCACCCTCTCTATAAGTTCGGACTTTTAGATGAGACGGAATTATTTCAATGTTACACAATTCAAGACTTAACATAGCGTTTATTGTTCATTAACATAGCGTTTATTGTTCATTTTTTAGGCTAACTGTATTATTCTACACACTGTTTACTGTTGAACACTCTATTTATATTTTGAAAATCTTTGTTTAAAATAGTGATTACGGATTATTATGTGAAGGGCGAGCTCTTTTTGCTTTGTTATTTCCCTCCACTTTTCCTTCTTTCGTTTAAGAATATTCATTTTGTGATGAAGCTCTTGTTCAAACGCCATTGCACATCTGTCGCTCACACGCACTACATCCCCTCCCCATCCCAAATCATTCAGCTCTGCAAATTAGGCCCACTTTCCGACTCCATCTCGCTCCTCACTTCCATTAATTCTTCACCCCACCTGCATAATGTCGTTTCGAAGCCCATTTTATACGCCACCATCGTACATACCTGCACCAAATCACTTCAATTCACCGTCGGCCTACAGCTCCACTGCCATCTCATTAAGTCCGGTCTAGAAACCGACCGATTTGTCGGCAACAGCCTCTTAGCCCTTTACTTCAAACTGGGCTCTAATTTTACCGACACTAGGAGATTCTTTGATGGATTGCGTTATAAGGACGTCGTTTCTTGGAGCTCTATGATATCTGGATACATCCGCGTCGGAAAATCCCGGAATGCGATCCAATTGTATCTCGAGATGATGGGTGTTGGGGTTGAGCCAAATGCGTTCACTTTGTCTGCAGTTGTCAAGGCGTGTTCTGAAATTGGGGACTTGAAACAGGGGAAATGTTTCCATGGGGTTGTTGTGAGATCTGGGTTTGAGCGCAACGAGGTGATTGCGGCTGCTTTGATTGATATGTATGGCTGCAGTAATGAAGCGGGTGATTGTCGCCAAGTGTTCGATGAAATGCTTGAACCAGATGCTGTGTGTTGCACCTCAGTGATATCAGCGCTTACCAAGTGTGATTTGTATCTGGAGGCTCTGGCCATGTTCCGCCTGATGGTTAGGAAACATGGGTTCTTGCCAGATTCTTTTACTTTCGGGAGTGCTTTGACGGCTTTAGGAAATTTAGAAAGGTTAAAGCAAGGGAAAGAAGTTCATGCTCAGGTAGTGATTGGGGGGTTGTGTGAAAATATATTTGTTGGTAGTAGTTTAGTTGATATGTATGCCAAATGTGGGATGGTTGAGGAGTCGCAGAACGTGTTCGATACAATGCCAACGAAGAACTCGGTTTCATGGTGCGCTTTGCTTGGTGGGTATTGTAGGAGTGGTAAATTTGAAATGGTTATTGAGTTATTCAGAAATATGGAGAAATGCGATCTTTATAGTTTTGGTACTGTTCTACGTGCCTGTGCTGGCTTGGCTGCGGAGAAGCTCGGAAAGGAGGTACATTGTCAATACTTGAAGAGAGGTAGTTGGAGAGATGTTGTGGTGGAATCAGCTCTTGTTGATTTATATGCCAAATGTGGCTGCATAGATTACGCTTACACGATTTTCTTGAAAATGCCTGTTAAAAATTTGATTACTTGGAACTCGATTATTGGCGGGCTCGCTCAGAATGGAAGAGGCGGAGAAGCTGCAAGGATTTTCGATCAGATGATTGAAGAGGGAGTTAAGCCTGACTACATAAGTTTTATCGAAGTTCTGTTTGCTTGCAGCCATAGTGGTTTGGTTGAAGAGGGGAGGAAATATTTCGTCTCAATGTACGAGGACTATGGGGTGAAAGCTGGAATTGAACATTACACTTGTATGGTTGATCTTTTAGGACGGGCGGGCAAGATAGAAGAAGCGGAAGATTTAATTTCGGGTTCAGGATTGGAATGCAATCCTTCTCTTTGGGCTGCTCTGCTGGGTGGTTGTGCTACCACGACCAATCATAGTGTTGCGGAACGCGTTGCGAAGAAAATGATAGAATTGAAACCTGATTATCACTTGAGCTATGTACATCTGGCCAGTGTGTATAGGGCAGTCGGGCGATGGAAAGATTCGCATGAAATTTGGAATGAAATGCTGAAAAGAGGAGTGAAAAAATTGCCGGGAAAGAGCTGGATTGATGACAGCAGCTTCAATCCATCAGTTGGTGATATATGATGATTGTATAAATGGATTGAATATGGAGTATAAGATATGAACTGAATCTTTAGAGCTACTCTTATCTGATAATTCACCTTATAGATATAGATTTCTCCAAGTCATAGCAACGAATTTATGCACATCACAACCATATATATGATGTTGTTATACAAATGATTAGATTCATCCTTTGCAACTGCTACTAAGGTTTTCATATTTTATTTAGTTGTTTGGTCTTTCAATTGGATAGTCTCATTTTATCAGGTACGCTGCCGGAAAGAAGTTGGTTTGCGTGATCGTCGAGATACTCTATGAATATTCAGGGCATGTTTGATAGCTTAGATTAAACATAGATTAATTATATATCATTTTTATTGGTTGTTTGATAACTTAGATTAAGGGTAGATTATGCTTTAAAATTTAAAAAGTTTAGTTATCATCTTAATCTTAGATAATCAGTCTATGCTATCAAACATGCCCTGAGGCCATGTTTGATAGCTTAGATTAAACCAAGATTAACTATATATCATTTTTATTGGTTGTTTGATAACTTAGATTAAGGGTAGATTATGCTTTAAATTTTATAAAGTTTAGATATCATCCTAATCTTAGATAATCAATCTTTGCTATCAAACATGCCCCAGAGTTCATCAATTTTGTCTTACCATGCTACTGCTTTCATCGACTTTATTTTTTAAAAAATTTATCCACTTCAGCTTGTTGATTTATAAATGATTAAATATGTTATGACTCCTCTGTCGAGTGGTAGCTATTGTCTTTGGAGGGCTCAATGCCAAGAAACATAACTTGGAAGGGTGGCTCTCAGCAGCATCCAATAGTTATATCGAGCTCAAATTGCACTGACTATTAGTCAAGAAGATTGGAAATTCGATATGGACAAAAAAAGGTGTGGAAAAGTTTTCATGAGAATCCGAGATATCATTCAATAACTCCTTATCAGTATATTATCATCCAATTTAAACTCCTTATTAGTATATTAAGGGGATGTTAGGTTTGAACCCTATGGCCTATGGATCTCTATTATTTTAAACTCCTTATTAGTATATTAAGGGGATGTTAGGTTTGAACCCTATGGCCTATGGATCTCTATTATTTTAATATGGAGTTGATTAATATTTTGATTTAATTAACATTTTTATGAATACAAAGTTTCAAATATTTATGGTAAGCATTATCTAACTTAGTTGGTATGATTCTCTCATAAAGTTGTTAGTTGAGTTGAGCCAAACTCTTGTCGAGTCTAGCTCAGATCGATTATATTGGCGAACAAAGAAAATGATCTTTACTCGACTTGTAAATGAGTCTAACGAGCCGAGCCTAACAAGTTAGGTGGAATTAATTTTTTTTTAAAAAAAATATCAAGCATAAAACTCTTTAGTAAAATCGTGTATCTAATGTGATTGAGCTCAACTCATTCATATATACAAGCAATCCCGTGTTTGAGCCTTAACGAGTCGATTCGAGTTCACGGACAACTCAGTTCGCTTAACAACACTAGTCTATCATATCCTTGAGATAATCGACTAATGATAAATAAAATCTAAAAAATAAAAATTCACTTACTCTTAAGAAATAATTAAATTAATTATAGATATTCAAAAATATTTGATTTAATTATTTTTTAAATTTTAGTTGAAATTTTTAATATTTTTAAATTTTATTTAACTTTTATTTATTTTTAATTAATATTGAGTTGATTTTTCTTTCATTTTTTTGTTTTTTTTTAGTTTTTTTTTTAAATAATCCTTAATTTTTTTTATTTAATATTTTTCAGATTTTATTTGGATTTATTTATTTTTTTCAATTTTATTTGATTTTCTTGTTTTTTTTAATTAATTGTTCCATTTTCATAATGATTTGTAAATTTAGTTGATTTTTTAAAATAATTTCAACGTATACTTAAAAATTTTTTTTTTGTATTATTGAATATTTTTTTTGTTAATTAATTTTTAAAATTTGTATATCTTTGAATATTTAATTAGTTTTTATATAAAAAAATTCATTTATATTAGTTTTGAGGGATGAAGGGTAAATAGAAAAGAATTAAGGTGTGTTTAGTAATAAAAATTGAATTTTAAATTTTAATGAGAGGTATTTAACATTTGGGGTGTGCATAGGAAATAGCGAGAAGATATCAGACATGTATATAATGTACAAAACCCCATATATGAACGGAAGAGATCAAATAGGAGATGAAAATTTGATTGTGATGGGAGTGGACATATTGGTCCTTTCGAGGCCTGCAAAAGTAACAAAAGGAAAGCATGTAAAGAGTATCATGTAGGCATGGGTAAGTATTAAGAGATAATTCCCCAATTACCTCTACCTTCCTTGTATATAGGGATTTATATTAATTGAATAGATTTATTCTTCCTTAAATCATGAAATCGTTACTCTTTGTAAATCACTCATATATATACAAGTTCTCCAACTCACCAAAAGTTATGGTGATCAAACTCTAATTCTCACATGGTATCAGCCTTCTCTCGATCCTAAATCTTTTCTCCCTCCGCCCTCACGACAGCTTCTGCCCTTCTCCGACGAGCCAGTCCCCCTCGTCATCTTTCATACTCGAGCTTGTCCCCCTCGATCTACATTCCAATGGCCGATTCCTCAATCCCCATGAATGTCTTAATACATATGGTTATGGTCAAACTGACCTCCACTAATTATCTTCTATGGAAGAAACAGGTTCTTCCGATGCTCCACTGTGCCGATCTGTTTGGCCATGTTGATGGCACCACTGTCGCCCCTCCCACCAGAGTCAACAACGCCGCAAATTCGGCCTACACCGTCTGGCGTGCTAAGGATCAGAAAGTCCTTGGCCTTCTCCTCTCCTCTCTCACCGAGGAATCCCTCTCCGAAGTGATAGATTGTGATACTTCTCGGGATGCTTGGCTCGCCCTTGAAGCCGCCTTCAGTCACTCCTCCCAATCGTGAATAACTCAATTACGCGAGGAAATCCTTCTTCTTAAGCGTAATGACATGCCCGTTGCCGATTACGGTCGCAAATTCAAGGTCATTTGCGATCAACTTCCTGCCATTGGTAAACCCATCAACGAATCCGATAAGTCCCACTGGTTCTTACGAGGCTTGGGGCCACACTTTGGAGGCTTTGCTGATACTCGAATGGTCATGACCCATGTTCCGACCTTTCGGGATCTCCTGCACCAAGCCACAACCTTCGAAATCATGAACAAGATCCCTGAGCCTCCTGCTCCTCAGGCCGCCTTTGTTGCTCATGCTCGTCCTCGCAGTCAACCCTACCATCGATCTGGTGGTTCCTCGCAGTCTTCGTCGACTCGGGGTGGTCGGCACGACACTGGTCGTGGCGAGCGCAGGCATTACATTCCCCGTTGCCAAATATGTCGGGGTGAGCACTATGCTGATAAATGCCCCACTCGATATGCTCGTCCCCCCCCCCCACCACATTGCTGCCTCGCCATATGCTCGTCAGCCAGATCGCTCGGCACACCTAGCTCAGGCTTTTCACTCTGCCTGCTCTCTAGACCCAGCCCCAACCTCTGACTGGTTTATTGACTCTGGTGCTTCGGCGCACATGACATCTCACCCTTCCGACGTGGACTCCTGCTCGCCCTATTCTGGTAATGGTTCCGTGATTGTTGGTAACGGTTCTGCTTTGCCTATTTCACATATTGGTTCTCGCTCTATATCCAGTTTAGTTCGTCTTCGTGATGTGTTGGTTGTGGCGAATATCACGAAGAATCTTTTGTCTATCAGTAAATTAACCTCTGATCTAGCTGTTGATGTTGTTTTTTCCGACAAATCATTTCAAATTCAGAAGCGGAACACCAAGGAGGTGATCGCTCGGGGCAGATGTGAGTAAGGCCTATATGTGTTGGACTCCTCGCTTCCAGCCTTTGTTGCTGCTGTTCGCTCCACCATATCCAATACTTCATTCAATTTGTGGCACTTAAGATTGGGCCATGTACCCTTTGATATTTTAAAAAATTTACATAGGCTAGGAGCTTGCTCTTCTTGTTAGTTAGCTAAGAGCAAAAAATTATCATTTCCAGTTAATGAAAAACGAGCTTTATCTGTCCTTAATTTAGTGCATTGTGACTTATGGGGCCCTGCACCTGTTTTATCCACAGATGGTTATCGATATTATGCCGTGTTCGTTGATGATTTCTCTAGATTTTATTGGATATATCCTATGCGAGCTAAAAGTGAATTTCTGAGCATATTGGAGACTTTCCACACCTTTGCTTGCAACCAATTCTCTACCTCTATGAAAGTGTTTCAGAGTGATGGGGGAACGGAGTTCGTCAATAATAGAGTTTCCGGCTTCTTACGAAAATATGGAGTTCTTCATAGACTATCATGTCCATATACTCCTGAGCAAAATGGCAGAGCTGAGCGTAAACATCGACACATCATTGAAATAGGACTCTCTATGTTGTTCCATGGCAATCTTCCTCCTCGATTTTGGTTTGATGCGTTCTCGGCAGCTGTCTATGTCATCAATCGCCTACCCTCCACCATCTTGAAAGGCACTTCTCCGTTTCAGGAGTTATTCTCTGAGCTGTCGAACTATGGGAACTTCAAACCCTTTGGTTATCGAGTTTACCCATTTCTCCGTGATTATGCTTCGCACAAGCTAGCACCTCGTAGTAGCCCCTGTATATTCTTGGGTTACAGTAGTGTTCACAAAGGATTCCGATGTCTTGATCTAGATTCGAACAGAGTCTTCATCACTCGTCGTGCAAAATTTGACGAGCAATTCTTTCCTTTCTCGGCATCTGCTAGCTCATCTCCCGAGCCTATGTTGGATGTCTCTGTGTTTTTGGAGCCTACCTGTTCGCCTTCCTCTGCCGAGCAATCCCCTCCAATACCGTCTGACCCTTGCTCGCTATGCTCCTCTGAGCCAGATCCAGTCATTGCACCGGTGGTCGCCCAACCACCACCTCCTGCTTGCACCTTGCCTCCACCTACTTGTTCGCACCCAATGATTACTCGGGGAAAGGCGGGTATTTTTAAACCAAAATATCCAGTTGCTTCAACCTCCTCAGCACTCATCTCTGCCCTGGCCCTTTCATCTGAACCTCGGGGATTCAAGTCGGCTGCCAAATCTCCCCTCTGGCTGGCAGCCATGCAAGAAGAAATTGATGCTCTTCGCAACAATCACACCTGGGATTTAGTTCCTCATTTAGTTCCTCGCCCCTCTGGTGTAAACATTGTTGGGTCCAAATGGGTATTTCAAACGAAATATCACTCTGATGGATCTGTGGAACGTCATAAAGCTCGCTTGGTCGCTCAGGGTTTCACTCAAATTTCCGACGATGACTTCTCCCACACTTTCAGCCCGATAGTCAAGGCTGCGACTGTTCGAATCATCCTAGCCATCGCCGTCCAATCAAACTGGCCCCTCCACCAGTTTGATGTTAAAAATGCCTTTTTAAATAGTGTTTTGGATAAACCCGTTTCATGGCCCAACCCCCTGGTTATGTTGATGCTCGCTTCCCAGATCACGTCTGTCGCCTGAAAAAGGCGTTGTATGGTTTGCGGCAAGCCCCTCTTGCCTGGTTTCAAAGGTTTAGCACCTTCTTATTCGGCCTCGACTTTTCTGCTTGCAAGTCCGACTCCTCGCTGTTCTTCCTTCACAAGGGCAAGTCCGTTGTCTACCTACTTCTCTATGTGGACGACATTATCATTACAGGCAATGATCCTCCTCTTCTTGCTCGATTCATCTTGCAGGCACATAAGGAGTTCGCCTTGAAGGATTTAGGCCGCCTAAACTACTTTTGGGCCTAGAGTCCAAGTATGCTCGTGACATCCTCGATCGCGCATCCCTCGCTGACTCCCGACCAATTGCCACACCACTGGTCGCTGGTGAATCTTTGACGAGCACTAGTGACCCGTTCTCAGATCCAACCCTCTACCGCTCGCTTGTTGGTGCTCTTCAATATCTGACAATCACTCGACCCGACCTCTCCTTCGCGGTAAATCATGTCAGCCAATTTCTTCAGGCGCCTTCTGTTGATCACTTCTCTGCGGTTAAGCGCATCATTCGCTATGTCAAAGGCACCATTCACTATGGACTCTCCTTTGCTTGCCGGTCCGATCAATCAATTGTGGGCTATTCGGATGCTGATTGGGCTCGGTGTCTTGAGACGCGTCGTTCTACTTATGGCTATTCTATCTTCTTGGGAGGAAATCTCGTTTCTTGGAGCTCCAAGAAACAACCCACTGTTGCTCGCTTGAGCTGCGAGTCCGAATACAGGGCAATGGCAAACACAGTTGCTGACATTATCTGGCTGACGAACCTTCTATGGGAACTTCGTCAGCTTCCCCCTGATCGCCCGGTTCTCCTAACCGATAATAGAAGTGCTCTTTTCCTCAGCCAAAATCCGATTGCCCATAAGCGAGCAAAACACATTGACATAAACTGCCATTTTGTGCGAGAAATGGTAACATCTGGAAGACTTCTCACTGACTTTGTGCCATCTCATCTCCAGCTCGTAGACATGTTCACAAAGAGCCTTCCTCGCCCGGCATTTGAGTTCTTGCGTTCCAAGTTTTGCGTTTTTCCACATCCCACGCAACGCTTGACGGGGGATATTAAGAGATAATTCCCCAATTACCTCTACCTTCCTTGTATATAGGGATTTATATTAATTGTATAGATTTATTCTTCCTTAAATCATGTAAACCGTTACTCTTTGTAAATCACTCATATATATACAAGTTCTCCCACTTACCAATATTAAGAGATAATTCTCCAATTACCTCTACCTTCCTTGTATATAGGGATTTATATTAATTGTATAGATTTATTCTTCCTTAAATCATGTAAACTGTTACTCTTTGTAAATCACTCATATATATACAAGTTCTCACACTCACCAAAAGTTACGGTGATCAAACTCTAATTCTCATAGAAAGAAATAAAGAATGAGGAGAAATAGTAACAAAAAGTTGGAGGAGAGAGAAACGTGAGCTGAGTCTATATTGATAGCGGCCAAGATCAAATCTGAAAAAAAAATATAGAAATTAACCACAGCTTGCACCTGTAGCAGTCTGTAATACGCCAAGTGTCGTAACAGCTGAATTGTGTGTAAATTGAGGACTTTCTCTGTACACGCCAGAGGACGGGTAGTTTACTGTCTTTAAGAACTTCTCCAATGGGAGGAAGAAATCCCATGTGGACTGCTTCCCCTACCCTATAAATAAGGAAGGAGTGATTGTGAGGTGTATGATGTGACATATGAGAAGAAAGAATAACATAAATTGCGAGAAGATATCAGACGTGCATATAATGTACAAAACCCCATATATGAACAGAAGAGATAAAATATGAGATGAAAATGTGATTGTGAAGGGAGTGGGCATATTGGTCCTTTCGAGGCATGCAAAAGTAACAAAAAGAAAGCATGTACGGAATATCATGTATGCATGAGAAAGAAATAAAGAAAGAGGAGAAATGGTAACAAAAGGTTGGAGGAGAGAGAAAGGTGAGGTGAGTCTATATTGATAGCGGCCAAGATCAAATTTGAAAAAATATGGAAACCACAGCCTGCACTTGTAGCAGTCTGCAATACGCCAAGTGTCGTGACTGCTGAATCGTGTCTAAATTTGGGACTTTCTCTGTTCGCTAGAGGATGGGTAGTTTACTGTCTTTGTAGGGATATGAATACTGAGACAAGTTCTATTTGATGAAAAGTTAAGTTTTGAGGCCAAAAGTAAACTTGAATATATGTCAAGTGTTGAGTGATCTGTTATGTAAGTCGTCTTGTATAAGACAAGAACAGATCATATTGAGTATTATATGAAAGTATTAAAGAATGATGTAATAGGTCTTATGAAATAAGCTTGAAAGAGTGTATATACTCTTATATGTTTGTTGTAATTAGTCTAGGTTGACTAAGCTGTTATATAAAGCTTAAAGTAATAAAATAGACTAGTATAGTATAGCTTGATAGAATAGATGAAATTCTGAAGACCAGAAGACTATCAAGACAAGGAGACCAGACCAAACAGGATGAGATCAAAGATAAAGTCAGAAATATTCTAAGTATATGCAAGACAAGTCAAGGAGTGAGAAGTTTAGGGCATGTTTGTTTTGGGACTCACACGTCCGGACGTGGGACGTAACGTCCCCCGTCTTGTTCTAGTTCGGGATTTCACATCTGGATTTCAACATCCAATTACATCCACCCCTAAAAATATCTATATATTCTACTATTATAATAATACAACATCACTCACTCTTACTAATTGATTTGACATACAATTATATAAAATAATACAACATCACACACTCTTACACAATTGATTTGACATAAAGTTATATCTCATCCAAGGATGAAAATATCGATATCGGTGGAAATATCGGTACCTTAAATTTACGGATATATCGATGGAAATATGGATATCGAATATCGATATCGTTAAAATATAGAAAATTGACGGAAATCTTATTAAAATGATGAAAATTTAAGATGAAATTTTAAAAAATGTTATAACTAACATTAATACATAAATTTAGCCTAAAATCACTACAAAATGATTTTTTTATGACAAACATATTAGTAAAAAAATATAAAACCAGTCTAAAGCGATACAATATATGTTCATAATTATTTCACACTAGACAATTAATACCAAAATGATAGACAAGACACAAGATACTTGCTTGTTTTGAAAAAAAGGAACAGAACAATTAAAACTCTGAAAAAATGGAACTAAACAATTCAAACCGATATTACCGATTTTTTTCCGACCTTTTCCAATTTTTCGCCGATATTTCGGCGATATCAAGGAAAATTTCTACTAAACATAACCGATACCGATATCGATACCGATATTTCCCAATATTTTACCGATATTTTGGAAGATATCTCGTTCCGGTGCATATCGATATCGGAGAGTCCAAAAATCTGAAATCTCGCCGATATTTTGGCGAAATTTTCCGATTTTTTCATCCTTGATCTCATCCTTCTCAACATCCCAAAACAAACATACACAATCATTATTCATCAGAATTTCTCCATCCAGGATTTCCCCATCCCCATCTCCCCCATCCTACATAATCCCAAAACAAACATGCCCTTAAAGAAAGGAAGGAAGTTAAAGTTGTTATAACTAAAATAACGGAATAATTGAATCTACCCAATAAAGGAATTCAAGAAACGGTTATGAAGTCAGTTACAAGAGGTTATCAAGAAGAGTTGGTTAGGATAACAAACTTTCTTGATCCAACAATCGATAAATAGATGAAGATTTTCTACGATTAAAGACTACTGAAATTCTAAAGAGATTACAAGCGTTCAGACGAATCAAGTCTTAAACGTTCAAGCACTCACAGAGTCAAGAAGATTACAAGATAAAGAAGAAGCCCAGTATTGAAGATCGATTTCAGAAGGCTTACTTACGATCAGGGAAGTTTTATTTTTCTGATTTTATTTTGTAAACAAGCGGGCTAGTTGCTTGACTGAATTACTAGTTGTTAAATCGAAGATATATCTGGTGGTATAATCGATAAGATCGAAGTCTTATATCTTGGGACTTAAAACCACAAGAATCGAGAGTTAATAAATTTTACAACTGGGTTTGTGAGAGTGGATGTAGACAAGTTGTCGAACCACTATAAATCTTGTGTTTGATTTACTTACTGTTTTATATTATATAGTTCTTGAAAGAATTCGTATAAACAACTAGATTGAGAAATCTCGTTGAGTAAACGAGTTACTTGATAACAGAACAATATTGATTGTTAAGTAATATTCATAATCAAGGAGTCGAATATAAATAAAGTGATTATGTACACAAAACTACAAGAATTAAAGGGGTACCACCTAAATCTACGATAAAATTTTGGTATTACCAAAACCTACAAAATTAACGTGAAAGTCCTAATATACCCTTATTTTAGTTTGATTTTTACATTTCCTTTCTTTGTAGACTGTACTTCTTCTCAAACGCCGAATATGTACAAGCCAGTTTCTGTAAAAAGAAAATGTCACATCTCACAAGAATAAGAATTCAAATTCAAATTCAAAATTGCTTACAAATTTGAAACTTTCATTTCTCTCTCCTCAAATCCTCTCATATAATTTTCAAAAGCTCTCAAATCTTCTCTCTCATCTTAAAGGGTTTTCAGGATAGTTGAGAAATGGTCAGCTGCTACGGGGCTTCTTCCGGGCGGCAGAATGGGAGCTCTCAAATCTTCTCTCTCTCTTTCTCTCTCAAATTAAATGTCCGATTAGGTTAACAACTCTCTTCCGGCGACCCCTTGGAGGCAACCCACAAATCTCGAGTTTTGAGTTTTTTTATCAGATCGAGATGGCGAAGGTCCTCCCACGAGTCACCATGTTGAACGCAAATCGATTGGCGCACTTATCGACCACTATAGACTCTGCGACCGCCGTCGTTTCAGATCGTGGGCCAGACTCTCCGTGCGCCATCCGCCGCCGTCACATAGCCATGTCATCGCCTCCATGAGCATCAACGTGTGCTGCCGACTCTGGATCTGAAGAGCTCGGGAGAGGGTGAACGGCGTGTACGAAGCTAAGGCGGCGGCGCAAGAACTTGTTCCGAGGGTGAGGCTAGAGACGACGGAGGCAGATCGCGAGTGGTGGTTCCATCTGACGAATCTACCGTGTCGCATGAGCGACGCCCTTCCCGGTCAGTGCAGTGCCATCAGTCGATTTCCAAGGCAGCGGAGCTCTACGCGTCGTACCATTGCTGATTGTGGTGGTGGTGCCGACTGTGGTAGTGTTGTCGAAGGTCTACCGTTGCCGGCGATTTCCAAGGCGAAGGCGGCGGCCACACATGTCCTAGGGTAGAGACTAGGGTTCTATCCTCCCAATGGGCTTACTAATGGGCTAGGGTTTGCCAGCCCAGATGTGCACCCCCAGTTTCAGTTAATACACCCCCAGAATTCACACCCCAGTTTAAGTTAATACACTCCCAGTTTTCAGTTTCAATAAATTAATACGTATTTTTATTTCATATGTATTGATTTTGTTTTCAATTTCAAACTCTAAATTGGGGGAATTTTTTGTTCTTGAATATTTTTTCGGCATATGCATTCTTTGTTGCTAGTATGCAATGTATGTAATAAATATGCATTATTTGTTATCAGTATGCAACGTTAGTATGCAATGTGTTATATGCGTATGCAATATATGTTATATGCGTATGCAATGTGTGTGTGAGTTATATGCGAATGCAATGCAATCTGAATTTTAAAAAAAATTGAATTAAAAAATTTGAATAAAAAAAAATCTTAATAAAAAATCTGATTAAAATATATTTAATAAAAGAGCATAATAAAATTTAAATAAAATATGAATAAAACTTGAACAAAACAAATAAACCGAGTAAATTATAAATTAAAATTTTGAACAAAATTTGGAGACTGATTTGACATAAATAAAATATTAGCTTTGTAAAAAATTTGTCTAATTATTTAAATGTATTGAAAAAATTATAAGTTAAATTCAAAGGACAAAAGTAAGCTTGAAAGTTTTGAAAAAATTCACAATGGGACAAAGAGGGTAGATGAATTGTAGATCTTAGTATTAAAATTTTTGAATTGTAGATATATGTAATGGGCTAGAGCCCATTGTAGATATATGTAATTTTCCCATAAATAAATTGTAAAGGGCTCATTAAACTGATAATCCACACAATAGTATTTGTTAGTTGATAAACTTGATTGTTTATTTGGTAGACTAGTTCACAAGATTAGCTTACTTATTAGACAAGCTGAGTAGATCAGTTTAGCAGATTTGTTAATCGAATAAACTCTGATATATTTTAGAAAAAGTTTAAAAGTCTATTCACCCCTCCCCTCTAAACTTTTAGCTTGTTCTAATCTTAACTCGACTTTCAAGACCAACAGTCTTTAAGAGCATCTCCAATGGGAGGAATAAATCCCATGTGGACTGCTTCCCCTACCCAATAAATGAGAAAAGTGTGATTGTGAGGTGTATGATGTGGCATAGAAGAAGAAGGAAAACGGAAATAGCGAGAAGATATCAGACGTGCATATAATGTACAAAACCCCATATATGAACCGAAGAGATCATATATGAGATGAAAATGTGATTGTGATGGGAGTGGGCATATTGGTCCTTTAGAGGCCTGCAAAAGTAACAAAAAGAAAGCATGTACGGAGTATCATGTATGCATGGGAAAGAAATAAAGAAAGATGAGAAATAGTAATAAAAAGTTGGAGGAGAGAGAAACGTGAGGTGAGTCTATATTGATAGCGGCCAAGATCAAATCTGAAAAAAAAAATCAGGAAACCACATCCTGCACCTATAGCAGTCAGCAATACGTCAAGTGTTGTAAATTTATAAATTTGTGACTTTCTTTGTTCGCCAGAGGACGTGTAATTTACTATCTTGAAGATCATCTCCAATGGAAGGAGGGAATCTCATGTGGACTCCTTCTCCTACCTAATAAATGAGGAAGAAGTGATTGTGAGGTGTATGATGTGGCACATGAGAAGAAGGAAAACAGAAATTGCGAGAAGATATAAGATGTGCATTTAATTACAAAACCCCATATATGAACGAAAGAGATCAAATATGAGATGAAAATGTGATTGTGATGGGAGTGGACATGTTGGTCCTTTCGAGGCCTACAATAGTAACAAAAAGAAAGCATGTACGGAGTATCATGTATGCATAGGAAAGAAAGAAATAAAGAAAGAGGAAAAATAATAACAAAAAGTTGGAGAAGAGAGAAACGTGTGGTGAGTCTACATTGATAGCTCCAAGATCAAATCTGAAAAAAATTAGGAAACCACAATGTATACCTGTAGCAGTCTGCAATACGCCAAGTGTCCTAACAACTGAATCATGTCTAAATTTGGGGCTTTCTCTATTCGCCAGAGGACGGATAATTTACTGTCTTTAAGAGCATCTCAAATGGGAGGAAGGAATCCCATGTGGACTGCTTCCCCTACGCAATAAATGAGGAAAGAGTGAATATTGTGAGGTGTATAATGTGGCATAGAAGAAGAAGAAAAATAGAAATTGCGAGAAAGACATCAAATGTGCATATAATGTACAAACCCTATATATGAATGAAAGAGATCAAAACCCTATAATTTACTGTCTTTAAGAGCATTTTCAATGGGAGGAAGTAAAAAATGTACGAGGAAAAAAAAAAAAAAGGTTACATGCAAATAATAATGACAGTAAAGTTAGTTTATGTTGTCTAGGTCAAAATTTTATTAAATAGTTTTTTTTAATGAATTTATAGATAAATAATACTCCTTCCGTCTAGACGTTCTCAAACCATAACTGGAAAATCTTCGAACCGCCAAATCGGTCGATTTTTAACCGTCGGTTACGGTTCGAAAACTGAACAGTAATTTAAAAATGGCAGTTCGGTTTCGGTTTTGAATTTTGAAAACTGTTGGGTTGCCCTTTTCTTTAATACACAATTCTTCTATGTTTTATGTATAAATTTAAGTTATATGATTTGTATTAAATTCTAGTACTGTATTTTTCTAAAAAAAGAGTTAAAACAACAAAAAAACGAGTGGAAAAAAAGTCGAACCGCTAGTTCAAAACCGAACCGGATGTTCGAAAACCGTAACCGTCAATTTGACTATTCGATTTCGGTTGCGATTTTCTCCTAACCAAAACCAGTGGTTCGAACCGTCTGAACATGTCTACCCCTGTCCACTAAATGTAGTCCCATTTGTCTTGTATTTTTCATCCACAAAATGTAGTCTCATACATTTCATGGAAACAATCACCCTTTAACTAGTACTCAATTACTCAAATTATCATCAATTTTATTCATAAACAATCACTTTATTCACAATGGACCCCACAATACCCTAAGGACATGATGGAATGAAATTGTGGCTGAATGCAATGAACTAATGAATAGAATGAAGGTTTGAATGGAATGACATAAAAATGACCATTCTTATGATTGGTATAACATAGGAATGAACGTAGGAATGAAATGTAGTATTGTACTCCGTATAAATTTATTTTAAATTATTATTATTAAGTCTTATTAAAAATATATTATCATTTTATATTAATAATATTATTATTTAATATTAATAATAATATTATTAATTATTATTAAAAATATTAAGTATTATTTTTATTATTAATATTTTAATAGAGTTATTATTAATAATATATATTTGTCAGTTTTGTTTTATTGATTTTATTATTTATAATAAATGTATATTTTAAATAAAAATATATTTTTATTTTTAAATAAGAATATTTTTTACTATTAAATAAATTAAAATTAATATAATTACTTATATTATCAAGAATTATTATACTATTATTTTATATTATTAAAAATAATATATTGTATATATTATTTATATTTTTGGAAATTATTAATTTATTTTTTTATATTAATATATTTATAATTTAATATTATTAAAAATAATATTATGTTAAAATTTAATGTATTATTATTTATATTTTTAAATTTATTAAATTTTTATTTTTGAGATTATATATTATATTAATATTTTTTAAATATAATATTTTTATTTTTAATTATTAAATATTATTATTATTAGTTTTATTTATTTTTTAAAAAATTAATTTCATACCTAAACTCATGGGGCTAGGAAGGAATGATAATTTTATACTTTTGAGAATCACTATTATATATGATGATTCATTCCATAAATCCTATCAATCACAAAATTAGAAATAGACCATGGGTCATTCCACCATACCGATCATACCCTTACTATTTACTTTTTCCTTAAAACACGTATCTCATTCCAATAAAACTATATTTAGTGAATGAAGAGAGAGTATAAAATGATTTGAATGCTAAAGGAGAATTTTTTGGAACAATTTAAAAGACTCCTATAAGATTAACATTATAATTTATATCTATGAAAATAGCTCTAAAATAACAAGAAAAAATAATTAAAAATATCAAATTAGCTCTAAAATAGTCCAAAGAAATAACAATTGAAAATTTATAATTCATTATACCATGATTTTATTAAGACAGGGTTAGAATATTATATATATATATATATATTTTAATGAAATTCATAACATCAAATTTAATCGTAGGGGCTTAGGAGCACTGGAAACAAACTTCTTATTCTTATATCAACCTTTTGTTGTGGAAGGTGTCAAAATCGGAGTCGATTGCTCGGCGCAGCGGAATGCACAAAAGCAACAATCACTTTCACTAAAGCTCAATAAACAACGAACCAAATATGCAAATTAACTACAGAAAATAAATACGCAATAACACCAAGAATTTTACGTGGAAAACCCCTTCATAAGAGGGTAAAAACCACGGGACCCCGTCCAGTAAAATACTCCACTATATCAAATGGGAATTACAAAGTTTCCTTCTCTGTTACAAATAGAGGAACCAACACCAATAACACCAAACTATCCTCAAGAATACCATTCTTGGAACACACAATAAATATATATAGGAAGAGAGCAAACTAAAATAGTACAATGAGAATGAAATCATCAATTTCTCTTTGTACCTCTTGAAGACGATTCGTGAAAATTTACTCCAGCCAAAGTGAAGAGCACTTCACCACAAACTCTCCCTCGAAATATGAGACAAAACGGTGAAGAAACGAGTCCCCAAGAGACAAACCCTTCTCGTCCCTCTCTCTTTTTCTTTCTCTCCCTTTCTCTCTATTTTCTTTTTCTTGGCTACTGGAATAGAAAAGGCACGATTGCTGCCCTCTGACCAAAACAATTCAATTTGGGTCAAAACAATTATCATGATATCTGATGGGCTTCTTTTAATTCTTGTTTCTTGGCCCAACTAATATTGGGCAAGCCCAACAATCTCCCCCTCCCAATATAGTTGGCCATATACGTCACATCTACCTCGAGCTCATGCCGGCCAATCCGGCACACAAATCATGCTTCTCACGAGTAACCACCTTAGTCATCATATCCGCAGGATTTTTGTCGGTGTGAATTTTCTCGAGCTTCATAAGTTGTTTCTCCAATACCATTCTAATCCAATGGTACCTCACATCAATATGCTTCGTTCGAGCATGATACATGGAATTTTTGCTCAAGTCAATAGCACTTTGACTATCACAAAAAACCACGTACTCCTCTTGCTTCAAACTCAATTCTTGGAGAAATTTCTTCATCCACATCATCTCTTTTCCAACTTCGTTCGCTGCAATGTACTCTGCCTCAGTGGTGGATAAGGCAACACACTTTTGTAACTTTGATTGCCATGAGACAGCTCCCCCTGCGAATGTAAACAAGTAGCCTGAAGTGGATTTCCTCCCATCGAGATCACCTGCCATGTCTGAATCTGTGTATCCCATGAGAATCGGCTTCGAACTTCCAAAACTCAAGCATGATTTTGAAGCTCCTCTCAAGTATTTGAATATCCACTTTACGGCCTCCCAATGATCTTTTCCTGGATTGGAAAGAAATCTGCTCACCAAGCTAACAGCTTGAGCAATATCCAGTCGTGTACACACCATGACGTACATCAAAGAACCAACTGTAGAGGAATAAGGAATTGTTGCCATCTCTTCTCTCTGCTCTCGAGTCGTGGGACAAGACTTCTTACTCAACTTGAAGTGGTTAGCAAGTGGCGTGGACACGGGTTTAACATGTTTCATGTTGAACCTCTCAAGTACTTTCTCAATGTACTTTTCTTGTGACAACCACAATTTTCCAGCCTTTCTGTCACGAATAATCTCCATGGCCAAAATCTGTTTTGTTGAGCCTAAATCCTTCATGTCAAAGGATTTGGACAGCTCCCCCTTCAACCTACTAATCGACACAATATCCTTTCCCACAATCAACATATCATCAACATAAAGCAATAAAATAATGAAGTTACCATCAGGGAAGTGTTTGACATAAACACAATGATCCGCCTCCGTTCTTTTATAACTTTGGCTAGCCATAAAAAAATCAAACTGCATGTACCACTGTCGTGAAGCTTGCTTCAAGCCATACAAGTTCTTCCTCAATTTGCAGACCAAGTGCTCCTTTCCCTTAACCTCAAAACCTTGTGGTTGATTCATGTATATGTTCTCCACTAACTCTCCATGCAAGAATGTTGTTCGAATATCAAGCTGCCCAATCTTCAGGTTCAAGCTAGCTGTTAATCCCAACACAATGCGAATATAACTCATCTTCACCACTGGTGAGAATATCTCTTCAAAGTCAACTCCCTTTTTTTGAGTAAATCCCTTGACGACCAATCGTGCCTTGTGTCTGACTACTTTATCACCATCTTTCTTTAACTTGAATACCCACTTGTTCTTCAGAACTCTCTTACCCTTAGGCAGCTCAACCAAATCAAAGGTATGATTCTTGTGTAAAGAATTCATCTCTTCTTGCATCGCCTCAAGCCACTAATCTTTGTCTTTGAGGGAATATACCTCCTCAAAGTTCTCTAGCTCCCCCTCATCCGTAATCAACGCCCAATCTGAACTCGGATACAGTGTAGTTGGCCTTCGATTTCTCTCTGTTCTCCACCATGGGTCAGGTGCAGTTGGGTCATCATTTTCCATCCCAACTTCATCTTCATTCTCAACTTCTTCTCCACCATTTTCAGCATCAATGGTAGGAATCTCATATGGTGTTAGATCAGCAACACCAGTAGGCATCGGAATGGAGGTCTCCCCCTTCTTCAAATCTTCCATCGTCTCACTTTCATGGAAGATGACATCTCTACTCCTCACAATCATCTTCTTCTCTGGATCCCATAATCTGTATTCGTACTCTTCATCTCCATATTCAACAAATATGCAAGGTGTAGATTTGCTATCTAACTTGCTTCTCTACTCCTTCGATACGTGCACAAAAGCTTTGCACCCGAACACCTTCAAGTGGGAATAAGAGGTATTTTTCCCACTCCATACTCTCTCTGGAATATCAGAATCCAAAGGAACTGATGGAGATCGATTAATCAAATAACAAACACTCAACACAGCTTCACCCCAGAATGACTTGGGTAGTTTGGCCATCCTTAGCATACATCTCACTTTCTCCATAATGGTTATGTTCATCCTCTCTGCCACACCATTATGTTGAGGAGTGCCCGGAACAGTTCTTTCATGTCTAATCCCACGCTGATCACAATATGTCTTGAACTCTCTAGAAGTGTACTCGCCACCATTATCAGTTCGTAGACATTTTAGCAACTTTCCTGTCTGTCTCTCAACCATAGTGTGGAACCACTGAAATTTCTGAAATACTTCACTCTTGTTCTTCAAGAAGTACACCCAAGTCTTCCTTGAAGCATCATCAATGAAAGTGAGGAAATATTTATTTCCACCCAATGACTCCACCTCGAAGGGACCACAAACATCAGAATGTATTTGTCACGCCCCAATTTTCATATAAGTTAATTTTATAAAAATAGTTGACAATTTCAAGATAGAGGGACATGAACTGAAATTTTAACGTATATAAATGAGATTTATGAACTTATTCAATAGTAAAATAATTGATAAGAAGCGGAAGACTCAAAAGAATTTTAAGTTTAGAATATCAATATCTACTATCTCGCAAGAAAGTTAAATAAATAAATAAACTAGTTCAAATTAAAGTGATAATTTTTTTGTCATCCACCGCCCCTTCTCGCCACCAGCTCCTAAATCTGAAAATGTTAAAATGAAGGGGTGAGCAAACCACAGCTCAGTGGGGACATGCTTGTCAAAACTAAATACAATAAGCAATTAAATTACCACAAACGTAAACATGCATTTAATGTATTGCCACTTCTCAACTTCTCGTTTATAAAGGTCAGAAGACCTACTTCTCAACTTCTCGTTTATAAAGGTCAAATGACCTGTTTGTCTCAACTTCTCGTTTATAAAGGTCAAATGACCTGTTTGTCTCAACTTCTCGTCTATAAAGGTCAGAAGACCTACTTCTCAACTTCTCGTTTATAAATGTCAAATGACATGTTTGTCTCAACCTCTCGTTTATAAAGGTCAGAAGACCTACTTCTCAACTTCTCGATATTTTTCAATACATAATTCACATGAGTAACAATAAAATCACAGATCACATTTAATAATGACAAACAATTTAGATAGAAAATCCCCACCTCAAATAAATGTTGTGGATGTAATAGTGTTATTGCTTGCTCCTCATAATTACAATCAGGGACGGAGGGAGAGAGGGCCCAGGGGGGTCACTGGGCCCCCACCCATTTTACAATTTTTTTTTAATAATTTTTTTAAAAATATTAAATAATAAAAAATAAAAGAAAAATAATTATAATTAATCATATTTAATAGTTATATAATAATTTCTAAGTGTATTAGTAAAATATTAGTAGTGCAATTATTACTTTTTCTGTCTTATAAGTACTTGTTTTGTGTATAATTAAATAACTTTTTTTTTAAAAAAATTATCTTTCATTATCATGAAAGATTGAGGGAAAAAAATGAATGAAAGTATAAGAGAGTGGAACAACTTGCTTTAATAATAAAGAAAGAAAGATGAAAAAGTATTAAAATAAAAATTATAGGAATTTACATATGAATAATTTAGGGAGAAACGTGTAAAAATAGCTAAAAATGATAATTTTTTGAAACAAGAATTAAGACTAATAGCGCCAATCAATATGAAACGAGTGAAGTATATAACAATTTAAAACATAAAAATTAAAAGATGCTCGTGTATAGACTGTATAAATATTATTTTGTAGGTAATGAGTGGAATGAATGAAACTTTTATTGAAATATATTAAAACTTAACTTGATTAATTAGTAATATATTATATGTTTCAAAAAAATTTATAGATATTAAAAGCGAAATTTATTATTCATAATTGGGCCCCCCATCGATTAGTTTCTGGCTCCGTCACTGATTACAATCACCTAAAATGAATATAAAATTTAAATCTTCTGAACTGATCAATTCTTATCATTATAATATTATAAAATAAATAAACATTTTCATGAGTTCTAGTAAAACTAATCTAATACTAATTGTGTATATATTATTCATATCCTATTAACCCATGACAAGCATGATAATGGTTCTATACCAATTAAGTATTAATATAATTAAATACCAAACTAATGTATTTGGCTTAGAATTCAAACAACAGAAGGCGAAACTAGATTTTCAATCGAATATAAATTTTAGAAATAAAAGGTAACTTGTGTAAATTGATCAAGAAGTGATCGACCACAATTTGGACAAAGACCATTCAAAAATAATTTAGAAACAGACACTTTGGGCTTTAGATTGAAAATATTTAAACTAAAATTCTTTACAGATTGAGAGCTAAAAATATTTAAGAGTTTGACTAAATCTAAATCATGCTTGTTAGATAACAACAATAACCCAAGCTACTATCATGCCGGAAAATAAAATAAAGAAAAGATAATGAAGAAGAAGAGATAATACCGTGCGTTTCTTGTTACGGAGCAAACCATACTTTGATTTGGAATTTTTGAGGTTGTGCAAATTAGGTCAAAAAATCTTATATATATGTAGATACATTTTTTTTTTATTGGGCTTAGGCTTGGGTTAAAAATTTAGAATCTCAAAAATCTAAATTTAAATGGTCTTTCAATATTTATCTTAATAAAATAGCAAATATAATATAACCAAAAAATAAATTAAATAAATATTAACACACATAAACTTATATTATAAATTTTACGGATGTTACAGTATTAACTTCAATACAACATCTTTTCGATTAGAATGTGAATGAAAATAAATTCTATTTTGTTTGCCTAATAAACAATAATCACAAGGGTGGAGTGACTTACTTTGAGCAGTAGGAATTAGAGACTCTTAGGCTAGGATGTGCAATGCTTTCTCACTCATGTGTCCCAGCCTGTTGTGCCACAAATTTGGTGAAGATTCATCCTTGGCTGCGAATAATTGGTCTCGAGCCATCTTGAACTTCGTCCGGTATAGCGTACAACAAAACTTTCCTTTGCCAACCAACAAGGAACCCTTCACAAGCTTCCAATTACCATTTGTGAATTTTTGCTCGTATCCCTCTCTATCAAGGACATTAACGACAATCAAATTGTGGCGCAACTGTGGAATATGTCTCACATTTTTCAGCGTCAGTGTGAATCCCAAATCAGTTTCAACAACCATATCTCCAATGTCGATAACCGGTGCAACACTCTTGTTTCCCATGAACAAGTGACCTTAATCTCCAACTTTGTAGTTTGTAAACAACTCTCTCTTCGGAGCACAATGTTGAGAAGCACCCGAATCAACTATCCACTCAACATCGGGATTCTCCACATGGAGACACTCATCGCTAACACAAACTACAGTCTGATCATCATCGGAGTGAGTGACAATGGCTGCTGTATTTTTATCTTCTGACTTCTTCTGATTCTATTCCCTTTGCTCTTGCTTCCAAATTCTGCAATTTCTCTTCATGTGATTGGATCCACCACAATGGTAACACTTGAATCTCTCCTTGGACTTAGACTTGTTGTCTCTTGATTTACCACAACCTTTAGGTCCTCTACTCTTGCTTCTACCTCTATTCTCGGTGACAAGTGCTTGCGAAGAACAAGCCCCAAATTCCTTTCTTCGAGTCTCTTCATTGAACATACTCTCTTTAACCATGTTCAATGGCAACTTTCCATTCGAAGTTGTATTACTGAGCGTCACCACCATAGTCTCCCAGCTATCAGGTAGAGAGCTCAACAAGAATAAAGTCTGCACCTCATCATCGAATGCAATATTCATGGTAGAAAGTTGATTTACCAAGTCTTGAAAGGCATTCAAGTGCTCTGCTACAGAACTCCCATCTTTGTACTTCAAGTTCACTAACTTTCTAATAACAAATGCCTTGTTCTGCGCATTCTTCCTCTCAAAGAATTCTTGCAACTTTTTCCACAAATCACACGGATCTGTCTCCTTAGCCACATGGTGAAAAACACTGATATCTACCCACTGTCTGATTGTACCAATTGTTTTTCTACTAAGCTTCTCCCATTCCTTGGCTTCCATACTTTCTGGCTTAGCATCTTTTCCTTCAACAGGATCATACAAATCTTTGCAGTAAAGTAAATCCTCCATCATGGGCTTCCATATAGAATAATTTTCTGCAGTCAACTTAATCATCGAGCTACTACCAATGCCCTCCATGGTCCGAGCCTAGTTTGACCTAGGCTCTGATGCCACTGTTGTGGAAGGTGCCAAAATCAAAGTTGATTGCTCGGCGCAGCGGAATGCACAAAAGCAACAATCACTTCTGATTCGGGTGGAATTTACACGATTTATAAGCACATGTGAAGCATATTTTGATGTGGATTTCATTGATTTGTGCATTAGATATGAGTGTTTGAGCCAAAATGAGAGAAAGGTTGTGTTTTGTCGATTTTGTAGGTAAAACGATAGAATTTGGAGCAAAATACAGACCACAAGTGATCGGACCGGAAAGAGGAGTGCACGGTTGGATTCGTCTCGAAAAACGGAGTGGATTAGCCAAAGGAATCGAGTCAATCCGACGCCCGAGGCGAAAGTTATGCATGAAACGAGAAGGGGAGGAGGCAACTCGGCCGAGTGAGTCAACTCGGCCGAATCTGAGACTTTGAGTTCTACTGCGCACTCGGCCGAGTAACTCAACTCGGCCGAATCTGCGAGTTTCAAGTTTACTGCGCACTCGGCCGAGTGAGCCAACTCGGCCGAGTAAGGTCGAAGGTCGTAGCTCCTGGAATCGGACATCACTCGGCCGAGTGAGGTTACTCGGTCGAATCTGTAACTTTCGCATTTACTGCGCACTCGGCCGAGTGACCCCAACTCGGCCGAGTCTCGGCTAAACAAAAGCGTGGCACGATTTTTAAGTATTCCACTCGGCCGAGTGATCCCAACTCGGCCGAGTTACCTCATTTTCGGTGCCAAACTTGTATTTTCTCCATTTATGAGGGATCAACTTGCAAATATGCTATCCAAACCCTTCCCAAACACTATATAAGCCTTCTTTCTTGAAATCCAAGCCAATTCACCCCCAAATTCCTAAATTCCACACATACTTTCACACACTTCAAGGTGATTTGGCCATTCTTCACTCAATTCTTCATCAATTCAAGGAAGGAAGGATGCAATAGCTTGCAAATTCAATTCCACATCACAATCTAGACTAAGCTTCCTTGTTCTCTTTCTTTTTATTTAGTTTTTACATTTGGATTTTGTAATTTCATTATGTTTGTAGTTGGCTAAACACTTTGTGATTCTAAAGCCATGTAAATACTTGTGTTGAAGTTTATGAATTAATGTTTTGCTTATTTGGTGTTTGTGTGGCTTAATTCTATTTGGATGCTTGATTTTCATTGCAAAGCATGTCATTAGTGTACAATGATGATATGTTAATTTTAGTTAATTGAATTAGATTGAGAAATCTACTTTGATTAATTGATTGCAAGCATATAACCTAATTTTATTGTGAGATTGAAAGATAAACAATGATTAGGAAGATGTGTGATGGTCTTAGGAGCTTGATTGGGTCTTATTGTGCAACTAATTAGGTAGAGATACTAGGTTGTGTAGTATTTCCTTTGAATTACTTGGATCGAAAGGACTTTTAATTCATTATTACGTGATCAATCTTATAGACAAAGCATGAACACCACTTAGGTAGATAATTAATCATAGATGGATACATTAGTGTTGCATGTGCTTTAGGATCCACTTTCTTTTAATTGAGTTTTCACCAATTTCACTTTCGTTTCTTGATTTGTATGTGTCACGCCCCAATTTTCATAAAAGTAGATTTTTACGAAAATATTCGATAATTTTAAACTAAAGGGGCATGAACTAAAATTTTAACCTAAGAAATGATTTTACGAATTTATTTAGCAATGAATTACTTGAATTGCAGCGGAAAACTTAATGAATAAATAGCAATTTAAAAGAAATCTAGAATAATAATTGAATCAAGTTTAGATTTGTCATCCACCGCTCCTCCTCGCCATCAGCTCCTTAACCTATAATGTTAAAATGAAGGGGTGAGTAATGCAAGCACACTCAGTGCGGCCCAGCTGTTCACAGCTAAATATTAAACAGATAGTTAAACACATCAATGCAAACATGAGAACATTGCCACATTCTGAACTGACTGATATACTGACTGAGCACTGCGTGCCTTGCCAAAGCCATTTTAATGACACTGGTGATTCTCGAGGACAACTTATATGGTCCCGGACCCGTGAACTAGTCCCTGGCTATCTGATTTCATAACATGGATAACATGGAACATAACACGTAGCAGACACATCCAACATATCAAGTAAAACATTTAAAAATGAACAACTTGCTCTACTAACCACTGTAGAGATAAATAATAAGTTAGGAAAACTCCACCTGAGATGATTGTCGTGAATGCAATGGATGTAATGAAATAACTTTAAGCCTCGTCACCTAAAATAATTAAATAATGAATATCGTTGAAATAGTCATCGTGTTCTACTATTACTAACAAATTAATAAATTAAAAGATTAGGCCGAACACCTAATTTGGATACAAAATTAAATCTGCTCATATTTATGAAGATATATAATATTAGTAATTACTTTAGTTATAAATTTATAATTAAGAGCACAAAAATTAAATAATCTCAGTGCCATGATTTGAAAACTAAGTGGCATATATGCATTATACGAAATCAATATGGAAAAATTGGCTTTGGGTGTGAAAAAAGATAATTGACATGCAGTTGAATCATTGGATAATCTAGTTAGCAAAATTGTAGAGAAATTCCTAGATAATAGAAGTGTATATATGAGGAATGAAAATCAAATGAAAGAAAAGAAGTACCTTTACTGTACTGTAGGTCTGCTACGGCCGTGTAGTTAGAATGAGAATTGAATTGTGAACTTCTAGGGTAAAGTCTATTATTTATATATATATATATATATATATATATATATTAAAATTGGGCTTGGGCTTAAGTTGAATACTATGGTTTAAAATCAAAAAACATAAATTTAAATGTGCTTTCGATATTTATCTCACATAAAAAATTAAATATATACTTATATATCTATATTTAAAAATTACAGGTATTACATCCTTCCCTCCTTAAAATATTTTCGTCCTCGAAAATCAGAACTTGCTTGATAAAATATGCATGCACATGAAACAAAATCATAACATAGCTTTGCCTCGTAACATGAAATAAAATGTATAATGTACATACCTCGTAGAGCTGAAACGGGAGGCGGTGATGGACGACCTATACTTTAAAAAAATTGTTTCTTTAAAAAAAAATACTTCTTTAAATAAAACTCTTTAAATAATTTTGAGTCTTAAAGATTTTTAACAAGTCTACAAGAACGTAGACCTGCTCTGATACCACTCTGTCACGCCCCAATTTTCATAAAAGTATAGATTTTTCGAAAATAGCTAATTAAAATATTGCAAAGGGCATGAACTAGAAAATTTAGCTAAAGAAATTAAGTTTTTCAAACATATTTAACAATAAAAGCACTAGATTAAAAGTGAAAGACTCAAAAGAACTTAAGATATCAACATTAAGTCTCACAATCTCAGAAAAAGTTTAATACATAAATTGAAATACTAAATTACTTTAATAAATATTAATAGATTTGTCATCCACCGCTCCTCCTCGCCATCAGCTCCTTAACCTAAAATGTTAAAATGAAGGGATGAGTAATGCAAGCACACTCAGTGGGGCCCAGTTGTTCACAGCTAAATATTAAACAGATAGTTAAACACATCAATGCAAACATAAGAACATTGCCACATTCTGAACTGACTGAGCACTGCGAGCCTTGCCAAAGCCATTTTAATGACCCTGGTGATTCTCGAGGACAACTTATATGGTCCCGGACCCGTGAACTAGTCCCTGGCTATCTGATTTCATAACATGGATAACATGGAACATAACACGTAGCAGACACATCCAACATATCAAGTAAAACATTTAAAAATGAACAACTTGCTCTACTAACCACTGTAGAGATAAATAATAAGTTAGGAAAACTCCACCTGAGATGATTGTCGTGAATGCAATGGATGTAATGAAATAACTTTAAGCCTCGTCACCTAAAATAATTAAATAATGAATATCGTTGAAATAGTCATCGTGTTCTACTATTACTAACAAATTAATAAATTAAAAGATTAGGCCGAACACCTAATTTGGATACAAAATTAAATCTGCTCATATTTATGAAGATATATAATATTATTAATTACTTTAGTTATAAATTTATAATTAAGAGCACAAAAATTAAATAATCTCAGTGCCATGATTTGAAAACTAAGTGGCATATATGCATTATACGAAATCAATATGGAAAAATTGGCTTTGGGTGTGAAAAAAGATAATTGACATGCAGTTGAATCATTGGATAATCTAGTTAGCAAAATTGTAGAGAAATTCCTAGATAATAGAAGTGTATATATGAGGAATGAAAATCAAATGAAAGAAAAGAAGTACCTTTACTGTACTGTAGGTCTTCTACGGCCGTGTAGTTAGAATGAGAATTGAATTGTGAACTTCTAGGGTAAAGTCTATTATATATATATATATATATATATATTAAAATTGGGCTTGGGCTTAAGTTGAATACTATGGTTTAAAATCAAAAAACATAAATTTAAATGTGCTTTCGATATTTATCTCACATAAAAAATTAAATATATACTTATATATCTATATTTAAAAATTACGGGTATTACAGTATGCCATTTGATCGATTTCGTCTTTGCTCTTTGTTACTTATTTGTGACACTTGGTAGGTAATTTTAGAGTAAATTATCATATTCAAATTATCGATCACGTCTACTTAGAACTCGACTAGCAAACTACCATTTTACGCTTAACCTCCTTGTGGGATCGACCTCGTGCTTATCACGCTACAATAGACGCCGTACACTTGCGGTTGTTTATTTAGTGTTGCATATCACGTGTATCAAGTTTATGGCGCCGCTGCCGGGGAGGTTTTTATAAGCTCTAGAGTGTAGGCTAGGAGAGTTTTAGTTTAGACAATTTATTTGCTTTCTTTATTTGCAAAAATCCAAAAATATTTGAGTTTATTATCTTGATCTTAATTACAATTCTCACTCTCGTTTGTTCTTTTGATAGACATGGTTTATGATCACACGATCTAAAATCTAGGAGGAACCACCAAGAAGTGCTACCTTTAGATCCGGAGATTGAGGCCAATTGTCGAAGAAGGAACGCCAAAAGGAGAAGACTAGAGTTGGAAAGAATGAACCGAAGGGAAAATCCGGTTGAAGAAGGGGAGGAGGCAACTCGGCCGAGTGAGTCAACTCGGCCGAATCTAAGACTTTGAGTTCTACTGCGCACTCGGCCGAGTAACTCAACTCGGCCGAATCTGCGAGTTTCAAGTTTACTGCGCACTCGGCCGAGTGAGCCAACTCGGCCGAGTAAGGTCGAAGGTCGTAGCTCCTGGAATCGGACATCACTCGGCCGAGTGAGGTTACTCGGCCGAATCTGTAACTTTCGCATTTACTGCGCACTCGGCCGAGTGACCCCAACTCGGCCGAGTCTCGGCTAAACAAAAGCGTGGCACGATTTTTAAGTATTCCACTCGGCCGAGTGATCCCAACTCGGCCGAGTTACCTCATTTTCGGTGCCAAACTTGTATTTTCTCCATTTATGAGGGATCAACTTGCAAATATGCTATCCAAACCCTTCCCAAACACTATATAAGCCTTCTTTCTTGAAATCCAAGCCAATTCACCCCCAAATTCCTAAATTCCACACATACTTTCACACACTTCAAGGTGATTTGGCCATTCTTCACTCAATTCTTCATCAATTTAAGGAAGGAAGGATGCAATAGCTTGCAAATTCAATTCCACATCACAATCTAGACTAAGCTTCCTTGTTCTCTTTCTTTTTATTTAGTTTTTACATTTGGATTTTGTAATTTCATTATGTTTGTAGTTGGCTAAACACTTTGTGATTCTAAAGCCATGTAAATACTTGTGTTGAAGTTTATGAATTAATGTTTTGCTTATTTGGTGTTTGTGTGGCTTAATTCTATTTGGATGCTTGATTTTCATTGCAAAGCATGTCATTAGTGTACAATGATGATATGTTAATCTTAGTTAATTGAATTAGATTGAGAAATCTACTTTGATTAATTGATTGCAAGCATATAACCTAATTTTATTGTGAGATTGAAAGATAAACAATGATTAGGAAGATGTGTGATGGTCTTAGGAGCTTGATTGGGTCTTATTGTGCAACTAATTAGGTAGAGATACTAGGTTGTGTAGTATTTCCTTTGAATTACTTGGATCGAAAGGACTTTTAATTCATTATTACGTGATCAATCTTATAGACAAAGCATGAACACCACTTAGGTAGATAATTAATCATAGATGGATACATTAGTGTTGCATGTGCTTTAGGATCCACTTTCTTTTAATTGAGTTTTCACCAATTTCACTTTCGTTTCTTGATTTGTATGTCATTTGATCGATTTCGTCTTTGCTCTTTGTTACTTATTTGTGACACTTGGTAGGTAATTTTAGAGTAAATCGTCATATTCAAATTATCGATCACGTCTACTTAGAACTCGACTAGCAAACTACCCTTTTACGCTTAACCTCCTTGTGGGATCGACCTCGTGCTTATCACGCTACAATAGACGTCGTACACTTGCGGTTGTTTATTTAGTGTTGCATATCACGTGTATCAACTTCCACAAAAGCTCAATAGACAACGGACCAAATATGCTTAACTACAGAAAATAAATACGCAATAACACCAAGAATTTTACGTGGAAAACCCCTTCACAAGAGGGTAAAAACCACGGGACCCCGTCCAGCAAAATACTCCACTATATCAAATGAGAATTACAAAGTTTTCTTTTCTGTTACAAATAGAGGAACCAACACCAATAACACCTAACTATCCTCAAGAATACTATTCTTGGAACACACAATAAATATATATAGGAAGAGAGCAAACTTAAATAGTACAATGATAATGAAATCACTAATTTCTCTTTGTACCTCTTGGACGATTCGTGAAAATCTACTCCAGCCAAAGTGAAGAGCACGTCACCACGAACTCCCCCTCGAAATATGAGACAAAATGGTGAAGAAACGAGTCCCCAAGAAACAAACCCTTCTTCTCCCTCTCTCTTTTTCTCTCTCCCTTTTTTCTCTGTTTTCTTTTTCTTCGCTACTGGAATAAAAAAGGCACGGCTGCTGCCCTCTAACCAAAACAATTCAATTTGGGCCAAAACAATTATTATGATATCTGATGGGCTTCTTTTAAGGGTTGGGGTATATACCCCTCCAACTTTGTTTAATACACTCCTCCTCATTTTTATTAATTCTATATATATATATATGAAATACCAATTTTGCCCTTTTACTAAATCATGATAGATACATGCACTCCCCTACAATTTAACCACAACCCTAACCGTAATCCTAGAATTAGACAGCCGTCACGGCCGCCGACGGTGACGGCCGCCACTGCCACTGCCACCGTCACCGCATATAAAACTTTTAAAAAAATCTTACTATTTTTAAAAAACACTCCGATCGACACTGGTTTGTCGACCAAAAATACTCCGGTCGACACTGGTTTGTCGACCAAAAATACTCCGGTCGACACTAGTTTGTCGACCAAAAATACTCCAGTCGACACTGGTTTGTCGACCAAATTTCGAAAAAAAATTGAAATTTTCGACCATTATTGATCGCCCAAAACACTCTCGTCGACGGTAGGTTGTCGACGAGAGTGTTTTTGAGCGACCAATAATGATCGAAAATTTAAAAAAAAAAACCAAACCTGTTCTCTCTCAAGGCGGAGGAAAGCGGGGGCGAGATGAAGCAGCTGGAGGCCGCGGCGGGGCGCTGGAGCGGCGACGAGCGCTAAGTGCGGGGCGCGACGGCGACCGCTGGGGGCTGTGAGTGGGCCGTGACGGCCGAGGACTGGGGGTGGGCCGCGACGGCGAGCGCAAGGGGCTGGGGTGGGCCGCGACGGCGAGCGCTGGGGGCTGGGGTGGGCCGCAACGTCCGATGGCTGGGGAATAGAAGAATTAAAAAAAAAAAGATGGAAGATGGGCGGCGGCGGGGACGAGGAGGTGAGGAAGAGGCGAGAAACGAGGGAGGAGGAGGAGAGGAGGGCGGTGGCTAACTCAGGTGGTGGTGGATGGGCGGTGGCGGTGGATGGGAAGAAGGAGAGATGTGTGGGAGGAAAATAGAAAATGGGGAAGATGAAGAGAAAAATTAAGGTTAGAGTTACAAGGGGTGTGTATGTATCTATAATATTTTATTAAGGGTAAAATTGATATTTCATATCTATTTTGAATTAATAAAAATGAAGGGGGAGTGTATTAAACAAAGCTGGAGGGGTATGTACCCCAACCCTTCTTTTAATTCTTGTTTCTTGGCCCAACTAATATTGGGCAAGCCCAACACCTTTGAATTACAAATTTTTGAGCACCTACAAATATAGTTTAACTAGCGTTAAACCCGCGTATTACGCGGGGTTGAAAGAAAATATAAAAATTGAAAAAAGTATTTTAATAATGTAGAGATTTGATAAATTTTTCTATTTAAAAATTTTAAAAGAGTAATTTTAATAGCAAAATGAATTAGATCATATATTTAAAAAAGGATAATACAATAAAGAAGTTTAGTTTTATTAATAAAAGAAATCAATATACAAAATTATAAATTTCAAAAAAAAATAAAAATTGTACACAATATTTGTTGTACGTTTATATGTTTTTTCATTTCAATCGAGACAAATGATTTTCAATCCGCTCTTACTTTTGACTCTAAGGATATCATGTATAATTATCCGTGTCTGAACACTTGTACTTGGAAGGTGCATATCTATTGTCGAAAGAAATTGATCTTACACTTTAATTTTTCTATTGTCATTGCAAAATACAATAGAATATAAAATTGTTTCCTTCAAAACTTTATATGAGTTGTTTCATCTGAAACACTCAATATCGTTTTAGAAATTGAATAAATACTTTACTACTAACATTTTTTCCGAAAATTATTTTTCCTTTGATGATGTGGTTTTTCAAATCTCATAACCATGAATCTAGCTAAATTACAAGACTTAAAATGAAATCATCTCTATATTTAAATATAAATATATTTCCAATTTAAATTTCATTATTATTACTTTATGTTGTTCTCATTGAATTGAACATCTGCTTTAAGAAAAAATATATGAAGTAAGAGTATATTGGAGATATTGTAAATTTCATTATGAATAAAGTTTTTTTTTTTTTTTTTGTAAAATTGAATAATAATTTAAATAAATGATTAGATGATAGGCCGAGGGTGAAGATAAATTGATGTTTTTTAAAAAATATATGAAAATAAATTTGATGATCGATCAAATTAATGTAAGTGAAAATAATTTTGATAAATAAATTGAATATTTTTAAAAAATATATATAAATCAACCATAATTAACCAGGTTCCAAAATTATAAACAGAAATATAATTTATTATTTGTTCAGGTACTAAATTATTGTTATGTAGTACTTCTAATACACTATAAGTGAAATTATCTCTATTTTTAAATAAAATGTATTTTCAATTTAAATTTCAATTATATTGTAATTTAATTCACACGCTATAAAAAATTGCTGATAAAATATATTTTTAAATTAAAAAAAAAATTATAGTACTTGTTTAAGGGTATACAACAATGATTTCTAAAAAAAAATGTATGAGGACAAATTTTATGAAGGGACAAACGAAGTACGTGGGAAAAAATTTAATGGATGGAGAGACTATTTTTTAAAATATAAATAAATAATTTAAAGTTTTAGCTCTTACAATTGTAAACTCATTAATTTAACAGAAGGAGATCAAGTAAGGATTTTTTATCAGTTTATTATAAATAAATAAATAAATTTGTAAAATACAGTGACCGTATAATGTTTTATAAAATTATAGTAAAACCCGTGAAGCAAAGCATTTTTGTATTTATTTTTAAGTAAAACGCGTTTTCCCTCTGCGTTTGTCTTTTAATTTAATTTTTTGTAACTGGAAAATGCTTAGGGAAGCGTTTTCCTTATTGGTGCATATATATATATATATATTTTACATGTGGCATGACATAATGCATGCATCCATTTCTCATGCATATTATTTTTTTAAAATAAAAAATAGGGAAATGCCCAGCTTCGACACTTGTGTAATTAACTAAAAACATCCCTAAAATATTTACATTTTTTTAAGGGGGTCTAGTGTGAAATAACTAAAATTTGGAGTTAGATGGAAAATTAATAATTTCATCTAGTATTTTCACAACTGATGCGGCCAAAATATGTCGTCCTCGAAGATAACGACACGTGGATATGAGATGAATTAAATCTGTCTTGTTATGAATAATGAGTTTGGAGGCCGGATTAATACACTCCCAAGCCCAAAGAGGGAAATAGAAGTAATTGGGCTTTTAGCCCACATCTGAGGATCAGTAGTCTCTGGGCCAAGTAGTTCGGTCCAAGAGGAGGGGATTTATGAACTATTCCTTATCAATAAGATTAAAGAATGGGTCTAAGCGAGAATATAGGGCCAGTATGCTGCAGGGCCGAGTCTTGAGGGATATTGGAGGAAATATAGGGAGAAGAAGTCTCCTTCTCTCCTAGGAAGGAGACCAGGTATAAAAGCAGGTTAGATTCTATTTGATTTTTGATGTTTTTACATTACAGAGACATGATATACGATTTACTAAGAAACACAAAAAAGATATAGAAGAACTCCACGATACTTGATTCCTCTTTGATTCTCCTGAGAAGGATTCTGACTTGAGCGTCAGAGATTCCACGCCGGAATTCCCTCCGGCGTGTTTTTGCAGGTCTTTAAGGAGCGTGAAGGAGGATTGTTCGTGAGGAAGCTTGCGGAGAGTGACGATCTAGGCCCGTAATTCTCATTATCCGCACGAGAATATTTGGTATCCTTAGACGTTATTTTTTGACACAACAACAACTAAATCTAGGAATTCAAATCAATTCTTTAAAAAATCTTACTTATCTTATCGATTTCACCCTCAACAATGTCATTTACTATGTCCTTAGCCCCCTTGTCCTTGCACCGTAGATTTAACACAATTTAGAAGCTCACACGACCTATCTACATTCTTAGCAATAGAGCAGGATGCAATTTGTAGTAGAGAATTTACTCCATCTATAATATTACCATAATCTTGTTTACAAATATTTTTAAAGCACAATTGAGCACATACTTGTCGTAAACAGTAGAGATGCTTCGATTTTGATAGTATTCTAATTTATCCTGACAAAAAACAATCAAGAGAAAAAAATTCAGAAATGCATAGAATCATTCACATTTACAAAATAAGGCATGGGAAGAAACTACTTAATCCACAAAGATTAGATAATGATAAAATTTAAGAACATGACAATGTCATATGGACAATTCTCACGATTGAAAAACATACAGAAAACCTTAACTATCTACATATTGTGTAACTACAAAATGAAGAAACATAAGAAATCTTTTACGATCTCATTCAACCCACAAATAACATAATTAAATTCCAAACAAAGATATTTGCATAAAAAAAATACAGTTTGACAGCTGCAAACAAAATTGTCAAAGATGCATTTCATTTATCAGTTCCATTAAGAAAATTTACTAAGTTTCTAGTCGTATACTATATGTATTTTTTTAAAGTATCCTTAGAACTGATATCAAGTGATTTAATAAGATATTAATCAATTTCCTCATAACTCAATTAATATTCAAGTATTATTGTGGTTCATCACGAAATAACAAACTTATCAAGACCTTGCAAAACTTCACGGCTAATATTAGATCATAAAATTTGAATAAATGAACTAAAAATTGAACCACCAAAAGAAAAACTCATATTCCACATCTTTAAAGATCAACCGATACTTGTGACACCAAGGTTATTGGCGAGGTAGGCGAAAGAAGGTTTTGAGAAGTTTGTCAATAGAATCAATTAGTATAGAGTTTGGACCATACATGTATGAATGTGAATTTACCAAGACAAAAAAAAAAAGCATTAATTTTCTTTTTTTTTCTTTGCTTGATTTTAATTTACATCTTTTTTTCTTTTTTGGATCAGGAAAACAACAATCTTATTAAAATTAATACTAATAAGTGTACATGGGCAGCAGAGGTACCTTACAGCAAATGAACATAAAAAAGAGATTAATCAAACCAGTAAAAAATTATTTACATCTAGGATCTCTGCCATAGATAATAAGATGGAAGAACATATCATAAAATAACCATATACATATAAATGTAGATTAAACTTAAAAAATAAAAAAAAAGACTTTGATACCAATGAGAGAAAAAAGAATGACAATAAAAATAAAACTTCACGAAAAGAAATAAGAGTTAAAGGATAATTATGTTTGTCACTGAAAAAAAAAAAAAAAAAAAAAAAAAAAACAACAACAAACCGAATAAATAACATATACTGAAAAATCAGAATATAAGCATATGCTTAAGAAACAGCAACAAAAAATACATAAGATTAAACCTCCAATTTCAAAATAATTACCACATAAATCTTACCGATTCATACATCATACGTAAAACGGAAGAAAAAGAATCTACGAATCAAAGGTTAGAAAATTGACTCACCGTTTAATCGCTTACCACGGCGGAAGAGTGTAATCGAGGTGTCGGAGTGAGGTAGTAGTGGGAGATATTTGAGAGGAGTCGAAAAGATGAAATGATAACAATTCACACATCATTTGTAAAATTGAAGAAAAAGAATAAGAATCTGAAAAATAGTACATAGATTGAAAAAATTGTACGAATTAAGATTAGAAATTGACTCACCGTTAAAATACTTACCATGACGACGGGGTATAATCGAGGTGGTAGAGTAGTGAAGGATCCGTGAAATAGGCAGGGCCGGTCCTAGGAATATTTAATTAGGCCTGAATCGAACTTTTAAAAAAGCCCCCATCCCTTTATATTTTAAATTCTATACGTACGAATTTATGAAACATAATGTAAAATATTTTTAAAGGACTAATAATATAGATTTTTTTTTACACATTTTAGAATTTCTAATTTTTAATTAATAGATTTTTTTAAGATTTTATGTTATTTAATTTTAATTTTAATGTAATTGGAGTATAATTTTTAGAAAATTTAATGAGATTTTTAGAATTTTTTATTTTGAAAATTTTAGATTTTTTTTATTTTTTATACGAGTAATTTTTAATTTTAATGAGATTTTTAGAAATTTTTAATATTATTTTTTAATTTTCAAATTTAAAGGATGTAAATTGAACTATTTGCCCGAAATTTCAATTTTTCGACGAAAATGATGTAAATTGGGCACTCTAAGACGTAAATTTAAAAAGTGAAAACTTAAAAGATATAAACTGAATTAGGCCTTTGTTGAGACTTTTTTCTCCTAGTTTTTCCTTCCCTTCTCCTTCACTATTTCTTTTTACTAGCACTTCTCTTTATGCGTCTAATATAAATATTTTTTAATATATATATATATATATATAAAAGATATCTTAAAAAATGGGCCCCTAAAAAATTGAAATATTTCTGGGCCTGAATCGATCGCCTCGTTGGCCTAACATTAGGACCGGGCCTGGAAACAGGGTTGGGAGGATTGTAGAAGATGAAAGGTAAAAATGAAAAAATAAAATAAAATGTAATCAAGTTAACCCTAGTAATTAGTGGCACATATTAAGATTTAGAACTTAATGTTGAGATTGAAAGTTGGAAAAAAGAATGAATGAAGGAGAATAGAGGAAATTTGAAATGAAGCAATTTCAAGAAGAGGAGATTAAAATAGATCAATGTAGTTGTGACATGTGTCACAACAAAGGTTTGTAAATATACATTATTAACATTAACATAAGATAAGATGGTTTGTTTGCTTTTATATTTGAATAAAGATTAATTAGGTCTGTTGTGTTATTGATTGCAAGGTGCATACAAATTCGTTTTTAAAAAAAAGGCCACGACATTCCGTTATATATTACTCCTCCTTCCCAAAAAAAATCTTTTATATTTACTGTTCATCCATTTTTTTTTAAATATTATAACAAATAGAATTTTAGAAAATAATTTTATAAAAAAATAAATAATAAATAATTAAATTAATTTATATGTATGTGAGGACCCTAAAAATAATGACATTAAATATAATATTGTGAATATTATAAAGATGAGTTTTTAAAGGGCAAAAAACAAGGTGTGAAAGGTTTTTTTTTTGGGATGGAGGAAATATATAAAAACACGATTGACAATTGAGTATGACATTTTCCTAATGGAAGCGCAAACCTTTCCTATGCAGTAGGCACTAAGTGCACGGTACAAATCCTCCCAATAATTTTTTTGCACTTGTTAGTCGTAAAACGAGTGTCACACATGTATGAGGTGTGGAGGGATATACATGTAAGTTTATTTTAATTTTTTTACAACAATAACATCACTCAAATAATAGAGTTCAGGTGCATTAATCTTCCTTTTTTTTTCCCCTCAAATTTACGGACCATCAACTTGAGTGTAATTTGATAAAAAGAGTGTACTTTTTAACAACAACATCGGGTTTACATTGATTCAAATTTAATGGCACAATACTTGCACAAAACTCGTCTTAATGTTATCTTCAATTAAAAAAAAAACTTACAAAAATAGAGAATACTTTTGTCAAATCCAGTGAATCATAAGTAATACTGTGAAAATATTTTAAATGACGCATAAAAAAAACTCTGCAATCGTGATTACTCTTTGATGATGTTCACTTGATCTTTTTTGCATGCACATGTTTTCTTGCTTTTAGAAAGGCAATCATTTGCAATACCAATATACCATTCAATTTTTTCATATGCTTCAACAACTCCATGCCACTTCACTCTATGGAAGTATATTATTTGGAGCAACAAGATACAACCACTACCAATTACTCACTCCGTCCCAATTTAGATCGGACATTTGTCAAAAATTGATGTTCCAAATTAGTTTCACCATTTTCTTATTTAACAATAAAATATTTTTTCACTTTAAACTACACTTTTCAAACATCTCAAAACTATATCACATGTTATTACTTTATTACTCACAATATTTTATTACTCAAAAGACTTCCATACATACCCTCTACTTTATCCCCTTTAATACTAATAAACAACTCATACATTAAAGTACACGTAAACAGTAAACAGTAAATGTCTAATCTAAATAGGGACGGGGGAGTGCTTTTTACCATTCTTATACACTTTTACTGCGTCAAACAATTTTTCAAGAACTAAAGAACTTGTAAAGGGTAATATAAAGTAGTGTGTTTATACTAAACACAATAAACATGTATTGTTTCCTTTTGTAACTTCCTTTTGTTAGTTAATTTGAATAGTTAGTGGTTAGTTAGTAACTACTAGTTGTTACTTAGTCTATAAATATAGATTAGACTCTTTTGTATTCCTTATGCATTGTAAACATTGTAACACTCCATATATGAAATACCTTTTGTTTTGTATTTCCTTCTTTACAATTATTAGATGAGTGTGTGTTTACATCTCTACAGAACTCCAATCAAATTTTCTTATATATCTTCAATAGCCTCCAATGACTTTAAAAACTTGATGCTCATAAGCCGGTTAAAAAATGATGGCAAAACATATAAAATAAAAGTTCGGATGAAATCATCCCCAACATTGGGGAACTTGACCTACATGGCATCTTCCATGCATGTAAACGAAGCTCGGGACATATAATGTAATCAAATTTAAAATTTCAAGAAGATCACTTTCAACATTTCTTTTATACGACACTCGAAACACCAGGATTTCGTGGGAGCATGAACACTCGGAACATTCCTTTCAGTTACATTACTATGCAAACGCAAATTCAATAGGAAAATAATAACTCTACACTAAAAACTAATCAAAATAAAAAACACTAGTATCTATTTCATTCAGAAAACAAAAAATACATGACAATACAAAACAACAAAATATGAAACAAAACAAACATGCAACAAAACCAAAATAAAGAATACAAAATTCAATAAAAACATAGGGTTTATAACAAAGCAACAAAACAAAAACCCATCAAGTCTACTAAAAAGAAAACAAATACTGAAATACATATTGTCATAACTTAAGAACATCAAAAACCACAAAAATAAAATGCAGTAAAAATATCATATTTAATTTTTTTTTTTGTAAAACCAAATAAATATTGAAATGGAGATAGAAATGCTATTGAAATCGATTGTGAAACGGGAGATCAAGCAAATTCAATTCAAAATCTTCAAAACCCACAATCTGAATAGAAAGATTGAATATGTGCCCTAGAAATGCCCAAAATCGAACGATCGACAACGAGGATAACACTTATATATTTCGTCGAACTTGAAAATATATTGGAAAAGAAACACAAAACGAGGAAGAAACCACCAGAAAGTCGTAAAAATCGCTGAAAGAGAGAGTGCGAAATTTGAAAATGATGAAAAAAAAAAACATCGAAAACCATTTATATACGTGATCTCGAATAAACAGGCGGTCGGGTTGGATGGGTCGTAGCGAGTGCATGTTTTAGGCGAGTGTATTTAAAACTTTAGTTTGAATAATACTGTAATACACATAAGTGTAATTCAATTATAATTGAAAAATACCAAAAAATAAAGTACATATAAATGTAATTTAAAAATAACTATTAGAAAAAAAGAAAACGAAAAGGAGGAGGACAATTATTTAAAAAGTACACATAAGTGTTCATAGAAAAAAAAAAACTTTTTATAGAAATGCTTATTGATTAAGGTAGAAAAAAAAAGAAAGAAATTTGAAAAAGGAAAAAGAAATACTAAAAGAATACCTAATTCAATTAACATAAACACAAACACTCTAACTACCTTAACCAACCCCTAAATCTCTTCGATTTCCTCCTAATCTTTTCCCCTTTTACTCTCTTTCCATATCACTAAAATCAAACCCAATTGAAATTCTTTCCCCTAAACCTTAAACCCTCACCGCTCCTCCGCCCTTCTCCCTCCCTGCATTTCCCGCTAATGTAGCTACTATTAATTAACAGAGGCATCTCATCAATCTGAATCAAGAATCTCCCCGATTAATTCTCAATTTTTATTGAATCTCGGAAGAAATCCTATGTTGCTTGGGCGAACCAAATCAAGGGTTCGGTTCCACCACGCGCCGTCCTTCAAGGATATACACATTCTCCTCTCCGACGACCCAACCGCCGCCGCCCTTGATTCCCCGTTAAAGCCCCCCATTTGCCACCGGACCCGCAGCAGCGTCAAGTTCCTCCTCCGCACCCTTTCGCAGTCCCCATTTCGGGAATCTCAGAATGAAATCACTATCCCCGGTGCCGAGAAAACCGTAGTGGTGTACTTCACCAGCCTCAGAATAGTCCGCTCCACCTTCGAGGACTGCAAAACCGTCCGATCGATATTGCGCGCCTTCCGAGTTCCGATCGACGAGCGCGATCTGTCCATGGACTCGCGCTTCACCGACGAGCTCAGGAGGATTCTCGGCCTGTCGGAGAAGTCTAAATTGACACTTCCGATGGTGTTCATCGGAGGTAGATACATCGGCGGTGCTGAGGAAGTACGGTGCCTCCATGAGAGTGGTGAGCTGAAGAAGTATGTGGAGGGGTTTCCGCCTGCGGAGGATGGCACGTGCGTCACGTGCGGCGGATATAGGTTTATCCTATGTGAAGAGTGCAGTGGAAGCCATAAGTGCTACAGTGAGAAAGGTGGATTCAGGAGTTGTACCTCGTGCATTGAGAATGGCCTCATTAGGTGCCCTTCTTGTTCCTCTGCGCCCCTCTGAACTTGTTTCCTTTGAATTATGATTATAGTCTCACTTGAATTATAGTTTAGATTTTTTTTCATGGATAGAATCGATCATCAAAATGCTAAAGATGGATGCCAAATGGGAAATGGTAATGGAAAAACACTCTAATTTAGGCTAATGGTTTTGCTTTCTCTATTTCTCTTACGCATTAGCTGATTTTACTTGGCTATAGTTTTATATAACTGAGTGGTCTAAAAGAGGACAGGGAAACATGAAATGAGGAAATTGCATATGCTCTGTTTGTTTATCCCTCTATCTGTTTCCTTTGGTTAGGCTTGTTTTGGGATTTTGAAATTTGGATTTCAAGATTTAGTGGATTTTAAATCCTAATACTTGTAATGTTATGTGTTTGTTTTGAGATTTAAGTATGTTAGGATTTAACTTTATGCTATGGAGTAGAATTTAGAGGTGTTTATATAAGATTTATAGGTATCTATATATATAGTGGTTTGACTCTTGTAGAATTTATAGGTAATTGTAGGCAAGATTTTCAAATTCGGATTCTAAAATCCCAAAGTAGAACCCGTGTTAGATTTCAAAATCTCAAATTCGAATTTTAAATCCCAAAACAAACATACCTCACTTTCTTGTCAATGATTCTGTAAGAAATTATGGGTAGTTTTTGGTGATGAATATGCAGTCATAAGTTGGTGTAAACACGATAAAGAATGGATAACCCTGAGAATCGGTTACATGTGTCTTGGTGCTTGATTGATCCAATGAAGTAATTGTGTATTATATGTATTTCTCCTCCCTCTTGTTCATGTGTGATCTTCTTTCTGGAAGAATGTGAGAGTGTGCTGCTGATAATCTGTAGGAAGAATTAGGAGCTCTTTCTCATTATTTTGTTACATTAGTGTATGTTTATTTTGGGATTGTGAGGATTTTGAAATCTTTAAATCCTAATACTTATAATGGTACATCTTTGTTATGATATTTAAGTAGGTTATGATTAACTTTATGTTATAGGATTTATATAAGATTTTTAGGGTTGACTTTTGTAGAATTGATAGATATTTATAGGATTGACTTTTGTAGAATTGATAGATATTTGTAGGGTATGGTTTTAAAATCCGGATTCTAATGAAGAATGATCTCTTTAAAATTATGTAGTGGGTCAAATTAGGGGGCTTTTGGTTCATTTTTTTCAATGAAATGGTAATGAGAATGAGATAATTTGGTGGTAAACAAGAAAAAAGATGATAAGTTCATCTTTATTATACTTCTTAAGGGTGATGAATCACAAAATAAGTTAATCATTGCATTATCTCTTTTGATTAACTATTTATCATTCTATAATCACTAGTAACCAATATTAGAGGAAAACATTAAATCATTTTCATTGTAATCAATATTCAATAAATGTTTTCATTATCGTTATCAAGTCCCCCCTTAGCTTTAGAACTGTTGAAATTATCCTTGTGCCCATCGAGGAAAGAAGAAAAAACGAAGATTATAGTTGATGAAGATTATAGTTATAATGTGATAAGGGTAATATAAATAAATATGGAGAGAAAAAGATTGATTAAAAACAAAGCTGTCTAAATTTTGAGTTTCTTGGTTTTTTTTTTAATCACTAAAAAACGTTTATTAAGCAACGAAGAAAGAGTATCAATTTAGACAAACAAATGTTCAATCGAGTAAGAGCTGAAGAGACTATACGATTGTCTACACATGGGACTAATCTCATTATGGTTTAAAGAAAAAGTATACTTAAATATTTTAGTAAATAATATATTGATTTACTCGTAATTTAGACAAAATCAAATGTTCAATTAAAAGACGGAGAGAGTATACGATTGGCTCACACATAGAACGAATCTCCTTTATTACATTATACAACTCAATTATGATTTAAAGAGACGTATGAACTAAACGTTTAAGTACTCTTTCACACTAATTTTTGTTGAATCTGACTTTATAAAAAAAAATTAAACATTAGACCCCATTATTATATGCATATTATCCATATAATATCAAATCTTTCCCACTTCAAGTTGGTGCACGAAAATTTGGAATGCCCAACTTGCCAATGAGAACGAAAAACGAGCTGCTCCCAAAGCGTTGGTGAACGAGTTCGTGACTTGTTGTTCAGTAAATATTTTGCATGGAATGATCTGGCGTGGCTCAACCTTTTCATGATGCTTCGTTCGTAGATGAAAGACGGGGTTGTTGGCAATGTGACGTGCTGCTCGATTGTCAAAAAAACAATGAAGTTGGTGTAAATTGGGGTCACCTGAATGTCCTTAAGTAGCCATCAAAACCATATGATTTGACTCACAATTGTTGCCATGACTCTATACTTTGCTTTGACACGAGACTACAAACCGCTTCTTAGTCCTTCAAGATATTAGTGCTCCCCCTAAAGAAATAATTGTATGCAATTGAATTTTAAGTGTTTTTAATATATCTCTAATTGTCCAATTGATATTTGATCAGTCACATTAGAATCAAGTTAAAATTGTGATTCAATTGCACCATATAATAGGGTGCACACAAAGTGTGACTCATAAGTTGGCAAGTCATTTTCTTTATTTCAAAGCTTCAGTTTCACATCTTTTATTTTATATTGTCAAGTGTTTTTAGAAAAAAATTAATTATTGTGAAAATTGGGACTTGACAATTTTTACCTCCAAGATATAATGTGTGTAGTTTATCTGTGTAGTTTATCTTGATCAAGGTTGACAATATATTGAAAATATCAAGACCTTAAATGTGTTGAAATATTATTGATTTTGATAAATTTTAAAAATTATGAAAATTTAATAACAAACGTGGAATGTTAAATACTCCACGAAATGTAGTCCCATTTGCCTTAGATTCTCCGTCCACAAAATATAGTCTCATACACTTTATGAAAACTATCACTTTATCATCGCCTTTCAACCATCATTCACTGGGTTGCACTCTTGTGTACCAATTACATACATGTAATTTGTTCCTATTTAATATTTGAACTAATACCAAACAATGTGTGAGCTAATACTATACTGTATTTGAACTAATATTATACTCTATTTGAACTAATATTTTACTGTATTTGTTTTAACTCATGGATAACATTCACTGATTTAGAAAATTGGATCAAGTGGTACCAGTACACACAAGTATTTGTCTCACTTAATTACTCAAATTGTCATCAACTTTATTTACAAACAATCACTTTATTTACCATGGACCCCACAATACCCTTATTTTATCTACATTTTCCTTAAAACATGTACACCCTTTTACTTATTGTGGATGGAAGGAGTATATAAATTTAACAAAACAAAACAAATTTATATTTTGATAAATTTATATAAATATAATATACAATGTTATTTCAAATGATATGTATAGATATATTTAGAAAGTTATTGACATTTTCTCGATTGTTGTCAATATTTTTCAACATTTAAGAATCGATATTGTTATTGAATACCAATATTTATTGATATTTTTTTTTTATTTTTTTACAAATATCTTGAAAATATCCTTATTTTCAATATTGATATCCGTAACCATGAAAAATTGGATATATCAAAGATATATTTGAGATAATTCTGAATATTTTCGTCCCTGATTAGGTATACGGAAGAAACCAAACAAATTAAATTTCCTCATTTTGTCATACAATTGGTTTCATGTTGGGCCTTTGAAGGCTACGTTGCTCAAGTTGGTAGGAAACAATGTGTTGAATCCACACACAGTACTCTTGCTTAAAATCTTTATGAAAATTGATAGGCAAATTCATGTGATTCGTCATGTGCTTATGTTTTTCGACATCCACTTGCTAATCAATTTCTTGATGGCCTATATATATATATATACAACTCATATCCGGAATTCAAGAAACAACAAGTCTTAATATTATATATTTACATTCTCAACTTTCACTTATTTCACATCCATCAACCTTGAGAAAGTTTTCATTTCACTTACTACAATGGCCATCCGCCAAATGCTAAGACGGTCTTTATCTGGTGAAAGAAGATCGGTCGATGTTCCAAAAGGTCATTTTGCTGTGTATGTCGGAGAGAACGAGAAAAATAAATTTGTAATTCCAGTATCATACTTGAACCACTCTTCATTTCAAGAATTGCTATTTCAAGCCGAAGAGGAATTCGGGTTCCATCATCCAATGAGTGGCCTCACCATTCCTTGTAGTCAGGATTTGTTCACTCATGTCATCTCTAGATTGAGCTGAACATAATGTATATGCTAGTATATCTTAGATTAGTCAATACAGTAGAGTACAATTTTGTATTTTAGTTTCTTTGAGAAATTAAATGTAGAGTAAATGAATAAAACTTACTGACCAATTTTCACACTGCAAAATCATTATCTGTATTGAGTTTGTTTCTGTTAATCTCTCTCTATATTCATCTGTTCTGATTGGTTTCCAGACTTGTCAAATGTACCAGAAATTACATAATTTATGTTAAAACAACCCAAATATTAATAAGGGAAAATATGACTTTTTTGTCTTATAAGTTACACCCCTCTATGCTTTTGATCACACTAACTTTCACACATTGATTTTGGTCCTTTAACTTAATTTTATTTTTAAATCGTCCGGCAACCTGCTACTATGGGTCACGTTTTCGGTCATTTGATTTTGTTGTTCCTGATTCTCCACAATTCCTCGGTGTTCTGTTTTGTTCATCGAATTGAGGGAATTGACAATGATGTTCTTCACAAATTCGGAGAATTCAATCGAATTAGTGAATGACAATTCTAAAAATTGCTTTGTATTCAAATCTTGTTTGAGTTTGAATTAAACCAAGTAAATTTCACAGTCATTTTTTGTGCAATTGTTCCTAATTTCACCAAATGGATTTGTGGGATACATTTTTTTTTTTTTTTTTTTTTTTTTTCAAAATTTAGATTGGGTTTTGTTGTTCATGGTTGAAACTTGGGTTCAGTTTGGAAGAAGGTTGTTATTAAGAACTTTTTACACACACCTGAAGTGCACATGACTGCCACCCAATAGAAATCGGTCCACATAAATAATTTTTAAAAAAATGAAAATTAATTGTCACGTCAGATGTGATCGAAAACGTGATCCGAAGTAGCATGTTGCAAGAAGAAAATTTTAAATTACATGACCAAAATCAAAGTGCTGAGGTTAATAGGACCAAAACCAAAATGCTTTGTTCCCAAACCAAATGAATCAATATATTTATTACTCCAATTTTGTCATCCAATTGGTTTTATGTTGCTCAAGTTGGTAGGAAACAATCCACAAACTCTTGCTTAAAATCTTAATGAAGATTGACAGAGACAAATCCATGTGCTAATAATGTTTGTGAGTAATATTTTCTTGATGGCATATTCCTATATATCTGGAATTCAACCAGCAGCAAGTCTTCAAGTTATTTAGCTTCTCAACTTCCACTTATTTCACATCACCCCTGCAGAAAGATTCATTCATTTTAAACTAGAATGGCAATCCGCCAAATGCTGAGACGATCATTATCCAGTGAAAGAAGATCAGCGGAAGTCCCAAAAGGCCATCTTTCTGTTTATGTTGGAGAGAACGAGAAGAAGAGATTTGTAATTCCAGTATCGTACTTGAACCATCCTTCATTTCAAGCTGAAGAAGAATTCGGGTTCCATCATCCAATGGGTGGCCTCACCATCCCTTGTAGTCAGGATTATTTCACTGATTTCATCTGTGGATTGAGCAGAACATGATGATATTTCTTTGTTTGGCAATAACTTGGTTAACCAGAACTTAGCCATCCAATCTGAAAAATTCCATATATTTTAAGTTATTCATCGATCTTATTATATATGTTTCTTTCTATACAAACATGAAAATCATTGTTGATAATACTTTCTGAGATAAAAGGCTGATAGAAATGAAACATTAGAACATGAAAAATCACATCTTCTGTTTTCAAATAATACTAAATGCATGATGTTTATCAGATCAGATGGAACTTTTTTCATTTATTGAAAAGAAAAATCAACTATATATCTTAGAGGGGACTTAGCCAGCTAATTAATGATAGACAGCTTGATATGATGATAGATAAATCATCATTTTTACTGAAAAATTACTCTAAAATGGAAGGGTTTGGGATTTCGAATTTTAAAGTCCACTTCACGTGTTTGGATTAGAGTTGATAAATGAAGTTTTAAAGATCAATGAGTATATCTATATAAAATTCTACTAGTATTTTAGCCAACTGAATTTTTAGTTAAAGACCACATTCCAGGCCAGGAGGTGGAATCCATTAAAAGCAAAATTACTACATTTCTTTCCTGTAATAATCTTCTCTGTTCACTCAAAGGAAACAGGCCAAAGAACTGAGAGATCAGATATACTTAAACCATATAAAAGCTTAATTTTGCATATGAAAATAATGGATAAGTAATTCTTGACATTTAATATTCTTTTATCATTGAATTTACATTTGTTTTGTCTAACTAGTCTACAAAAATGTGGTCTTCTAAAAAAAATATGAATCTCATCTTCTGTTGAAGCCAGAGATGAGATCAATGAACAAATCACGACTACACGGAATGGTGAGGCCACCCATTGGATGATGGAACCCGAATTCCTCTTCAGCTTGACATAACAACTCTTGAAACGAAGGATGGTTCAAGTATGATATTGGAATTACAAACCGCCTCTTCTCGTTCTCCCCAATGTAAACAGCCAAGTGGCCTTTTGGGACTTCAGTTGATCTCCTTTCATTGGACAAAGATCGTCTCAAGATTTGGCGGATGGCCATTTTGTATGAAGTAACAAAAACTGAAAATTGTTGTGAAATAAGTGAAAGTTTAGCTAATTTTGAGGATTTGTTGCTGGTTGTAGTTGAGGAATGTGTATATATAGGCAAACATATATGATAGTTTAGAAACAAAAGCACATGGAGACTAACATTGATTTTTTCTTCCAACAAGCATCAATATTTAATTTAAGGCCCCATCACTTAATTATCCTCTACAAACAGAAGAAGCCTATCTCTTAATGTTGTATTGAGACCCCAACAGAGCCCACACATGAGAGTACCTCTTTCGTATACTGAATCGACACTTTAAAATTGTATAGGATTGATTATACAGTAAAAATAAATCCATGTGATCTTGTCTGAAACAAATCTTTATCATCTTCAATTTTGGGCATTCAAGTAATATGGTAGGGGCCATATGGGCAAATTAGCACATGAGGAAGAACATGCTTTTGTCTTTCAATTACTACTACATCATATATACAAAATCAGATATTACTTGGAAGGTGGTTGATGAGCATAATACCCTACCACTTAAGGCAAAACTAGCAACTCGATCTCGACGTACCATTGCCTAAAATCTAAATAAAGTTGATGAACAATCCATGTGATTCCTCATGTGCTTATGTTTCCCATATCCAATAATATGGTCACCTATATATACAGCTTGCATTTTTCTAAATTACATCCAACAACAACTCCTCAAAAAATACTTTCAAGGCTTTCTCTGCTTTCACTTATCTCACAAGACTTTCGAGATTTTCCTTGACTCTGTATAACAATGGCCATTCGTCAAATGCTAAGGCGATCTTTATCCAGCGAAAGAAGATCAGGAGTTGATGTTCCAAAGGGCCATTTTGCTGTTTACGTTGGGGAAAACGAGAAGAAGCGCTTTACTGTTCCAGTCTCATACTTGAACAACCCTTTGTTCCAAGAATTGCTATTTCAAACGGAAGAAGAATATGGCTTTGATCATCCAGCGGGTGGGCTAACCATTCCGTGTAGTGAGGATTTATTCACTAATGTCATCTCTGGATTGAGCAGAACATGATATATCATAGATTATAGAGTAGAAAACAATTTTGTAAATTAGTGTGTCCTACAAATGCAGAGTATACATGGAAAACTTATTGATAAAATTTCAGATGCAAAACCATTATCTTTTTTGAGTTATTTCCATTATTTTATACATACTCATCAATTTAAAGCCATCTGACTTCTACTGCTGAACATGAATAAGATCAAAATTTGTTATCTAGCTTGAAAAAATGATGATGGATATGTCATCTAGAAGGCAAAAAATTTATTTGATTCTTCATGTGCTTATGTTTCAATGTAGTTCCCCACTTGAATCACCCTTCACCAAACTTCATAAGTTATTACTCCCTCCGACCAATTTTATTATGCCCACTTCTTTGGACACGGGTTTTAATGAATATTGATTAGTTAATTCATAAAGTAGATAAGTTGAGGGTATGATGGGGTATTGTGGAGTCCATTTATAAATAAATGATTGTTTATGAATAAAGTGAATGACAAAGTGGGTAAATAAGTGATGTTAGGAGGGTGGAGATAAAGTAATATAAATAGTATTGTTTTAAAAAAGGGTATGGACATAATAAAATTGGACAACCAAAAAAGGAAAGTGGAAATAATGAAATTGGATGGAGGGAGTACTATTTATAAGGAAATTAATTTAAGTATTTTCAATATAAATGGTCAGCTTTATAAGATAATTAAGAAGAACAAATGCTAAAATAGATACTGTTGTACGTGCTTTGAACGGATGATCTGGAACGTGGGCTTTCGTAAGCACTAAACAAACATGTATTATGATCGGAGGTTTATTACGTGTTTATGCGGATTAATATGATGATTTATGATGATCTTAAGAAGAACAATGAAGAACATCAAAGGTAGCTTCTTGGAGAAGCTAAAAGCTTGAGAGCTTTGGTAGTATTTATTGCTTAGGGTATGGTGATTTGTGGGATATGAAATTTGTGTGTTACAAATGAGCCTTTTAGGCATTATATAGTGGTTTTTGGGGGCTGCCCGCCCTTTACACGTGGCACACCCTTACTGGACCTGTCTTCTGCCCGAAAAGGTGATGGGATGGCGCATTTAATGCTAAACCGCCTCTGGTGGTCGTCCTCGCCGAGATGCCGAGGACCTAAACCGCCTCTGGTGGTCGCCGGAGGACCTGGTCGTCGGGGAAGGTGGTCGCCAACACCTTGAAGGAAGGTGGTCGCCACGCTCCGAGCCGTCTCCCAAGGCTTCAACACTTGTCTTCTCTTGGCTACATAAACATGTGCTCGCCAACACATTTGGGCGAGCAGCTAACTAAAACATGTGCTCGCCCACATCTTTGGGCGAGCACTTAAATATATTAAATACATTACTTTTATTACATATTCTTCATCTTGTTGACTGGTCCTCGCCACGTAAGCTGGTGACTAGGATTGACTTGTCAAAGATTGACTTCTTTGACTAGGTATAACATTTGCCCCCTGGTCGCCTTTCTTTGTATTCGTAGATTAGTAAGGCGAGTAGTGTGATCGTCAGTGTGGTAAACGGATTTGTTCTCGACAAACAAATCCATTTTGAAATCTTGATGACGTAAGTTGGAGGCGGTCGCCTCGTTTCCTACGCCGAGCACGCTTTTCGAAGCAACTTTAATGATGACTGATGTGACCTGTGTCAGGCCCGTGATCGGCGCCCGAAATTTGAATTCCGCGCATGGGGCGCGTGCCGACCTCAACGGTCGCGCGTGGGGTCACTTTCCGACCTCGATTTCGGAAATGACCCCAAATTTTGGGAAAATTGCGGATTTTACCCCATTTTTTGCACATTGGTCCCTGATAACAATTGTCTATAAATAGGGCTTCTTCATCTTCAAAACACTTTTCACTCTGCAAAATTTTGAATTCCTCCTTGAGCTTCCTTCCAAGCTTCTCTCTTCAAGCTTTTTCGGCAAGTTTTGGGTGGTTTTCGATCGACAAAAAGGTAAAACTTACATTTCTTTCTTTAAAAATCTTCTTCTCCCCCATTTCTTAAGAAAAAATGGAGGTTGGTGGTGGCTCCGGTGGTGGTCCGCCGCCGTTGGACGGTGGCGCCATAAGATCCGGCGAGGGTGATCGATTAGCCTTGGCCTTAATAGAGAGGGCAGCCTCTTCGGATTCTAGGGTTCACTCTCCCGACCCCATTAATGTAGGTCCTCCCATCCTTCCGATCGATAGCTGGGAAGAAATGTTAGAAGTGGTCGGCGTTGCTGTTAACAATGAGACCGATGAATATGAAAGGGATGATGCCGGCAACGACGCCGAGGAGGGTGCCGAGGAGACTGGCTCAGATCTGGGTGATCCAGATCTAAACGTGAGAACGGGCGAGCATCTTGACCCGGCCCGAGTCGAGGAGACCTTGACGAGCACTCCTCGTGAGGATCATGAGGAGATTGTTCGCTACGCGGCGAGCATCAAAGATATTCTGCTCGGGCGAGAAGAGCTCGATGGGGATGAGCTGTGTCGGGAGACCTACTACCAGTACGGTGCCGAGTACCCACTGAGGTCGTTTCCTCGTCCTTACCGAGAGGCTTGTCAATCGATCTATGCTGCTAGCGAACATGCGAGCACAGTGACGTTGGCCCAAGTGACCAACTCTCAAAGAAAATATCAACTACCTCAGGATGTCTTCTTCTTCGCTCCGCGAGAGGATGAGAGGGCCGACCAGCCGCCAGAAGGGATGGTCGCAGTGAACGTAGGTATGATGGAGGCCGGATTGAGATTTCCACTGCACCCCGCAATCTCCAAATTCCTAAACTTTCTCGGGGTGGCACCTTCTCAAGTGCTGCCGAACGGATGGTCGAACCTGATCGGACTCCTTACCGTGTTCGGCCTAGTGGCCGTCGAGAACGGTTGTCGGAACTCATGGCTCAGTCCGCGAGAGATCAATTATCTCCTTCAAGCGGCCGAAGCCGGAAAGAAAGTGGGCCACGGTTGGTACTACGTAAGAAGTCGCGACAACATCAAATTGGTCGAAGGGATCCCCAATAAAATTCGTGACTGGAAGACCAACTGGTGGTGGGTAGCCGGGGACTGGAAAAGTGCCGAGAGGCCAGATGGATCCTCTGCTCGTCTTCCAGTCGCAACCGATTACCAAAGGATTCGCAGTAAGTCTTTTTATTTCTGCTCGTTCTTGTCTATACTGAATAACTCCTCGCTTTTGTAGGTGAATCTGTTCGCACGAAGACTGCCGAGCACCGTCTCTCGCCCATCTTCCAATATCACATCTGTTGCGCGCTTAAACGTCGCTACTTGGAGAGGTCTTGCCGCTTTCTGAACAGGGAGTGTATGCGAGAGCGAGCAGGCCTTAGAGTACCTCCTCATCACACTACTCGAGAGTTCTCTCCAGGTATCGAAATATTTCTAAGTTTTTTGTGAAATTTCTTTTCGTAACACTGACTCCTTATTTTTCTTTTTTAGTAGTGATTCCTGAAAAATTTATCACTTATCTTCCTCCAACCATCGAACTCGAACGAATAATGTCGAGCAGGATGATTCAACAAGCGAAAGCGCTCCGCGAGCGCCAGATCATCGACGGCTCAAACAAAGGCAAAAGGAAAGGGACGGAGACCTCGGGGGTTCCTCCGAAGAAAATAGCGAAACCAACCCGAGGGGGTTCTTCTCGCCCACCTGCTACCGAGCAGAGGGCCGAGCAAACGGTCGAACAGAGGGCCGAGCAAACGGTCGAACAGAGGGCCGAGCAAACGGTCGAACAGAGGGTCTCTCCGAGGAGATCTCCAGCGAGGGATAACTCGCCTCCCCCCACACAGATCGTATCCCCTCCTCACAGAACCACTCGGTCGCGAGATGCTGCTCCGAGCTCGTCGGCCGAGCAGAGGGCCCTTGGGGATAACACCCTTCTCAGTTGGGACGCCGTAAGGGTTGCCAAGTAAGTTTACTAAAAGAAAACCTTTGAATATTTTCAAGTACCTTTTCTAATTTTCCTTTGTCTTTTTTAGGCTTGCCGAACACCCGGTCGTCGAACCTTTCAACGAGAATCTCGCCGGTTATTACCGCTCGCGGGATCCGGCCGACCAAGAGCCTCTGGATCCGGTCACACTTAGGACCGTGAAGAACCTGCCCCGATCGTTAACGACAACACTGGTCGACGAGGTGAACAACCAGAACTCTCTGGAGAATGCGAGACTTGTCGCCGTTGAGCTCAGCCGTGCAGCTTTCACTGTCGAGAAGCTTGCCAGCCAGATCTACGAGAATCGCAAAATCAGCGAGGATAGGAGCGTGAAGCTCGTCCAAATGGCTAGGGCTAAAACCGGTGTTGAGAAGCAGCTGGCCGCTTCTGGGGAGAAGGTTGCCGACCTTGAGGCAAAGCTGGCCGATTCTGAGGCCCAACTTGAGGTTGTTTTAAAGAAAGATCAAGAAGATCTTCAAGAGATCGAAAATCTCCGTGCTCGCCTCAAAGCTGTCGAGGACGAGCTAAAAATGAAAACTGCCGAGGTAAACACTCTTCAAAATAAATTTACAACTGTTGAGGAAGACTTGGCCACTCTTCGGCGAGAGTTGGTCGCCGTGACGGATGAGCGAGATGAAAGCAATGACATCGCTGGAAGCGTGGCCATTTTGTCGGTGGAGTTCACTGCCCACGGGCTCGTTCATAAACATAGAGAAGTTCATCCGGACGTGGACGTAACTCTGCTCGGCGGGTTTATAGACTTAGAGAAGTTCATCCGGACGTGGACGTAACTCTCCTTATGGGGGAAAATCCTCAACCGGAATCAAAACTCCCCCTACTCCCTTTGATGAAAATGGGACTCCAGTTCCCTCGTCTCTTGGGTGTTCCGGTGTATTTTGAGGATCCGCCAGAAGACTCCCCAACTCGTCAGGGCGAACAGAGTGCTCCTGCCGAGGTGGCAGCCGTGAACGAGGAGGAGGTTGCCGGCGAGCAGGATGCTCTTGCCGAGGGGAATGCTGCAGAAACTTAGTTTCTTTTTACTTTTCTTTATTTTGTTTTAGGACTGCTCGGCCACTAGGGCCTTTTTGTAACTTCAGCCTTTTAAGGCTTTTTAATGAATGGAACCTTTTTGCTTATGATGTGTTTGTTTACTTTGAGTGATCGTCCTCGTCACTGCTTTTCAATTTATGTTATGATTATTTTTTGCAAGCATCTTTTAATAAATACTTGTCTTTTAGATAATGATCGTCGTCGCTATCTTGCGAGCATCTTTAAGAAAGAGTGCTCGTCTTTTAGAGTTAACCATTCGTCGGTTGAACTCTTTTGTTTGTTAGGTAGTGATCGTCGTCGCCACTACCTTGCGAGCATCTTTAAAGAAGAGTGCTCGTCTTTTCCTTGCGAGCATCTTTAAAGAAGAGTGCTCGTCTTTTAGAGTTAACCATTCGTCGGTTGAACTCTTTTGTTTCTCAGGTAGTGATCGTCGTCGCCACTACCTTGCGAGCATCTTTAAGAAAGAGTGCTCGTCTTTTTCTTGCGAGCATCTTTAAGAAATAGTGCTCATCTTTTAGAGTTAACCATTCGTCGGTTGAACTCTTTTGTTTCTTAGCTGGCTACGCAGAGCCTCATCTAAAATTTCTAAAACTTATCTAACACTTGATGAAATTTAAAACTTTGACATGTATTGAACTGATGACTAGATACAAACTATACAAATGTAAAGAATTTAAAAACTTACTGATAAAACTTCTTCAGCTTGACCGCATTCCATGGGTACTTGCTCGGCTTGCCCTCGAGATCTTCTAGCTCGTACGATCCATTTAGGAGTGTGCACGTTATTCGGTACTGACCCTCCCAAGTCGAGCCAAGTATGCCAATGGACTGTTCCGTCGCCCGGCGAAGTACTAGCTGGCCGATAGTGAATTGACGAGCATGCACTTTGGTGTTGTAGTAGCGTTCTGACCTTTGCTTGTAGACCACATTCTTCTCATCCGCTGTTAGTCTTCGCTCTTCTAGGAAGTCCAAATCGGAGAGCTGTGCATCGTTATTCGACTGTTCGTCATAATTAGCCACTAGAAAAGTGGGGACCTGCCCTTCTGCTGGTATGACAGCTTCGGTTCCGAACGCGAGCGCGAACGGGGTCTCACCTGTAGAATTCCTCGTGGTCGTCCGATATGCCCACAGAACCATGTGCAGCTCGTCCGCCCATTTGCCCTTCAATCCATCTAGCTTAGCTTTCAAGGTGTGCTTGATGATTTTGTTGATTGCTTCTACCTGACCGTTTGATTGTGGATGATAGGGTGTTGAATTTTTTTTCTTGATGTTCCACTTTGAGCAGAATTCCAGCATGTCTTGACTTGTGAATTGACGTCCGTTGTCGGTCACTATTGATCGTGGTAGGCCGAACCTGCAAATTATGTTCTTCCATATGAAGTTTGTCATCTGAGCCGTTGTGATGGTCTTCAATGCCTTTGCTTCCGTCCACTTGGTGAAGTAATCGACTGCTACGACTACGAAAGTTACCCCCCCGACGCCAAGCGGGAAAGGTCCGATGATGTCGATGCCCCACTTCGCGAAGGGCCAAGAGCTATAGACGGAGATGAGCTCGTCTGGAGGTGAGTGAATAGCGGGAGCGAAAGCTTGACATCTCTTGCACGTCTGGGCGTAATGGATTGCATCCTTCTTCAGTGTTAGCCAAAAAATAACCTTGCCTTATGATCTTTAAAGCGAGCGCTTGCCCCCCTGTATGATTTCTACACGCTCCATCGTGGATTTCGTGCATGACGATCTTCGCTTCGTCTTCTCCGAGGCATTTCAATAAAGGCATTGAAAAACCCCGTTTGTACAGCTGGTCGCCAATAATAGTGTACCTTGCGGACCTGAGTTGCAATCTGGTTGCTTTCACTTTATCTTCCGGGAGCTCGCCGGTCTTGATGTACCTGGTGATCGGCGACCTCCATTCCTCGTCGCTGGTCGCTTCAACCTGCAAAATTTGACTCTGCTCAACGATGGGGAAGAAATTTTAGTGATGGTCGCTTCTGAAAATATTGCCTCCCCCTCTGAAGTGGCCAGCCGAGCCAACGCATCCGCTTGCGTATTCGCCTCCCTAGGGATTTGCTCGATGTGGATTTGATCAAATTGCTCGAGTAATCCTTTCACTAGGTCCTGATACTTTATCATTTGATCGCCGCGAGCCTCGTACTCGCCCGTAATTTGACATACAACCAGTTGAGAGTCAGAAAAAAATTTCAGTTTTCTTGCGCCCACGGCCATAGCCATCTTGATTCCTGCGACCAGAGCTTCGTACTCTGCTTCGTTGTTGGTCGCACGATACTCGAACTCGATCGCCGAAGCAAACGTCTGTTCGGTTGGGCTGGTGAGGACGATTCCTGCCCCTGCTTTGGTGCTCGTCGACGAGCCATCGACGAACAGTGTCCAAGGAAGCTCGATTCCCTTGTCCAATTTCTCCGGGAAAGTGAGCTCTACAATGAATTCAACCAACACTTGTCCCTTGATTGCCGTTTTGGGTGCGTAGGTGAGCAAAAATTGCCTGATTTCCACCGACCATTTCAAAAGTCTTCCAGTGGTATCCGGACGATGCAGTGCTCGCCGAAGAGGAAATGTCGTGAGGATGACCACCTTGTGGTCGAACAGGTATTGCCTTAGTTTTCTGACGCTCATGACCAACGCGTATGCCAATTTTTCCATTGGAGTGTATCTCAACTCCGCATCTTTTAGTGATTGACTTACGTAGTAGATTGGCAGATGTGTGCTCCCCTCTGCTCGGACGAGCACTGAACTGATCGCACAGTCAGTGGCCGCCAAGTATAGATACAAAATTTCGTCGAGGACTGGCTTAGATAGGACCTTCGGATCTAATAGATATTCCTTTAGCTTTCCGAAAGCTTTCTCACACTCATCAGTCCATTCGAACCTCCCTTTTTTCAAAGCATCGAAAAAAGATTTGCAACGATCGCCCGTTCGCGCAATAAATCTGTTCAGCGATGCCAGGCATCCTGTCAATATTTGTACTTCCTTTACATTCCTTGGGCTTTGCATGTTGATGACTGCTTGAATTTTGCTCGGATTCGCCTCGATGCCCCGCTGGCTAACCAAGTGCCCCAGAAATTTTCCTGAGCTAACTCCAAAGCTGCATTTCTTTAGATTTAACTTCATGTTGTATTCCTTCAGAATACCGAACGTCATGGCGAGGTGGTGTAGGTGATCCTCTTTCCGCAAGCTTTTGACAACGATGTCGTCGATATAGACCTCCACCATCTCATCGATGTGTTTCTCAAACATTTTATTTACTAGTCTTTGGTATGTTGCCCCCGCGTTTTTCAAACCGAAAGGCATTCTCTTCCAGTTGTACATGTCGACTGCAGTCATGAAAGTCGTATGTCGCTGGTCGTCGGGATGCATCGCAATCTGATGGTATCCTGCGAAAGCATCCATGAAAGTTAACATCTCGTGCCCCGCCGTATTGTCTACTAGATGATCAATGTGGGGCATCGGAAAGTGATCTTTGGGACAGGCGTCGTTTAGATCTGTGAAGTCTATACACAATATCCACGACCCGGTCGTCTTTCTGACGAGCACTGGATTTGCCAACCACTCGGGATCAGTTCCAGTTTTCTCGATTAATTTGTTGTTGATCAATTTCTTGACTTCGACCGCCATAGCCGCATATTTATCAGGCCCAAATTTTCTTCGTTTTTGGGTGATGGGTCTACTCGCTGGATCAATATTCAATCTGTGGCAGGCATGGTTCGTGCTAATGCCCACCATATCCTCGTGCGACCAGGTGAATGCACCGATGTTCTCTTTCAAAAATGCGACCATATCTGACCGCAATTGTTCTGGTAAATTCGAACCAATGAATACCTCGAGTTCTGGATGAGCTTCGTTTAGGTGAATGGTTTCAAGGTCCTCCGCTGGAGTTGCCCGCTCTTTAGGCTCCTTCCAACGAGGATCCTCGATTCCGAACTCTGGCTCAAAGCCTAACCTAGGCTCCATATCTGGAATGTTTTCTGTCTGCTCGTCGATTTCCATTGGGGTGTGGTCGTCCACTTCCATGGAGGCGTGCTCGTTCACCTCCACTTGGTGGTCGTCGAAACGCCGACTGCACTCCCCAACTTCGATCTTTTGGTACTTGCTAGGAAAACCCTCCAAGTAGTTCATTTGTTATTTTTGTTTTTGACACTCGATATACTGGCCAATCATAGGAGTTTCTTTAGAGTGACGCTTAGCAAAACAGACGAGACACTCCCTCTCCGTGTCTGATCGCCCTTGACGGTTATAACTCCCGTCGGGGTCAGAAATTTTACACAGTAGAAAAAAGTAGAGGCGGCCGCCTTGAACTCGTTGAAGAAAGGTCGGCCGAGGAACACGTTGTAGGAAGATGGCATGTCTACGATCAGGAAATCGAGTTGCCGAGCTTGATGCATTTCTGGCTCTTTTGACGATGCCAGCTCCAGGGATAGTCTGATTTTCCCAAGGGGAAGGTTGCGCGTGTCCCCGAAACCTACGATAATATCATCGCAAGGCTCGATATATTCAGCATATCCACCGAGAGCATCCAAAGTATGCTTGAAGAGGACGTTGGTGTATGCCCCGGTGTCGACCATCATGCGATGGACGTTGGTTCCCATTATTTTCCCTGTGATGACCAAAGCATCATTGTTTGGTTGCACCACGCCGTTCAGGTCGTCGTCCGTGAAAAGGACTTGATGGGCAAGAGGCTTCTCGGCAGCCGGAGCGACGCACACTTGATGCACGTTGTTGAGTGCTCGCATATCACTCTGTTGTCGGAGAACAGACAGAGCTTTCCCGGACTGAGTTCCCCCCAAGGGGCCTTCCAAAACCATACAACCCCCGCCCACGTTGTCGATATTGCCTCCTGGATTGTTTGGCATGGGAGGAGTAAGTTTTGGACGATTCAATTGTTGGCGCAGGTCATCGCTGTCGTCGCGACGTTTCTTCCCCCTATTGTCGCCATTTCCAAGGGGCTTGATGAACTGGGTGAGCTTGCCCTCATTGTACAGCTTGAAGAGATTTCTCACCAAGTCCCGGAACCCATTAGTGTGGTGGCCGATGGAGTTGTGGTAGCCGCAGAAATTACTACCATCGAGGTTGTCCTCATTTGTGTGCATTGGCTTGGCATGGGGGAGCAGATTTTTTCCCCTGACTGCGTTAAAAATGCCCCTAGGATCAAGAGAGAGAGATTCTCTGAACTGAATGATCTCCGGGGACTCCTCTAAAGGTCTGAAGTTTGAGGGGCGAGCACTGCCGCCCTGAGTGGTCGCCTTTTTTGGCTGGGACGACTCCCCAGTGTTAGTATTTTTCTTGGGCCAGACCCTCTTGGCCGCTTCAGGCTGCTCGTTAGACTTGGCGGCATCCATGATTTCCTCCATCTGAATGAAGTTCCCAGCTCTCGTGCGGAAGTACGCATAAGAAACTGGGAAAGTAGTATGCATAGATTCCCAGAGCTTGGAACCTATCCTTAGACCGGAAACAACCGAAATCAGCTTCGTCTCATCGTTTACGGCCTCCCCATCGATCACCAGCCTGTCGAAGCGCACGATGAAGTCCTTGCCAGATTCAGTCAGGGACTGGCGAACGTTTGCCAAACATTGCTTTGAGGCTGGGCGAGCAGCAATAGACCCGAAGTAGGTCAGAAAATGTTGTCCCAGCTCAAGGAATGAGGTGATAGATCCGGCACCCAAAGTTGTGTACCAACGATGAGCCCGGTCTCCCAAGGTTAGGGAGAAGTTTCTGCATTGTGTGGCGTCCGTTGCCCCGATTGAGGCCATGTAGTTTGAGTACTTGGACAAGTGTACTCTGGGGTCGGACATCCCATCGTATGCCGCCATGGAGGGCATCTGGATCTTCCTTTGGATGGGAGCGGTAAGGACCGCAACACTTAGTGGAGGAGCGGGCAGAGTGATTAGTGGGGTGGTCCCTTGCTTTGAGGCGACCACCTCTGATCGCAAGGCCTCCATCTCTAGCTTCATCAACTTCTGGGTTTCGAGGAACTGGGCGATTTGCCCCACCTCGGCAGTCTGTGGTCGGGGGACGACGCCCTCGTCACGTCGACTCCCGTGAGATGGGGCCGGACAATCATCATGACGTGATCGCCTGGGAGAATGTCTCTCCGAGTGATGGCTGCGATAACTCTTCGCCGGAGCTCGCGAGCCCTGCCCTGGCCCTACTCGATCGAGGGCGGATATCCTGTCTCCCTGGCCTCTCTTATCAGCTCGATCCCTGTGGTCGGCTTTGTCTGGTCGGCCATCTCTCTCTGGTCGACCTCCAAGGTCGAAAGGCACTCGGCGAGGAGCCCTCCCGCCTTTATCATTCATGTGATTAAAAACAGAATTTCGGCCTCCTCAGGAGTCTCCCGTATGGCTGTTGTGGGAGTGCTCCGCAACCTTATTTTTCCCTCTATCTTCGGGATGCACGGAGAGCGAATGATAGGAGCGGTCGTCCTCGTCATTCCCTCTGGCCTTTGCCTTTTCTTTCCGAGCTTTGTCGAAGGCCTGATCTTTGGCCTTCTCAACCTCTTCTTTCTCGTTCTGCCTCCTCTTCTCTAGGAGGAAGTCAGAAAAGTCTTTCAAGTTCTAGGGATCTTTCAAAATGTTCCCCATATTCAGATTTGCAAAAGGATTTGCCGGCAGAGGGGGTTTGTTCCCTCCGGGCGGTATGATTCCGTCTTGAGGAGTATGCTGAGATATCGTTTAAAGAGTGTCTGCTGGCAAAAGATTACAAATATATGACTGTTCTTAAGCTTTCGACGCTTAAAAACGAAAGATTTGAGTTCTTAAGCTGAAGAACGTGCTATTACAACTACTTTTTAAGCAAAGTAACAACAAAAGAAACTAAAAAACAAAGTTACAAGGAGATCAAACTCCAAAATATGTCTTGAATACCGCAAATATTCAAGAACACGAAAATAAATCAAATACGTAAATAAAGCTTTAAACGGTGGAACTACCGATTAAAACCTAAAAAACGGAGTTTACAAACCGATCGCTCGATGATCGGTCGAAACTGAGATGATGAACACGTAAAAGGACCCCTCCTTCTAGCGCCAAATGTTGTACGTGCTTTGAACGGATGATCTGGAACGTGGACTTTCGTAAGCACTAAACAAACATGTATTATGATCGGGGGTTTATTACGTGTTTATGCGGATTAATATGATGATTTATGATGATCTTAAGAAGAACAATGAAGAACACCAAAGGTAGCTTCTTGGAGAAGCTAAAAGCTTGAGAGCTTTGGGAGTATTTATTGCTTAGGGTATGGTGATTTGTGGGATATGAAACTTGTGTGTTACAAATGAGCCTTTTAGGCATTATATAGTGGTTTTTGGGGGCTGCCCGCCCTTTACACGTGGCACACCCTTACTGGACCTGTCTTCTGCCCGAAAAGGTGATGGGATTGCTCATTTAATGCTAAACCGCCTCTGGTGGTCGTCCTCGCCGAGATGCCGAGGACCTAAACCGCCTCTGGTGGTCGCCGGAGGACCTTGTCGTCGGGGAAGGTGGTCACCAACACCTTGAAGGAAGGTGGTCGCCACACTCCGAGCCGTCTCCCAAGGCTTCAACACTTGTGTTCTCTTGGCTACATAAACATGTGCTCGCCAACACATTTGGGCGAACAGCTAACTAAAACATGTGCTCGCCCACATCTTTGGGCGAGCACTTAAATATATTAAATACATTACTTTTACTACATATTCTTCATCTTGTTGACTAGTCGTCGCACGACTTGTTGACTGGTCCTCGCCACGTAAGCTGGTGACTAGGATTGACTTGTCAAAGATTGACTTCTTTGACTAGGTATAACAGATACAGAATTCTGTTAGCTAAACATCGATCAGCCGAGCTAAAATTTCTCACAAGTTATCGTGAATGCATAAATGGAAACTTCTAACCAATTTTCTCTACAAAACAATTTCTAACATAAGGAAATGCAAGCCTTTGCTTTCAATTATGCATTAGACCCTATCACTTATAATAGTGTAATAAATAATAATATAAGCCTCCTAATTTTACATGGTGACCCTGTAGATGTTGTTAACTCTTAAATGCTTTAACATTATCAACAACATCTTAATTTGACATTCCTTGATTTATTCTAAGTCTTTTCTGAAATGTTACATTAAATGTTGTACTAAATGCTCTCACATTCAGGAACGATTCTAGAAGCTTCTACAAGAGTCTGGAACCTGGAAGATTCCAGAATGTTGGAGAATGTGCTAGAAGGCCTTGGAGCAGTTTAGAACGACCTGGAAGATGGAAGAAGGATCTAGAAAGATCATGGAAGTTGAGGTCCTAAAAAATAGGATCTCATAATGGAAGGATCTAGAACTTGGCTATTTCTCTATAAATACCACTGGAGTCTTTCATTTCAAAGTATGCACTACTCGAGTAACACCTACTTGAGCGTTCAACCCTAGTTAGGAGTTATGGTCAATAGTTGTATCATTTAACGTACGCCGAGGGATACCACACCTTCTAGTGTACTTAGTTCTAGTCTTGTATCGAGTGAGAGTGAATCATAGATCAGATTAGTTCTTTAGACAGTGTTCTTACACTTAAGTCGATTTGCAGATTCAGGCACCTGCCTCGATCGTAGTTTCTGTTTGTGGAATGTTGAAGTAATTGCTGAGACATTTCACACGACATTTTTGTATATAACTTAGGAACTAAGTTATTTTCGCCATAAGGCTTCGCATAGGTTTTGTTATTAATAAAATCTATGTTAAAAATTATTCCATTGTGTTCTTATTGTGTTTTAGTGTTTTAGACTTCCGCTGTGTACTATGTTTGCTTATTCACATTCTGTTAGAGTTAATGCTACACTAATTGTCACAACATTCAGTGTAACATTGTTCTATTTTTTACTTAAACACTAGATACTACCCCACGCACACTTTCAGTTGGTATCAGAGCCGATACCTGACGACACTAGGTTAGATCCTTGCTTAAAGTGTGTTTTAGTTTATGTTAGCAATGGAAACACATCACATATCCACTACACTTAGGCACCCGAACATATTATCCATATTTTAAGCCTAAGATGTGCATGTATATCAAGTCGATTGATGAACGTGCTTGGAGGACTGTATTTACAGGTTATGATGTACAAAAGATCCAAATCAACACATCAACTCCCCCACTAGACAGAAGGAAAAGTCAATTTCAACCAAGGTTATCAAAAAGGTGAAGGTAAACCAAGGTATGATCTTTAATGTAGAAAATCAGTTCAATGCATGTTCTGAATATGGTCTTTATGAAAATTAATGTGCCAATACTAGACTTATGCAAAAACTGAATTTTAGTACTACCTTAAATGATGAATCAGATGATGAATTTGATGAATCAAAAGATGTTGAATTTACTTTTCATATCAAGATTGATTATGATGATTCTTTAGATGATAATTTGGATGATACAGATTCTGATGTTGCACCTAATGTCATAACATTTATGGTAACATCAAAACAGAGTCACCCAGATTTGAATTGTTTTAATGGGTTTGTTGTTGATGCAGACATAATGATTGATGATCATAAGTACCAAAAGTTGTTGGATGATTGTAACTCTCAGAAACTCACTCTTAATTCTTTGAACAAAGAGAATGAGAATCTGAAAGGAACAATTACCAAGCTAGAAGTCATACATTTCAGAAGAGATTTTTGAAGTTTGTAAACTGAAGGAGAAATTGATCACCTCTACTTTAAGTTTCATAAAATTTTCTATGAGTGCTTCTGATATATGTTATAGCTATTGGTAAATCTGATAATTGTGGTATACGTTATGATAGTGAAACTGCTTCTATTTTTTAAGAATTTTGAAAATGCTGTGAAGTTTGTGAAGGCAAATGTTAAAACATATGTTGTAACATCTGCACAAACAGATTCTCACAAAGTCAAAAACATTGAAAAGAAGTTTGTATGTCATTATTTTTCGAAAATTGATCATATTTGTCCTTACTGCATGTAAATGTTTGATGATCTGAGATATGAGAAAATGTTACCTAAAAAGATGTCACATCCTATGAAACATTTTCTGAAATCTGCATGGAAATCTGATGTTACTTGTATGCTTGTTCACACTTCCTTGAAAGCATGTTTACTTGGTCAATGGTATTTTTTATAGTTGTTGTTCTAGACATATGACAGTACAAATTGACTACTTATCTGATTATGTGACCTTGAATGATGGTAATGTTACATATGGTGGTTGTTCGAAAGGACAAATTATAGGAAAAGGAACTTTGAATGTTGAAGGTTTTCCTGAGCTTAAAAACGTTTTGCATGTTGATGGCTTGCTTGCTAATTTGATTAGTATTAGTCAACTTTGTGACGATAATATGCATGTAAAATTTGATAAAGAATCATGTGTATATTCTTAATGAATATGAAAATTGTCTAGGGCATTAGATAATTGTTATCTCATTGGAACAAATGTGTGTAATTTGTCAAAGAATGATGAAAATGTCTTATTGCATCAAAATTTGGGACATGCACATTATAGATCAGTGAAGAGACTAATCAAAGTCGATGCAGTGAAAAGGATTACCAAAACTGAAGTTTCAGAGTACTACTGTATGTGGACCATGCCAGAAAGGTAAGCAGGTAAGAGTGTTGCATAAAATGCTGTCACATTGTTCTACACATCAATGTTTCGAATTGTTTTGCACATGGATTTTATTGGTCCTATGAAAACTGAAAGCATTGGAGGCAAAAGATATTCACTTATTGTGGTAGATGATTTTTCTAGCTTTACCTGGATTGAGTTTTTAAGAGATATATCTGAAACATTAATTTGCTGCATTTAAAATTCTTTACAAAAGGTTCAAAACTGTGTTTAACTTGAAAGTTAGCCGTATTAGAACTGATCATGCATGGTAGGGAATTTGAAAACAGCATGTTTAATGATTTTTGTGATAAAAATGGTATTTTGCAAGAATATTCGTCTCCTAAAACTCCACAACGGACACTACAACATAAAAGGACCTAATACAACACCTAAATGTAACATTTTTATGTACGTTACCTTGTGTAACACATTTTTGTATCATTTTTTCAATTTTATGGTTTATGTAACATTTGTGTATCACTCTAGTAATATGTAACACTTAAATACAACACTTTTAATTAAGTAACATTTTTTTATGTAACACATTTTTTGTATTAAGTTTTGTAACATAAATTGATAACACTTTATTAAATAAGATTCTTAGGTAACATTTTTTTTAATTAATATGTAACACAAAAATTATATTGCAAATAAAAGAATAACAATCTAGAATACAACAACGTAATATAATACAATAACAATTTTTTTTTTTTATAATTATAATTTTAGTCTTTTTAGCCGTGTATAAACCACAATAAATATATATTTCTTGTTGGGATTATATTGTTTTAAAGAATATTGTTTGTTTATATTTAAAGTAGATAAAGTATGGATAAAGATAAGGTAAATATAGTGGGATATATATATCTACCAAAAAAGGAAACAAAAACACTTTAGATGAACAATCAAAAAAAAAAAAAGAGACACTTTATAATATGGACAATTGAAGTATAATATTTCATGACGAAATTGCTATATGAGTCACAAAATTAACTAATATATTCAATCTATGTAAGAGAAGGTCATGATCTTCGAACTTTAGACATTTAAATTAAGTATATGAGAAAATAGTGTTGTTAAGTAAACCAAGCTACTCGTGAATTCGAATCAACTCGTTAAGGCTCAAACTCAATCTGCTTGAATAGATAAGCGAGTTAAGGTCAAACTCGTTAAATACTTGATTTACTAACGAGTCAGCTCGAACTCGACTCATTAAGCTTGATATCTAAAAAAGTTATTTTAATTTCGATAGACTTGTTAAACTCGATTATGATTCAAGTAAAGCTCATTTTTGTGTTCGTCAATGTAATCAAGCTAAGCTCGTCTCGACAAGAGCCCGAACCAAACCGATTAAAACTTGGTATTTATTTAAATAAAACTTGTTAAAATATACTTAGAGTATATATTATCTCAGATTCATAGATGAAACTTGGTACACCTTGTATCGCTCCTGCTATTATAATTTATGATATATAGTTTCTGCTTTGTTAATGGCAACATTAGTTTGAGTAGTATGCTATGGCATGTTTTTGTTCACTGTATTAGTGTATTACACACTGGTACACCTTTGAACCGCCATTCTTCTAATAAGAAGTTTTTTAATGATAAAAAAAATCTATGAATCTAAGATCATTACATATGACAATAATAATGATGATGAAAACTTGGTAATTGACACGTGCAGTCCATCTATGAATCTGAGATCATTATGCAATAATGATGATGAAAACTTGAAAATTGGGTTGGACTAAAGAAACATGATTATTATTAATTATGGTAGTTTATATTCTTACTCTGTTTACAGGATTTTGATTAGATATACCGTACAAACCGAGACTAATTTTTGGTTAACTAAGTAAATTAAACTGGTGTCCTTAATCTAAGGCATGAAACAGTAAATGAAAAGTAGCTTATCATGGTTTCATTTTATTTGTCATAGATACAAAAGACAAAAACAAAAAAGACCATGTTTAATAAGTTTTAATTAAACACCATTACTTCATTTAATTATATGATACTTGAAGGAGACAATGTGAAGAAACTATAGCAGCAAAATGTTAATCAGTCACCATTACGCTTAGAAATTTATTCTTAATACCTAAATCTTGTATTCAGGATGACAGGATCTAACAAGTAATTCTCTCAATTAAAATAGAGGTGGAGCAATACAACAACATTCACATAAATTACTTGATACATTTGCAAGGCTGTAAAACTGCGACTAGGACTACTACACTACAAAAATCGTAAAAGATATAAGTTTAGCTATCATACCAGAGAGACCCAATCTAAAGATCTCAAAATGTCCAACGAACAACTGGTGCCACAATTAATACTAAGGTTTTTTCACCATGAAGTATTATGAAACAATTCCTAACTACAATTTTTAAGCTCGGTGGGCCATGATACGAAACACGATCAGATCTTTCTTAACCCAATAATTTAAGACAAATAACTCAATTAATTTGAATTGATATGCAATAATTGTTCGAGCCCCAACCCAGAATTTCAATTAAAAGCAACTAGCCATTCTTCACCTACCTACAACAACTCAGCAACCCACGGCAAAAAACAGAAAAGAAAGAAAACTTACCTTTCCTTACCTTTTCATACCAGCGGCTTTCCTTACCTTTTCATACCAGCGGCGGACGGCAGCGAACAGGAACAGACAGCGCGTCTCCAGTGGCGGATCTGCAGCGAAAGGTCAGTGGAGGACTGCGCACGATCGGTAGATCTTCAATACACAGCACAAATAAAATTAACGTGTGCCACCGCCGCTGGAATCGTACCACCTCTTTCCAGATTCGCCTCCGTTCCTTCGTGGAGCGCCGCCGTCTGAGCAAACATGGCAACAGAGAGTAGAGGGTTTGCAGAATAGACAGTGGACAGCAGATAATTATGCGCGCCAAGAAGACGGTTATTTCACAAATTAGCCCAAAAAAAAGCGGGTGATTTTGGTGTTTTGCCGGATTTTTTTACTTTATACTATGAGCAACCCTGTAAATTAATTTATCTTAAAAATAAAAAACTGTAAATTAATTTCTTCTTGAATTAAAAAAAAAAAGGCAAAATACAAAATTACTAAGTAAAATATTGTATTCCTCACGTATTAGATGTCTCCATAAAATTGTTAGTTCCAACATTTAACGTTTTCCTTTTTTGATTTATTGTATTCGTAGTCGCAAAATTTATATTTGTGTTGTGTATTGAAATTATTGTATTACAATTAGACACGATTATTAATGTTTTGAGGAATTTGGAGATTGAGATATCTATAAACTAACATACTTCGTTTTGTTGGTCTCGAATTATTGTACATTAATTTAGATCACTAAAAATTATGTGATAACAAAATTGACCAGTGAATCGACACTCAATGGGTGAACTGACAATAACGTATTTCGATTAGTTGGTCTCGTATCACCGTAAATAAACCTAAACCATTGGAAACCACTTTATAGTGAAATTGATCAGTGAATTAATGCGCAATCGGTGAACTAACACTTACATATTTCATTTCACTGGTCTCGTATCATCGTACAATAACTTAAATCACTGGAAACTATATTATAGAGTGAAATTGACTAGTCAACTGAAACTAATGTACTTCATTTAGTTGGTCTCGTAGAGTTATAACCTAAATTACCTAAATTACTGTAAATCATATTATAGTGAATCCATCAATGAACCAACACTAACATATTTCGCTTTGTTAGTCTTGTATCACCGTAAAGTGATCCTTCATTTAGTAGAAACAGTTAGACCTACAATAGACATGGATTTTGAGAGGACCATTCAACATCTCATGCTTTATCTCAATAGCTCATGTTGATTCTTTCAGGTCATGTTAATCACTTCTAAAATGTCTACAACTCGTACTAGTAACTTCATTGTAAGAGGCTGAACACTTTCATCTCTCAACTTACCCAAGCATTAATGGTAAGTTAGATGGTTCCTTGAAATGACATAATATACTATTCCATACATGTAAAAAAAGAGAGGATAAATTCTATCAATTGGGTGTATAGATATACTTGAATTTTAATGTTTAATTTTTTCAATTTATTCTTTGACCAATATTTAATCTAATTTATTAAATTTTAATTTTAATTGTATATGTCCATCAAATTGCAACCAAGTATCACTAAAAACGAAATATATACATATCCAAATTAAAATAAACAATAATTATTTATATATAATTATGCAAAAGTATTATTTATTCTCGAAAGATTGTATTGTACACACACTCCTGCTGGACACAATTTAACCCTCATGTACCAATTACAAATATTTATACATGTGTTAATCCTTTTTTTTTTTTAATAAAAACATTATATAATAAAAATATAAATTAACAAAAGAAAATTATAGCCATAAAATTGAGTGCCCTTCATTTTTAGTAAAAAAATTGGCTCTGTTATTTTCCTCCATTATTATCATCATAAATCAAATGTAAAAAAAAAAAAAACTATTTTCTAAGATAATTGGTCGTGTGACTTCATTGCTCCATTCCTCACATTTTCACAAGAAGCCATGTCCCCACCATTCCCCCCATAAATGACACGAAACGAAAATTTGGCTCCAGTTTTTCCCCCCATTATGATGAAAACCCTTTTTTACATATCGCAATTTCCCCTTTTTACGGTACTAAGAGTTGAAACAAAATGAAAAAGAAACCCTCTAAAAAAATCCCAATTTACATTGAAGGAAAACCGTTTCGCGCTTGATCGTGCTTGAGAAGAACAAGACCGATCGCGCCTGATCGTGATTAGAATATATCCTTCTGATTTCTTACTAATTTTCGGTTCGTGCATCGCGCGATTAAGGTTTAATACTCCATCTCCCGTTCTTATTTTTCATGTTGATGGCCTGATATGAAGCAAAAATAGAGAATAAGATTCCAAGTGAACCCGCTGTATACAAGTTTCTCTAGCCTGCTTTTCTGATTTCTAATTTCGACATCGGTGCTTGAATTTTGTGCATATGTTAATTGAATTGTAGTTTTAATGTTCTCTTATTTTTCATTTTGATAGGGGTTTTGTCTTATTTTGTTTATGATTGTGGGTCTTGTCTCTTGTGTTATTTTTCATTTTCATGGTGTTTTTAGTGAATCTTAAGCTGAAATTTAATGGAATCATACTACAAGGGCATGTTGGATTTGTTCTTCTTCCTATCTAAAGCAACATTCTATAGATAAACTCGTAAAAGAAAATCACAGAGAAATAATAAGACATTTAATGAATTATTTGAACGAAACTTATAAGTTTCATTTTCCTTAATTTAATTTAATAAATATAGTTACATTCATGATGTTATGGAAAAAATTCTTATAAATAAAAATTAGATGGAAGAATAACAAGTCCAAGAACATCACACACTTCTTGGTAGGTGCACCAAGAGAGTAAAAGAGCCTGCAAAGTTCAGATGATTGGTTTTGCAGCCATATAAGAAATATATTGTGAAAGAAACAGTCGTGGAGTGATGAAAATTTTACAACAAACTTTTCCTTTGAACATGCTAGCTCGGATTACCCATCAATTACGTGTCCTTCAAGCAATCTTGTCAACAGGCTATCTTCTTGTGGCATCAATAATTTAGATCAGTGTCGACTATTAGTCAACAAATGACACTATTATTACTTTTAGAACGATGGAGATAGAAAACTATTTATCTGTAGAAAGATACTTCCAAGTAATTGAGTGGTTTGTCCTTCATTTTAGCAGTTGATGAGATGTTGACTTTGTTTTCTTTTTCTCATAAATTAATTTGATTTCTGGATTAGCTGAAACTTGAAATATGGATGCTATGTTCTTGGTTGTAATATTTATTTGTTCTGGTTTGTTGCAGCTTTTCTTTGGCAGCTGATGAGGTTTAACATGCTAATTAGTCAATTGCAGAATTTACAAATGGATGGTCAGCCTGAATAGTCTTGTATTTCTGGGAAATGATCTCAACCTGAACTTTTCTAGCGGTATCAGTTGCACAACCAACAAGAATGAGAAATGATGTACCCGCGAATCCCCTGAAAGTCGTAAGGTGTGTGGCTTGTTCGATCACAGCAGGGCCAGCAGCAAGAATTGCCAAAATGCAGAACCCAAAACTGATATTCGGCTCAGAACCGTTTTGATAAAAAGAGTGGTACTTTTTCCAGGTCGGACAGGGGGGATGGAAGTGCCTTGCCTCTTCAACTGCTCGCTGACATCATCATGGTCCAATTGGAGAAAGGTGGAGTAGTAATTGAAGAGTGCTACCATCAAAATGTTTGTTGGCAAGTACAATGGACCCCAGGATTTAAACCTACAGCAGCCTTCTTCAGAAAATTGACACCAGTAAAGCGCGCAAGAGTTCCTGGAAGATGAAGTAGAGAAGATGATTGATTGGCATCACCTCGGAACTATTTACCTTAAAGGGTAAGTAAGCAGATTTTTTAGGGCCCCCCAGCTCCACTGTTATATCTTGATGCATAATTGAGCAGAATTTTTCTCCCTGCTTCCTGAACATATACAATGCTAAGGACAAGCAAGAAGAACGAAACAATGATGCCGATGAGTCCAACATAGTTACCATCTTGAAATGCTTCTGCAATTGTCCTCCCAAAAGATGCTGGCAAGTAGGAGATGATATTGGTAAAGATTAAAAGAGAGGTATCGTTTCCTAGTTTTAAGTCGGTAATTCTTTCTCCAATATAAGTTGTGAAAACTGATCCAAGAGTCAGTAAAATAATAGATAAGACGACCCACTCAGTACTGAAGTCATTGACATAAGGATGAAAATACAACACTTGCCCAATTGCCTGCACTGCTGCAAAGCCAACAGATGCATACCAAGTATACTGCATCAGTACTTTCTTTCTTCTAGCCTCACTTTCTCGTTTTTGGAGTTCTTGCAAGCTGATTTTTTTTTTGTATTGCAGGATAAGAGCCTTTCACGTGGATTGTTCTTTCTTGAGCTTCTCAAAGCTATTTAGCCACGAGTTGTTAACCGGAACCTTGTGACTAAGGTTGAAAGTGGTAATTTGCCCATTTTACTTTCATGGAAACTAATTTGATAATTAGTTTATGTTACTTTCTTCTTCTGATGTACGTAATATCCAAGTGACCAAAGCTCCTATAATTGATTTTTTTTAGATTTTTTGGCAGCAGAAATTTGAAACCACGGATGCGATATATTGAACTTGTAGTTCTGAAATGAAGTTACTCAGGTGTGCTGAACCACTTTGTCCTACAAAACAAAAAAATTGAATGTGTGAAGGCCCGACGTCATATAGTATGGTGAGTCTATTCAACTTTTTATCATTTTTGATAAGTTCTTGTTTATTCCATGTCCTGAATTCCTGATTTCATTGAGTTATCGTTTGTTATGTTTTCCTTTGGCCTTAGAAATCATATAAATATCAAATTCTTCATTTATTATTATTTTGACAGTATTGTTATGCAGCTATATATATCCAAGTGTGCTCCTATATGACAATTACTCAACCATCAACGATGATTGATACACTTACTCTTCTGTTACATTAAGTGGACTGTAAGCTTGAACTCGTAGATATCAAATATTACTGACTTAATTCATTTTATAATAATCTAACACAGTTTCAATGCAGTTGAAGATTACAAGGTAGGAAATCTATCTTCAAGTAGTAACTTACTCAAGTTGATGTATATTATAAAAACTTATTCTAAAGTAATATTGCTTGTTGATTGCTCACATTATTCCATTGCTTTTAAATCTAACTTGTTGAACTAGATCAAATCTTTATGTACTAGAGCTTTCATTTGTATCAAATATTCTGGCATACATAAAAGCCTTAGAGTGTATATATCAAGGGTGCATAATTTCCAACACCTTAGTTCTTTTGAGTTAACCGCCATTATGTTTTAATCACGGAGCTCTGATTGTTTCCGGATACATTTCGGGTTTCGTGTCTTAGTGAGTGTGTTGTACTTCAACTTTCTTGATAAGCTTCAAATAGGCCTGAGAAAGGATCTAAAACAGATCAGTTTCCTGCTGTAAAAAGACAGAATTTCTGCTGTCAAAAACAAGTTTTCTGCTGTTAAACGTCTATTTTGTGCTGTCAATAATCTGCTGTCAAAAACAGTTTTCTGCTATCTTTCAGGCGTTCTATATTAGTTGTGGTTGATGTTAAGTGGGTATATTACTATTTTTCTTGTTTCTTTCACTATATTTGTTATGCTTCTATCAATTTTTGTGGTTCACTTTGTGAATTTTTTTGTTATTCCCACATGTTGGTCCTTTTATTTGAACGGTGATTTAGAGATAACGTGGGTACTTTGTGAATGTTTGATCCCAATGATTTGTATTGGTCAAATTTCAATTGTTTTGCTAAAAATCTTGCTCGATATCTTCACATCTGAGGTTAGTTTGAAGGGCATGTGCTTCTTAAAGAATCATTAAATTGTTAACTCGAAAGTATTAGGAAACTAGGCAAGATTTATGTGGATTAATACTTCATGAACTTTGACAAGGTGCATTATAATAGCTACTTTTCTGCTAATGCTACAGATTCTCACTGGCAAGATGACTCTATTATCTCAAGTCTTGCAAAGAAAGGAGGAACACTAGTTTTATATAGTTTAGTGGAGTATAGAGATGAGATAAATGTAATTGTCCCACTAGTAAGTATTCAAAGTCTTTAAATTCCATTCATACTTCTGTTATATATTGTGTTGTTGATTCAACGCTTACCCCACCAGCTAATATTCAAACTCTTTTTTTTAGCTGAAGTGAACCATGAGATGATCAAGAACAGAGGACGCGGAAATGAAAAAAAAAGTGCAAGATCTTGTAGACTTCAATGAACCATGTGATCATGAAAGAGAGGATGGGAAAATGAAAAACGAAGTACAAGAACTTGTAGAGTAGTTATTAAATTAGTTTGTTTCAACAACCTATGTATTTTATAAATTTCTATATCTTGTGTTCATGTCAATGTATGCAATTTTAACTTTCTATTGATATGATTATTTTAGAGATTTGTTAATATATTTTATTTTTCTATGAATGTGATTATTTAAGTAGAGAATGATTTTATTTTGTTTTATAGTTATTTAAAAAATGTTACATAATTATTTAAAAATGTAGCATTATAAAAATTAAAAGAGTTACATAATTATTAAAAACATGTTACCTTATAAAATTAAAGGTGATAAGAGTGATACATTAGATTATTAAAGTGTTATAACTATTAGAGAAAATGTTGTCGTACATTTGAAAAGTGTTATCAAAATAGTGATACATTCAAATTAAAAAGTGATACAGTTAAAGTCAAATGTAATATTTTTAAAGTGTTAGCAACAAAGTGTAACACTTATTTACAAAATATTAATGATGTTACAATAGACTATTAAAATGTTACATTAGACTTTAGGTTGCATTGGCAAATACGACGCCCTTAAAAGTGTTACCTATTTGCTATGGTAACATTTTATAGCTATTAGATAACATTTTTTTGGTGTTTCCATATACAACTTATGTTGTAGTGGGAATGTTTTTGCTGAAAGAAAGAATATAACTCTACAAGAAATGATAAGAGTCATGCTTACTTCTAAAAGTCTTGCTAAGAGATTTTGGGATGTAGCATTGAATACATCATGTCATATTATTGATATAGTTTATATTCGATCTGGTTCTATTCAAACACCTTATGAGATTTTGAATATTAGAAAACCAAATGTGAAGTATTTTCATGTATTTGGTTGTATGTGTTATATTTTAATGATATGGATCAACTTCATAAGTTTGATTCTAAAAGTGTAAGGTTTCTTTTTAGGCTATTCTAGAAATAGTAAAGCTTATAGAGTTTATAACCTTAGGACTAACACTATTCAAGAATCTGTTAATGTTGTGTTTGATGATGATTAAGGTCTAACAGATGACAAAGATGAAGAAGATGTATCACAAGTGATTGACAATTCTGAGAATACACGGATGTCTGATAATGTTGCACCGAATGCTAACACATTTGGGTCAACATCTACAGAACAGCTAGTTGTAATTTTCCAGAATGATCAGTATGTTCCCAAAAGGAATCCTTCTTCAAGAATAGGGAAAAGTCATCCTTCTGACCAGATCATATGTGATGCTACAGTTGGAGTGCAAACAAGAGGAAGAGTAAGATTGAATAAGGTAGATGTGGTAAGAACAATATGCATGTCTTTTATTTGGAATGTTGTTAATGCGGAGTGTTACTATTCTGAAATTGAACCTAAAAATGTGAATGAGGCATTAACTGATGAAAATTGGATTAATGATATTCATGAAGAACTTGGTCAGTTTGAAAGATTTGAAGTATGAACACTTGTTTCAAGACCTAGTCATACTAATGTCATTGGAACAAAGTTGATTTATAAGAATAAAACTGATGAGTTTGATAACATTTTTTTAGGATTGAGACTAGATTAGTTGCACAAGGTTACACCCAAGTTGAGGTTATTGATTTTGATGAAACTTTTGCACATGTTGCTAGGATAGAATCTATTAGATTATTACTAGCAATTGCATGTTTTATTGACATTAAACTACTTCAAATGGATGTATAAACTGCATTTCTAAATGGCATTTTGATTGAAGAAGCATATGTTGAACAACTTACAGGATTTGAAGATCCACAATACCCTGATTGTTTTGTTAGAGGAGAAACTGATATAACTTTGTTCATTTAGCACACTGGAGAAGATTTACTTATTGCTCAAATATATGTTGATGACATTGTGTTTGGTTTAACTTGTGATAAAATGTTAACCAATTTGTTAAAGCAATGACTGCAACATTTGAGATGAGTATGGTTGGAGACTTGAATTATTTTTTAGGTCTTCAAATCAAGCAATGTAAGGATGGTATATTATTCTCTCAAGGTAAGTATGCTAAGAACTCGGTTAAAAATGTTTGATTTTGAAAGTTAAAAAGTAATGAAAACTTCTATGAGATCTACTTTGAAACTTTGCAAAGGCAATGCTGGTAAGGATGTTGATCCAACATTGTATAGATCCATGATAGGAAGTTTACTTTATCTAACCTCTAATAGACTAGATATTATGCATAGTGTTTTTTTGTTTGTTCTAGGTACCAAGCTAATCCAAAGGAATCTCACCTGAATGTTTTGAAAAGAATTATCAAGTTTGATGCAGGTACAAGTGAACTTGGGATATGGTACACTATGGAAACCAATAACACATTGATTGGATACAGTGATGCGGATTGAGCATGAGATATAGACGATGGAAAGAGTAAGAGTATAGGATGTTTCTACATGGGAAACAATCTTGTGGTTAAGCAAGATGTTTCATGCCTATGAAATTGAAATTGATATCCTTACAATTTTCTGTAATAATATGAGTGCATAAACATTTCTAAAAATTCAGTACAACACTCACTCACTAAACACATTTGCATTAGGCATTATTTTATGAGAGATTTAGTGGAGAAGAACATAGTAAAGTTGGAATACGTACCTACTGAAAATCATAATGTTGATATATTTACTAAGGTCTTGACCTTGAGACATTCTTATCTTTGAGGAAATCTCTTGGTATGTGTAGTATCTGAATAATCCTGGATGGATGGTGTCACAAATGTCATAACATTTTGGACAACATCATAAGGTTGTATAGTTGTTATAGATTTAATTTATTTCCTATTTTCGTTGAATAATTCCTTTGTAAAATATTCTTGAATCTAAAATTTGTTGTGCAAAAATAAACATGTCTTACACCTCTCAAATGCATAAAAAATAGAATGTTATTAGCATACTAAAAGATGTACCAAATCACTAAGTAACTATGAAGCACGGAGTTCGCTACTACGATGCCTTCTTTTCAAAAGGTGATATTTGGTAAAAACATCAAGAGGTTTGTAATCCATTAAGTAAGTATGGGGCACAGAGTTCGCTACTACGATGTACTCTACAAGAACAATGGATCAATACAAATTAGATGCTATAACACAAAAGAAAAAAAATATGGTGCAACACAAATGAAGTAAATTCATGTAAAAACCGTGTTGAGGTGTATGTAACAGTTTTGAGCATAACATTAGATGATTCGATTATATTTTTATAAGTAGTAATTATTTGATTATTTGTGGAAATTTATTTTATTTATTTCTGATTATACTAACCCACATCCTTGTTTTATTTCAGATTATACACATTTAAATGTATATATTCTAGAATGTTCTTAATTTAATTAATTATTTAATTATGATTTTACCCACTACTTGACCATGATCTATTTTTGTGGCTAAGTTTATGGAGTATTATCGAATTTCGTCTAGAATCTTCCTTAGTTAGTTTTTAATTTTTACACGCATTACTTCCAACTATGCATTCTCTCCTATATTCTTCTCATACCATGATATACTAAGCATTGCATTTTTTCGAGTGATTTGAGTATTGCATTTTAAGATTTGCTAAAGCCTTGTTTGTCTCGGTTATTGTGATTATCTTTTCTATTTTTTTTTTTGGTGCTTAAATGACAGGAAACTACCTCACCACACTCAAACTCCCACACAACTGTCATCTCCATCTCTCTCCAATCTTAATAGTTTCGCTTTCATGGCCGTTTCACACAAAAAACTCACCAACTGCTACAAGAAAAGATGAAACACGTACCCAAAACAACTCCAGTTACACCCATTCCTACAACTGTTCACATTCAACTCGATTCGACCCTTAACGAGCTGAACCAAGCTGTTGAGAATATGTGTCAATCGAATGTGAATTTTGAGAATCTATTTCTATTGGTTGGAAATATGTCCATTGACATTTCTCACTACTGAAAACCCAAAAAATCACCACTGCACTTGGTTCGTTCACCTCATGAAAGCCCCAATTTCCAAGTCCGAATACTGAAACAGAGGCAAATGCCTCGATAGCTTCCTCTCTGGGGGAGAGTGAAAAGGAAATTGATGATTTTCCTGTTGCTGAGCAGAACGAGTCTGCAAATGCTGAGACATCCGATTCTGAGGACGCTCAAATGAAGGAGGCCGACGCGAATGCTAACTCAGGTGAAACTAACTTTTCTCCTTTTAATACTGATGAATCTGAATATATTGCATCTAGGAAGATCGTTAAGAAATAAAAGAGAAAAGATTAGCCCATGTTCAACGAAGGAGATTCGGATTTGTGTTCACAAGAGTTTATTACTCTAACTCACCGAGGAGACAGAAGAAAGAAAGTAGTGTTGATGATGAACCGATTCAAGCTCTTTTCTTAATCGGAGGAAGAAAATGTGGTTACTGAGAAACGAGTCAAAAGGAAGTATAATCCAAAGGGAAAGAAGGTTGCTGCTGAACGAGACTTGCCCAAAGGAATTGAAAATTTTGATCCAGAGGATAATCCCACTGTGCGTGAGATTAAGAAGTTTCTGAGGAAGAATGCTGCATTAAATGCTGAAGCAAGTGCTGCAACACCAGACCCTGATGACAGTAGAAGTGATGATTCTGAGAAGAGCAGTAGTAAGGACTCTGAATCAGCTGAGGAGATAAATTCTGAAGGAGGTAATTCTGATCCTAATAATAATTCTTAGATTGATAGGTTAGTTGCTGAAATCACTAAGCTATCTTGATGAAAGTTGTTAATGGAAAAGAGAATTAACATTGTTGATTTTGATAAGTAAAGGGTTCATATAATTTTTGAAAAGAAAATTGTTGAAAACTGTAACTTTGAGTGATACTTTTGTGTTTGATTGGGTATATGTATTTTATGCTTGACTTATGAAGAGTACGGGTAGATGTAGCTCAAAATGATATGAGAATGTACAATTTAGGGGGAGATCAGTTCCATTTACTGTAGAATTGATTAATGATCTCTTAGAGATAGAGCATGTGATTGATGAAGATGAACTTGATTTGAACTTGGTTGCTACTTCTATAACTGGGGTAGATTAACTAGGTGAAATTTTTTATGTTTGCTAAAGATCTCACATCTCTATACTCTGTACTCCATAAATTAATTGTCTACAATTGGATACCCTCTACAAATTCCACTAAGGTGACTAAGGATCAAGCTACATTGTTGTATAAGATGATTTTTGTGTTGAAGAATTTCAATCTGGATTTAACTATTTTCACAATATGCAGCTTATAGTGATATTTATTATAAAGGGAATTTACCTTACCATTGTTGATATGTTCATACCTCAAGAGGCATGAATTTTTAAACCTAAGGAAACTGAGGTTATTTGAGGCAAGGTACCCTTAATGACTATCTCACCTGATATGTTACTTGGTGAAAGGATTGTTGATTTGCTCGTATAAAATTCAGATGGTTCTGATCACAAAGATGCTCTTATTCTAGCTCGACCAGCTCCAGCAAGACCTGAACAGAGGAATGCTACACCAAATGTGAAACGCATTGATGGTCACATTGGTCAAACTTTTTCTGTTTCCAGATCTTTTATTATACTTCAACTAAAATGTTTACATGACTCTATTGATGGCCTTCAGTTCCTTAAAGTCCGTGGTTAGAGACGCTTTCTACTACCACAGGGGGAGAAACACCATCAACTTCTGGGGTTCGAAGTGAAGAGCTCCATGGAGATGTACCAGAAGCTGATTGTGTACCTGATGCTATTCATGAAGAGACTGTTGAACCAGATGTTGTAGTTCACTTTGCTACAATGTGCACTGTTGTTGAAGAGGCGGAGGATTAATTTGCTGGTGCTGATGAATGTATGAATGTTCTTTATGACATCTAAACAGGTTATGGTAACAACTGAACAGGTTGATACAAGACAGGGGGAGGGCTGAACATTATAAGTGATTATGTGCAGGAACATGATGCTGCATCTGTTGGTACAGCAATATATGTCACTTGTTTAGTTTCTTAAGTATTTGTGCCTTTTATACTTCCCTTGATCTTATGCATTGTTGTTACTGTGTTTAAGTTGATTTACAGATTTTGTTTTTACTGTAAAACCTCTATAAATTAATACTCTATAAATTAATAAACTCTCTAAAATAATAAAATCTTTCGGTCCCGACTTGGGCCTTTGTAAAAAATCATCAAATTCGATAAGATAATAAGATAATAATTTTTCGGAAAACCCCTTTATAAATATTAGGTCCCATTAAAACTCTAAATTAATAATTCATAAATATTACAATTATAAATATTATGGTAATTTGCTAAAATATGAATCTATTGTACTTTGACTAACTTTCAAATGATATTTTTCATCAATCCACTCTTGTAAATATTTTTTAGTGCATGTGGAATGGTCTCTCTTATACTCATATAATGCTTTACGCATTTGATCATTCATGAATGATTTTGCGATGCCTTTTACATGAGAAGACATGGCTGGGTGTTATGAATTATTTTGTTTCCATAATGAGATTTATATAGTGGAGTATATGTTTCATTCACCATAACATGTATACAATAAATATATTTAATTAGTTACAAAGAATTGGTTGATGTATAATATAAAACATATATGAATTCATTTATTTTTATTACATATGCACTAAATTTGCTGAATTTGAAAAGTCTCTCTTTTAATTAATAAATATTAATTTATCGATAAATTAATACCTCTTTAAATTAATAAAATTTCATGGTCCCAAAGTTATTAATTTATAGAGGTTTTACTGTACTTTCTAGTTGATAGGTTGTATTTATTCACCTTGCTTAATTTGTTTGCATTTATGATAATAGATTACTGCTTTTATGCTTAAATTGTTTTCTTATTTATCATTATTTGCTTACTGCATGTTGTATAAGTTAGTTGTTTATTGTATTTGATTTTTCCCTAATTTTGCTCTATTTTCAGTTTGCTTAAACTGTTTGCCTAAAGAATTATTCTTATTTGCTTATTGCATCAAGTTTGCTTAAATTGTTTGCCATAAAGAATTATTCTTATTTACTTACTGCTTGCTGACTTTAGGTCTTTGTTAGTTGTTGTTTGTTTTGTCTTTCTAACTTGTCTTATTATTCAATCTGCTTAAATTGTTTGCTTTGAGGATAATATAGAAGTACACCTCTCTTTAATTAGCATGTGCTTACTGCTTAGTGCTTAAATTGTTTGCTTTGATGATAATATAATTTAGAAGTACACTTCTCTTTAATTCTCATTTGCTTACTGCTTATTGTTTAAGTCTTTGTTAGATATTGTTTTTCACATTTTTTTGCTCTATTTTTATTTTTAGTCTTTGCTCTGTTAATTTGTTTTTCTTTTCTTCGTTATTGCTTTGATTTATTTTGAGTCTTACATAAGTCTTAGGTTGATCTAGTACATATTCATATATGATGCTCTGATTTAACTTTTGATTTTTGTAAAGTTATATGTGTTTGTAAACAAGTGTACTGTTTATACTTGTTTTGGTTTTGAATAAGATTACTTTGATCTTATGGCACGGATCTTAGTAAAATTATTCTTGATCTCTTTTTGATTTGATCCAACGGTTACAACAGGTATTGTCTTGACTAGTATTTAGACTTGATGTTAACCTCACCTAAATACATAATACTGAGTATGTATAGAAATATATGTGCATCAGGTGTGTTGTAGTCGAAAGGTCAAATAGGGGGAGATTGTAGATGTTGTTAACTCTTAAATGCTTTAACATTATCAACAACATCTTAATTTGACCTTCCTTGATTTATTCTAAGTCTTTTCTGAAATGTTACATTAAATGTTGTACTAAATGCTCTCACATTCAGGAACGATTCTAGAAGCTTCTACAAGAGTCTGGAACCTGGAAGATTCCAGAATGTTGGAGAATGTGCTAGAAGGCCTTGGAGCAGTTTAGAACGACCTGGAAGATGGAAGAAGGATCTAGAAAGATCATGGAAGTTGAGGTCCTAAAAAATAGGATCTCATAATGGAAGGATCTAGAACTTGGCTATTTCTCTATAAATACCACTGGAGTCTTTCATTTCAAAGTATGCACTACTCGAGTAACACCTACTTGAGCGTTCAACCCTAGTTAGGAGTTATGGTCAGTAGTTGTATCATTTAACGTACGCCGAGGGATACCACACCTTCTAGTGTACTTAGTTCTAGTCTTGTATCGAGTGAGAGTGAATCATAGATTAGATTAGTTCTTTAGATAGTGTTCTTACACTTAAGTCGATTTGCAGATTCAGGCACCTGCCTCGATCGTAGTTTCTGTTTGTGGAATGTTGAAGTAATTGCTGAGACATTTCACACGACATTTTTGTATATAACTTTGGAACTAAGTTATTTTCGCCATAAGGCTTAGCATAGGTTTTGTTATTAATAAAATCTATGTTAAAAATTATTCCATTGTGTTCTTATTGTGTTTTAGTGTTTTAGACTTCCGCTGTGTACTGTGTTTGCTTATTCACGTTCTGTTAGAGTTAATGCTACACTAATTGTCACAACATTCAGTGTAACATTATTCTGTTTTTTAATTAAACACTAGATACTACCCCACGCACACTTTCAGACCCCATCTTCCAAGTTGTAATATGATGAAACCACTTAAGAGGTATTCTTGAAACTCTTAATGAATTCACGGAATACACTAGTAATCAGCCAAATATGCTGTGAATTCGATTGTACTTCTCAAGATGATTACAATGGTGTATCTAATCAGTATAAATAATAGTTCCGACTCTACCAGTAATTAATGTAGTAGTTAAAGCCGTAATAATTCTAATGAACTAATTATAAGTAATTCCCCTAACTACGTAGTCAATCATGTTGTTTTCCCTCTCCTCTAACATTTGAGTCCATAATCCTTGCTTGGTATCTTTGGTAAGGTTCCATCATCACCCCCCTCATTGAAACGATCCTTGTCCTCAAGGTTAAGGTCGGGGAAATGCAGGCGTAGCTCCTCGACTATTTTCCATGTTGCGTCATCTTTTTTCTAATCCTTTCCACCAAAAAAGTGACTCACAAAAAGGCTCGTTATCCGAGTGGCACCAACGGTAGTCTAGGATATGGGCAGGTTCGATGGTTAGTGTACCGTCCGCCGAGTAGGGGGCAGCGTCGATTGGATGACATGCGTAGCGCCAATGCGGCGGCGTAGGAGAGACACATGAAAAACTGGATGTATTCGTGAGTTGGGTGGCAAGCCGAGCTTATACGCAACTTTCCCCACGCGTGTCGATACTTGAAATGGCTCGAAATACTTGCTAAATAACCTGTGATGAGCTCGCTTAACAACTGGCTGTTGGCGGTAGAGTTGTAATTTGAGAGACCCAATCTCCGACGTTAAATTCCTCAGGGCACCGTTTTGGCATCCGCATATTATTTCATACCATTCTGGGCGTGTTCGAGATTGAATCGTAATTGTTGAAGTAGGGCATCTCATTTTTTCAGTTGGATGTCGACCTAGTGGACTGCTGTCGAATCTACTTCATAGGCGAGTATATGAATGGTTGGTCGCCCGTAAATCACTTTGAATGGGGTCATATCGATTGAACGATGGTACGACGTGTTGTACCAATATTCTGCCCAGGCGAGGTACTTGTCCCACTCCTTGGGTTTGTAAAAAATAAAACAACGTAGGTATTGTTCCAGGCACCTATTTACTACCCCCGTTTGTCCGTCGGATTGCGGATGGTATGCTGAACTGAATTTCAGTTGTCTCCCCATGAGTTTGAATAATTCTCTCCAAAAAGTGCTAAGGAAGACACGGTCTCGGTTGAAGACAATAGTCTATTGGATACCATGTAGTTTAATAATGTTGCACATAAAAATTTCAGCAATATCCTTAGCAGAATAAGGGTGACGTACTGCAATAAAGTGAGCGTATTTGGAGAGGCGATCGACGACCACCATAATGGTATCTTTCCCCTTAGATCGTGGAAGCCCAGTGATGAAGCCCATCGAAACATCCACCTAAACCTGCTCGGGAATTGGTAAGGGGGCGAGCAAACTAGCTGGACTGAAACATTTGGCTTTATTGCGCTGGCATATGTCGCATGCTCGAACATGAGTGACCACATCAGGCTTTTGGGCTAGCCAGTAGAACAATTGGGAAATGAGTTTGAATGTTTGGAGGATCCCCGAATGGACGCCGAAGATCGAACCATGAAAATGGGCGAGCATCATTTGGCGGATGTCGTTGGGTGGAACCCAGATAACCCCGTTTCTCGCCAAACATTGATGACAAACGGATTAGTCGTCGAGGTGACCCCCGCATCGATTACCTGTTGCAAAAGAGCTCCTAATTCAATGTCACGCCTGGTTGCGCTCACGATATCATCCCAGATGCCGGTTGATGGGGTGCATAAAGCAAGAAAAATATTTGGATTATGGGTGCACTACAGGAAATCATACTTTACATGACGATTTTTTTCGCGACGACACAAAATTCGTCACAATTTATCATCTAAAGGCGACAAATTTAATTTTCGTCACTTAACATGTAGAATTCGTGACAATTTGTTTTTTTGTCACCAATGCTAATTTTATTCGTGACAAAATTTTATTTTGTCACCAAAAATAACTTTTTTCGTTGCTAATTTGAAAATATCATGACGGCAATAAGAAAATCGTCACAAAAAACTTTGGTGACGACATTCATAATAATTGGTGACGATATTCAAGGTCATGAAAAATATATTTTTCATGACGATGCTATGTTTTGTCATTAATTAATCAACATAATTAGTGACACAATTATTTCGTCACAATATTATTTGGAGACGATATTCATTGTAATCAGTGACGATTATATTCGTCATTTACTATTTTATTTTAATTACGATTTTATGTTTCGTCATTATTTAATTAAATTAATTAGTGACACTTCCTTTCGTCATCAATACATATATATAGAGACGATTGTTAGTCATTTGTCACTTCTCACAAAGAGGAGACATAAATTATATAATCACCTTTTTCGCGACGCATGAATTTCGTCTTCACTTGTTATACTAACATGACGAATTTGAATTTTGTCACAAAAAATATTTATCTTTGTGATAATTTTTTTTTTTGTCATTGTTAATAAAAAAAAAGTCTACTATTAGCATATTTCATAAAAAAATTATATATGTATCACTATACTTTTAAGATTTGATAAAATAAATTGGAGCATAATCATTTGAAATAATTCCCAACACCATACTTTCTCCATCATTATCTTTGGAGGCAAAATATAAGATTATTAGCGCTAAATTAAATTAATAGCGCCAAAATGAAAATTTCTTCTTCCTTCCCAATTCTCCTCCTCCCCAATATTTCTGAAACCCGCTGCTGAAAGCCACTGCCCTCCTCCCCAATTTTCAAACCTGCTGCTGAAATCCACTGCCCTCCTCCCCAATTCTGAAACCCGCTGCCCTCCTCCCCAATTCTGAAACCTGCTTCCCTAATTCCCAAATTGAATTATCAAAATCTCTTAATTACTTCCAATGACATACTAGTATACTACCGCAGGTTGTCGATTAATCTTTCTGAGGTGGACTGATTCGGTCTTTTGGCGGTGAGAGGTGAGAGATTCATACAAGCGTCCGATTTGATTTAAGGTAAATTGCTCCACTTTCATTAAATAGATAAAACATATCTCCGTTTCTTCTCACATAATTCAATTAATTTGAATTTTTGAAGGAAAAAAGGACGTTATCAATCTTCAAAAAGTTCTTCGCCGTCGTCTGATATCGACCAAGACCCTGCTTCCACTCCGCCTCCTCGACGGTTGTCGATTAATTGAATCAAGAATTATATTGCCTCGTAAGGTACGCATAATGTTTAGATTTCTTTAGTATACCGCAATCGTAAATTTCTATGTTTTTTAGTGTCTCATGAATTTCTAATTCAAAATATTTGGATAAAAGTTGATCTTCAATTATAGACCTTATGTGTAGATGGACAGAAAAAACGTCTAATATTAGTATATCTGGTTGTGTTTGAGATTCTTGATTTGTTGGAATTAAAATTTTGCACTTAGTTTTTGAAATCCAATTGAGAGAATTTTGGGTGATTTGGGATAATTATATATGTTGACTACATATTTATGCAGGCTCAGCAAAAGGGATCCACAAATTCTATAAGCTTGAATTTTCATAGTAGTTTCTTTCCAACAAATGGGAGATCTCATGTAGACTATTTTTCAAATAATTAATTGAATTAGTTTGTAAGTTTGTTCCCTTATTCAAGAAAATTGTTAATTAAGATGTTTTATTTGTTATCTTCCTTGAAATTTTAGATTTTTAAACTTGAATTGTGAATCTAACAATTGTTCTCCTGACCTTCACATTTAAAAGCAATCACAGATTAATAATATTGGGATTTTATTTTTTTCTTGATCTTTGTGTGACACTTGTTTACCTCATAGTTCAAATATCATAACTCGATGAATAATCGGCCAAGTCTCGGTACAACACAATTCTCTATCATATATATTGCAAATTACCAGATTCCTAAGGAGTGTACTATATTAGCAAAACCTATCTAGATAACACTTGATAAGGTTTTACTATTCGTATCACACAATTGTAGGACTTCAGTTACATTCAGAATTTGTATTCCCACATTTTCCTCAACAAACTCATTGTATATATACTTACTTCTCTTCAGCAGACGGTTCGATCTAACACCTGCTTCTCTATTATTCTCTTCATAATGTCTGATAACACTACTGAGTCAAACACTGTGCAGACGACGGCTGCTTCGGCACCACCGCCTTCTCTTGTCCCGATTTCTGCTCGCCATGATCTACCGATCAAACTTTCCCATAAAAATTATCCATCCTGGAGAGCTCATCTTCTCGCCCTTCTCAAGGGTCACAATCTCCTCGGTTTTGTTGACGGCACAAAACCGCGCCCAGCCCGTCGTCCTGACGCCTCGAACTCGACTGAGATCACTCTTTGGATACAGCAGGATCAACTTCTCCTTGCTGCTATCTTTGGTTCCCTTGCACCAGAAGTCCTCCCCATTGTCTCTTCTGCTACAACGGCTGCCGAAGCTTGGGCCATTTTGACACACCTCTTTGCTGGTCGTTCCAGATCCCGTGTCAATCAATTGAAAAGCGAATTATATCGCGTCTCTATTGAAGATCGGTCAATCACCGACTTTCTTCACTATGTTAAATCGAAAGCCGATGAGTTGGCTCTCATTGATCAACCTGTATCTCAGAAAGATCTTACGTTATTTGTTATCAATGGCCTTGGTCCGGAGTACAGCACCATTGTTGGTCCAATCCGCACCCGTGAAACCTCTCTCCGCTTTGAAGAATTACATGACTTATTGTTTGAGCACGAACTTACCCTCAAACGTCAGGAAACTGCATCCAAACAGTTGGTTGCAACTGCCAACCATGCCCATTCGCGACAAGGTTCTCAGTCCACCAAGCCTCGCCAGAATTCAAATTATAAGGGCACTCGCCCTCACTCTGGTTACTCCCAGCCGTAGCATTATTCCCAGCAGCGCAACAACTCAAATAGGCCTCAGTTCTCTCGTGGCTCTCCTTCCACCTACTCACCCAATCCGATAATTTGTCAACTATGCGGCTTCAAGGGTCATTCCGCCATTACTTGTCGTCGGCCTCATCCTCAGGCGAATGTCGCTGCCTCTCCACATGCGACTTCCGTCGACAACTCCTGGTTAGTTGATTCGGGTGCGTCTCATAATCTCACTGCTGATATTTCCAACCTCTCTATTCAATCAGAATATGATGGTACCGATGAGGTCCATTTGGCGGATGGCACTTCTCTCCCAATCTCACACACTGGTAAATCTCTTTTACGTTATCCAGCCCGTGATTTTCTACTTTCTGATATTTTATGTGTTCCGAATGCCCGCAAGAATTTATTATCAGTTAGCAAATTCACTCGAGATAATGATGTTTCCATGGAATTTTTCCCTTATCACTTTCTTATTAAGGATCGGCTCACGGGAACTCCACTCATTAAAGGTGTTTGTCGTGAGGGGATTTATCATCTTCAGTCCAGCGCTCAATCTGCCCCTCGCGCGAACATGGTGACTCGAATGGGAACTCGTGCTTCTAATTTTGCTTGGCATGCGCGACTAGGGCATCCGTCTGTGGACACTAGTCGCTTTATTATTCGTAATTTTGATTTACCGTTATTGGACAAGTCCCAAGTTTTGGGCAATGATTGTGTTTCTTGCCATTTGAGCAAATCTAGTAAATTGCCTTTTGCGTCTACATCGTTTCGTGCTCTACATCCTTTACATTATATTTATGCTGATGTTTGGGGTCCTACTCAGTCTACTTCATTTGATGGGTCGAAGTATTTTTTACTACTTGTGGATCTATACTCGAGATATTGCTGGATTTTCCCTATTTCTTCAAAATCTCAAGTGCACTCAATATTTATGAATTTTTTGCCGCTGGTTGAACGTCAATTTAATTGTAAAATCCGCAATTTCTACTCCGACAATGGTGGCGAATTTTTGGCTCTTCGCTCCACACTTATTAAATTGGGAATCAATTGGCTTACCACGGCTCCTCACACGCCGCAACAGAATGGGGTTTCTGAGCGTCGTAATCGCCACATTCTTGAGGTTGCACGTGCCTTACTTCTTCATGCCAACTTGTCGAATCAGTTTTGGGTATTTGCAATTCAAACGGCTGTTTACCTTATCAACCGTATGCCAACTCCGGTTCTTGGCCGTCGCAGTCCTTTTGATATATTATTCAACACTCGCCCGAATTATCAAAAGCTACGTATTTTTGGGTGCCTCTGTTTTCCTTAGTTCCGCCCATATATTCCGGGAAAACTCTCTCCGCCGTCAAAGAAGTGCTTATTTGTCGGTTATAGCACATCTCAAAGTGCCTATCGTTGCTTCGACGTCTCCACTGGCCGTATATATGTATCTCGTCATGTTCGCTTTATGGAATCATGCTTCCCTGGTTATATTTCTCATGTGCCAATTGACTCTATTTTTCCAGCAGCTACCATCACTTTGCCTTTCTCAAATTCCTCTCCTACACCTGCTCATGTCTCCCTGCCAGCCGAGCAAACCCCCCCCACAGCCTGATGCATTACCTGTGATCGCTCAAACACATTCCTATAATCAGCCTACAGCCCCTGCTCGTGAGCCCCCTGCTCCTACACGCCAACACTCTATGCGAACCCGAAGCCAAAATAATATTCATAAGCCAAAGTTTGCTAATGCTGCGACCAAACATCCTTTACCTAATAATGTTGAACCTTCCACGGTGAACCAGGCCCTATCAATACCCCACTGGCGAGAGGCAATGGCCGACGAGTTCACTGCCCTACAACGACATGGAACTTGGGATCTCGTTCCACCCCCTCCTAATGGAAATATTATCAGCTGCAAATGGGTATTTAGAATTAAACGGAAACCTGACGGCTCGATTGATAAATACAAGGCCCGCTTGGTAGCAAAAGGTTTTAATCAACGTCCCGGAATTGATTTTATGGAAACCTTCAGCCCGGTTGTCAAACCTGCAACTATTCGTATAGTTCTTACTCTTGCAGTCGCCTCAAATTGGAAACTTCGACAACTTGATGTTAGTAATGCATTTCTCCATGGCCATCTTGATTTGCCAGTTTACATGCGTCAACCTCCGGGCTTCAAGGACCCATCTATGCCGTCCCATGTTTGTCTGCTTAAGCGCTCACTTTACGGCCATCGTCAAGCCGCCCGTGCTTGGTATAATGCCTTATGCTCTGCCCTCCTCGCCTTTGGCTTGGCTCGCTCCACGGCTGACTCCTCTCTTTTCACTATGCATAAAGGCGCTGATCGATTATTTGTTCTTGCATACGTTGATGATCTAATTCTCACGGGATCCTCCCCATCCATGATTACTTCACTCACCAACCACCTTCAATCAACATTTGCAGTCAAAGATCTTGGTCCATTGACGTACTTTCTGGGAGTTGAAGTTGCTCAATGCCATCAGGGCCTTTTTCTGTCGCAGCATAAGTACATGATTGATCTTCTCCGTCGCCATAAAGTGGATGGTGTTAAGGCTGTTGCCACGCCTGCTGCTGCAAAGCCTTCTCTCGTCACTGGACCAGTTGATGCTACCGAGTACCGTAGTGCCATTGGTGGATTGCAATATTTGACGATCACGCGCCCGAATATTTCCTTCACTGTTAATCGGTTAGCTCAGCATATGTCAGCCCCTACTCCTGCTGCCTGGCACTCGGTTAAGAGGTTGTTCCGTTACCTTAAGGGTTCTCTTCATCACGGCCTGCTACTTCGTCGTTCAAACAACCTATCTATTACAGCCTACTCAGACTCCGATTTTGCTGGTGATTTGTCGGATTGCAAGTCTACTTCAGCTTATATTATATTTCTCGGCAGTACTCCTATTTTGTGGCGATCTCGAAAACAGCGTGGTGTCGCTCGTTCCTCCACTGAGGCCGAATATCGGGCTCTCGCCACTGCCGCATCGGAGGTCTGCTGGCTAACACACCTTTTACGTGATCTTGGAGTCCAACTTCCATGTCCTCATCGTTCCCATGATCGTTCCCTTCACGTAATCTGAACTGATTCGTCGGACTCGGTCTCGGATGATTGATCCTCATCTTCGTCCTCGGTGTTTGATTTGGACCCGTCTCGATGAAATGGGCCCAGGTTATTTGCAAAAGGGTTGTTTGGTTGTTGGGAGCCTTCCCTTCTGTCCCTGTTTGATTGCTCGTCGTTCTCCCCGCGACGTCGGTATCGCCGCAGCCCCTGCCCTCGGTCAATGATTCCTGGCGCCTGGTTTCGATGATTGCCACCTTCTCCTTCTGAGTGATTCCCCATTTGTAGAGCTAGTGTCTCTACGATGTTACTCAAACGGTTAATGGAGGTCTCCATGTCCTCAAATTATTTCTTATTGGAAACCATGTTGATATGCGTAAGTGTGGAAAAGAGAATCGTAACGACTTTGATACCAATTGATGAAACCTCTTACAAGGTATTCTAGAAACTCGGAATGAATGCACGGAATACACTAGTAATCAGCCAAATATGTTGTGAATTCGATTATACTTCTCAAGATGATTACAATGGTGTATCCAATGGGTATAAATAATAGTTCTGACTTTTACAAGTAATTAATGCAATAGTTAAAGCAGTACTAATTATAATTAAATAATTATAAGTAATACCCCTTCAATCATGCAACTTTCCTTCTTCTCTGATAATTGAGTCCATAATCATTGCTTGGTATCTTTGGCAAAGTTCCATCATAATACAATTAAAGGTGAATCCATGTTCATTTTGTTGCTTAAAATCTTTATAATGGTTGATGAACAAAGATATGTGATTCCTCATATGCTTATGTTTCCCAAATTTTATAGGCCACCCCACGTCTCATTTCTACTCAAATCCAAGATTTATATTTCTATATACAACACATTTATAGATTAAAAACATGAAAATTACTGGAGAAAAATGTGTTGGAGTGTGGAACCTGAATTAACCTAATGAACTTGGACTGGGGAGCAAGTTTATTCCTTATGGGCTTGGAGTGGGGAGCAAGTTTGTTCCTAATAGGCTTATGGTTAATTATGGCAAGTTTGTTCCTAATGTGCTTGGAGTAGGGAGAAAGTTTGTTCCTAATGGGCTTAGGGTTAATTATGGCAAGTTTTCTATTATAAATAGATGTTCTCTCTTTGTAATCATTGTGCATCCGAAAAATATAGTGAAATACCTGGCTTGGCATCGCCCCAGACGTAGTCGCAAGACGAACTGGGTAAAAAAATCGTGTGTTATTTTCTCTTTCGTTATCGTGTGCGTGTGTTTATTTCCTAACAACTGGTATCTAGAGCTTCGGGTTCAGAGGGAGCAGTCACGATGAGCGACGAGAAGATTTCAATCAAGCAGTTTGACAGATCGAATTTCGGGTTCTGGAAGATGCAGATCGAGGATTACCTTTATGGTAAAGATTTGTATGTGCCCCTAAAGGAGAAACCCGAAACGATGGAGCAGAAGGAGTAGAATCTGTTGAACAGAAAGACGATGAGTGCGATACGTTTATCGCTGTCCATGAACGTAGCCTACCACACGACTAAAGCCAAGTCCGCAAGGGAGATGCTGCAGATCTTGGAGGAGATGTATTAGAAGCCCACAACGGCGAACAAGGTTCACCTGATCACACGGTTGTTCAACCTCAGGATGTCGGAGAGCACACCCGTGCAACAATACCTGAACGGGTTCAACATGTTCATTGGGCAGTTGTGTTCTGTCGAGATCGAATTCAGTGATGAGGTACTTGCTTTAGTTTTGTTATCTTCTTTGCCTGACAGTTGGGCTGCAACAGTAACTGCAGTTAGCGCTTCATCCGCGAAAGATAAACTGAAGCTTGACGAAGTGAGGGATCTGATGATTAGCGAGGAGGTTCGCAGGAAAGAGTCTGGATCCACTTCAGGGTCAGTGCTGAACACGGAGGAAAGGAGCAGATCGAAGGGTAGGCAAAATCGTGGCAGATCAAAGTCCATAGGAAAGAGTCAATACAAGAAAGATAAAGACTCGATCCAGTGCTGGAATTGTGATGAGTTTGGTCACTACAGGAACCAGTGTTTAGCACCCAAGAAAAATAAAAAGGGACAGAACGAGAAGAAGACAACAAACACAACCACATATGATATTGGAGACGCGTTGGTCTTGAGTGTCATTAGTCCGCTAGAATCGTGGGTGTTGGATTCTGGAGCATCATTCCACTCTTGCAGTGATGCTGAAATAATGGAAAACTATGTGTCTGGCGAATTCAGACAAGTCTACCTTGCTGATGATGAGCCCTTGAAAATCGTGGGAAAAGGACATGTCCGGATAACCACACCAAACAGATCGATGTTGAAGTTGAATGGTGTGAGGCACATTCCAGGATTGAAAAGAAACTTGCTTTCAATCGGGCAGCTTGATGTAGAAGGATACTCAGTGACTTTCGGCAGCAACAGTTGGAAGATCATTAGAGGAGCCATGATAGTAGCTCGGGGGAAGAAGGAAGGTACGTTGTATACTACATCTAACCCCAAGGATTGTATTGACCTTGTGGGAGCTACGACCAACGTTGATTTGTGGCACTGTCGGCTGGGTCACATGAGCGAGAAAGGGATGAAGGTAATGTGTTCGAAAGGGAGACTTCCAGGGCTGAAATCTGTTGAAGTTGGCCTATGCGAGGACTGTGTTTTCGGGAAACAAAGAAGGGTAAGTTTCTCGAGAGGTGGTAGAGCATTGAAGGCAGAAAAGCTGGAGCTGGTGCATAGCGACCTATGGGGACCAGCGCCCGTGAAATACCTGTCTTGGCATCGCCCCCAGACGTAGTCGCAAGACGAACTGGGTAAACAAATCGCGTGTTATTTTTTCTTTCGTTATCGTGTGCGTGTGTTTATTTCCTAACAAACTCTGTATTGTTGATGAAATGAAACATTAGAACATGAAAAATCACATCATCTGTGTTTTCAAATAATACTAAATGATGATGGGACTATTTTCATTAATTGAAAAATAAAAATCAACTACATATCTTAGGGGGAACTTAGCCAGCTTATGGCAGACAGCTTGATATGATGCTACAGAAATCACCTTTTTTTACTGAAAAAATACTCTAAAATGGAAGGATTTGAGATTAGAGTTGATAAATGAAATTTAAAAAATGAGTATATGTAAAATTCTACTAGTATTTTAGCCAAGTGAATTTGTAGATAAAGACCACATTCCAGGAGGTGTGGAAGTCATTAAAAGCAAAATTACTATATTTCTTTCCTGTAGTAATCTTCTCTGTTCAGCAAAGGAAACAGGCCAAAGAAATCAGAAATACTTAAACCATATAAAAAGCTTAATTTAATTTGCATATGAAAATGGATAAGTAATTCTTGACATTTAATATTCTTTATCATTGAATTTACATTTGTTTTTTCTAACTAGTCTACAAAAATGTGGTCTTCTAAAAAAAATATGAATCTCATGATCTGTTGAAGCCAGAGATGAGATCAATGAATAAATCCTGACTACACGGAATGGTGAGGCCACCCATTGGATGATGGAACCCGAATTCCTCTTCAGCTTGACATAACAACTCTTGAAACGAAGGATGGTTCAAGTATGATACTGGAATTACAAACTGCATCTTCTCGTTCTCCCCAATGTAAACAGCCAAGTGGCCTTTTGGGACTTCAGCTGATCTCCTTTCACTGGAAAAAGACCGTCTCAAGATTTGGCGGATGGCCATTTTGTATGAAGTATAAAAAATCTGAAAATTGTTGTGAAATAAGTGAAAGTACTTTAGCTTTTGAAGATTTTTTGGTGGTTGTAGTTGAGGAATGTGTATGTGTATTGTATATATAGGCAAACATATATGATAGTTTAGAAACAAAAGCACATGGAGACTAACATTGATTTTTCTTCCAACAAGCATCAATATTTAATTTAAGAGGCCCCATCAATTATCCTGTACAACAGAAGAAGCATATCTCTAAATGTTGTATTGAGACCCGAACAGAGCCCACACATGAGAGTACCTCTTTCGTACACTTTAAAATCGTATAGGGTTGATTATATAGTCAAAAGAAATCCATGTGATCTTGTCTGAAACAAATCTCTTTATCATTTTCAATTTTGGGCTTATGGGAGAGGGGCCATATGGGCCAATCAGCACATGAGGAAGAACATGCTTTTGTCTTTCAATTACTACTACATCATATATACAAATTCAGATATTACATCACTTTGCCTGGCATCTCGTTATCAGTAATACGGACTTGGAAAGTGGTTGATGAGCACAATACCCTACCATTTACGATAAAACTAGCAGCTCGATCACTACATACCACTGCTTAAAATCAAAATTTTGATTTCTGAAATTTTAAGGTAAATTGAAATCAAAATTTTTAAATTTAGTGTATAATCCATAATGTAGGAGGCTTAAATGGTTAGTTTAATTACATGTATGATCTTGTCTAAGATTAAAGCCACCATTATTATACAATAATCCTAATGTAGGAGGCTTAAATGAGTTGGATTACTTGCATTTATACCCTGTGATGAATCTTTTATGAGGAGGCTTGCATGTATGCCCTTTGGTGAATGAGTACTTGCAAAAGTTTCCACATATACAATACTTGTAAAAAGTTTACACATGTACTGATGATGTACAATACTTGCAAAAGTTTACACAAATACAATACTTATAAAAAGTTTACACATATATTTATGTTTACAAACTAAGCTCTAGGGAACCTATGTTTATGTTGTAAACATAACTATTTTTTTTTTTTTTTTATGTTACGGTATCCTAGGGCCAAATTCGATTCTAGGGCCAAATTCAAGGGGACCAATGTTTAATAAAAAGTTTACACATATATTTATGCTCGGTTGCTGATGGCGAATTAGGTGTCCGGATTTGCTCGGTTGCGGCTGATTGGCGACAAGAGATGTGTCATAGTCAGTGAAAAAATAGATTAATGGTAAAACTTAAAATTAAAATTGATAAAGAAAAAGTTAAAAGTTATAGGCAAAAAAAAGAGTCAAAAATAATATTGTAATTCTCTCTTTTTTATTAAAGAGCAAAAACCATTAATTCCAAATTTAATTTTCTCTTTTTTTTTTTTTTATTAAGATTATTCCATAAATTATTCCAAAATTGTGTATCCGAACCACATTAATTCCCCATCTTTCTACAAATATTCGACTTAAACCAACTATTAGAAGAAGTAGAATCATACCCCTCCACAACTAGAAATGCAATTCACATCCATATTTGGATACGAGAATCCTCACCCGTAAAAAGTTGGGTTCAACCCGTATCCTCCATAACCATTTACTGAGCAATGAAATATTAAAGAGAGCAATGAAATATTAAAGATATCAAGATTTTTGACAAGGTTCGGGCTTGCACTACAACCTATGAATAACACATGAAAAATATGTATACCAACTACGTGCTACAAGTCAATAAGAAAAGAATAAAAAAAAATTGCTACACATCATAATTATATTTCCTTTATTAACAATATCAAACTTTTGACAAATTAAAAAGAAATTCAAAATTCGGCGGAACCTCAAAATTTTCCGAATCCATATAAAAAAAAAATTGAAATTAAGTATTATCTCTCCAAAATCTTCCTGCATGAATAGAAATATAAACTCAAACGTATATATATATATGTATACAATATATATATACAATAAAATAATTATTGTGACTCCCTTTATGGAGTTTGCAAAAATGAATTTAATTATTGTTGTTGCTACTGCTCCCGCGGCTGCCGTTGCCGTTTTCCGTGTTTGTAGATTCCGAGTTTCATTATAATTGATGGACGGTTGTGATTGATCAGAAATTTGAAGATTTGCAAACTTGGATTGATTATACAAACCCTGATTAAATAGTGATAAGTTGGGGGCTTGTCCCATATTGTTTTGTGATTGCGTTCTCGTAGGTCGACTCGAGATTCGACAACTTCACATCAACGTCGAATAACGAGTCTTCCATGTGGAAATCCGTCATCTCGTCCCTCCTCATAGTCCTGTCGTGGTTTCTAGTCGACGGGGTTCGCTTTCGATTCGCCTTCTTCGTCGGAGGATTGCTGCTACTGCTACCATCATCAACTTTTATTTTCTTGCCACGAGAAGATGTCTCGGTAGTATAAGAGACGGGCACTAAAGATTTGAACATGGCAACGAGATCTTCGTGGCTTCGGAACAATTTAACGACTTCGACGTAAACGTCATCGCCAACGGCCCGAACCTGTTTCAAAAAACAGAGGAAGACCTCCAGATCATGGAGGTCCCCTGCTGCAGAGTTTTTAGTGAGTGCCATATCAGAATTCATTAGAGACGCCATTGGAGATCTAGTATTATATATACACCGTTAGAAAAATCTGTTCGTAAATTGCGGTCTTGGATGTATTCAAAAAAATCGGAATTCCCTCCAGATTTGTTGTTTTGAAAATCGGAATAAGTCATTTTATTCGTGAAGTGCGAAGAAAAATCGGGGCAGTGGTTTTGGAAATCTTTTTTTTTTTTTTTTTTAAATTTAATTGACTTTTAATATTTTACTTATTTTTGTTCTTGAAGTTTTCTTTTTACATTTTTATCCTTCTCCATATTTAATTGGTTCTTTTTACTTTAATTTTTCTTTTGCTCTATTTTTTCTTTTGCTCTATTAAATTGTCTTAATATTACTTTTTTATATATTAATCAATATTTTTTTCTTTTCATTTAATTTAATGTGATTATATTTTTTTTATACTAAGTTTATTACTTTTTGAAATTGTTCCACTCAGTTTTAACATATTTTTTTTGGCCGTAATAAGTTTGGATTTTTTTTTTAAGGACACTTACCATTTCAGAGTGACAATTTCAGGCAGTTGTAGGACATTAACTTTTAAAGTCGATAAAATGTAGGACGAAATTGGGACAAATTTCAAAATTCCGTGCTACATCTTATGTGTTAGTTTTAATTCCGGCCCGTCACCTATTTCGAAGTCACACTAGTGCCAAATAAGCTACACGTTGTCAGTTCTAAATCAACTCCAACTCATCATATTATTGATAAATAAATTAAGTATAATAAAACCCCCTAACAGGGTTGGACACCTTTTGAGAGTCCAATGCTACTCGATCACATTTTGTCCCTTCTTTTTTGCCAGACCCCCAACATTGAAATGTTGTATCCTACATATGGAAATATCAAGGCAATTGTGTTGGGTTTCAGGAGGACTTTCCGTATTTCACGTGGTATGATATTGTCCGTTTTGGGTTAAGCTCTCACGGTTTTACTCTTTGAATTTTTTCAAAAATGCCTAATACAAATGAAGATATTAGTCCACCCTTTTATACCCAATGATCCTTCAACCAATGTTTATTCGATGTGGGACATTGTTTGACGTACCTCAACAGATTGAAAACTCGTTTTGATTTGAAGCTGAAGACCGGACACTAAATTCGGGCTAAGCTTACTGCAATAATCTAAATATAACTATTTCAATTGTATTAATGTACGATAACATTGGAGCAATGAACATTAATCTCAAACTCGAACACTAAATAATTACAATTAACTCATTCATCAGCCGAGACTACTACAAACAAAACAATTACAATTAACTCATTCATTAGAGACTACTACAAACAAAACAATTACAATTAACTCATTCATTAGAGACTACTACAAACTAAATAATTACAATTACAATTTCAACAACAACACTACTTAAAACAATGTCATCGTCGAGATTGTCTGATTTTATTCCATTTCTTGATGATATTATCTCTCACTAACCAATGTCTCCGAAATTGCACGAATCGGATTTCCATTGCCAACGAGCAGGGGCCTTCAAGATAACTTACGAATAAGCCAAGTTAAGTCGCATGAAGTGCTCGTTGAAGCAGAAGTCCAACACGATAACTTTCCACACGAGAGGTACTTCGAGAACTTCATTGCGTTCTCGTAAGTAGACTCGAGATTCGACAACTTCACATCAACGTCGAATAACGAGTCCTTCATGTTGAAATCCGCCATCTCGTCCCTCCTCAAAATCCTGTCCTGCTTTCTAGTCAATGGGGTTCGCTTTTGATTCGCCTTCTTCGTCGGAGGATTACTGCTACCATCATTAATTTTTCTTTTCGTGTCATGAGAAGATGTCTATGTGATATAAGACGATGACATCAAAGATTTGAACATGGCGACAAGATCTTCGTGGCTTCCGAACAATTTAACGACTTCGACGTAAACGTCGGAACCATTAATTTCTCCGAGTTTGTGACACTCCATGAAACCCAAGAACTTGCGGTACACGTCGGCCCGAACCTGTTTCAAGAAATAGAGGAAGACCTCCAGATCATCGAGGTCCCCTGCTGCGACAACGGCGGCGACGACAGAGTGTTTGATGGAGGCCATATCAGAATTCTCTGAAGGCGCCATTAGAGAAGTAGTAGTATACAAAATTCTGTTCGTAAATGGCTCTCTGTTGTATGTATCTCAACAAAATGAACAATAATATATTTTGTTACCATATTTAACAACACAAATATATTTTGTTACCATATTTAACAACAATTTTGTTACCACATTTAACTCTGATGCTATGGGCCAGTGGTTTTGAGCTCATTTAATTTAATGGATTTTTTTTTAGAGCAATAAATATCTGTTACAATTATCTGTCTAAAGGGTGATACTAATTGTTCAAAATCTGGATATTCAGAAGGTAAAATTGTAATATCTTCATTCAAAATGTATTAAATATTCCTAATAAATAAATAAATGTCAAAATTTATTAAGAATTAAATAGTTATTATACAATCCAAAATCTGGACAACTATCTTTATCATTATCTAAATACATTAATCTAAAGAAGATGTGTCTGTAACCAAAGATTTGAACATGGCGGCGAGATGTTCATGGTTTTCGAACAATTTAACGACTTCGACGTAAACCTCCAGATTCCTGTCCCCTGTTACGAGTTTGGTGGGGGCCAAAGGTTGAAGCATATTTTAATCAAACTGGTGTTTGTTGTAACGTGGAATAAAAAGGTAGGAAAGATGGGCGAGGAAAAGAAAATAGGTGTAATATTATTTCTGTCGTTAAAAGTGTATTAATTTGTGATAACGAGTTTAAATCTGGAAGAACATGAGAATTCACAAAGTTGATCAGAAGAACATCTTCGAGATGTAAACGGGTTTATGAATTGCTGAGGAGGGGGTGGAGAGGGACCGCCAAGAGAGGCCGAAAGGCTTTTAATTGAGCAAATTACACCATTACCAACCAGCCTTCTACATAACTTTCTAATAAACGCCAAGATTTTGACAACTTAACTTAGATGTGTTCTCGTAAGTCGTCAACATCGAACAACAACAATGCCTCTTTCTTATCTCGATCTCAAAGAGGAAAGAAAAGCACCAAATAATCAAGATTCGAGATTTAATTTTCACCTAAATCGTCCTCTGCTCGTTGGAAGAAGCATTTGCAATGGCAAGCCACCCATTTCATACGGGACAGGAAGCATACCCCCAGCCATTTCTTGGACCCATCTGCCGCTAATTCCACTACAAGAAAACTGGATTTTAGTAACAAAATTCCTTCACTATTGTTTTTCTAGCTAAAAGTCTATAGTAACAGGAAATTAACAATTAATGACATGACCTGTCACTAAAAGTCAATTTCTGTCACTAAACGTTTTTAATTAGATAAACTATAATGACTGGAATTTTATCACTATAAGTCAATTTTCTTGTAGTGTTCTTCTGGGTCTCTCATCACCTTGCATTGCATGATGTTATGGAAGCAAATGGAGCCAACATTTCCTTAAACTGTTCATCTTCGAACCTCTCATTTGGGTTATATTTTTTTAGAACAATCATGTAATTTAATTTAAAATAACAATTTTTTTTTTCATAATGTGAGAATCTATAATCGTGTAATTTTTAATACATTAAAAATTCATACAATATCAAACAATCAATATAATATAGAATAAAGTTTAAATCAGCAAATGACCAAAAAAAAAATACATATAATTAGAATATAGTTATTGGTTGAAGTATAAAATTTGTCACAATGAACATTAATCTTTAATTGACTAATCAGAGAATACTCCAACTCAAATCAATTCTCGTAACGAGAAGTGGTTTTCGAGATGACTTTCGAATAAATGCCAAGTGAAGTTAAGCGTCGTGAAGTGCTCGTTGAAGCGGATGTCCAACGTGGATAAATTCCCGATACTTCGAGAACATTAATCATTATGTTTGAAGGAAGTTTTGATTGTTTCAGGTGAGAGGAACTAAAATAGTGTCAAAATTGTTAAAATATTAATATCATAATTATCTTTCTTTAGTTAAAAAATAATTAACCTCCTCCGTCTAAATTCCAACTTTTAATTAAAATAAACGTGCAAAGTAATACATACGACTACACTAAAACTCCAAAAAAAAAAAAATCAATACTAGAATGTTCAATTTTAATACAAATCTGGAGTGGTAGAAAAAAATTAGACAATAATTTTAAATTCTTTTAATAATTTAATAGTTTTCTTATTATTTCCATTTTATTGTAAAGAAAAAAATAATTAAATATGTGGAGCAAAAACGAACTAGGAGCGCAAAGACCTTATACCAATTCTATGAACCACTTGGACACTATGAGGTAACATTAAATAACATATGTTAACTAGTATTTTTTAAAAAGTGTGCACTAGGGTACAATCCTAATATTTTGACCAATATATCGTTACTAGTTACTATAATATTATCATTACAAGAACAAAATTGTATTACTACTTGTTAAAAATATTCGGGAGAATTTCTCCAAAAAGTATTCAAAATATTTTTAACCTTGTAGTGACTATATTTTGATCATGTAGTAACATAATTTTGATCATATAGTAAAATAATACTTGAAAGCGTCACGTTGGCCCGAATTTGTCCCACGAATTTTTGCCCCAACTTTACCTCAATTAATCTATATTTTATGTATGCAATATTTCATATAAATTTTTGTGTTTTTTAAATCAGATATTTGCTACTAGCACATTAGATGGTTGCAATTAATATTCACTTGGAACAGAACTTTTACTTCAATATTTTTGTGAAAAATAAACTTTCACTCTTTCTGATCAGTCTCAAATTATTAAAATGTCCAATACAATTATCTAAATAGAACCATTTCAATTGTATTGATTAATGTAAATGAACATTAATCTAAAACTCAAAGACGAGTTAATTACACAATTAATTCACTAATCACTACACTCAAATTTCATGATAAATCAATTACAATTTCAACACTTCAGCAATTTCCCTTACCTACAAGGAGTGACCTTCCACTTTATTTGAGTGGAGAGAAGAACGAGATATATGGTTATGTGGTCGATAAACCAACAGATACTATTATTAATATTATATGCCTAATAAGTGATCCCCATCGACCCCTTACGACAACCGAGTATTTGGTGAGCCAAAGCTAGTTTGAATCAGACTTGATGTGGTGGTCTTTCCGCCGTGAATCGGACGAATTGATTGATATAGTCGGAAGATTGTTCGCCGGTGGTGGGTTTAGACGTAAATTCTTTGGAGAGGCCATTAGAGAACTAGTAGTATACATCGTTAGAAAATTATTATTATGTGAGATTTGAGAAATTAAAAAAAGGGAGTTGAGATTATTATATATGTGTTATATGAAAACAGCAATTCTTACATTCTTCTCTTCTTGCCGGAGCTAGCTAGAGTGCTCTGTTCTCGCCGAAGAAGTGCACGTAACTCGTAACTCGTAACTCAGTAACTCGCTCTCTTGATTGCTATTTAAGAAGTTTTGAATCTTTTAAGTGAAAACCATTTATACGAATTTTCATTTTCTTTATTTTAAATGTTCCTTTGGCAAGTTTACTTGATTGAATTGTATGATTTGGTCCTGTGATTAATTAAATAGTTGGTTTAGTTGATGAATTGCATGAGTGTTGGCCCATGTGATGAATTGCAATGGTAGGTTTGCTTGACGAATTGCATGATTTGATTCATGTGATGAATTGAATGGTTCGTTTATTTGATGAATTGCATGAGTTGGTTCATGTAATGATGTGAATTGTTGTTAATGTCACCACTTAGTGTATAATCCCTAATGTAAGAGGTTTAAATGGTTAGTTTAATTACATGTATGACCTTGTCTAAGATTAAAGCCACCATTATGATACAATAATCCTAATGTAGGAGGCTTAAATGAATTAATTGGATTATAACTTGCATTTATACCATGTGATAATTCTTTTATGAGATTTAATTGTTGAGGCATGCCACCATTTTTGGGCTAGACCAAGTAATGTACGGTATTCGATTCAAGGACAGACTAATTCAAGTGGACCAATTACACCGTCCACTTGCGGAGTTCCCGTTTAAAGCCAGAGTTTTGCGCCTGTATGGACATGGTCCCATATAATTTGTTTAGAGAGGAGCACACTTCTAAGTCTCAAAACTACACCACTAGGCCAACTCTTTGGGGTTGTAAACATAACCATATTGTAAAATATTGGTTCAAAAAGAGTAAAATTTAGCCTTGGTGATGCATAAAAATGTCACTAAAAGTTGTCTTCAGTGACGCTTTTACTATATAGGTCTATTGTGACACTTCTAAGTTAAGCGTTCCCACGTGAGAGGTACTTCGAGAACTTTATTACGTTCTCATAAGTCGACTCGAGATTCGACAACTTCAGATCAACATGGAACATCGAGTTTTCTGTGTGAAAATTCACCATCTCCTCATAATCATTTTGTGGTTTCCTATCGACGGGGCTCGATTTTGACTCACCTTCTTTGTCGGAGGATTACTGCTACCATCGTCGTTCATCAACTTTTCGTTTCTTTCCATGAGAAGATGTCTCTGAAATATAAGATATGGGCACCAGAGATGTGAAAAGGGCAATCAGATCTTCATGTTTATGGGATTTTTTTTAGAGCAATAAATATGTTATATTATGAAATTCGTCTACTTTGTTTTAGTTTCTGTTGTAATTAAAATCTACTAGATGGTTGCAATTATTCACTTGGAACACAACTTTTACTTTAATATTTTTGTGAAAAATAAACTTTCACTCTTGTAAATTATTGGTTCAAAAAGAGAAAAAAATTAGCCTTGGTGATGCATAAAAATATCACTAAAAGTAGTCTTCAGTGACGCTTTTACTATATAGGTCTATTGTGACACTTGTAAGTTAAGCGGCGTCACCGTTGAAGTTTATTGCGTTCTCGTAAGTCAACTCGAGATTCGACAACTTCACATCAACATGGAACATCGAGTTTTCCATGTGAAAATTCACCATCTTCTCCCTCATAATCCTTTCGTGGTTTCCTGTCGACGGGGTTCGATTTTGACTCACCTTCTTTGTCGGAGGATTACTGCTACCATCGTCGTTCGTCAACTTTTCTTTTCTTTCCATGAGAAGATGTCTTTGGAATATGATATATGCGACACGAGCCGAGTGATGGCCCAGTGGTTTAGGGCTTTAAACTCCTCTAAAAATCCACATTAATGCATTTTCCTTATTTTTTGGTTTTCAAAAAATTTCCAAGTTTAAAAAAAAAAAATCTTTTTATATTTTTATGTGATTACATATTTTTTTAATTTGCAATTGTAGGATATTAACTTTTAATTTCGACATCCTAAAAAAAATAAAAAAAATAATTTCGACAAATTGTATGAGTAATTGGGCCGAATTTCAAACACTAAATAAATACAATTAACTCACTAATTAGAGATTACTTACAAACAAAACAAAACAATTACAATTTCAACAACAACACTACTTAAAACAATGTCATCTTCGAGATTGTCCAATTTTATTCCATCTCTTGACGATATTATCTCTCGACTTCACCAACGTCTCTTCTTTTTCTATCAATAGGCGAAGAATCTCCCAAATCACACGAATTGGATTTCTATTACCAACAAGCAGGGGACGCCTTCGAGATAACTTACGAATAAATGCTAAGTTAAGTCGCGTGAAGTGCTCGTTGAATTTGAAGTCCAACACAGACAACTTCCCACGTGACAGGTATTTCGAGAACTTCATTGCTTTCTCGTAGGTCGAATCGAGATTCGACAACTTCACATCAATGTCGAATAATGAGTCTTCCATGTGGAAATCCGCCATCTCGTCCCTCTTCATAGTCCTATCGTGGTTTCTAGTCGACGTGGTTCGCTTTCGATTCGCCTTCTTCGTCGGGGGATTACTGATATTGCCACCATCATTAACTTTTCTTTTCTTGCCACGAGAAGATGTCTCTGTAGTATACGAGACGGGCACTAATGATTTGAACATGGCGACGAGATCTTCGTGGCTTCCGAACAATTTAACGACTTCGACGTAAACGTCGGAACCACTAATTTCTCCGAGTTTGTGAGACTCCATGAAACCCAAGAACTTGCGATACACGTCATCCCCAACGGCTCGAACCTGTTTCAAGAAACAGAGGAGGACCTCCAGATCATCGAGGTCCCCTGCTGCGACAACGGCGGCGACGGCAGAGTGTTTGTTTGAGACTTTTTTCACCGGAAATTGATCGCTAGTGGTGGCCATACTTCTTTCTTGAGAGGATAATATATTACGTGAGAAAATATTAGCAGGAAATTGGTTGTAAATTGTAACTTTGTATTGTATGAGTTTATATATGAATAAAATGAGATCATAAATGGATTTTCTTACCGTATTTACTTCCACCAAAATCGGGATTCCCTCCAGATTTGTTGCTTTGAAAATTGAAATAAGTCATTTCATTGCGAAGAAAAATCGGGTTAGTGGTTTTGGATATCCTTTTTTTTTTTAAATTTAATTTAATTTAAATATTTTACTTATTTTTGTTCTTGAAGTTTTCTTTTTACATTTTTATCCTTCTCCATTTTTAATTGATTCTTTTTACTTTAATTTTTCTTTTGCTCTCACTACAAGAAAATAATTAATTGGCTAGGGAATATTTTGTAGGCAATAATTCCAATTTTGTAGGCATTTATATTTACCTACGGAATACCAACGAAAACCATTCGTATGAAATTCGCTCGTAGGTAATTCGGTTGCCCACGAAAATTTAATCCGTAGGCAATTACCTACCACATTTTCGTAGCAAATCCATAACATTTCGGTAGGTAATATGATTACCATAATAAATGAAATTCCGTAGGTAAATATCAACTACGAAACATTTCGTTGGTAATTCCGTAGTTAAATTTGGCAACAAACATTTCGGTGAAAAAATTTTTAATATATATTTTTTTAATTTTTTATTAATAAATTATTTTTTTAGCCTTAGCCTACAAAATAAATTCATTCAAAATTGGACCAGTCGGTTCAACCGGTCCAACTATGAATCGATCATAAAACCGATTCAAAAAGTGTTAAAATATATAAATATTTTAAAAATACAAATTTAGGTGCACATTAGGCCCCTTTTATAATGTTTTTCTCTCATGTTTCTAATACTCCTTATTCGATGTGGGACAAAAAATTTATGTTTGTTGGTTACTAAGTTATTAATACTACTACTTTTATATTGTTTTTTCTCTTATGTTTTTTCTACTCTTTCGATGTGGGACATAATAAAGTTCATATGTTTATTTATTATAACACTATTGTTTTTCTAAGTTACTAGCTAATTTTGTAGGTAATACAATTAGATAATTTATACATATAAATAGCTAGGAAAATTTTCGTAGGTAAATAAATAAACAAATCACCTACAATTATTTTGGTAGGGAAATGTTATTTTGCCTACGAATTATTTTGTAGGTAAATCAATATTTTCTAAGTTCCTAGCTAATTTTGTAGGTAATACAATTAGATAATTTATACATATAAATAGCTAGAAAAAATTTCGTAGGTAAATAAATAAACAAATCACCTACAATCATTTTGGTAGGGAAATGCTATTTTGCCTACGGATTATTTTGTAGGTAAATCATTATTTTTTAAGTTCCTAGCTAATTTTGTAGGTAATACAATTAGATAATTTATACATATAAATAGCTAGGAAAATTTTCGTAGGAAAATAAATAAACAAATCACCAACAATCATTTTGGTAGGGAAATGCTATTTTGCCTACGGATTATTTTGTAGGTAAATCAATATTTTTTAAGTTTCTAGCTAATTTTGTAGGTAATACAATTAAATAATTTATACATATAAATAGCTAGGAAAGTTTTCGTTGGTAAATAAAAAAAAATCACCTACAACCATTTCGGTAGGAAAATGCGATTTTACTTACGGATTATTTTGTAGGTAAATCACCATCAGATTTTTCCTTGGTAATTTCGTGGGTGAAAATGTGTAAAATAATTTATAAAGATCCGTAGGCAATTCTCAATATTTAAAGACGAAATTATTTTCGTTGGAAAAATTTTGTAGGCAATTCAACAATTTCTTGTAGTGTCTATTAAATTGTCTTAATATTACTTTTTAATATATTAATCAATATTTTGTTCTTTTCATTTAATTTTTTTGAAATTGTTCTACTCAGTTTTAATTTATTTATTTTTTTGCTCGTAATAAGTTTGGGATTTTTTTTTAGGCACTTATCTTGGTGACAATTTCAGGATAAAAATATTGTGGTCTGTCAATTGTAGGACATTAACTTTTAAAATCAACAAAATGTAAGACGAAATTGGGCCGAATTTCGAAATTCCGTGTTACATCTCATGTGTTAGTTTTAATTTCGGCCCGTCACCTATATAGAAGTCACGCTGTCTCAATCTCAAATTATTGAAATGTTGTATCCATGTATGAAAATATCTTTGATGGATCCTCGATATATCCAATTTTTGTGGTCAACGATATCGATATTGGAAAAAATCTACATTTCCACGATATTTGTAAAAAAATTATCAATATCGATATTCAATATATCCATCGATATTACCACAAATTTAAGGGTTCGATATTTCAACCGATATCGATATTTTCAACCTTGGTTGTATCCACATGCTATTGAGGCACTAAATCCTGCTAGGTCGACTACAATAATCTAAATAGAACCATTTAAATTGTATCAGGTGTACGTACTACAAATCTAAAACTGAAAGACTACTTAATTACACAATTATTTCACTAATCAGATTAGTACTACACTAAAATTGTATTAATCTCAAACTCAAAAACGAATTAATTACACCATCACCAACCAGCCTTCTACATAACTTTCGAATAAACGCCAAGATTTCGACAACTTAGTTGTGTTCTCGTAAGTCGACTCTAGATTCATCAATGCCTCTTCCTTATCTCTCAAAGAGTGAAGAATTGGATTTCTATTACCAACAAGGCGGAGACGCCTTCGAGATAACTTACGAATAAATGCTAAGTTAAGCGGCGTGAAGTGCTCGTTGAAGCGGATGTAACATTTTCGTATAAACTTCACAAAAGATGAAATTGTCACATGGTTTTCTAGAATATTTTCGTAACTGCTCTCTTAGATTTTTTAGAACAATCTCACATTTTGAAATTCGTGCTCTTTGTTTTAATTTTTTTTGGTCTAAATAATACTTCTTCCATCTTAGAAGCATTTGCACATTTGTCTACTCATCCATCCTATACTTATTTTCACACTCCAATTTTTTTTTTTTCACAGACTCTACCTTACAATACAAATCTATTTACAGAATCATGTCATTAATTACTTTTTCAACCACGTACCAGAAACACCCTTCACCCCTCTTAATGAGTGGAATCTGTTTTGATGGTTTGGAAGATTCACCTATCACTGTTGTACCTGATTCAGAAGATTGTGATGATTGATGTGTTCCTGAGAGCCCTATGTTTGAGACGGTTGAGGCGGATGTCGTATGGTGTGACGCACAAATACTTCTTGGAGGAATTTTTCATTTGGTTTCCTCTGGTGATCAAAACTATTAATTTATGCGAAAGGTTCATTTTCTTTTATTTCAAATGTTCCTTTGATTGGTTTATTTGATCAAAACTAATAGTTGGGTTACTTGATGAATTGCATGAGTTGCCCCGTAATGAATTAAATGGTAGGTTTGCTTGATGAATTGCATGAGTACGTTGGCCCTTTGATGAATTAAATGGTTGGTTTATTTGACGAATTGCATGAGTTGGCCCGTGTGATGAATTAAATGGTTGGTTTACTTGATGAATTGATTTGTGTGATGATGCAAATTGTTGTTAATAATATCACCACTTAGTGTATAATCCCTAGTGTAGGAGACTTAAATGGTTAGTTTAACTATATGAAATGACAGAGCCAAAAATTTTGAGTAGGGAGTAACATTACTATAAAGAAGAAATAATATTTATACTTAAAAAAAATCATCATAATATTATCAATATATCTCATTAATTTAAATTGAACAAAGTGGAATCAGTGGACTAACATTATGTTTGGAGGAATTTTTATTGTTCCGAGTGAGAGGAACTAAAATAGTGTTAATATTATTAAAATATTAATATCATAATTATCTTTCTTTAGTTAAAAAATAATTAACCTCCTCCATCTAAATTCCAACTTTTAATTCAAATAAACGTGCAAAGTAATACATACAACTACACTAAAACTCCAAAAAAAAAAAAAAAATCAATGCTAGAATGTTTAATTTTAATACAATTCCGGGTGGCAGAAAAAAAATAGACAATAATTTTAAATTCTTTCAATAATTTAATAGTTTTCTTATTATTTCCATTTTATTGTAAAGAAACAAATAATTAAATATGGATCAAAAAAAAAAAAAAACAAATAATTAAATATGTGGAGAAAGAATCATATACCAATTCTATGAACCACTTGGACACTATGGGGTAACATTAAATAACATATAGTAACTGATATTTTTAAAAAAGTGTGGGGCTGCAATAATGCCCCCGGCATAGTGTATATTCTTCCCTACGGTACAATCCTAATATTTTGACCAATATATTGTTACTAGTTACTACAAAATCAAAAGATTATCACTATAAGAATAAAAATGTATTTTTTTTTTTTTTTTTATGAAAGTTAAATACCCATCCCATTTTTCCCTCCCCATGACTCGAACCCAGGACCTGAGCTATCACACTTTGTCAATAAAAATGTATTATTACATGTCAAAAATATTATGGAGAATTTCCCACCAAAAAATTAATTGTTCTGAATATTTTTAACCTTGTAGTGACAATATTTTGATCATGTAGTAACATAGTTTTGATCATGTAATAAACAATACTTGAAAGCGTCACGTTGACCCGGATTTGTCCCACAAATTTTTGCCCCAACTTTACTTCAATTATCTATATTTCATATAATCTTTTGTGTTTTTTAAATCAGATATTTGCTACAAGCACATTAGATGGTTGCAATTATTCACTTGGAACAAAACTTTTACTTAATATTTTTTGTGAAAAATAAACTTTCACTCTTTCTGATCAGTCTCAAATTATTAAAATGTCCACCTGCTAATTAAGTCCAATACAATTATCTAAATAGAACCATTAATTTCAATTGTATTAATTAATGTAAATGAACATTAATCTAAAACTCAAAGAATAGTTAATTACACAATTAATTCACTAATCACTACACTCAAATTTCATGATAAATCAATTACAATTTCAACACTTCAGCAATGCCTCATTCTTCTCCCTCAACACCTTCTAGATAACTTTCGAATAAACGCCAAGGTGGGAGCCAAGGTGGGAGGTATTTCGACAACTTAGTTTCGTTCTCGTATTCAACTTCTTAATGGTATTATCTCGACAATTTGAAAATTCCAATTATATATAATTATGATGATGCCTAGTGAAGATAAAATGATCAAAGGGCGCTATTATGAAAGATATTATTAATATTATATGTGTTGTACGTGCTTTTGATGGTTGAATCGGATGTGAACTATTTGTTAGCACGAAACAAACATGTATAATGATCGGGGGTTTATTACGTGTTTAGGGAGTATTTATGATGATCTTGATGATCTTTATGAAGAACAAAGCAAGAACAAAAGATGAACAAGGATGTAGCTTCTTGGAGAAGCTAAAAGCTTGAGAGCTTTGGGAGTGTTTATTGCTTGGGTTGGGGTGATTTGGTGGAATTGTGTAACCTGTGTACAAATGAGCCTCTTTTAGGCATTATATAGTGGTTTCTAGGGGCTGCCCGCCCTTTACACGTGGCACGCCCTTATTGGACCCATCTTCTGCCCGAAAAGGTAATTTGATGGCGCATTTAATGCTAAACCGCCTCTGGTGCTCGTCCTCGCCGAGATGCCGAGGAGCTGAGCTACGGTGGTCGCCGGAGGACCATGTCGAGGAGTGTGATCGCCACGCTCCATGCTGTCTCCCAAGGCTTCAATACTTAGACTATTCTAGCTAAGATAGACATGTGCTCGCCCACACACTTGGGTGAGCAGCTAACTAAAACAGGTGCTCGTCAACATCTTTGAGCGAGCACTTAAACATATTAAATACATCTGCTCTATTACATTTTCTTGGTCTTGTTGACTAGTCGTCGCACGACTTTGTTGACTGGTCCTCGCCACGTAAGCTGGTGACTAGGATTGACTTGTCAAAGATTGACTTCTTTGACTAGGTATAACATTTGCCCCCTGGTCGCCTTTCTTCGTATTCATAGAATGGTAAGGCGAGCAGTATGGTCGTCTCCTTGGATGGTAAAAATTGTTCTCGACAACACAATCAATTTTGAGATCTTGATGACGTGTGATGGAGGCGGTCGCCTCGTCTCCAGCGCCGAGCACGATTATCGAAGCAACTTTTCATAATGACGGATCTGACATGTGTCAGGCGCGTGAACGGCGCCCGAAATTTGAAATGCGCGCGTGGGGCGCGTGCCGACCTCAAAGGTCGCGCCTGGGGGCCACTTTCCGAACTCATTTTCGGAAATGACCCCAAATTTTTGGGAAAATTATGAATTTGACCCCGTTTTTTGCACATAGGTCCCTGCACAATTTTGCCTATAAATAGGCCCTTCATTTTCATAAGAACACTTTTCACTTTTGCCATTTTCGAATTTCCTCAAGCTTCCTTCCAAGCTTCTCTCTCAAGCTTTTCCGGCGAGTTTTGTGGTGGTTTTCGATCGATACAAAGGTAAATAACTCTCATTTCTTTCTTTAAAACTTCTTTCTCCCCCATTTCTTAAGAAAAAATGGAGTTTGGTGGCTTTGGTGGTGGTTCCGATGGTGGTTCCGACGGTGGTCCGCCGCCGTTGGTGGGTGGTTCTGAAAATTCCGGTGGCGGAGACCGTTTGGCCTTGACTTTGATGGAGAGGGCATCCTCCTCGGACTCTAGGATCCACTCCCTTGAACCAATAAATGTTGGAGTCCGAAACCTAGGAAAGGCAGTGGTCGTCGACGTCGACGAGCTCGATGAATCCGACAGGGATGATGCCGGCAACGATGCCGAGGAGGGGGATGTCGAGGAGACGGACTCAGATCTGCGTGATCCGGATTTGAATCGAGGGGTGGGCGAACAGCTAGAAGAAACTGCCCAAGTCGAGGAGACCTTGACGAGGAGTCTCCGCGAGGACTTCGAGGAGGTTGTTTAGTATGCAGAGAGCATAAAGGACATTTTGAGTGGCAGGGAGAATTTGGATGGCGACGAGGTCTCGAGGGAGGCCTATTATAAATATTTCTGCGAATACCCTCCTCGAGAGGCTCCTCGCCCGCATCGAGCAGCTTCCCGAACGATATATGAGGCGCGCAAATATGCGAGCAATGTCTCCTCGGCCCAGCTAGAGAATTCTCGAAAAAAGTATCAGCTGCCGGCCGATGTTTGCTTTTTTATTCCTCGCCCGGATGAGAGGGCCGACCAGCCGCCAGAGGGGATGGTCGCCGTCAACATCGGTATGATGGAGGCAGGGCTGAGGTTCCCCCTGCACCCCAGTATCTCAAACTTTCTACATTTCTTGAAGGTGGCCCCTTCTCAAATTTTGTCGAACGGTTGGTCGAACCTGATCGGCATTCTTACACTGTTCGGCCTGGTGGCGGTCGAGAACGGATGTCGCAACACATGGCTCAGTCCTAAGGAGATTAACTACCTCCTTCAGGCGGCCGAGACCGGAGAGAAGGTCGGCCATGGATACTATTATTTGAGGGGCCGTGATAATTTTAAGTTGGTTGAAGGGGTTCCCAATAAGATCAGAGATTGGAAAACCAACTGGTGGTGGGTAGCCGGGGACTGGAAAAGTCCAGTGAGGCCGGATGGCTCCTCTGATCGCATTCCCCTTGATACTGAGTATCAAAGAATTCGTGGTAAGTTATTTTTATTTCTGCTCGCTCTTTCTATACTGACTAACTCCTCGTTTTTGTAGGTGAACTTGCTCGCAAGAAGACTGTCGAACACCGTCTTACACCCCTCTTCCAATACCATATTTGCTACGTTCTCAATCGTCGCTACCTGGAGAGGTCCTGTCGCTTCTTGAACAGGGAGTGTATGCGTGAGCGAGCAGGTCTCAGAGTACCTCCTCACCACTTCACTCGAGAGTTCCCTCCAGGTATCAACATATTTCTAAATTTTTTGTGAATTTGCCAAGTTTTTGTGACATTACTCCTCGTAAATATTAACTTCTCGTCTTTCTTTCTTAGTAGTGGTTCCAGAGAGAGTTGTCACTTACCTTCCTCCATCCGTCGAAGTTGATCGCATAACATCTAGCAGGATGATGCAACAAGCGAGGATGCTGCGCGAGCGCAAGGTAGTTGATGGCACTGGCAAGAAAAGGAAGGGGGCGGAGACCTCGGGGGCTCCACCTAAGAGAGTCGCTAGAACAACCCGAGGGGGTACTTCTCGCCCACCTGCTGCCGAGCACAGGGTCTCGCCGAGGAGATCTCCTCCGCCGAGGGGTAGCTCGCCTCCCCCCACTCAGGTCGTATCCCCTCCTCCCCGAAGCACTCGGTCGCGAGAGACTGCAACGAGCTCGTCGGCCGGGGAGAGAGCTCATGGAGACAACACACTTCTCGGCTGGGATGCCGCAAGGGTTGCCAGGTGAGCTTATTATCAATAGAGCTTTAGAATATTTTCAAGTACTCTTTTTTTTAACTTCTCTTTATTCTTTAGGGTTGCCGAGAACTCGATCGTTGAGCCTTACAACGACAACCTCCTCGGCTTCTACCGGTCGCGGGATGCGGCCACTCAGGAACCTCTGGACCCGCTCGTCCAAAGGGTTATGAAGAATGTACCCCGGTCGCTGACGACCACGCTGCTCGACGAGGTGAACAACCAGAGCTCTCTAGAGAACGCGCGCCTGGCCGCCATCGATATGACCCGTGCCACATACACCCTCGAGAGTCTTGCGGTCCAGATCGCCGAGAGCCGCAAGGTCAGCGAGGAGAGGAGCGCGAGACTCACCCAAATGGCTAAGGCTAAAGCCATTGTTGAGAGGAAGGTGGTCGACCTCGAGGCAAAGTTGGCCGATTCTGAGGCCCAACTTGAGATGGTTCGAAAGAAGGATCAAGAAGATCTTCAAGAGATCGAACGTCTCCGTGCTCGCCTCCAGGCTGCCGAGGACGAGCTGAAAATGAAATGCGTCGAGGTAAACACTCTTCAGCATAAATCTGAAACTGATGAGGAAGAGCTGGCTACTCTTCGGCAAGAGCTGGTCGACCTGACCAATGAGCGAGATGAGACCAATGAGCTCGCTGGGGGCGTGGCCATGTTATCGGTGGCGCTTACTGCCCACGGGCTCATTCATCGATTACTGGAAGTTCATCCGGAAGTGGACGTGATTCCGCTCGGTGGGTTTTTGGACGACCTCCTTATGAAGGAGAATCCTCAGCCGGAAACAGAACTCCCTCTGCTTCCTTTGATGGAATTGGGACTCCTGTTCCCTCGTCTTTTGGGTGTTCCGGTACTCTTCTCGAACCCTCCACAAGGCTCCCCACCTCAACAAGGCGAACAGAAAGCTCCTGCCGAGGAGTTTGTGAACGAGGAGGAAGTTGCTGGCGAGCAGGATGCTCCTGCCGAGGAGAACGCTCAGGTAGCTTAGTTTACTTGTATTTTATTTCTGTTTTTCTTAGGACTGTTCGGCCACTTAGGGCCTCTTTTGTAATTTCAGTCTTCAAGGCTTTTCAATGAATGGAACTTTTTGCTTATGATGTGTTTGCTTTTCGATTTATGTTATGATTAATCTCTGCAAGCATTTTTTAATAAGTACTTGTCTTTTTTAAACTCCTTTTATTGCGAGCATCTTTGCGGGAGAGTGCTCGTCTTTGCCTTGCGAGCATCTTTAAGAAAGAGTGCTCGTCTTTGTCTTTTCGAGCATCTTTAAGAAAGGGTGCTCGTCTTTTAGAGTTAACCACTCGTCGGTTTGAACTCTTTTTTGTTTGATAGGTAGTGGTCGTCGTCGCCACTACCTTGCGAGCATCGTTAAGAAAGAGTGCTCGTCTTTGTTTTGCGAGCATCGTTAAGAAAGAGTGCTCGTCTTTTAGAGTTAACCATTCGTCGGTTTGAACTCTTTTTTGTTTGATAGGTAGTGGTCGTCGTCGCCACTATCTTGCGAGCATCGTTAAGAAAGAGTGCTCGTCTTTTGTTTCCTAGAAGGCTACGCAGAGCCTTGTCTAAAAATTCAAACTTATCTAACACTTGATGGAAATTTAAAACTTGTACTTGTATTGAAATGATGGCTAGATACAAACTATACAAATATGAAAAAATTAAAAACTTACTGGTAATACTTCTTCAGCTTGACCGCGTTCCATGGGTACTTGCTCGGCTTGCCCTCCAGATCTTCTAGCTCGTACGATCCGTTCAGGAGTGTACGCGTTATTCGGTACGGACCCTCCCAAGTCGGGCCAAGTATGCCGATGGACTGCTCTGTCGCCCTCCGAAGTACGAGCTGGCCGATAGAGAATTGGCGAGCACGTACTTTGGTGTTGTAGTAGCGTTCTGACCTTTGCTTGTAGACCACGTTCTTCTCGTCCGCTGTTAGCCTTCGCTCTTCTAGGAAGTCCAAGTCGGAGAGCTGTGCATCGTTATTCAACTGCTCGTCATAATTTGCTACTCGAAAAGTTGGGACCTGCCCCTCTGCTGGTATGACAGCTTCGGTTCCGAACGCGAGCGCGAACGGAGTTTCACCAGTAGAATTCCTCGTGGTCGTCCGATATGCCCACAGAACCATGTGCAGCTCGTCCGCCCATTTGCCCTTCAATCCATCTAGCTTAGCTTTCAAGGTGTGCTTGATGATTTTGTTGATTGCCTCTACTTGACCATTCGATTGTGGATGATAGGGTGTTGAAAAAATTTTCTTGATGTTCCACTCTGAGCAGAAATCCAGCATGTCTTGACTTGTGAATTGACGTCCGTTGTCCGTCACTATCGCTCGTGGTAGGCCGAACCTGCAAATTATGTTTTTCCATATGAAACTTGTCATCTGGGCCGTTGTGATGGTCTTCAATGCCTTCGCTTCGGTCCACTTAGTGAAGTAATCGACTGCTACGACTACGAAAGTTACCCCCCCGACGCCAGGCGGGAAAGGTCCAATGATGTCGATGCCCCACTTTGCGAAGGGCCAAGAACTGTAGACGGAGATGAGCTCGTCTGGAGGTGAGTGAATAGCGGGTGCAAAAGCTTGACATCTCTTGCACGCCTGGGCGTAATGAATTGCATCCTTCTTCAGTGTTGGCCAAAAGTAGCCTTGCCTCATGATTTTTAACGCGAGCGCTTGCCCCCCTGTATGATTTCCACATGATCCATCGTGGATTTCGTACATGACGATCTTCGCTTCGTCTTCCCCGAGGCATTTCAATAAAGGCATTGAAAAACCCCGTTTGTACAGCTGGTCGCCAATAACAGTGTACCTTGCGGACCTGAGCTGCAATCTGGTTGCTTTCACTTTGTCCCCCGGGAGCTCGCCGGTCTTGATGTACTTGATGATCGGCGATCTCCAGTCCTCGTCGCTGGTCGCTTCAACCTGCAAAATCTGACCTCTGTTCACCGATGGGGAAGAAATTTTAGTGATGGTCGCTTCTGAAAATATTGCCTCCCCCTCTGAAGTGGCCAGCCGAGCTAACGCATCTGCTTGCGTATTGTCCTCCCTAGGGATTTGCTCGATGTGGAATTGATCAAATTGCTCGAGTAATCCTTTCACTAGCTCTTGATACTTTATCATTTGATCGCCGCGAGCCTCGTAGTCGCCCGTTATTTAACATACAACCAGCTGAGAGTCAGAAAATTTTTTCAGTTTTCTGGCGCCCACGGCCATAGCCATCTTGATTCCTGCAACCAGAGCCTCGTACTCTGCTTCGTTGTTGGTCGCCCGATACTCGAACTCGATCGCCGAAGCAAACGTCTGTCGGGTTGGGCTGGTGAGGACGATTCCTGCCCCTGCTTTGGTGCTCGTCGACGAGCCATCGACGAACAGTGTCCAAGGAAGTTCGATTCCCTCGTCCACTTTTTCCGGGAAAGTGAGCTCTACTATGAATTCTGCCAGCACTTGTCCCTTGATTGCCGTTCTAGGTGCATAGGTGAGCCCAAATTGCCCTATTTCCACCGACCATTTCAAAAGTCTTCCAGTGGTATCCGGACGATGCAGTGCTCGTCGGAGTGGAAAGGTTGTAAGGACGACCACCTCGTGGTCGAACAGGTACTGCCTTAATTTTCTGACACTCATGACCAGTGCGTATGCCAATTTTTCCATTGGAGTGTATCTCAACTCCGCATCTCTCAATGTTTGACTTACGTAGTAGATAGGCAGATGTGTGCTCCCCTCAGCTCGGACGAGCACTGAACTGATCGCACAGTCAGTGGCCGCCAAGTATAGATATAAAATTTCGCCGGGGACTGGCTTAGATAGGATCTTGGGATCCGATAGATATTCTTTTAACTTCTCGAAAGCTTTCTCACACTCATCGGTCCATTCGAACTTCCCTTTTTTCAGAGCATCGAAAAAAGGTTTGCAACGATCGCCCGTTCGTGCAATAAATCTGTTCAGCGATGCAAGGCATCCTGTTAACCTCTGTACTTCCTTCACGTTCCTTGGGCTTTGCATGTTAATGACTGCTTGAATTTTACTCGGATTCGCCTCGATGCCCCGCTGGCTAACCAAGTGCCCCAGAAATTTTCCTGAGCTAACACCAAAACTGCATTTTTTCGGATTTAACTTCATGTTGTATTCTTTCAGTATATCGAACGTCATGGCGAGGTGGTGTAGACCTCCACCATCTCGCCGATGTGTTTCTCAAACATCTTATTTACCATTCTTTGGTATGTTGCCCCCGCGTTTTTCAAACCGAAAGGCATTCTCTTCCAGCTATACATATCGGTGGCCGTCATGAAGGCCGTATGTCGCTGGTCGTCAGGATGCATCGCTATCTGATGGTAGCCCGCGAAAGCATCCATGAAAGTTAACATCTCGTGCCCCGCTGTGTTGTCTACTAGGTGATCAATGTGGGGCATCGGAAAGTGATCTTTTGGACATGCATCATTTAGGTCTGTGAAGTCTATACACAATCTCCACGACCCGGTCGTCTTTTTGACGAGCACTGGATTGGCCAACCACTCGGGATCAGTTCCAGTTTTCTCGATTAATTTATTGTCGATCAATTTCTTGACTTCGACCGCCAAAGCCGCATATTTATCAGGCCCATATTTCCTTCATTTTTGGGTGATAGGTCTCCTTGCTGGATCAATATTCAATCTGTGGCAGGCATGATTCGTGGGAATGCCCACCATATCCTCGTGCGACCAGGCGAATGCACCGATGTTTTCTTTCAAAAATGCGACCATGTCTGACCGCAAATGTTGTGGTAAATTCGAACCAATGAATACCTCGAGTTCTGGACGAGCTTCGTTTAAATGGATGGTTTCAAGGTCCTCCGCTGAAGTTGCCCGTTCTTTAGGCTCCTTCCAACGAGGATCCTCGATTCCGAACTCTGGCTCAAAGCCTAACCTAGGCTCCAGATCTGGAAAGTTTTCTGGAAACTGGTCGTCGGGGAGCTGGTCGCCCGAGACTGTCTGCTCGTCGATCTCCATTGGGGTGTGGTCGTCCACTTCCATGGAGTGCTCGTTCACCTCCACTTATCTTGGTGACAATTTCAGGATAAAAATATTGCGGGCTGGCAATTGTACGACATTAACTTTTAAAATCGACAAAATGTAGGACGAAATTGGGCTGAATTTCAAAATTCCGTGCTACATCTCATGTGTTAGTTTTAATTTCGGCCCGTCACCTATTTAGAAGTCACGCAGTCTCAATCTCAAATTATTGAAATGTTGTATCTATGGATGAAAATATCTTTGATGGATCCTCGATATATCCAATTTTTGTGGTCAACGATATCGATATTGGGAAAAATCTACATTTTCACGATATTTGTAAAAAAATTACCAATATCGATATTACCACAATTTTAAGGGTTCGATATTTCAACCGATACCAATATTTTCAACCTTGGTTGTATCCACGGTCTATTGAGGCACTAAATCCTGCTAGGTCGACTACAATAATCTAAATAGAACCATTTAAATTGTATTAATGTACCACAACATTGGAGCAATTAATGAACATTAATCTAAAACTGAAAGACTACTTAATTACACAATTATTTCACTAATCAGATTAGTACTACACTAAAATTGTATTAATCTCAAACTCAAAGACGAATTAATTACACCATTACCAACCAGCCTTCTACATAACTTTGGAATAAACGCCAATATTATCGTGTCCATATTAAAATCCACCATCTTCTGTGTTGTTTCTAGAATATAAGATAATATTGGCACAAGAGATTTTGAACAGGCAACCACAAACAATTTAATCGATCAGGTGGCCTTAACTTAATTGTTATTCGCCTTAATCGAGCAAATTGGGTGAACAGAGGCTTTCCAACCATCATTTTTCCAGAAGTCTAGAAGCCGTGATGAAAACGCAACAAAACCAAATCCTTTTGGTTTGTCATCACCTTGCATGATGTTATGGAACCAATGGAGCCAACATTTTTTTAGAATAATCTCACATTTTGAAATTCGTCCACTTTGTTTTTATTTTTTAATTTTTTTTATTTTGGTCTAAATAAATAGTTTTTTTTTTCACAAACTCTACCCTTACAATACAAATCTATATATTTACACAATCATGCCATTAACTACTTTTTCAACCACGTACCAGAAACACCCTTCACTATGTTTGCTGCTTTTGAGACGGTTGAGGCGGATGTCGTATGGTGTGAGGACACGCACAAATACTTCTTGGAGTAATTTTTCATTTGGTTTCCTCCTGTGATCAAAACTATTTATGTGAAAGGTTCATTTTCTTTTATTTCAAATGTTCCTTTGGTTGGTTTATTTGATTGAATTGCATGATCTGGCCCCTATGATTAATTAAATAGTTGGGTTACTTGATGAATTGCATGAGTTATTCCGTGATGAATTAAATGGTTGGTTTGCTTCACGAATTGCATGAGTTGACGCGTGCGATGAATTAAATGGTTGGTTTGCTTGACGAATTGCATGAGTTGGCCCTTTTACTAGTAGAAAAACACCCCTGTAGTAACGCGTTCTTAGTGACCTTTTTAAGTAAGCATCACCATATTAGATATATAAAGACGCCTCCAAATTCTAATTAAATTTAGTGACGCTCAAGTGGTTGGGGGACAAATTTTTTATTCTTAGGTCCTGGGTTCGATTCCCAGAAACAGTCATCATAATCTCTTTTTAATTTTATTTATTTTTTCCTCATTTCTATTAATCTTTCGTCAATTCTTTCCTAAAGTCCTAATCTCTCGCCCCGCCCTACTACTCTCGCTCACAATTCAGCCTCCTTTTCTCTCTCGCTCATAATCCACCTTCTCCCACTCGCCTTCCTTCCTCAATCGTGGGAGGAGTTAACCTCCTAATATATAATTTATCTCTATTGCCGTAAGATCCAGCCCTATAGTCTTTTCACACAAGCATCAAATTCGCCGACTAATTAATAGACGAATTAGTGCTCCAGAAAATATGAAGAATCACTCAAGTTTGTGTATTATTTCTTATTTAGCGCAAAATTTCTTTGTGTTTGTTTTATCTTTCATTTGATTTTATCATGTTTGTTTCTGTTTTCTAATCGACCATGGTCTGATTTGGCTCAGTTTTCTATTTTGCTTTTGTTTCTTTTTCCGCTCTGATTTGTTTCTTAATTTTCTAATCCCAATCAGGTTACTGCTCCAGAAAAATAGGAAGAATCACTCGGGCTTGTCCAATCTTTCCTGTTTAGCGAATATTCCTCTGTCTTTATTGTTGGAGTTTATATTTGTTTGATTTCGTGTCTGCAGTCAAATTATTTATGTAAATTTTGTTAGACATCTCTTTATTTATATCTTCTCTTTGAATTTCAAATCATGATGTAGGGTTTAATAGTTTATGCAAATCTGTTACAGTATAGTTATGGGGTTTTAGAGTTTATTTATTGTTTTGGGTCCTTGATTTGATTTTCATAAGAAATTGTATAGTTCTTTTGTTATTTTCAGTCCTTGGTTTGATTTTCAAATCGTTTGTTTTATTTTTATTGGGCTTTTCTCCCCCTCTTATATATAGTTCTTTTTCCTATAATATGTACCTCTTGAATTCCAATATGTGATGGTTGTTCTTGTATCTCCATAAATATGCCTTCTTCGATGTTACCAATATAAATTGATCTATAAAATAACCTTTTTTTTCTGGGCACAATTATCGTAACAGTGATGGCCTGATGAGGTTGAGAGTTGCAAATGTTACTCGATGATGGACAGCGGGTAATGAGGTTTGATTATTAATTTATCTATTCATTGATCCATGTGAACTTCTTTCTTGTAGCTCAACATTATGGGGTTTTACTACTAGAGGAACGGTGATGACAGTTTGAGGAGTGAACTCCCTTATAGATCAACATTAGATTTATTCTTGTACAATAATATGTGGACAATGTTTTAAAAAATTAACATGTATGCCCCCGGTTCTGCACTCTTACATGGTACATGTTTGACGTTTCTAAGTATTGCTCTTGGAATTTTTTTTTTTTTTTGTAAGTAATTTTCTTTCCTGTAAAGGTTTTTATAATTTAACTGATTTATATTCAATGCCCTGTTTCTGTGATACTTGGATGTGCAAATTAATGATTTGGAGTGGATGTGCAACCGAAGGGTTTCACTTGGTTAAAGACATGATGCTTTAACATTCATAAGTTTGAAGTGTTGAGATTTTAGATCTATTTTATTTCAACTTAGTGAGATGGTGTACTGGATTTGTATGCAACTTAGAATAATTATTGCAATTATTTGCTGACCAATATTTGAAATACCTTAGTCCTGTATATTTAATACTCCATTAAATATTGGTCAACAATTATTTACTGGTTTAATGGTTTCTGGGATTGAGCGTAATGCTTTCATTTTTTTTTATTTTGAGACGGTTTAATGGTGTCTTGTATATTTAATATTTCTACTGTTTTATTTTGAGATGGTTTATGCAATTGAGCGTAATGCATTCATATTTTGTTGTGTAGATGCGGGATTTTCTTTAGCGGAAAAAAAGTTGCTGCTGGATTTAGTTCAAGGATTTGATCAAGAAGTTGTTGTAGTGGCTATACTAGCTCTTATGAATTTGTGTGGAGGTAAGTTACAATTGTAACATGATTAATGTGGAAGGCGGCTTATCTTTTCACTGGCATGAATATGTGCTTATGAGTACAAATCATAACCTAGTTTGTTGTATTTCATAATTGTACATTTCGTAATTTTTCTCAGAGACAATTAGTGTATTCCAATGGGAGATTTATGCCTTTATAACAACCAAATTGGAGGCAGCATACCTACTAATTTCCCCGTCACTCTAGGTAATTTGTATATTTCTGAACTAATTTCTTCCATAAGTGATCTTATGGAATTATTTTCTATGAAAGTGCAATTCTGTTTTGAAAATTTCTGTTAGTGAGCAAAAATAATTTATGTTTTATTTTGGTGGGTGTGAATCCTTCCAATTGTCTGACCTAAGGTATTATCACTCTAATTGCATACCTTAATCTTGTTATTATCACTCTAAGTAAAAATAATTGCAAATATAATTTTGGTGGGTTTGAATCCTTCCAATTGTCTTTCTAGATCAAATTCGATTTATATACATGATTAACTAGTATAAGGGTGTTATTATTTATTTATTGAGGGCAAATATAAGCAGACAACAAAAGTCTATTGTTCATTTTATTCTCTCACTAGTGCAAATCAAGTGATCATTTGGAATTACCTACGAGTCTATCTGCTATTCAACATGTACGTACTTTCCAATGTAATCTCTTATGATTTTTCGAATTTTGAAGTTCTAGGACCACTATTGATCTTTGAGATCTTTATAGTAATAATTATCCTCGGATACTAAGTGATGTTTGTATACTCTTTAAAAACCTGAAGGCTAAAGATCAAGCTCATTGGCATGGGCAGGAGAGACTGGTGAATGTATATTTTCGGTGCAAAGGTATCAGTTTTAACAAACAATACATGACCTGGTTATCTGCCTTAATATTTTCTCCATAATTTTCTTGTATAGCACTTGTGTCTTATATTTGATTGGTTTTCTAGTTATTGAATATAACCATGCACAAATGTAGATTGTAGTACATACTATTTTTCATGAATATATGTAAAGTACTAAAGATATTTTACTCAAATATTTTAAACGTAATGTATATGTTTATTATAATTATTTTTGTGAGTACTTTGAGGTTAACACTTTTTTTTTTTTTATTATGAAATTTATTAAAGGTATGTGTAGCTGATCTAAGCATCATATATGAGGACATTGTCAACACCCAGGTGAGAAATTGAGGCTAGCTGATATAAGAGTTGCCATTGCAGAAAACACTCCTTTATGGTTAATTGTAGTGGAAGCTGCAAATCGTTCTTTCATAGAATTTTAACGCGCGCAGTTTATAGTATATTGTTTACATTTTTCGAACATCTGTTGGACGTGTATTTGTTATGTATAATTGAATTTTTATGGATTTGTAAAATACATTTGACCTTTATGATGATTGATTGGCAATGTATGAAATTTTATTCTATAAAAAATAATTTTATGATTCGTTAGTATTTTATGAAAATTTGATTATTATTTTAAATTGGCGACGAGAGCATCACAAAATATGTTATTATGATGCATAAAATTGTCATTGAACGAGTTGGTTATGTTAGTTATTATAAACTTTTCGTGACACGAGAAAATGTATCTAAAGCACATTGTGAGAATGTTGGCTAGCGTCACTAAATAGTGTTACTATGACGCATAATGGGTCACTAAACGAGGTGGTTTAATTAGTTATAATTATTTTGTGACGCAAGAAAGCATCACTAAAGCACATCGTTGTGATGCTGGTCAGCGTCACAAAGATTATTAATGGTGACGCTTTAAAAGCGTCACGTTAACAACCTAAAGAAACGCCAAATCAGGTGACGCTTAGCCAAAGCGTCACCATATGAACAGCGTCATTAAAGGTTTCTTTTAGTGACACATTCGGGCATCTCTACAGCCCATTTTTGTAGTAGTGTTTGATGAATTAATTGGTAGTTTTTTGCTTGACGAATTGCATGAGTTGGCCCTTTAGTTAAAATATTAATATCATAATTATCTTTCTTTAGTTAAAAAATAATTAACCTCCTCCATCTAAATTCCAACTTTTAATTCAAATAAACGTGTAAAGTAATACATACAACTACACTAAAACTCCAAAAAAAAAAAAAAAATCAATGCTAGAATGTTTAATTTTAATACAATAATTCTGGGGTGGCAGAAAAAAATAGACAATAATTTTAAATTCTTTCAATAATTTAATAGTTTTCTTATTATTTCCATTTTATTGTAAAGAAACAAATAATTAAATATGGATAAAAAAAAAACAAATAATTAAATATGTGGAGAAAGAACCTTATACCAATTCTATGAACCACTTGGACACTATGGGGTAACATTAAATAACATATAGTAACTGATATTTTTAAAAAAGTGTGGGGGCCCAATAATGCCCCCGGCATAGTGTACATCCGTCACTAATATTATCACTATAAGAATAAAAGTGTATTATTACATGTCAAAAATATTACGGAGAATTTCCCACCAAAAAATTAAGTATTCTGAATATTTTTAACCTTGTAGTGACAATATTTTGATCATGTAGTAACATAGTTTTGATCATGTAGTAAAACAATACTTGAAAGCGTTGACCCGGATTTATCCCACAAATTTTTGCCCCAACTTTACTTCAATTATCTATATTTCATATAATCTTTTGTGTTTTTTAAATCAGATATTTGCTACAAGCACATTAGATGGTTGCAATTATTCACTTGGAACAGAACTTTTACTTAATATTTTTGTGAAAAATAAACTTTCACTCTTTCGGATCAGTCTCAAATTATTAAAATGTCCACCTGCTAATTAAGTCCAATACAATTATCTAAATAGAACCATTAATTTCAATTGTATTAATTAATGTAAATGAACAATAATCTAAAACTCAAAGACTAGTTAATTACACAATTAATTCACTAATCACTACACTCAAATTTCATGATAAATCAATTACAATTTCAACACTTCAGCAATGCCTCATTCTTCTCCCTCAACACCTTCTGGATAACTTTCGAATAAACGCCAAGGTGGGGAGGTATTTCGACAACTTAGTTTCGTTCTCGTATTCAACTTCTTAATGGTATTATCTCGACAATTTGAAAATTCCAATTATATATAATTATGATGATGCCTAGTGAAGATAAAATGATCAAAGGGCGCTATTATGAAAGATATTATTAATATTATATGCCTAATAAGTGATACCCATCGACCCCCTTACGACAATCGAGTATTCCGCCGTGAATCGGACGAATTGATTGATATAGTCGGATGATTGTTCGCCGGTGGTGGGTTTAGACGTAAATTCTTTGGAGACGCCATTAGAGAACTAGTAGTATATATACATGGTTAGAAAACATCATGCAAGGTGATGATTGGTGACATGACAATTAATCATCAAATTATTTCTTCACCTATCACTATTATATTGTACCTGATTCAGAAGATTATGATGATTGGTGGAGCCCTATGTTTGATTGATGCTTTTGAGACGGATGTCGTATGGTGTGAGGACACGCACAAATTAATACTGGTTGGAGGCATTGCTCATTTGATTGAATTGCAAGAATTGTCCTTAAATAGTTGGGTTACTTGAAGAATAGCATGAGTTGCCCCGTGATGAATTAAGTGGTTGGTTTGCTTCACGAATTGCATGAGTTGGCCCGTGTGATGAATTAAATGGTTGGTTTACTTGACGAATTGCATGAGTTATTGCCAAACTACACCAATTATTGCCAAACTAACATCAACGCTATCGAGTCAGCATCACCGACAATCAAGGACGGAGCCACATAGGGCCCAGTGGGGGCAGTGGGCCCCCCACCATTTTTTTTTTATTATGTATATTTATTCTGTTTTATAATTATTTGTATACTTTTTTTTTTATTTGAGACGTTTCAAAATTATTTGTACACTCATAATATGTAAATAATCTACAAAATTAATATTCTCACTACATCATTTTATTTTTAAAATTGTCACTCATTTTAATCTACATTCTTCCCTACATTTCACTAATTTTTTTAACACCTCATTAAATTTCTTTTATACCTCACTAAATCACCAAAAATACACCTCACTAAATTCACATTTCTTAAAAAGTGAACTTATCAACGTATTCAAGTCATTACGGGATGGAGGGAATATATTTTAAGTTATACATTTGTCTAATAATTTTAACACCGTTTCACCTATTATGAGTCGGAACAATCAAAATTTATAATGAATTAAATATAATATTATTTTATTTTTATAGTAATGTAAATCGGGCCCCCCAATCTAAAATTTCTGGCTCCGTCACTGCCGACAATCATTTCATGACAAAGTGGGATAACTCAAGTGGTTAGAACACCACTACCTAGGCCTTAGGTTCTTGGTTCGAGTATCTAGGCCTTAGGTCCTGGGTTCGAGTCATGGAGAGGGAATTCTTGGTTCGAGTATCTAGGCCTTAGGTCCTGGGTTCGAGTCATGGAGAGGGAAAAAAGGGATGGGTATTTAACTTCCATAAAAAAAACCGACAATCATTTCATCGCTGAACAAAGGTAATTTGATTCTATGAGATATTGTCATTGTATTTTTTATTTTTATTTTTTTTGGTGTAAACCATTTTCTTATCTGATTTTGTGAAATTAGATGTGGATTTTTTTGACAGATGAGTGTTGTACGTAGGGAGTATCGGGAAATGTGAAGTCAAAAAATTCAGAAATTTAGATTGTATGCAAAATTAATTGAGATATCCTTCTGTTGTTGATGAGGGTAGATATGTCATTTCAATAAAATGGAGAGGACAATATAGGAAAAAAAGTGTTTACATTTGTTATCTACCTATATCTAATATCTAACGTTTGATACAAAACTCGTGGACCTTATATTAGATTAGAAGCCCGTTATATCTATAATTTTATTATTTCATTAAAATATCACAAAAAAAAAAAAAAAATGGGGACAATGGGAAAATTTATGCACACTTTTCTTAACTGAAGGTCCAACATTTTTTGCACACCTCAAAAAAAAAAAAAAAAAAAAAAAAAAATGCCAAAGCCCCTCAAGGGCCTCAACCCGCACCCAGTTTTACCCCTCATCGGACGCCACCGTTCACCGCCTCTCTTGCTCCTCCCCAGTCATGGCCGCTGCTGCCGCCACCAGTACTTCTGGATCCTATTTTCATCATGATTTCTCCGTCGTCGCTAATTATCACTGAGTTTGAAATACTGGACTGTCCGAGGGAATATATTCAGCACGAAAATATGAACCACTAGAGACAAAAGCATAACATTGTGCCTCTTAAACGGGACGATGATAACCAAACCACGATAATGATCAAGAATATCCCCTATGACTTCCCGTATTTATTTATTTATTTATTTACGTCACTTGAACCCCTTGAAAGACAAATACTTGTGTGTATCAGTTGTTGTTTCTATTTAATACAATTTGTTAAATGAATGAATGTTACTCATGAATTATGGCAAATACTGTATAATATTAGTTCAATAATTACAGTATAGTCAAGGACGGAGCCACATAGGGCCAATTTTTTTTTATTATGTATATTTCTTCCATTTTATAATTATTTGTATACTTTTTTTTTTTATTTGAGACGTTTCAAAATTATTTGTACACTCATAATATGTAAATAATCTACAAAATTAATATTCTCACTACATCATTTTATTTTTAAAATTGTCACTCATTTTAATCTACATTCTTTCCTACATCTCACTAATTTTTTTTAACACCTCATTAAATTTCTTTTATACCTCACTAAATCACCAAAAATACTTCTCATTTATTTGACCCCACACCTTACTAAATTCACATTTCTTAAAAAGTGAACTTATCAACGTATTCAAGTCATTACGGGATGGAGGGAATATATTTTAAGTTATACATTTGTCTAATAATTTTAACATCATTTCACCTACTATTATGAGTCGAAACAATCAAAATTTATAATGAATTAAATATAATATTATTTTGTCTTTATAGTAATGTAAATCGGGCCCCCCAATCTAGAATTTCTGGCTCCGTCACTGTATAGTATTAGTTTAAATAAAGTATAATATTAGTTCACATATTGTATATTATTATAGGAACAAGTTACATGTGTGTAACTAGTACACGAGAGTGCAACCCGCTTAAAATCTATCTATTTTTAAATCATTTCATTTAAAGTATCTCTTCAATTCAAATTATCTCGTCCAAACACAACCTTAGATAATTTAGTAAAACTCTAATTGGAGGCAATGGGACGGTTCAACCGACTATAAATCTATTTACACACTTTTCAAATGTTCCTTTGGTTGGTTTACTTGATTGAATTGCATGATTTGGTTAAATAGTTGAGTTACTTGATGAATTGCGCATGAGTTGGCCCGTGATGAATTAAATGGTAGGTTTGCTTGATGAATTGCATGAGTTGGCGCATGTGGTGAATTAAATGGTTGGTTTACTTGATGAATGGCATGATTTGATTCATGTGATAGATGCAAATTGTTGTTAATAATGTCACCACTTAGTGTATAATCTCTAATGTATATAGGAGGCTTAAATGGTTAGTTTAATTACATGTATGACCTTGTCTAACGATGTAATTAAATGAGTTGCATTACTTGCATTTATACCCTGCGATGAGTCTTTTATGAGGAGGCTTAAATGGTTTGTGTTACTTGCATGTATGCCCTTTGGTGCATGAGTACTTGGAAAAGTTTACACATATACAATACTTGTAAAAAGTTTACACATACATTCATGTTTACAAACTAAGTTTTAGGGAACCTATGTTTATGTTGTAAACATAACCATTTTTTTTTTAGTGCTACAGTATTCGATTCAAGGATCGACTAATTCGAGGGGATCAATACCACCGTCCACTTGTGGGAGTCCCGTTTAAAGCCAGAGTTTTGCGCATTGTATAAACATGATCCCAAAAAAATTATTTACACCTATGGGGTTTCAAACAACTCTTTGGGGTTGTAAGCATAACCATCTTGTAAAAGATTGGTTCAAAAAGAGTAAGAAGTTAGCCGTAGTGAAGCATAAAAATGTCACTAAAGTAGTCTTCAATGACGCTTTTACTATATAGGTCTATTGTGGCACTTGTAAGTTAAGCGGCGTGAAGTGCTCGTTGAAGCAGATGTCCAACGAGGATAAAAATGTAATTTTAAAATTATATATTTTAATTATAAATGTACGAAAATATGCACCTTACGATGAATACTACAACACATTACGATGAATAGTACGACATATAGTACAAATTAAAAGTAACATACAAGTTATCAAATTCAAACCTTTAGATTTAAAATTTAATGGCTCATATTAATTGTCTACGGTAGGCAAGTACGACAATGTATGTAACGCTACCTACATTTAGAAAGTTCCTTACTTTAATATTTTTGCAATAATAAATGTCAAGTTATGCAGCGAGGTATTTCGACAACTTAGTTGTGTTCTCGTAAGTCGACACTAGATTCATCAACATCGAACAACAAGTCCTCCATATTAAAATTTACCATCAATGTTTTTCACCAGCAACGTCGATTCAACGTCTTTGTTGTGTCAACGTCGAGATTGTCTTGTGTGTGGTCTTATAACACCCGACTTAAAAAATGCCTCTTTCTTTTCTCTCAAATTCTCACTCAAGGAAAAGCAGAAAAGCAGCTATCTGGAGTGTAGTCTTGTATGTGCTATTCATTCTTCTATCCGACTTTCAAAATAACTTTCGAATAAATTCCCACACCACATGAAAAATATATTTTCTTACCATACTTAACTCTAATAAAAGTGTGTTTCAATTATGCTCTTAAACTATATAACTTAAGTGATGGCCCATACCTCATACCTCAGTGCTCAGTGGTTCTTTTAGAACAATTTCACATTCTGAAATTTGTCCAAATAATTTCTCTAACCCACTCGTTCCTCCTATAATTGTTTTCGCACCCTGAAATAAAAAGTTTTTTCACAAACTCTACCCTCACAATACACATCTATTTACACACTCATGCCATTAATTACTTTTTCAACCACATACCAGAAACGCCCTCCACCCCTCTTAATGAGGATGTGAAATCGGTGTCTGTTGTGAATGATGGTTTGGAAGATTCGCCTATCACTATTGTACCTGATTTAGAAGATTATGATGATTGGTGAGAGCCCTATTTTCGATGTTTTTTAGACGGTTGAGGCGGATGTCGTATGGTGTGAGAACACACAAATACTTCTTGGAGGCTTGGTTGGTTTACTTGATTGAATTGCATGATTTGGCCCCTGGATTAAATTAAATAGTAGGGTTACTTGATGAATTGCATGAGTTGCCCCGAATGAATTAAATGGTTGGTTTGCTTGACGAATTGCATGAGTTGGCTCATGTGATGAATTAAATGGTTGGTTTACTTGATGAATTGCATGAGTTGGTTCATGTGATGATGCAAATTGTTGTTAATGCCACCACTTAGTGTATTTTCCTCCACCAAAATCGCAGTTCAATTTTTTTGTTTCACTTTTCATGTTTCAATGGTAATTCCACTCTGCTGATTTTTAACAATGTAGGAGGCTTACAAATGAGTTGGTTCATGTGATGCGAATTTGTATGAATTAATTCACAAAGAACAAATCAAATATCGTTAACTTAAAATTGTTTGTTTATGTTAACGGTTCTTAGTAAATAATCACATAGGATAAGATACATCATACGCATATACTTACAAAAAAATTATAGCATAACAGCAACCAGACAATAAATATGATCAAAAGACCATACAAGTCCTAACATATTTTGTCACTACAACATCAAGATTACACGAATAAACTAAGATGAAAACGTCTGCCTCTGATGCACATTGCAATGACATCAACATGAGGAGATTCAAATCAAAGCAAAACACCTTAAATACAACCATTCAGAGGCTTGAGGTGTACACTCAGATCATCCAAGTTGGGGCAGCCAAGAATCCTCAGTTCATGCTCGTTCGCCAGATGTAATAAGCATATGAAGCACAAATGTGGGGAGATGTCGTTAAGAGATGCTGCTGCTCTGCAGTTATCTGGAAAACTAGACAGGGCTTGCTTGAAAGATATGGTTTGTTCGGGCACCTCTTCCTGAAATAGATTACATTTTCATGTAAGTTCGTGTTAGTATAATTATGGTAGGATAACTCTGAAGAAAATCAACTTGATTGAGTATACACTTACCACAACTGCATTTTGATTCAATTGTTGAATATGGTCCCAGAGTGTTTGTTTTAGTGAATGAACATCAACTTGCTTGGATGTCTTATCGTACTGGACCTCAATCTTGCTTACCTGTGTATCCAAAAAAAAAAAAATCGCCCTTTATAACAGTTTATAATATTGAATATGTTCTATATAAAGATATAACGTCATAAACCAATTAACCTGCCGAGGTTGAGAAACAAGTTCAGTTGGCTCATCAACGTCACTGTAAGCATTTCCATCTCCATCATCAAAACCACCATCATAGCCATCCTCATCCCAAGATGGTGTTGCTCCTCCATATTCGTCTCTTTGTTGAGTTTCTCCATCTAATCACAACAATTAGTATATGATTTAGGATGTTGATGAACATACTTGTGTTGAATTAATGAAAAAGATGTTACTTCCTACTATAATTAAATGAAACGATCATTAGTTTATACTACAGTTTGACACATATAGGAGTTGGGAGGGAAAGGAGAGTGAGTAGTGAACTATAACAAATTGGCTAATATGATCCTCTTATCAACAATCTCCGAATCTCATCAAACCAGATTATTACTAAGTAGTTTTCATGCTACGATGCCTCTCAATCATGATTTTTTAATTATTAAGAATTTAGTAAGTTATCTAATTAAAATTTTGATTTATGGAACTGGAGCTGAAATTGTATGAAGATTTATGTATAACTTCTAAAGAGTATAGGAGGCAAGGATATAGGCGCATTGAAGTAAAACTCACCAGCAGTTTTCTTCCTTTGACTCTTTCCAAGGCACTGCAACAAAAAAAAAAAAGAATAGTGAATATATAAAACTTGTCAAATTTATGAACAATGTAGATACATTGCAGTCTAAAACACTCAGCCGAAAGACTCACAAAAGCAATTTAAAGATAAGTCCTATAACATACTAGTATTTTGTTTCTCCCATTAATGCAACACAAACCAAAACACTGGCAAATAGTAGGAATGAGGTATGGGGGAAGGTCAGTTTTACCAAAACATTAGGTAACTGTTGTACGTGCTTTCGTCGGGTTGACTCAGATGTGGACTGTTTATTAGCACGAGACAAACATGTATTATGATCGGGGTTTATTACGTGTTTAGGGAGTATTTATGATGATCTTGATGATCTTATGAAGAACAAACAAGAACAATGAAGAACACAGAGATGTAGCTTCTTTGAGAAGCTAAAAGCTTGAGAGCTTTGGGAGTGTTTATTGCTTTGGGTAGGGTGATTTGTAGGAATGATGTAACTTGTGTACAAATGAGCCTCTTTTAGGCATTATATAGTGGTTTCTAGGGGCTGCCCGCCCTTTACACGTGGCACGCCCTTATTGGACCTGTCTTCTGCCCGAAAAGGTGATTTGATGGCGCATTTAATGCTAAACCGCCTCTGGTGCTCGTCCTCGCCGAGATGCCGAGGAGCTGAGCTACGTTGATCGCCGGAGGACCATGTCGAGGAGTGTGGTCGCCACGCTCCATGCTGTCTCCCAAGGCATCAATACTTAGACTTTTCTAGCTAAGATAGACACGTGCTCGCCATACATTTGGGCGAGCAGCTAACTAAATCATGTGTTCGCCAACATCTTTGAGCGAGCACTTACATATATTAAATACATCTATTCTATTACATTTTCTTGGTCTTGTTGACTAGTCGTCGCACGACTTTGTTGACTAGTCCTCGCCACGTAAGCTGGTGACTAGGATTGACTTGTCAAAGATTGACTTCTTTGACTAGGTATAACATTTGTCCCCTGGTCGCCTTTCTTCGTATTCGCAGAATGGTAAGGCGAGCAGTATGGTCGTCTTGGAAGGTGAGATTGTTTGACAAACAAAATCAAATTTGGGATCTTGATGACGTGAGATGGAGGCGGTCGCCTCGTCTCCAGCGCCGAGCACGATTATCGAAGCAACTTTTAATAATGACGGATCTGACATGTGTCAGGCGCGTGAACGGCGCCCGAAATTTGAAAAGCGCGCGTGGGGCGCGTGCCGACCTCAAAGGTCCCGCGTGGGGACCACTTTCCAACTCGATTTTGGAAATGGCCCCAAATTTTTGGGAAAATTATGAATTCGACCCCATTTTCTTGCACATAGGTCCCTGATCGACCTTGCCTATAAATAGGCCCTCATTCCTCATAAAAACACTTTCACAAATTTGCAACTTTGAATTTCACTCGAGCTTCCTTCCAAGCTTTCTACTTCAAGCTTTTCCGGCGTGTTTGGGTGGTTTTCGATCGATAAAAAGGTAAACTACTCACATTTCTTTCTTTAAAAATTCTTTCTCCCCCATTTCTTAAGAAAAAATGGAGTTTGGTGGTGGCTCCGGTGGTGGTTCCGACGGTGGTCCGCCGCCGTTGGTGGGTGGTTCCGAAAACTCCGGCGGCGGAGACCGTTTGGCCTTGGCCTTGATGGAGAGGGCATCCTCCTCGGACTCTAGGATCCACTCCCCTGAACCCATAAAATGTTGGAGTCCGCGATCTAGGAAAGACAGTGGTCGTCGACGTCGACGAGCTCGACGAATCCGACAGGGACGATGCCGGCAACGATGCCGAGGAGGGTGATGCCGAGGAGGGTGGCAGTGAGACTATTTCTGATCTGCGCGACTAGGGTTTGGATCGAGGGGTGGGCGAACAGATAGAAACTGCCCAAGTCGAGGAGACCCTGACGAGAAGTCTCCGCAAGGACTTTGAGGAGGTTGTCCAATATGCGGAGAGCATAAAGGACATTTTGAGTGGTAGGGAAAATTTGGATGGCGACGAGGTCTCGAGGGAGGCCTATTATAAATATTTCTGCGAATACCTTCCTCGAGAGGTTCCTCGCCCGCATCGAGCAGCTTCCCAAACAATATACGAGGCGAGCAAGTATGCGAGCAAAGTCTCCTCGACCCAGCTAGAGAATTCTCGAAAGAAGTATCAGCTGCCTACCGACGTCTGCTTTTTTGTTCCTCGCTAGGATGAGAGGGCCGACCAGCCGCCAGAAGGGATGGTCGTCGTCAACATCGGCATGATGGAGGCAGGGCTGAGGTTCCCCCTGCACCCCAGTATCACAAACTTCTTACACTTCTTAAAGGTGGCCCCTTCTCAAATTTTACCGAACGGTTGATCGAACCTGATCGGCATTCTTACGCTGTTCGGCCTGGTGGCGGTCGAGAACGGGTGTCGGAACACATGGCTAAGTCGTAAAGAGATTAGCTATCTCCTTCAGGCGGCCGAGGCCGGAGAGAAAGTGGGTCATGGATACTATTACGTGAGGGGCCGAGATAATTTCAAATTGGTTGAAGGGGTTCCCAACAAGATTAGAGATTGGAAAACCAACTGGTGGTGGGTAGCCGGGGACTGGAAAAGTGCAGTGAGGCCGGATGGCTCCTCGGATCGCATTCCCCTTGACACTGAATATCAAAGAATTCGTGGTAAGTTTTTTTATTTCTGCTCGTTCTTGTCTATACTGACTAACTCCTCGTTTTTGTAGGTGAAACTGCTCGCAAGAAGACTGCCGAGCACCGTCTCACGCCCCTCTTCCAATACCACGTTTGCTGCGTTCTCAATCGTCGCTACTTGGAGAGGTCCTGTCGCTTTCTGAACAGGGAGTGTATGCGTGAGCGAGCAGGTCTCAGAGTACCTCCTCATCACTTCACCCGAGAGTTCCCTCCAGGTATCAACATATTTCTAAGTTTTTTGTGAATTTGCTAAGTTTTGTGAAATTGCTCTTCGTAAACACCGACTTCTCGCCTTTCTTTCTTAGTAGTGGTTCCAGAGAGAGTTGTCACTTACCTTCCTCCATCCGTCGAAGTTGATCGCATACTGTCGAGCAGGATGATGCAACAAGCAAGAATGCTCCGCGAGCGCAAGATAGTTGATGGCACTGGCAAGAAAAGGAAGGGGGCGGAGACCTCGGGGGCTCCACCTAAGAGAGTTGCCAGATCAACCCGAGGGGGTTCTTCTCGCCCACCTGCTGCCGAGCAGAGGGCCGAGCTAGTTGGCGAGCAGAGGATCTCGCCGAGGAGATCTCCTCCGCCGAGGGGTAACTCGCCTCCCCCCACACAGGTCGTATCCCCTCCTCCCCGAAGCACTCGGTCGCGAGAGACTGCAGCGAGCTCGTCGGCCGGGGAGAGGGCTCAGGGAGACAACACACTTCTCGGCTGGGATGCCGCAAGGGTTGCCAGGTAAGCTTATTATCAATAAAGCTTTAGAATATTTTCAAGTACCTTTTCCTAAATTTTTTCTTCTTCATTAGGGTTGCCGAAAACTCGATCGTTGAACCTTACAACGACAACCTCCTCGGCTACTACCGGTCGCGGGATGCGGCCAATCAAGACCCTCTGGATCCGCTCGTCGTAAGGGTCATGAAGAATGTGCCCAGATCGCTGACGACCACTCTGGTCGACGAGGTAAACAACCAGAGCTCTCTGGAGAATGCTCGACTGGCCGCCATCGATATGACCCGTGCCACATACACCATTGAGAGGCTTGCCGTCCAGATCGTCGAGAGTCACAAGGTCAGCGAGGACAGGAGTGCAAGGCTCACCCAAATGGCCAAGGCTAAAGCCGTTGTTGAGAGGCAGTTGGGGGCCGCTTCCGAGAAGGTGACCGACCTTGAGGCAAAGTTGGCCGATTCTGAGGCCCAACTTGAGATGGTTCGGAAGAAAGATCAAGAAGATCTCCAAGAGATCGAACGTCTCCGCGCTCGCCTCAGGGCTGCCGAGGACGAGCTGAAAATGAAATCCGCCGAGGTAAACACTTTTCAAAATAAATCTGCAGCTGATGAAGAAGAGTTGGCTACTCTCCGGCAAGAGCTGGTCGACATGACCAATGAGCGAGATGAGACCAATGAGCTCGCTGGGGGCGTGGCCATGTTATCGGTGGCGCTTACTGCCCACGGGCTCATTCATCGATTATTGGAAGTTCATTCGGAAGTGGACGTGATTCCGCTCGGCGGGTTTTTGGACGACCTCCTTATGAAGGAGAATCCTCAGCCGGAAATGGAACTCCCTCTGCTTCCTTTGATGGAATTGGGACTCCAGTTCCCTCGCCTTTTGGGTGTTCCGGTACTCTTCTCGACTCCTCCACAAGGCTCCCCAACTCAACAGGGCGAGCAGAGTGCACCTGCCGAGGTTGTGGTTATGAACGAGGAGCAAGTTGCCGGCGAGCAGGATGCTGCTGCCGAGGGGAATGTTGCAGAGACTTAGTCTCTTTTATTTTCTTTTATTTTTTTTCTAAAACTGTTCGGCCGTTAAGGCCTCTTTTGTAATTTCAGCCTCTTAAGGCTTTTCAATGAATGGAACTTTTGCTTATATGATGTTTGGTTGTTTTGACTGATCGTTCTCGTTACTGCTTTTCAATTTATGTTATGATTAATTTTTGCAAGCATTTTTTTAACAAGTACTTTTATTGCGAGCATCTTTGCGGAAGAGTGCTCATCTTTGCCTTGCGAGCATCTTTAAGAAAGAGTGCTCGTCTTTTGCCTTGCGAGCATCTTTAAGAAAGAGTGCTCGTCTTTTACCTTGCGAGCATCCTTAAGAAAGAGTGCTCGTCTTTTAGAGTTAACCATTCGTCGGTTGAACTCTTTTTTTGTTTGATAGGTAGTGATCGTCGTCGCCACTACCTTGCGAGCATCGTTAAGAAAGAGTGCTCGTCTTTCTTTTGCGAGCATCTTTAAGAAAGAGTGCTCGTCTTTTAGAGTTAACCATTCTTCGGTTGAACTCTTTTTTTGTTTGATAGGTAGTGATCGTCGTCGCCACTACCTTGCGAGCATCGTTAAGAAAGAGTGCTCGTCTTTTGTTTCCTAGATGGCTACGCAGAGCCTTGTCTAAAAATTCAAACTTATCTAACACTTGATGGAAATTTAACATTCTTGACTTGTATTGAAAAGATGACTAGATACAAACTATACATATATAAAGAAATTAAAAACTTACTGATAATACTTCTTCAGCTTGACCGCGTTCCATGGGTACTTGCTCGGCTTGCCCTCTAGATCTTCTAGCTCGTACGATCCGTTCAGGAGTGTGTGCGTTATTCGGTACGGACCCTCCCAAGTCGGGCCAAGTATGCCAATGGATTGCTCCGTCGCCCGTCGTAGTACGAGCTGGCCGATAGAGAATTGGCGAGCACGTACTTTGGTGTTGTAGTAGCGCTCTGACCTTTGCTTGTAGACCACGTTCTTCTCGTCCGCTGTTAGCCTTCGCTCTTCTAGGAAGTCCAAGTCGGAGAGTTGTGCATCGATATTTAACTGCTCGTCATAATTTGCTACTCGAAAAGTTGGGACCTGCCCCTCTGCTGGTATGACAGCTTCGGTTCCGAACGCGAGCGCGAACGGAGTTTCACCAGTAGAATTCCTCGTGGTCGTCCGATATGCCCACAGAACCATGTGCAGCTCGTCCGCCCATTTGCCCTTCAATCCATCCAGCTTAGCTTTCAAGGTGTGCTTGATGATTTTGTTGATTGCCTCTACCTGACCATTTGATTGTGGATGATAGGGTGTTGAAATTTTTTTCTTGATGTTCCATTCTGAGCAGAAATCCAGCATGTCTTGACTTGTGAATTGTCGTCCGTTGTCCGTCACTATCGCTCGTGGTAGGCCGAACCTGCAAATTATGTTTTTCCAAATGAAGCTTGTCATCTGGGCCGTTGTGATGGTCTTCAGTGCCTTTGCTTCTGTCCACTTGGTGAAGTAATCGACTGCTACGACTACGAAAGTTACCCCCCCGACGCTAGGCGGGAAAGGTCCGATGATGTCGATGTCCCACTTCGCGAAGGGCCAAGAACTGTAGACAGAGATGAGCTCGTCTGGAGGTGAGTGAATGGCGGGTGCAAAAGCTTGACATCTCTTGCACGCCTGGGCGTAATGAATTGCATCCTTCTTCAGTGTTGGCCAAAAGTAGCCTTGCCTCATGATCTTTAAAGCGAGCGCTTGCCCCCCTGTATGATTTCCACATGCTCCATCGTGGATTTCGTGCATGACGATCTTCGCTTCGTCTCCCCCGAGGCATTTCAATAAAGGCATTGAAAAACCCCGTTTGTACAGCTGGTCGCCAATAATTGTGTACCTTGCGGACCTGAGTTGCAATCTGGTTGCCTTCAGTTTGTCTGCCGGGAGCTCGCTGGTCTTGATGTACTTGGTGATCGGCGACCTCCAGTCCTCGTCGCTGGTCGCTTCAACCTGCAAAATTTGACCTCTGTTCACCGATGGGGAAGAAATCTTAGTGATGGTTGCTTCTGAAAATATTGCCTCCCCCTCTGAAGTGGCCAGCCGAGCTAACGCATCTGCTTGCGTATTGTCCTCCCTAGGGATTTGCTCGATGTGGAATTGATCAAATTGCTCGAGTAATCCTTTCACTAGTTCTTGATACTTTATCATTTGATCGCCGCGAACCTCGTAGTCGCCCGTAATTTGACATACAACCAGCTGAGAGTCAGAAAATTTTTTCAGTTTTCTGGCGCCCACGGCCATAGCCATCTTGATTCCTGCAACCAGAGCCTCGTACTCTGCTTCGTTGTTGGTCGCCCGATACTCGAACTCGATCGCCGAAGCAAACGTCTGTCCGGTTGGGCTGGTGAGGACAACTCCTGCCCCTGCTTTGGTGCTCGTCGACGAGCCATCGACGAACAGTGTCCAAGGAAGTTCGATTCCCTCGTCCAATTTCTCCGGGAAAGTGAGCTCTACAATGAATTCTGCCAGCACTTGTCCCTTGATTGCCGTTCTAGGTGCATAGGTGAGCCCAAATTGCCCTATTTCCACCGACCATTTCAAAAGTCTTCCAGTGGTATCCGGACGATGCAGTGCTCGTCGGAGAGGAAAAGTTGTGAGGACGACCACCTCGTGGTCGAACAGGTATTGCCTTAATTTTCTGACGCTAATGTCCAGTGCGTACGCCAATTTTTCCATTGGAGTGTATCTCAACTCCGCATCTCTCAGTGTTTGACTTACGTAGTAGATAGGCAGATGTGTGCTCCCCTCAACTCGGACGAGCACTGAACTGATCGCACAGTCAGTGGCCGCCAAGTATAGATATAAAATTTCGCCGGGGACTGGCTTAGATAGGACCTTCGGATCCGATAGGTATTCTTTTAGCTTTTCGAAAGCTTTCTCAAATTCATCGGTCCATTCGAACCTCCCTTTTTTCAGAGCATCGAAAAAAGGTTTGCAACGATCGCCCGTTCGTGCAATAAATCTTTTCAGCGATGCAAGGCATCCTGTCAACCTCTGTACTTCTTTCACGTTCCTCGGGCTTTGCATGTTAATGACTGCTTGTATTTTACTCGGATTCGCCTCGATGCCCCGCTGGCTAACCAAGTGCCCCAGAAATTTTCCTGAGCTAACACCAAAACTGCACTTCTTTGGATTTAACTTCATGTTGTACTCTTTCAAAATATCGAATGTCATGGCAAGGTGGTGTAGGTGATCCTCTTTCCGTAAGCTTTTGACAACGATGTCGTCGATATAGACCTCCACCATCTCGCCGATGTGTTTCTCAAACATCTTATTTACCAGTCTTTGGTAAGTTGCCCCCGCATTTTTCAAACCGAAAGGCATTCTCTTCCAGCTATACATATCGAGCGCAGTCATGAAGGCTGTATGTCGCTGGTCGTCGGGATGCATTGCAATCTGATGGTACCCTGCGAAGGCATCCATGAAAGTTAACATCTCGTGCCCCGCTGTATTGTCTACTAGGTGATCAATGTGGGGCATCGGAAAGTGATCTTTCGGACAGGCGTCGTTTAGATCTGTGAAGTCTATACACAATCTCCACGACCCGGTTGTTTTTTTTGACGAGCACTGGATTTGCCAACCACTCGGGATCAGTTCCAGTTTTTTCGATTAATTTGTTGTCGATCAATTTCTTGATTTCGACTGCCAAAGCCGCACTTTTATCATGCCCAAATTTTCTTCGTTTTTGGGTGATGGGTCTCCTTGCTGGATCAATATTCAATCTGTGGCAGGCATGATTCGTGGGAATGCCCACCATATCCTCGTGCGACCAGACGAATGCACCGATGTTTTCTTTCAAAAATGCGACCATGTCTGACCGCAAATGTTCTGGTAAATTCGAACCGATGAATATCTCGAGTTCTGGATGAGCTTCGTTTAAATGGATGGTTTCAAGGTCCTCCGCTGAAGTTGCCCGTTCTTTAGGCTCCTTCCAACGAGGATCCTCGATTCCGAACTCTGGCTCAAAGCCTAACCTAGGCTCCAGATCTGGAATGTTTTCTAGAACCTGGTCGTCGGGGAGCTGGTCGCCCGAATCTGTCTGCTCGTCGATATCCATTGGGGTGTGGTCGTCCACTTCCATGGAGGCGTGCTCGTTCGCCTCCACTTGGTGGTCGTTGGAACTACGACCACACTCCCCAACTTCAATCTTTCGGTACTTGCTAGGAAGACCCTCCAAGTAGTTCACTTGTTGATTTTGTGTTTGACACTCAATATACTGGCCAATTATAGTACTTTCCTTAGAATGACGCTTTGCAAAACGGACGAGACACTCCCTCGCCCGCGTCTGATCACCCTTGACGGTTATAACTCCCGCCGGGGCTGGAAACTTTACACAGTAATAAAAGGTAGAAACGGTCGCCTTGAACTCGTTCAAGAAAGGACGGCCGAGGAAAGCGTTGTAGGACGATGGCATGTCTACGATCATAAAGTTGAGCTGCCGAGTGTGATGCATTGTTGGCTCTTTTGATGATGCCAGCTCCAGGGATAGTCTGATTTTCCCAATGGGATGGCTGTGCGTATCCCCAAAACCTACGATTATATCATCGCAAGGCTCGATGTATTCCGGATATCCACCGAGAGCATCTAAAGTATGCTTGAAAAGGATGTTGGTGTATGCCCCGGTGTCGACCATCAGGCGATGGACGTTGGTTCCCATAATCTTGCCCTTGATGACCAAAGCATCATTGTTTGGGTGCACCACGCCGTTCAGGTCGTCGTCCGTGAAAAGGATTTGGTGAGATAGAGGCTTCTCGGCAGTCGGAGCGACGCACACCTGATGGACATTATTCAGTGCTCGCTGCTCGCTCTGAGCTCGGCGAACAGATAGAGCTTTCCCGGATTGAGTTCCTCCCAAAGGGCCTTCTATCACATTACAGGCTCCGCCCACGTTAACGATGTCGCCGCCAGGATTTTATGGCATGGAAGGAGTTAGCTTGGGACAATTCAACTGTTGGCGCAGGTCGTCGCCGTCGTCGCGACGTTTCTTCCCCCTGTTGTCGCCATTGCCAGGAGGCTTGATGAACTGGGCGAGCTTGCCCTCATTGTACAGCTTAAAAAGGTTTCTCACCAAGTCTCGGCACCCATTGGTGTGGTGGCCGATGGAGTTGTGGTAGTCACAGAATTTACTACCATCAAGGTTCTCATCACTCGTATGCATTGGCTTGGCCTGGGGGAGCAGATTCTTTCCCCTGACTGCATTGAAAATGCCCCTGGGATCAAGAGAGAGAGATTCTCTGAACTGGATGATCTCAGGAGACTTCTCGAAAGGCCTGAAGTTCGCTGGGCGAGCACTGCCAGCTTGAGTGGTCGCCTTCTTGGGCTGGGACGACTCCCCAGTGTTTGTATTTTTCTTGGGCCAGACCCTTTTGGACGCCTCCGGCTGCTCGTTAGCCTTGGCGGCGTCCATTATTTCCTCCATTTGAATGAAGTTCCCGGCCCTCGTGCGGAAATCCGCATAAGAACTTGGGAAAGTAAGATGGATAGATTCCCAAAGCTTGGTACCTATCCTCAGACCAGAAACAGCTGAGATCAGCTTCGTCTCATCGTTTACGGCCTCCCCATCGATCACCAGCCTATCAAAGCGCTCGATGAAATCCTTGCCCGATTCATTCAGGGATTGGCGAACGTTTGCCAAACGTTGCTTTGAGGCTGGGCGAGCAGCAATAGACCCGTAGTAGGTCAGAAAGAGTTGTCCCAGCTCAAGGAATGAGGTGATAGATCCGGGACTCAAAGTTGTGTACCAACGATGAGCCCGGTCTCCCAAGGTTAGGGAGAAGTTTCTGCACTGTGTGGCGTCCGTTGCCCCGATTGAGGCCATGTAGTTGGAGTACTTGGACAAGTGTACTCTGGGGTCGGACGCTCCGTCGTATGCCGCCATGGAGGGCATTTGAATCTTTCTTTGAATGGGGGCGGTAAGGATTGCAACACTCAGTGGTGGTGCGGGCAGAGTGATTGGTAGAGTGGTCCCTTGCTTCGAGGCGACCACCTCTGCTCGCAGAGCATCCATCTCCAGCTTCATCAATTTTTGAGTCTCGAGGAACTGGGCGATTTGCCCCTCCTCGGCGGTCTGTGGCTTTGGGACGACGTCCTCGTCGCGTCGGCTCCCTTGGGATGCGACCGGGCGATCATCATGGCGTGATCGCATGGGAGAGTGCCTGTCAGAATGGTGGCTGCGATAACTCCTCGCCGGAGCTCGCGAACCCTTCCCTGGTCCCACTCTATGGAGAGCTGAGACTCTGTCGCCCTGATCTTTGTGGTCAGCACGATCTCGGTGGTCGGCTCTGTGTCGGCCGTCCACATTGAAAGGCACTCGGCGAGGAGCCCTTCCGTCTTTATCATCCATTCGGTTGAAAACCGAATCTCTGTGTCGCGAGTCTCCCGTGTGGCTATTGTGGGAGTGCTCGTCAGCTTTGCCCTTGCCTTTGTCTTGGGGGCGAACAGGGTGTGAGTGATAGGAGCGGTCGTCCTCCTCATTCCTCTTGGCTTTGCGAGCTTTGTCGAAGGCCTGATCCTTGGCCTTCTCAAGCTCTTCATTCTGCCTCTTCTTCTCCGTGAGGTAGTCACAGAGATCTTTCAAATGCTGGGGATCATTCAGAATGTCCCCCATGTTTAAGTTGGCGAAAGGATTTACCGGCCGCAACGGAGGGGGTTCGTTCCCTCCGGGTGGTAAGTTTCCGTCTTGTGGGGTATGATGAGACATCATTTAAAGAGTGTCTCCTGGAGATTATTACAAAGATATGACTGTTCTTAAGCTTTCGACGCTTAAAAACGAAAGATTAGAGTTCTTACGCAGAAGAACGTGCTATTACAACTACTTACTAGCAAAGTAACAACAAATAAAGCTTAAAAACAAGATTACACGGAGATCAAACTCCAAAATATGTCTCGAATATCGCAAATATTCAAGAACACGAAGAACACGAAAATATGTAAATAAAGCTTTAAACGGTGGAACTACCGATTAAAACCTGAAAAACGGAGTTTGCTAACCGATCGCTCGATGATCGGACGAAACTGAGATGAAGAACACGTAAAAGAACCTCCTCCTTCTAGCGCCAAATGTTGTACGTGCTTTCATCGGGTTGACTCGGATGTGGACTGTTTATTAGCACGAGACAAACATGTATTATGATCGGGGTTTATTACGTGTTTAGGGAGTATTTATGATGATCTTATGAAGAACAAACAAGAACAATGAAGAACACAGAGATGTAGCTTCTTTGAGAAGCTAAAAGCTTGAGAGCTTTGGGAGTGTTTATTGCTTTGGGTAGGGTGATTTGTAGGAATGATGTAACTTGTGTACAAATGAGCCTCTTTTAGGCATTATATAGTGGTTTCTAGGGGCTGCCCGCCCTTTACACGTGGCACGCCCTTATTGGACCTGTCTTCTGCCCGAAAAGGTGATTTGATGGCGCATTTAATGCTAAACCGCCTCTGGTGCTCGTCCTCGCCGAGATGCCGAGGAGCTGAGCTACGGTGGTCGCCGGAGGACCATGTCGAGGAGTGTGGTCGCCACGCTCCATGCTGTCTCCCAAGGCTTCAATACTTAGACTTTTCTAGCTAAGATAGACACGTGCTCGCCATACATTTGGGCGAGCAGCTAACTAAATCATGTGCTCGCCAACATCTTTGAGCGAGCACTTACATATATTAAATACATCTATTCTATTACATTTTCTTGGTCTTGTTGACTAGTCGTCGCACGACTTTGTTGACTAGTCCTCGCCACGTAAGCTGGTGACTAGGATTGACTTGTCAAAGATTGACTTCTTTGACTAGGTATAACAGTAACAAAAATAGCTTCACAAGATCCTCCGGTTGATAGTGACAATCTTCAGGAAGTCTTGTGTTGCAAGGTGCTCTGTTTGCTGGCAGTAATAGGGTCTTGGGATTCTTTGGAGGATCGAAGATATGAGAAATATCAACATCCAAAGAACTTGAAAAATCAATATCCAATACAGCTTTCTTGTTTTTTGATTTCTTGGGCTTCGGAGATCCATTTTCCTCGGCTGGGACCTCAGGATCTGTAATAAAAGAAATCTGTTAGAAAATAGGATAGCAGTAGAAGTGCATGATGAATTTAGCGTATAATCCATAATGTAGGAGGCTTAAATGGTTAGTTTAATTACATGTATGATCTGTGAGAAGTTTATTTGAAAACACGTATATACCATAATTTACCACTGCTTAAAATTTCAATTTCTGAAATTTTCTATATTGTTCCCTGGGAATTTCTATGTTTAACGAATTTGTTCATAGTATCTTTTGAATTTTGGTAAAATTGACTTGAATTTTCTCTCCTATTCAATTATGGTATATACGTGTTTTGCTTCTTTTATGAGATTTTGATTAAACAAACAGAGAATTAACTAGGTTTAGATGAGATTAGTAAATTGGACACGTGTCATCAATTCAAAGTATGGAATAGCAGATGAAACAGGGAGGTGGAACAGGGAATCCGAGCCGCTAAAAAGGAGCATAGTTTTAATTTGTAAATTAATTAGTTTTATAAGTCGTACCTTCTCAAAATAGCTTTGCACATAATTAAATATCTAGCACATCGCATATCATACCCCTGGTTTACTGTAATTAGTCAACTTCCCACCTGTTATACAGTTAGACGTGTATATATTTTTATTGTACCTCTTCTATTACAATCAATCAAATACAAGAGTTTGTTCATCTTATATGGTGTGAAAAGGGAAATGGTCTTCCACAAACTCAACATGACAAGATGTGTAAAGATGATAGGAGGATAAGTCAAGACAAAGGTAGGCACTTTGGGTTTGTGAATAGTCGATGAACATACATGGGTGAGAACGAGGACCTAATTTGTGAGGGGTGTGGAGGAGTGATGGAGGAGAGCAAAGTTGGTGTCAACAATATGACAATAACGACGTTCAGAAGCACCATTGTGCTTGGGAGTGAGGGGTGGGGTTGTGAGGTGAGTAAGGAAAGGACAGAGGGTGGTGAATTTCACCACCATTGTCTATATAGAGTGAAATAATTTTGGCATTCAGAAAATTTCCAACTAGAGCTTTGTAGGTAGGGGTGTGCACCGGTCCAAAACCGGACCGGAACCGGAATCTACGTACCCTAAAGGGTTGATCGGAGACCGGACCGAAATTAATTCGGTCCAAACCCAGACCGGTTTTTAATTCATTTTTTATTTTTTCAAGTATTTTAAAAAAGTTTTTGGAAGCGAGAACAAGAATGATGAATTTGTGTATGAAAATTAGTGTTGGTTCTTTATTTGAGATCAATCTCCGCCAATGTGAATTTTATTTACAATATTATTAATGGTATTTTGACACTAAAAATAAATTTATTATTTATTTTCAATTATATATTTGAAAAAAATTAAAGTAATAGATCTCAACACTTTTAGAAATTATAAAGAATATAAATAAAAAAATTTAAAAAATAATAATTCCGGTCCGGTCCGATCCGGACCGGAAACCCGGAACCCTAAAATTCAATGGACCGGACCGGAAACTAACCGGTCGGTCCGGTTCCGGATTTTTTTTTTCTCACAATCCTATTTGTAGGTAATGAAAGTAGGTAGAACATCGGACATTGGCGGATCTAGAAATTTAAATTTGGGGGTACGATATTTTTTTTAAATAAAAAATGAGAAGATTAAAATTCATAGAGCTAATAGTTGAAAACAGAAAATGAGTAAAAATTGGAAGATAAATAGACAAATGAGTAAAAATTAATATATGAAAGTGTGCGCGGGGTAGTATCTAGTGTTTAAGTAAAAAACAGAACAATGTTACACTGAATGTTGAGACAAATAGTAGCATTAACTCTAACAGAATATAAAGAAGTAAACACAGTACACAGCGGAAGACTAAAACACTAAAACACAATAAGAACACAATGAAATATTTTTAACATAGATTTTATTAATAACAAAACCTATGCTAAGCCTTACGGCGAAAACAATAACTTAGTTTCTAAGTTACGCAAATGTCGTGTGAAATGTCTCAACAATTACTTCAACATTCCACAAACGGAAACTACAATCGAGGCAGGTGCCTGAATCCGCAAATAGACTTAAGTGTAAGAACACTTTCTAAAGAACTAATCTGATCTATGCTTCACTCTCAATCGATACAAGACTAGAACTAAATACACGGGAAGGTATGGTAATCTTCGGTGTATATTAAATGATACAACTACTGACCCTAACTCCTAACCAGGGATGTACGTTCAGAATAGGTGTTACTCGAATAATGCATACTTTGAAATGAAAGACTCCAGCGGTATTTATAGAGAAATAGCCAAGTTCTAAATCCTTCCATTTGAGATCCTATTTTTTAGGAACTCAACTTCCATGATCTTTCTAGATCCTTCTTCCATCTTCCAGGTCGTTCTAAACTGCTCCAAACTCTTCTATCACGTTCTCCAACATTCTGGAATCTTTCAGGTTCCAGACTCTTGTAGAAGCTTCTAAAATCGTACCTGAATGTGAGAGCATTTAGTCCAACATTTAATGTAACATTTCAGAAAGGACTTAGACTAAATCAAGGAAGGTCAAATTAAGATGTTGTCGATAGTGTTAAAGCATTTAAGAGTTAACAACATCTACTATATACTTAAATTATATTTGGCTCACAAAAATATTTTTTTATAAAATAATATACTCTCTCCATCCAAATTCATTATACTCATTTTTTCTAGCACGAGTTTTAATAAATAATAATTAATTTATATATATAATAGATAAATTGGGTTTCATGAGGTCTACTTTTATATAAAGTGATTGTTTAGAAATAAAGATAATGACGACTTTTGGAATAAATAAATGATGCATGTTTGAAGAGTAAAGATAAAATAATGTGAATAATATTATTTAGGAGAATGTGAATAATGAAATTGGACAATCAAAATAGAAACGTAAGAAAAATAAAATTGAAAGTATTGAATAAATTATAATTATAATTTCTTTTATATTTATAAAAATAACAAATAAGTAGTATTCCAGTATATAAAATAAAATAAAGAAAGGAAAAATTAAAGTAAATATGATAATAAACACCCGTATAAGATTGAGAATAAGCCCAATAGTAAAAATATGGCCCAAAACTAAGTAAATGGATATGAAAAAACAAATTAACGCAAGTGATATAGTAACCTACCATACTAGCTTAGACATATTTTTTTCATTTTGTACGGTTGTACCCCTTTGTTCCACATTAGATATGCCACTGCTTGTGCTACAATGGATACAATCAAACGTATTTAGAGAAATGATCAACAAAAATAACATAATATTTGTAACCATCATTATATAACATAAGAGATATCCATACATCAGAAAAATAATAATTCAAGAGACATATAGACAACGAAAGAATGGTGTCATTGAAAGGTAGCTTGTGACTCTTGATGCACTTACAAGAATCACGAGGAAAATTCAAACATATATGAAGCTGTAAATTGTGACTCGACACGACATAGTTTAAAATTTTAAAAGAGGGATTATCCAAAACTTCAGGCCATTAGTTGAAAAACAGTTTGGATACACTCTTAAGATTTTTTTTAGACAATGGGGGTGAATTTCAGGCTCTATGACCTACTATATGTTCCTTGGGTATTAATTGGCTTACTACAGCCCCTCATACGCTGCAGCAAAATGGCCTTGGTGAGTGTCACAATCGCCATATCCTTGAAGTTGGTCGTACCTTGTTGCTCCATGCCAAATTACCTAATCGTTTTTGTGCATTTGCCTTGGAAACTGTTGTTTACCTCATCAATCGGTTTCCAACTATGAGTCTTCAGAATCAAAGTCCCTTTTCAGTATTGTTCAAGGGTGATCCGAATTATTTAAAGCTTTGTGCAAGTTGGATCCACCCTCATCTAAATGCATACTTATTGGGTATTCTACTTCTTAGAGTGCATATCGTTGTTATGATATTGCTTCTGATCGAATCTATGTTTCTTGCCATGTTCGCTTTCTAGAGGACTAATTTCCTATTCTACTTGAGCAGTAGGTTCCATCCCTGCTTATCCTCCGACTGTACCTGTGTTTGGACTGTCCATCCCTGCTCTGCCTGATCCACCTCTTGCCGTGCATGACTCAGCGCAATTGCCTACACCCCAACCTGCCCCGCAACGCACCCACGTAATGCGCACATGACGACGACATTCATTAAACATCATTTACACTAAAACCTCTATAAATTAATACTCTATAAATTAATAAACTCTCTAAAATAATAAAATATTTCAGTCCCGACTTGAGTCTTTGTAAAAAATCATCAAATTCGATAAGATAATAAGATAATAATTTTTTGGATAATCCCTTTATAAATATATTAGTCCCACTAAAACTCTAAATTGGATTTCTAAAATATGAATCTATTGTTACTTGAATTTTCTTAAAACTTAAATCTAATTGGATTTCATCCTTAACTTTTTTAATTGCAGCCAAGAGTTCCGGTGTCGAGTTCTCCAGCTGCAACAAAAAATTGTGAATTGATACATGTGTCTGTGAATATAATGAATTGATATTATACATGAATATATTTAATTAGTTACATAGAATTTGCTGAATGGCTGAATTTAAAATGTATTTCTTTTAATTAATAAAATATTAATTTATAGATATATTAATATCTCTCAAAATTAATAAAATTTCATGGTCTCAAGGTTATTAATTTATAGAGGTTTTACTGTATAAACCAAAAAATTTGAATACAGCGATGAAGCACCCTCTTCCTCATGATGCTGAGCTCCTCTGTACGCCAAGTTCTTTCCATTCCTCATTGGCGCTCAGTTATGGCTGGCCAATTTACGGCACTCCAACGACATGGCACATGAGATTTGGTACCTCCTTCGTCTTGGGGTAATATTATTGGTTGCAAATGGGTTTTTTGAACAAAGCGAAATCCGGATGAAACCATCGAGAAATTCAAGGCTCGATTGGTGGCGAAGGGCTTTCATCAATGCCTCAGAGTAGATTTTAAAGAAACATTCAACCCGGTGATTAAACCGACTACTATCCATATAGTTCTTACTTTGGTTGTTTCTTCGGGTTGGCCTCTTCGTCAATTGGACATTAGCAATGCATTTCTTTATGGTCATCTTGATGTTCCGGTTTATATGCAGTAGCCTCCGGGGTTCACATATCCATCATGCCAATCTCATGTTTGCCGTCTTCGTCGCTCACTTTATGGTCTTCGCCAAGCCCCTCGGGCTTGGTATGACTCCCTATGTGCGGGGCTCCTGAGAAGTTTGGCCTCGTTTGTTCAAAAGCAGGTTTGTCTCTTTTTACTCTCCACATTGGTGATGATAAATTGTTTGTCTTAGCTTATGTTGATGATTTAATTTTGACAAGCACTTCAGCATTTCAGATGGGATTATCTCGTCACTTACTAGCTAGTCATCTTTAGAATTTCTTTGCGATCAAAGACCTTAGGTGTCCTTCCTATTTTTTGGGGATTGAGGTTGCTTGCAAGAAGGGTATTTTCTTGTCCCAGCATAAATACCTAATTGATCTCCTGCGTCTTCACAACATGAAGGGTGTAAAACCCGTCTCTACTCCCTCCTCACTCAAGCCTACGAAGGGCGCCGTTCCTATTGATCCCTTTGAATATCGTAGTGCTATCGGTGGCCTACAATACTTAACGATTACTCATCCCGATATCTCCTTCACCGTTAATCGTCTGGCTTAATCTATGTCATCACCCGACCCGGATGCCTGGGCCTCGGTCAAGAGGCTCTTTCGGTATCTCAAGCACACCATTCATCATGGCATTTTCTTCCGATCTTCGGCTCACTGCCTATTCTGATTCCGACTTTGGTGGTGACCTCTTCGATTGCAAGTCTACCTCTGCCTATGTTCTATTTTTCGGCTCAACCCCTATTGCTTGGTGCTCTCGTAAGCAACGGGGTGTTCCCCGCTCCTCAACCGAAGCCGAGTATCGGGCTATTGCCACTACAGCCTCCAAAGTTTGTTGGCTCCGGCACTTGTTCACTGATCTTCGCCTTCCCATTCCAGCTCCTCCGCTTGTCCTCTGCGATAATATAGGGGCCCGCTTAGCATTGAATCCGGTCCAGCACTCGAGAATGAAACATATCGCCATCGACCTTCACTTTGTTTGAGATTTGATTTCTAAACGTGTCATTTCAGTAGCCTACGTCAATACCTTGGACCAGCTAGCGGATATCCTTACTAAGCCTCTGTCTCGAGCTCGGTTCTAGTCCCTTCCAAAATCGCAATAGCGGATGGCACTTCGATTTTCCGGGGGCGTATTAGTCATACCTTTTCAAAATAGCTTTACACATAATTAGCTAGCACATCGCATATGATATCCCTGATTTATTGTAATTGTAATTAGTCAACTTCCCTTCCATTGTACAATTAGACGTGTATATATTTTTCTTGTACAATTCTATTACAATCAATCAAATAGAAGAGTTTGTTCATCTTATAAGTTTACCTTAGAAATGTATTTATAGATAGAGTACGTTAATTAATATATATAAATACATGACAATTACATAACAATATATTCTCAGAAGCAGAAAGCACTTTAATTCTATACATACTCAATTGCAACATCACCTGTTTTCAAATAATACTAAATTCATTATGTTAATCAGATGGAACTTTTTTCATTTATTGAAAAATAAAAATCAACTAAATATCTTAGAAGGGACTTAGCCAGCTTATGACAGACAGCTTGATATGATGCTACAGAAATCACCATTTTTACTGAAAAATTACTCTAAAATGGAAGGATTTGGGATTACTAATTTTGAAGTCAGAATCATATCCACTGCAATTGTTTGGATTAGAGTTGATAACTGAAGTTTTAAAGATGAGTATATCTAAAATTCTAGTATTATAGCCAAGTGAATTTGTAGTTAAAGACTACCATCCAGGGAGATCAGAAATACTTAAACCATATAAAAGCTTAATATTTCATATGAAAATGGACAAGTAATTCTTGACATTTAATATTCTTTATCATTGAATTTACATTAATTTGTTTTTTCTAACTAGTCTACAAAGATGTGGCCTTCTAAAAACAATATGAATCTCATGTTCTGTTGAAGCCAGATATGAGATCAATGAACAAATCCTGACTACACGGAATGGTGAGGCCACCCATTGGATGATGGAACCCGAATTCCTCTTCAGCTTGAAATAACAACTCTTGAAACGAAGGATGGTTCAAGTATGATACTGGAATTACAAACCGCTTCTTTTCGTTCTCCCCAATGTAAACAGCCAAGTGGCCTTTTGGGACTTCGGCTGATCTCCTTTCACTGGACAAAGATCGTCTCAAGATTTGGCGGATGGCCATTTTGTGTGAAGTAAATCTTGCTGGTTTGAATATAAAAAAAATCTGAAAATTGTTGTGAAATAAGTGAGACTCTACTTTTGAGGATTTGTTGCTGGTTGTAGTTGAGGAATGTGTATGTGTTGTATTGTATATATAGGCATACATATATGATAGTTTCGAAACAAAAGCACATGCGATTGTGTCCTACCAAATAGGCTAGGAAAAAAAAAAATACTACCCCATCACTTATCCAGTAAAAACAGAAGAAGCCTATCTATAAATGTTGTATTGAGACCCGAACAGAGCCCACACATGAGAGTACCTCTTTCGTATACTGAATCGACACTTTAAAATCGTATAGGGTTGATTATATAGTAAAAATAAATCCATGTGATCTTGTCTGAAACAAAACTTTATTATCTTCAATTTTGGGCATTCAAGTAATATGGTAGGGGCCATATGGGCAAATTAGCACATGAGGAAGAACATGCTTTTGTCTTTCAATTACTACTACATCATATATACAAAATGAGATATTACTTGGAAGGTGTTGATGAGCACAATACCCTACCACTTACGAAAAAACTAGCAGCTCGGTCTCTACGTACCATTGCTTAAAATAAAAATAAAGTTGATGAGCAATCCATGTGATTCCTCATGTGCTTATGTTTTCCATATCTAATATGTTCACCTATATATACAACTAGCATTTTTCTTTATAACAATGGCCATTCGTCAAATGCTAAGGCGATCTTTATCCAGCGAAAGAAGATCAGGAGTTGATGTTCCAAAGGGCCATTTTGCTGTTTATGTTGGGGAAAACGAGAAGAAGCACTTTACTGTTCCAGTCTCATACTTGAACAACCCTTTGTTCCAAGAATTGCTATTTCAAACGGAAGAAGAATATGGCTTTGATCATCCAGCGGGTGGGCTAACCATTCCGTGTAGTGAGGATTTATTCACTAATGTCATCTCTGGATTGAGCAGAACATGATAGTAGAGTAGAAAACAATTTTGTAAATTAGTTTGTTCTAGAAATGTAGAGTATATGAATATACATGGAAAACTTAGTGTTTTCAGTTGTTTCCATTATTTTATACATACTTAATTATCAAGTTAAAAAAAAAATCCATCCGACCTCTACTAATAAAATATAGGTGACTAAAATTTGGTCCCAGGTTTGGTGCATATGAAATGAAGAAAGGCAAGACTCTAATATAGGTGACTACGAAGATGAATGGCTTAGGTGAATACTGAGTACTAATACATGGATCACATTGGAGGGGAAGGAGAACATGCATGATGTGGCATAGCTTTTCAGAGTCGGTGTTCAATGCATTTTAAAAGTTTAACAAAGTGAGACAATTGATTAATTTCTATTATAAGTTTTTTAAAGCATATTGATATATATATGTGGATGTATATATGTATTTAGTCTTATTGTACTTTGGCCCATATTCATTTGTAGATGGACTAAAGCTCACTGTTATACACGTTGAAAAGTCAACCTTTGAAAAGTCTTCTTCCATGTCATCAATCCACATGGCAACGACTAGTCAACAATAATTGTGCGATGACTAGTTAACTTCAAGACGGTAAGTTATATATGCTCGCGGGCGAGCATTGGCAAGGTCGAACATGAACCCAAGAGTTTTTCCAAGATTGGACCCACATCGAGAAAGCATGGAATGGGACGACCAGCGACCAAGACATTTGGTTCACAAGGGTGATCTCAGTACTTTAGATTAAATGTCGATGTATTAGTGCTCTCCTCGCTCATGTGACGAGGACGAGCATAGGTGTAGCCAAGGACGGAGCCACATAGGGCCCAGCGGGGGCAGTGGGCCCCCCACCAATTTTTTTTTTTATTATGTATATTTCTTCCGTTTTATAATTATTTGTATACTTTTTTTTTTATTTGAGATGTTTCAAAATTATTTGTACACTAATATTCTCACTTATCATTTTATTTTTAAAATTGTCACTCATTTTAATCTACATTTTTCCCTACATTTCACTAATTTTTTTTAACACCTCATTAAATTTCTTTTATACCTCACTAAATCACCAAAAATACACCTCACTAAATTCACATTTCTTAAAAAGTGAACTTATCAACGTATTCAAGTCATTACGGGATGGAGGGAATATATTTTAAGTTATACATTTGTCAAATAATTTTAACACCGTTTCACCTATTATTAGTCGGAACAAATTTATAATGAATTAAATATAATATTATTTTGTCTTTATAGTAATGTAAATCGGGCCCCCCAACCTAAAATTTCTGGCTCCGTCACTGGGTGTAGCCGTAGGACTTTTATTGTTCCGTTCCCAGCACGCTTTAGAATAGCCGTCCCATCAATCAAAGATCACGGCTGAAAACATACTATATAAGCCTCATTTGGGCTAATTGTAAGGCAGGTTAAAATCAATACAAAAAGTCCAATACACTCTCTTCAATCAAGACCAATTACTCTTAAGACTTACCCAAGAAGTTTGCTTGTGCTCTTCATAAGTTTCTTTACTTGTTCATCAAGATTCATCATCTTTGAGTGTATTTAATCCACGTAAAGCCCATTATATATATATATATATATATATATATATATATATATATATTTGTTTTGTGTTTGAGAAGCCCACATCCAGAAAGCCCATAAAAAAACACATACAACACTTCTTACCACTGTTAATAAAATACAACTTCCAATTATTGTATTACGGTAACCAGAGCAAAAATTGACTAACGTCACAATAATCGATCCTCTTTCCTTATTTTTCGGCCAGACCTTCCTTTCTTTTTGGAGATACTCCACAATTTGTTGCCTTTTCCTGCCACACACATACTCATGGTTTGTTCGCCTTCGCGGTCCTCACATTAACGGGCTTTACTTGTGGCCGGGTGGTGTGAACCTCCTTCGGCCCTCACGACTGCTAAACTGTCCCTCCCGATCTGGCATGCACGACTAGGTCACCCCTCGTCCAAAATTTTAGATTATGTTATTTCAAACAATAATTTTGTGATGAACAAACATTTATCTTTTTCATGTGATTCTTGTAAATGCATCACAAATTGTCGTTTTATGATTCCAACCTTACTTCTACTAATCCACTTCAGTTGATTTTTTTCTGATGTATGGACCTCTCTTGTGTTATCAACTGATGGTTTTAAATATTATGTTCTATTTTTTGACCATTTCAAGAAATATATTATATCCTCTAAAACGAAAGTCTGATGTTCATTCTACTTTTGTTGCATTTAAGGCCTTAGTGGAAAATTCTCTCAATGCCAAAATTGTTTCCCTACTCCACCACATACACCCGAACATAATGGTGCCACCGAACGTCATCATCGTCACATTGTTGACACTGGCCTCACTCTCTTACATCATGCCTCCATGCCCCTTACTGGCCATTTGCCCTATCTGTTACCACCTATCTAATCAATTGTATTCCCAAAGTAGATCTATCTCTCAAATCATCATATCAGATCCTTTTCCACTCACCACCTAATCTCTACAAGCTTTGTCTGTTTGGCTGTAAGTGCTTTCCATGGCTTCGTCCATACATATCTCACAAGCTAGACCTCGTTCCACTCCCTTTTGTCTTCTTGGGCTACTATCCAAAGTGCCCACCACTGTCTTAACACATCCACTGCTTGTATATACACTTCTCGCCATGTATAGTTTGTGGAGCACAAATTCCCATTTTCTCAACATCCTTCTCCACCCTAGCTCCTTACCCTTACCTTTCCCGTTCTTGTCGAGCCTCCCATGCCTTCGCCTCCTACTCGACCTCCTTCCCCGGCACCGTCACATCTGATGGTCACTCGATCGCAAAATAATATATTCAAACCCAATTTAAGGTATGGTCTCACTACTTCTCTTCAATCTAATATTGAGCCTCATGCATACTGTCTCTCAAGTTATGTATGATCCTCATTGGAGAGATGCTATGTCTAATGAATTTACAACTCTTCTCAAGAATAGCACTTGGGATCTAATCCCTCCCCCTGATTCTCACAATTTTGTTGAACAAATGTGTGTTCCGGGTGAAACGTAAACTTGATGGTTCCATTGACAAGTTTAAGGCTCGTTTTGTTGTAAAAGTTTCATCAGAGCCTAGGCATTGATTTTTCTGAAACCTTCAGTCCAGTTGTGAAACCGGTTATATTGTGAATCATTCTCAGTCTTGTTGTTGCTCAGAATTGGCCCCTTCGTCAATTTGACGTTATCAATGCCTTTTTGCATGACACGCTTCCAAATGAGGTATACATGGCTCAACCTCCTGGTTTCTCGAATAAGAATTTTCCTTCCTATGTGTGCAAGATTCATAAATCAATCTATGGCCTCAAGCAAGCTCACTGAACATGGTATTATGCTCTTCATACCTTCCATGCCAAGTTGGGCTTCAAGCACACTTAGTCTGATGCCTTTCTCTTTGTTTACAACAATAACGAAGTTATCGCCTACTTTTTGGTCTACATTGATGATTTGATTCTCACTGGTAACACACCTCGTTTCCTGGATTCAGTTGTTACAACTTTAGCCTCATAGTTCTCCGTGAAGGATCTCGGCTCCCTCTCATACTTCCTCGTGGTGGAGGTGCTTCAAACATCTTCTTCATGCACCCTAGTTCAACGGAAATATTCTTACTAAATACAATATGTTTGATGTTAAACCAGTTGAGACACCTTTACAACCAAGGGTTACTCTCACTCTTGTTGATGGTTCTCCATCAGTAGATTCCACCGTTTACCGCCAAGACCTTGCAACCTTCAATATTTGCTTTTCACTTGTTAGGATATTGCATTTTCTGTTAATAGAGCCGACAATTTGGGCCCAGCCCGGCCAACCCGAAGCCCAGTATGGACTAAGCTCTAAAATTATAGGCCCATATAGAACCGGTCCTATTTGGCCCGATCAATGGGCCCAACGTGCCTAATGGACTAGACTAAATTTGGCCCGACGGGCCGTGGATGGCCCGTTTGGCCCAATCAATTATTTTATTTAGGTAAATAAATAATTAAAAAATATATATCTCATGGGCTGGGCTGGTCCGCTAGGCTAGAATGGGCTAGGCAGGGCTCCCATTTTATAGGCCCGACTATTTATGGGCCAGCCCGACCCAGCCCATGAACGTCACTTGACACGATGGGCTGGGATAGGCAACCCGATTTACCAGCTCTAGCTGTTAACAAGCTCTTTCAATTCATGCATGCGCCCACTGGGGGGCTGTTAAACGCCTCTTCCGTTATCTCAATGGTTCTCGACTAGTTGGTGTTATGCTTCGCCGTCAATCATCTTTAGCTCTCAATTGCTTCACTGATGCCGATTATGTTTGGGATTGTGATGATCGAACCTCCACATGTGCTTACATGGTGTATCTTGGGGCAAATCCGGTCTCCTTGTCTTCTCACAACTAACGATCCGTTGCTCGTTCTTTTACATAGGCCGAATATCGTGTTATTGCCTCCGTTGTTGTTGAAGTTTAATGGACTTAGTTTCTCCTCTCTGAACTCCTTGTGCTTGTATCATCTCCCTTGGTGATCTACTGTGATAATATTGGCGCTACTTACTTATGCTCGAATTCTGTCTTTCACTCTTGGATGAAGCACATTGCCATTGACTATCACTTCGTACGAGATTTGGTCCAGAATTCGACTCTCCGTGTCTCTCATGTCTCCTCGGCTGACCAGCTTGCTGATGCTCTCATAAAGCCTCTTGCTCGGCCTCGCCTTCGACTTCTTATGTCCAAAATTGAATTTGTAAACAACTCTCCATCTTGAGGGGGCATATTAGGATGTATATATTTTGAGCTTTTTAATTAATCAGCTTGTATTTTGCTCTGTATATGTCAATCTCCGCTCACACATTGTTGTCGAAATTTTAGTGACCTTTTGCCATGACCATTAGCCGATAATCTCCATTCCAGTCCGATGGATTCTACCGTTTATCCGGTGGTACACACACGACCAGGAGCAAGATACTCCACGCCCGCCATCGAAACATAAGAAATCCGACTGGAATGGAGATTATCGGCTAATGGTCATGGCATTTCGTCACTACCGTCGATCGATGCCCCTACTCTGGCGTATATGACGGCCTTTATCACGGTGTAGATCGACGCTAATCTTCGACGCGTCCTTTTCACCCAGCTGCAAGATACGAACCAGGTCATTGGAAATGTCGTCCCTTCCGCCACCATTGGTACTGCTCCAACAATCGGTGGCACAGTTGGGGGCGGCACCCATCTTGCGTGTGCCCCTGACCAAACGGCGCACGCGGCTACACCCCTGTTGACGGCGCCCCAGAACCCTAATGGGCCTGGTGGTGGGCTAGGGTTCCCACATAGGCTAGTGCACCCACCAATTTTCTCCATACACCCAAATACGCACCCACTGTTTTCATCAATTTACCCAGACACTTGGCCAGCCTTGTCTCAGGCACCACTGTCACACGAGGCAACCCACATTGTTGCTGCTACTCAGGGTACATCACTTAATTCACTTACTAAGTTCCCTGCTTTATCTGAACATGTTACTACTAGTTTCCACACTCCATAGCTAGGTCCTAGTATACCCTAAGCCTTCTTTTGCCTCGGTCACTACTGCCCCACTTGCCAGACCAGGTTTTCCTGAGTCCATGAAGCATGTCCGTAGTGGAGACCTCTTTGTGGTTAAAATTGATTAATCGGTCTATCAAAGTGGGGTTGCTACGTATGCTCACTCTATTATTGGTCGAGTCATTATCTGGGGACAGGCTGTATGATCATGTCCACCTTCACTCTACACTTGGCAGTCTATGGGGTTTGTCATCTGATTTCAGTGTGGTCTCCTTGAGCAAAGGATATTTCACCATTCATATTATGTTTAAAGTTTATAGAGACCGTATTTTCAAATGTCGTTCATGGCTGCTGAACCCGCGGGTCATCCACCTTCAAAGGTGGACACCAGACTTCAACCCTTCCAACATTCGTTCCAGCACAACTCAAACCTGGATCAAATTCGCTGATCTACCTATGGAGTATTGGGACCTATACATGTTAGAGGCATTAACATCTATTGTGGGTAGGGTTGGCAACGGGGCGGGTATGGGACGGGTATGGCCTATCCCAGGACCCGCCCCGTCAAAAAAATTTAGACCTGTTACCCGCCCCGCCCCACCTCAATACCCGCCCCGTCCCGTTCCATGAACCCGGCGGGTAAACCCGCCCCGCCCCACCATCACAAAATTATTATTTTTTTCTGTTTTTTTTTTAATTTGTTATTTTAATAAAATAAAATATAAAAACTATTTTAAACTACAAAATATATATATATATATATATAATATACTGTATATATTTTTTTAAGTCAATGTGTATACTGATATACATATACAATTATTAACATATATATAATATATACTAATATACATATATATACTTATATACATATATATATTTTTAATATACATATTAAATATATATGTCTATACGGGTCGGGGTCGGGTCGGGTATATATATATATAAAACCATTACCCGTCCCATACCCGGCGGGTATTGTTTGACCGGGTATTTACCCGACCCGGGACCCGTTTGACCGGGTATTTAGCCGCCCCGTGCGGGGCGGTTTTATGCGGGTCCAGGTTTTTACCCGTCCCATTGCCATCCCTAATTGTGGGCACCCTGATTAAGATAGACGATCGAACACTAAAGGGCACTCTAGGCCACTATGCTCGTCTTCTGGTTGAGATAGATCTACAAAAAACCTTACAGGATCTGATTATGTATTAGCGAGCTGGTCATTGCTCGTTTGCTATAGTTTTCTATGAGAGACTTCCTGAGTTCTGTACACACTGCCACATTGTTGGTCATTCTCTGGCCCTCTACAAGAGTTATATGGGTCGCCAGGACCCGGGGACACAAGAGGGTCGTTCAGTCCCGAAGAGTCAGGGTCGTCAGGAGATGGGGGAACAGGGTCGTCAAAATTGGCACAAAGGTCGTCAAGTACCCGATACCCAAGATTAGGCGACTCGGGCTATTGGCCCCAAACAACGGAAATGCCCCAGAGATCGACACCGCCGTCAGGACAGACAATGCCTTGGGGACCTACCACCACCATCGTTGTGGCCTCTTCTTCACCCCACCTTGACTCTATTAGGATGCATGCCTTGGTTTGTGGGATATAGATGAGGACGTTATTGATGACCCCAAGTCAGCGCTGGTTATTGCCACATCCGTCCTTTAGGGAACACTTTTGGGGCATTGACTGAGGACACACCAGATCACATCGTTGAGCATTATGCTCCCCTTCGATCCCCGTTAGGGAAAGGTGTATACATGATTACAAAACACTTAGAGCCAACAAACCCTTTGTCGTTGGTCCAAGCAGTTATGACTCAGTCGGCTCTGGCTCTTCTGAGTTCATAAACGTTGGTCAGATATGTTGGATGACTTTGAATGATGGTGTCATCATATAACATTTGTAGTTCGATTACAACTTGTCATTTATTGATTACTTTAGACTTTGATGTTTAGGGGAGTGTACCTTTTTCTTTAACCTCAGGTTTTGTCCCTACGAAGGATTTTCCCATGCAAGGTTTTAATGACACTCCGACCTCAGGTTGTGTCTGTGAGCTAATGGTTACAGTTTTTTTTTTTTTTTTTTACATATCATACCTTTTAGGGCATGTTTGGTTTATTAGATTAGATAGGATATATTGTTTTATCCCTATAATTCCCATGTTTGGTTTACTTGAATTTAACCCGTGATTATAATTGGCCCGAGATTGTTATCCTTGATAATCATGCATTTGGGTGTTAATTAGTCCCAAAGAGAAGGTGAGATAATTTAATCCATCAATTCAAACACAAATCTCAATTCAAAAAATAATGCAATCCTATTTAATCCTATCATGCCTTATCTATCCCAACCTGTAAAGCAAACGAGCCCTTATTGTCTTATTATACTTTGACCCATATTTATTTGTAGATAGACTAAAGCCCACATTGTAAATCTTTATATACTAAATGGTGTTTATCAGATCACATGGAACTTTTTCATTTATTGAAAAATAAAAATCAACTATATATCTTAGAGAGGACTTAGCCAGCTTATGACATACAGCTAGCTTGAAATGATGCTAGAGAAATAACCTTTTTTACTGAAAAATTACTCTACAGTGGAAGGATTTGGGATTACGAATTTTAAAGTCAGAATCATATCCGCTGCAAATGTTTGGATTAGAGTTGATAAATGAAGTTTTAAAGATGAGTACATTTATATAAAATTCTACTAGTATTTTAGAAAAGTGAATTTGTAGTTAAAGGCCACATTCCAGGCCAGGAGGTGGAATCCATTAAAAGCAAAATTACTATATTTCCTGCAATAATCTTCTCTGTTCAATTAAAGGAAACAGGCCAAAGAACTGAGAAATCAGAAATACTTAAACCATATAAAAAGCTTAATTTAATTTGCATATGAAAATGGATAAGTAATTCTTGACATTTAATATTCTTTATCATTGAATTTACATTAATTTGTTTTTTCTAACTAGTCTACAAAAATGTGGCCTTCTAATAACAATAGGAATCTCATCTTCTGTTGAAGCCAGAGATGAGATCAATGAACAAATCCTGACTACACGGAATGGTGAGGCCACCCATTGGATGATGGAAACCGAATTCCTCTTCAGCTTGACATAACAACTCTTGAAACGAAGGATGGTTCAAGTATGATATTGGAATTACAAACCGCCTCTTCTCGTTCTCCCCAATGTAAACAGCCAAGTGGCCTTTTGGGACTTCAGCTGATCTCCTTTCACTGGACAAAGATCGTCTCAAGATTTGGTGGATGGCCATTTTGTATGAAGTAACAAAAACTGAAAATTGTTGTGAAATAAGTGAAAGTTTAGCTAATTTTGAGGATTTGTTGCTGGTTGTAGTTGAGGAATGTGTATTGTATATATAGGCAAACATATATGATAGTTTAGAAACAAAAGCACATGGAGACTACCATTGATTTTTCTTCCAATATTTAATTTAAGGCCCCATCACTTATCCAGTACAAACAGAAGAAGCCTCCTCGATCTGAATGTTGTATTGAGACCCCAACAGAGCCCACACATGAGAGTACCTCTTTCGTATACTGAATCGACACTTTAAAATCATATAGGGTTGATTATATAGTCAAAAGAAATCAGCCCATGAGGAAGAACATGCCTTTGTCTTTCAATTTCTACTACATGATATATACAAAATGAGATATTACATGTCTTTGTTTGGCATCTCGTTATCAGTAATACGGACTTGGAAGGTTGTTAATGCGCACAAAACCCTACCACTTACGATAAAACTAGCAGCTCGATCTCTACGTACCCTTGCTTAAAATCTAAATAAAGTTGATGAGCAATCCATGTGATTCCTCATGTGCTTATGTTTACCATATCCAATAATATGTTCACCTATATATACAGCTATCATTTTTCTAAATTACATCCAACAACAACTCCTCAAAAAATACTTTTAAGGCTTTCTCTGTTTTCACTTATCTCACAAGACTTTCGAGATTTTCCTTGAATCTGTATAGCAATGGCCATTTCGTCAAATGCTAAGGCGATCTTTATCCAGCGAAAGAAGATCAGGAGTTGATGTTCCAAAGGGCCATTTTGCTGTTTACGTTGGAGAAAACGAGAAGAAGCGCTTTACTGTTCCAGTTTCATACTTGAACAACCCTTCGTTCCAAGAATTGCTATTTCAAACGGAAGAAGAATATGGTTTTGATCATCAAATGGGTGGGCTAACCATTCCATGTAGTGAGGATTTATTCACTAATGTCATCTCTGGATTGAGCAGAAGATGATAGTATATCTTAGACTTAGATTAGTAGAGTAGAGTAGAAAACAATTTTGTAAATTAGTTTGTCCTACAAATTCAGAGTATATGAAAAACTTAGTGATCTAATTTCAGATGCAAAACCATTATCTGTTTTCAGTTGTTTCAATTACTTTATACATACTTAATTATCTACTTAAATCAATCTAACCTCTACTGCTGATTCATATAACTAATAAATATATGTGACTAAAATTTCGTCCCAGGTTTTGTGCATACGAAGAAAGGCAAAACTCTAATATAGGCCGGTGACTATGATAAGATCATTATAATCAGCTAGCTGCAATTGAAGATGAATGGTTTAGCTGAATATATGGATCACATTGAGGGGAAGGAGAACATTCATGATGTGGCATAAATTTTCAGAGTTGGTGTTCAATACATTTCAAAATTTTGAAGGTGGAATTAAATCTGGTAAGAAAGTTTAACAAACTCATGAGACCGTTGATTAATTTCTATTACGGAGTATAAGTTTTTTAAAGCATATTGATATATATAAATATAATATTTTTGCCCTAAATTTTTAAACACAAATCTCAATTTCAATCAGGTGTTCTCTTCAAGAAACACACGGTGACAATAATCACGAGAAGTAAGCTAACCCTACAAAAAATTGTTCAAAAGGCAACGGATATTTGCGAGTGGCAATGTACAGTCGCCAATTTGCAACAGATTTGGCGACTGCCAGAAAAAAGGCGACGAATGTTGTTGCACTCGCGTAATTGTGAGTGTTTTTCATTACAGTCGCCAATTGACGACGAAAAAGGCGACGGGGGTGGGCCCCTCGCAAAATGACGACGGGACCCCACTCGCGTAAAGGCGACCGCGGTGGGCCCATCGCGTAATCCGTCGCCCTAGTTGCATATAAATTCGCCAATTCTTCTTCTTCCAGAACAGAACAGCTTCGCCTCCCCTCTCGCATTTTCCGCCGCTGCAGTGGGTTTCGCCGCCGCCATTGCAGATCGAACTCGTTTTTTGGCCATTTGTGTTCTACATTTCGACGAGATCATTTCTATGGTAAAATTTGAAGTTATATGTATATATGTGGTTCTAGTATATATATGCATATATATTGTATGTATATATAAGCTTGTTGAAAATATATATATATAATTTTAATTTTAGAATCGTTTGGAATTTAATATTAATTGTTATGCATGCATGTGTTAATTGTTAGAATTTAATTGTTAATTGTGTTATGCATGTTTTAAGTGTTAGAATTTATTTGTTAAGGTGTTAGAATTGTTAGAATATATTTGGAATTGTATTAATTGATAGTTGAAGGGATGAGACGTTGGTTGTTTATTTGTTAGGGTGTTATAGGTTGTGTGTTCCGACTTGATTAATTTTAATCGAGTTGGAAATGGATGCACTAGGAATTTAAATAATATTTAGGAATACGATAGATTATTAATCAATGTTTAAATTTCAAAATCAATTTGAAACAGATCGATTGACATGAATTATTCAAGTCGTAGTTCGATGTATAGTCCAAGATTGGTCAATGGGAGTATGAACCCCAGATTTATTAGTGGAGTAAATGGATTTATTGAAGTTGCCACTAGTAATTCGAATTCGATTTGGGAAGGAAAAATTAGGTGTCCTTGTTCGAAAGCTAGATGTCGAAATCAGACTTATAGAAATCCTAATGAAGTGAAATGGTTTTACACCGAATTATTATAATTAGATTTATCACGGGGAAGAGAGTTGGGGTCCACGTCCATTTCAAAACACTAATGAATTTGCGTCAACTTCAAACGAAGTTGACCCAACGGGACCTAGTTCGTACCACACTATGGTAGAAGACTTAATGGATGGCCCAAACATTGATTTTGGAATAAACGTGGAAGCGGAGGCACATAATGAAGAACCCCCTAACGAGAATGCGACACTTTTTTACGGCATGCTTCGTGTAGAGGACCAAGATCGACTTGTATCCTGGTTGCGAATCTCATTCGTAGTTGTCATTCATTTCCAGATTGCTGAACATTAAAACGGAAAACAGATTGTCTGAAAGGGGATACAATCAGGTCGTTGAGTTGATTCGTGAGATTTGTCCTCCCGAAAATAAGGTTCCCAAGAAATTTAACGACACCAAACAATTGATAAGTGGGATGGGTCTTCCGGTAGAAAGGATTGATTGTTGTGCATAAAATTGCATGTTATACTGGGGTGCAGACAACGAACTAGAAGAAGATCGGCAGGTCCCATGGACGTGTTAGGGGCCTTTGACAAGTAGGAAAGAACAAACAGGTCTCCTCCGGTCCTGGCGAGACGTCAGCCGGTACGGTATTTGGAAGATTCACCCAAGTCGACATTAACAATGCTATTACTGAAGAACGAAAAATCAATGAGGACAGAGAGCGACGCTTAATTACTCCTACAAATGCAACAGACGGAGGAGCGCTTACTCAAACATTTTGAGGAACAAATGCAAGTGATGATGAGTCGGATGGGTGGGGCGTCGAGGTCGAACAACGTTCAGGATGGTGACCCGGTTGAGGATTAGGGTGATGTTGATGATGATGGTGGTGATGAGGAGTGATACATTTTCTATTAATTTGTTATGTTTATTTTAAATTGAAGTTGAAGATTGTTTATTTTAATGTTGTGTGTGATGTTATTTTAATTGATGTGAACATGCTAATGATTATAATTAATGTTTTTTGTGATGTTATTTTAACTGAAAATGAAATTGAGAATGATTTTAATTAATACGAAAATAATTTTAATTGAAAATGAACTTGAGAAATAAGATGAAAATAATTTAATTAATTTTGTGTGTGGTGTTATTTGAATTGAACAAGAAATTAATTAAGATGAAGATGATTTTAATTATACTCAATGTCGTTGTATGTAATGATATTGTTGTGAATTGAAGATTAGAATGAATTTAAATGTTGTGAATTGAAGATTAGAATAAATTTAAATGGATAAGTGAATTGATATTTTTAATCACCGTAATTAAATTATTTAATTTGAAACACATAATTTAGTAAATTCTCATTTATAAATAAATATATGATATGCTTTGACAATTTTATAATCAACAACTAAAGTTAAAATAATGGAATTAAAGAATCAAAACTGAAATTAAATGATATATATTAATTGCATTTACAACATGTCGACTAAAGCTCCTAGCCTAAACGGCATACAAGGGGCGCCCATAATGCTTCGCGACCGAGAGGTCGCGGGATCTATCCCTGCTGCTCGCGAAAAATGGCCAGATCACTGGCCAAATATTTTGGCCTAGTGGTGAGGGATTTCGTCGCCTTTAAATTGGCAACGAGCATATTGGCGACTGGGGCCTTCCCTTAACTATACCGTCACCTTTTTAGATTAAAGAGGGGGGTTAGTTGTGGCCTTGTATACCTAGGTTCGAAACCCAGGTTTCAATTTTTTAAAAACTAATGAAATGGCGACTGTGAAGTCACTCGCCTATTGGCGACAGATGTCACAGTCGCCTAAAGGCGAAGGATACTGCACTCTCACAAATTGACAACGACCACTTGCACTCGCATAAAGGAGACAGATTCAATAATTCTGCCGCCTTTACATTGGCAACGAGCATATTGACGACTGGGGCCTTCCCTCAACTATACCGTCACCTTTTAGATTAAAGAGGGGGATTCCGTCACCTTTCCCCTCTTCTTTTGACAATTTTTTTTTGTGGTGTAAAAACTTTTGCATCTATTTCATTCATGATCGTTACTTCTTGTCAATTGTTGATGATTATAGTAGAGGTGTTTGGATGTTTCTCATTCCACGCAAATTAGATGTTGCAATGCATTTAATCCAAATTTGTAATATGGTAAGCACTCAGTTTGGGCTATTTGTTAAACGTGCTCGCTTAGATAATGGGGTCGAGTTTCGGTCGTCAATTTGTCTTGATTACTATGTTGCTAATGGAATACTATTTGAAAGCTCATGCACAAATACTCCACAATAGAATGACGTCGTTGAACGAATGCATCGTCACATACTAGAGGTAGCACGAGCACTGTGTTTTGAATCGGGATTACCAGTTGAATTTTAGGGTGAATGTGGTGTGCTCACGACTGTTTACGTATCAACAGACTTCCCTCACCGGTGATATCAAATCGCACACCTTTGAGTTTTTGGTTGTCTTGTTTATGCCCATGAGAATTGTTGCAAGGATAAATTTGGAGAGCGAGGAAGTGCATACATATTTGTGGGTTACCCGATCGGGCAAAAGGCTTAACGAGTTTTCGACTTGCAAACTCATAAATTCTACAATTCACTGGATGCTACATTTTTCGAAGACATATTTCTGTTTCGTGGAAACGAGAATATAGATCTTGTCTCGGTCACGAATGAGGCTCATGCTCTAATTCGAGGCTCCTTCGACCCGCCTCATTCCGCACAATTCTGGTCTCGACCATTCACCAAACGTGCTTGCTCGGCCGAACAACAACTTAATCCCACGTTGGCCAAACCGCGGCCCGATCCCACATTGTCCGAGCAGTAGGCCGATTCCACATCGAGTGAGCAACTTGAGCCCACACCGGCTGTGGTCGCCTCTTGCCGACCACTGCCCCCACTATCGAGAGACATACACCGCGAGTAAGTGAAAGAGTCAAGAAACTTCTGAAACACCTTGATGCATATACCACTGACCTTCCCCCCTCGGTCGACCATGCACAACCAACTGCCAATTCGGTATACTCGACGATACATCCTTTATCTTTATTTATCTCCTATGATAAATTCTCTTCCGCTCATAAATCCTTCTAGCGTCCATCGCATCACGTATGAGCCAAAACACTTCTCATAGACAATTCAAGATCCCTTATGGCGTGATGCCATGGCAAAAGAGATTTGTGCCCTAGAACAAAATGGCACATGGACGTTAACTAGCTTGCCCCGTGTTTAGAAGGTTGTTGGCTCCAAATAGATCTACAAAATTAAATTTAAATCCAATGGAGATGTGGAGAGATACAAAGCCTGTTTGGTTGCAAAGGGTTTCACTCAAATATATGGATGGAGTTGACTTTCATGAAACGTTCGCACCTGTCGCAAAATTGGGAACCGTTAGGTGCATGTTATCCATTCTCGTCAAGTGTAATTGGGAGGTTCATCAGTTAGATGTTAATACTGCCTTCTTACATGAGAACGTATATATGAGTATTCCACTCGACTGCTAATTAAAGAGGGTGGCACCCGAGTGTGTATGCTCCAAAAATCTCTTTATGACTTTGTCAAGCTTCCCGAAACTGTTATGAGAAATTCACCCAAGGTCTAGTCACCATTGGCTTCCGCCAATCTATGCACGTAGCAATCTTGAATACGAAATAATATTCAACCAAGATAGCAATTCACAAAAGTAAACAAACAAGATATAAAACACAACACACAAGTATTTAAGTGGTTCGATCAATGTGATCTACATCCACTGGACAAACGAGTTCAACTTTGATTGATTAAGAATGTTTACACACTCATTCACTCGGAATAGGATTTATCCTTACTTCACCCGTGAACACACAACTTAAAGACGAATGCTCGTTTCACATCAATCTTTACAAAATACAAGTGCCAGAGTATTTATACTAATCAACGGTGATTGCTGCAGAGTGTTGAAAACGTGAAACCGTTAGTTTGTTGTAACAAACTCACGTGTTCCGCAATTGCCCAATGAAAATGACAACTTTGCCCCTTTACTTGTAACTCATAACAAATCCGCCTATTCAGAAGACTTATCAACTGACTCCCCTCAGCTGATCTCCTCTTTTAATCTCCAACTTAGTCAAAAGACTAACTCTGTTGATAGACATCTACTCAGTTGATCCAACCCTTCTGATCAAACCAACTTAGCTGATTCTAAGCACCACCTTCACAGCTGACTGAAATCCTTCAACTCATCTGATATGAGATTATGAGATAACACTCACAACGTTCCAACATGAGGGATTGGGAGTCATTTACTTTTGGGCTATTTGTTTATTTCGGCCCACACCTATGCTTCTAGTTAGCTTAGTATTTTAGGCCCATATTTACTTCATCCTTGTATATATATTTGGAGGGAGTACGTTTCTTTACAAACATGAAAATCACTGAAGAAAATTATTGTATTGTTGATAATACTTTCTGAGCTAAAAGGTTGATGAAATGAAACAATATTAGAACATGAAAAATCAAATCATCTGTTTTCAAATAATATAAATGCATTATGTTTATCAGATCAGATGAAACTTTTTTCATTTATTGAAAAAGAAAAATCAACTATATATCTTAGAGGGACTTAGCCAGCTTATGACAGACAGCTTGATATGATGTTAGAGAAATCACCATTTTTACTGAAAAATTACTCTAAACTGGAAGGATTTGGGATTACTAATTTTAAAGTCAGAATCATATCCACTGCAATTGCTTGGATAAGAGTTAATAAATTAAGTTTTAAAGATGAGTATATCTAAAATTCTAGTATTTTAGCCAAGTGAATTTGTAGTTAAAGACCACAGTCCAGGGAGATCAGAAATACTTAAACCAAATAAAAGCTTAATTTTGCTTATGAAATTATTGGATAAGTAAATCTTGACATTTATCATTGAATTTACATTTGTTTTTTCTAACTAGTCTACAAAAATGTGGCCTTCTAAAAACATTATGAATCTCATCTTTTGTTGAAGCCGGAGATGAGATCAACGAACAAATCCTGACTACACGGAATGGTGAGGCCACCCATTGGATGATGGAACCCGAATTCCTCTTCAGCTTGACATAACAACTCTTGAAACGAAGGATGGTTCAAGTATGATACTGGAATTACAAACCGCTTCTTTTCGTTCTCCCCAATGTAAACAGCCAAGTGGCCTTTTGGGACTTCAGCTGATCTCCTTTCACTGGACAAAGATCGTGTCAAGATTTGGCGGATGGCCATTTTGTATGAAGTAACAAAAACTGAAAATTGTTGTGAAATAAGTGAAAGTTTAGATTTTGAGGATTTGTTGCTGGTTGTAGTTGAGGAATATATGTGTATTGTATATATAGGCAAACATATATGATAGTTTAGAAACAAAAGCACATGGAGACTAACATTGAGTTTTCTTCCAATATTTAATATAAGGCCCCATCACTTATCCTGTACAACAGAAGAAGCCTCCTCTCAATGTTGTATTTAGACCACAACAGAGCCCACGCATGAGAGTACATCTTTCGTATAATGAATCGACACTTTGAAATCGTATAGGAATGATTATATAGTAAAAATAAATCCATGTGATCTTGTCTGAATCAAATCTTTATCATCTTCAATTTTCGGCATTCAGGAGAAGAAGTAATATGGTAGGGGCCATAAGGGCAATCAGCGCATGAGGAAGAACATGCTTTTGTCTCTCAATTTCTACTACATGATATATACAAAATGAGATATTACATGACTTTTCTTGGCATTTTGTTATCAGTAATACGGACTTGGATGGTGGTCGATGAGCATAATACCCTACCACTTACGACAAAGCTAGGCAACTAGCAGCTCGACCACTACAAGAAACAGGGGGAATAGCGACGAAAATTTCATTTTGTTGTTAATAATTTGAAAAGCAATGAAAATTATATTTCGTCGCTTATATTTTGCAATGAAATAGACAATTTTGTGGCTACTTTCTTGAAATTAATTTTTGCAATGAAATTAAAATATTTCATCACTAAACTAGCAATGAATTATTTTACTTTGTTGTTAATAATTAGAAGAACAATGAAAATTATTTTCGTCGCTAATATTTTACTATGAAAAATGAAATTTTTGTGGCTTATTTTGTGGATTTAATTTTGGCGAAGAAATGAAAAGATTTCATCGCTACACTAACAAAAAAATATTTCATTTTGATGTTAAAATATTAGCGACGAAATATAATTTTTTTTGGCTAGTTTTGTGGATTTAATTTTTGCGACGAAATTAAAATATTTCATCGCTAAACTAGCAATAAATTATTTTATTTTGTTGTTAATAATGATTAGAACAACAATGCAAATTAGATTTCGTCGCTAATATTTTGCTATGAAAAAAATTGTTGCTAGTTTCTTAGAATTAATATTTGCGACAAAATTGAAATATTTTACCGTTATACTAGCAACAAATTGTTTTATTTTGTTGTTAATAACCAGAAATACAATGAAAATTATATTTCGTCACTAATATTTTGCGATGAAATAGAATTTTTTGTTGCTAATTTCTTGGGATTAATATTTGCGACGAAACTAAAATATATATTTAATGACTACACTAGCAACAAATTGTTTTATTTAGCCGCTATTATTTTGCGATGAAATAGATTTTTTGTGGCTAATTTCTTGAAATTAATATTTGCAACGAAATTAAAATATTTCATCGCTACACTTGCAACAAATTATTTTATTTTATTGTTAATAATAAGAACAACAATGGAAATTATATTTTTTCGCTAATATTTTAGCGACAAAATTGAAATTTGCATGACCAATTTTTGTGGATTTAATATTTACGAGAAAATTAAAATATTCCATCTCCATATTAGCAACACAATGTTTTATTTTATTGTTAATAGTCAGAACAATGATGAAAATTATATTTCGTCTCTAATATTTTAGTGATAAAATATAAATTTTCCACTACAAAATTTGCTCCATATCGCGAGGGAAATTACTAAGGGAAAAAAATCCCTCACAAAAGGTGAGAGATTAGTGAGGGAATTAATGGGTGAGGGAAAATACCGAGGGAAGAAAAAACCCTTGTTAAATGCCTAGGGAAATCAAATCCCTCAGCATTTACTGAGGGATTTGGCAAGGGATTCAATATTTAAAAATTGCTGAGGGATGGACCCTCAGTTTTCGGCCATGTCATTTAATCAAATTAATCAGAGTTAAATTTTTTAGGCCGGAAAATACGTGAACAATGTAAATATTTATCTATAAATTCTGAAACAAATCCTGTATATCTGTAAAAAAAAAAAAAAAAAAAAAAGTTTGGATACTAAATCATACATATATATATATATATATATATATGGCGTTTAGGATTTTATTTTAAATAAAAATATATATTGTGCTTGATTTTCAGAAGTTTTAAACAGTACGTATTATTTACTATCCTTTTGAATTGGAAAATAGAATTATACAATTCAAATTATAAAATTGGGAAAGAGAATTATACAATTATAATGTTAATTGTTAACACATAAAAAGTTAATTAATGTATATATATGTGGAGGAGAAAAAATTAAATATAATTATTGATAATAAAATCTTTTATAATATTTGTATTGAAAAAATATAAAATGTATGTGTGTTATCAATTATAAAAAATAAGCAATCAAGTTTAAATTAAATAAATTAAAAAAAAAAAACTGAAAATATAACATATATATGGATTGTATTCAAAATATAACGAAAATAGCTCCTAGTCCAACGGTAAAGGGGGCGCCCATATGCATAATCAAGACCGAGAGGTCCCGAGTTCGACTCCCCTCGCACACACACAGTTGAGGCAATTAAATGGTGGCCATGGAGAAATTGCTGAAAGGGTTCGAATTTTTTGAATTTATTTACTACATTTTCGCTGAGGGGGGAAATCCCTTGCTAAATATACTAAATTAAAATCTAAATTAAAAAATTAAAATAATTGAATTTCCCTTGCTATTTCTGAGGGGTATTTTCCCTTTTTATTGCTGAGGGAAATATTCCCTTCCTATTCCCAAGGGATTCTATACAATTGCTGAGGAACATTTTGTCTAGGGAAGTGGGCCCTTTCGAATTCCCTTGTTAAATGCATTGGCAAGCAATTTTTCCTCCCTAAATCCCTTTCTATTGGGAGCGAATTTTGTAGTGTTCATTAATTAAAAATGGTTGTCGTTTAAACATAATAACGGAAGAAAGTTTGAGTGCATGCATAGTGTGAATCAATAGAGACGATTCCAACACTTTGATGTTTGAAAATAATAGGATCAATATAATTTCATTTACTTTTACTCATTAATTTTACAAATTAAGTTTTTTGTTTGATTTATTAAGGGTATAATTTCTTGATTTCATTATTTATAATTTGTTTTATGTGTTAATACTGTTTTCTTGATTTCTCCAAATTTCGTGTCTTATAAATCAGTTTGAATGTTTACAAAAATATTTATAAATATGATGATGCAAATGAAGACGGACATAAAGATGAGATGATGAAGATTAATGTAATATTATAATTTTTTTTGGAATTGTTAAAGTAACATTGATTTTTTACAATTGAAATTGTTTTAATAATTACAATATATATATAATTGTTACAAGTTAAAAATTAATCAATTAATATATATATATATATGTTAAATAAATAAATTAACTAAATTAGTAACAATCGAATACATATATAATTAATATTAAAAACTTAACCAAAGAGTTGTCTGCCCGAGTAGCGGGCGCCAAGTTGCGGGTGCGAGTTGGGTTGGTCGAGTGCGGAAGTAGGTTTAGCGAAAGATTCGTAAATCGGATATCCATAGCCAAATATTAGCGAAGAAAATATGAGTTTCAGAGAAAAAAATATTTTACGTCCCATAACTTTCACCTTTTTTGAAAAACGTCCCAAAAAAGATAAAAGTTTAATTTACGTCCCATAACTTCCTAAATTGGTTAATTTACGTCCAATTTACGCCGGAGACAACAAAAGACGCCGGAAAATGTCACGTGCTCGTCACGTGCCCATAAAAATTGGGGGAATCCGGCAAAAATAATGACCTGGATCTTAGGTGGCATTTTCTAATTGATAAAAAATGAAAATTAGAAAAATTAAATATGACATGTCAAATGAAATAAAATGAAATGCCGTGAAATGTAAATGTAATTCAAATGTAAATGAAATTCAAACAAATGATTTTCCCCAAATTAAACACTTAATCAAAAAAGAAGAATGCATCCCAAAACCCGTTCTTACGCATCTTTCCCCAATGAACTCACCAAATTGAACCCTAATCAATGAACCCACCAAAAATCATTTGTAAATCGAGTCTGTGAGGGGTGATAATCCAAGAAGGAGGGCACCTTATACAACATTCACGCTGGTTGTACAAGGCATTTACACAAAACAAAGGAGCAATGGTGTTTGTACGAAAGAAAGGTGCAATGGACTGGCCACACCCAAAATATGGTAAGTTTCCTCTCTTTAAAGTGTGTAGGTAAAAAATGTGGGTGTGTGTGTTAAATGAACATGGGTTGTTGTGTAAAGTAGTATAAAAAATGCGTAGGTCCCTTTCCCAACAGTGTGTGGTCCCTTTGTGTATGTCCCTTTGTGTGATGGAATCTTATTCTATGGTTTTTCTTTGTATTTTATTTTTTTTGCAGATTTCAAGAGTAAATATCTTACTGTTGTAGTATATTTTGGGGGGCAATTTGTGAATATGCCAAATACTGTGTATGAGGGGGGTGATAGGCTTGTATTCGATTGGATTAAGGCTGATGAATTAAAAGTTTCTGATTTAGTTGAATTTAGGGATAAAGCTGGTATTAAAGCTGACTGTAAATACCATCTAAGAATGAGGGATGGTTCATTTAAAATGGTATGTGATGATGAAGATCTTAGGCTATGGGCTAATATGTATCTAGTTGATAGAGAACTTCATATATATATTGAAGTAATTGAAGTTGAGAGTGCAATAGGAGATGAGCCTCAAAATGAGTTTCAAGAAATTCTTGAAGTTGAATCTGACCTTGGCTCTGACTATGACTCATTTGAGGACTCCGATTTTGTTATTGGATGTGAATTAACTGATAATGACGATGAAATTTTTGAGGGTGAAGTGGAAATTGTGGAAGGTGATTTAGAAACAGTAGACCCTAACAATATGTTTGATGGTACAATGAGTGTTTGGGTTGATAATTTGAGAGACATGAGTGAAAGTGAGAATCCAAGTGAGTTTGGGGGTGGAAATATGGGGGAAAGTGGTGCTCCACAATCTATAAATGGGAAGGATAAGGGTAAGAAACTTGTAGAAGCTGAGAGTGAGAGTGAGAATGAGGATGAAAGTGATTTTGAAAATGATGTAGTTGATGGGGATTTGGAGGACTTTGATGAACATAGGTTGTCTGAAGATGATGATGAGGCCCCTAGTGCTCCTGTTTTTAATCCACAAACAACTTTTAACCCTGAATTTATCTTGAGTCAGATGTTTGCATCTAAAAAAGATTTTAGGAAAGCTGTACAATCACATGCCATTAAAAATAGAAGAAATGTGCACTTTCCAAAAAATGATAAAAGAAGAATATATGCCAAATGTGTTGAAAATTCTTGTAAATGGCATATTCATGCGTTGAAGAAAGAAGGTGAGCTTACATTTCAGATCAGAAAGTACTATAGCAAACACACTTGTGCACCTTCTCAAAAGGTGAAAAATCTGACTGCCACTTGGTTGATGGAAAAATTTGTTCAAAAATTTCATTCTGATGGAAACAGGGATGTAAATGGGTTTATGTTAGATGCACAACGTGAGGTTAGATGTGAAGTGTCTAGGAACCAGGCTTATAGAGCCAAATACATGGCTTTGGCAAAGATAGAGGGTGATGCTGATGTGCAGTATTCAAAACTGTGGTCATATGTTGAGGAACTTAGAAAAAGTAACCCTGGATCAACCATTATCCTAGGGACAACTGAGGATAGAAGATTTGATAGGTTCTATGTGTGCTGGAATGCTATGAAAAAAGGTTTTTTGGCTGGGTGTAGACCTATCATAGGGGTTGATGGTTGCTTCTTGAAAAGCAAATATGGGGGCAACTTATTGACAGCAGTGGGAGTTGATGGAAACAACAATTTGTTTCCCGTTGCATATGCTGTTGTAGAAAAAGAGAATGGGGAGATATGGGAGTGGTTTCTAAGAATGATCAAGAGGGATCTAGAGATTGATGGGGAGGAGTTTACCTTCATTTCAGATAAACAAAAGGGTTTAATTTCAGCATTAAACAATGTTTTTCCTGGTACTGATCATAGGTTTTGTGTAAGGCACATGCACAATAACATGAAATCTGCTGGTTTCAATGGACTTGCATACAAGCAAGTTTTATGGAAAGCAGCAATGAGCACCACAAAAGGTGAGTATAAAGCTGCAATGGAGGAGATGAAAGAGTTGAACCAAGCTGCTTGGAAATGGTTTAACAACAAGCCTCCAAAGCAATGGTCAAAGGCATATTTCTCTGAAAAAAGTAAATGTGACATATTGTTGAATAATGTGTGTGAATCATTTAATTCCACCATTTTAATTTCTAGAGATAAGTCCATTATAACCATGCTTGAATGGATCAGAGAATACTTGATGAAGAGGCTACAAAAAAATAGGGACACAGCTTCTATGAAATGGACAAAACAATTGTGTCCTAGGATTCAAAAAATTCTAGAGAGAAATACAGAGATGGTGTCTGATTGTATACCAATTAAGGGGAATGACATCCATTACCAAGTCTCTTGCTTTGATGGAAGACAATTCACTGTGGATTTGGCCAAGCATACTTGCTCTTGTAGAGCATGGCAACTTACTGGTATTCCATGCAGTCATGGTATATGTGCTATCTTGAGGCAAGGCCTAAACCCTATTGCTTTTGTAAACGAATGTTACACTGTTAGCACTTACCTGAAAGCATATGAGCATACCATTTATGGAATAAACCATGATCAATTGTGGGGAGATACCTTGTACATACCTCCTATGCCTCCTAACTTTGGGAAAAGGCCTGCAAGAGGAAGAAAGGGAAAAAAGAGAAGGCTGGAGAAAGGTGAGAAAGAGGGGAAGGGGGTGGCCAACAAAAGAAGAATGAAAAGACAACAAACAACAATTAAATGCAGCAAGTGCAGACTGCCTGGGCACAATGCAAAGACTTGTAAAGCGCAAAGGGTACATAAATCTAACATCTTTAACAATTAATATGTATTATATTGTTTTTAACTTTAATAATTAATATGTAATATTATTTTTCACAGAGAGAAGGTGAAGGGAGTGGGACAGTTGTTAATGAGAATGAAAAGAAAGGGGCACAGAAGAAAGGAAGAAAGGTACTGGTTTTCTTAATTATGTATTGTTTCATTTGTATTGTATTGATCATGTTCAGTTCTGATTATGTTAATATTTTTTCAGAAAGTTCATGTTCAAGAAAGTACAAGTGCACATGAGGATGATGAGGTAGTTATTTAATTAATCTGATAATTAATGTTGATGATGATCAAGACTAACTATGCTGCAATTTGGTTGTTTAGGTACTGGTTGCACCACCAATAATCACTAACGAAGAAGATGATTCTGAAATTCACATTGATACACAAGTTAGTACCATAACAAGCTGTAATCAACCAATTCCACAACCTATTCAAGGTCCTTCCATGCATGATCAGTTACAGTTGGGACAACCAAAAGCGTCAAGGGTTCACATGAGGAAACCTCCACGTTTTGGAGAAGGACATTTTAGTAGAACTCCATTTGTACCCCCCCAATCAAAGGAGAAGAACAAAGTTATTGTGGAAGGTGGGCAGAAATATATACACTTGTCTTCTCAGACTAGTAAGAAGGGGAAGGGCAAGAAGAAGTGATGATGAAAAACCTTTTTTTTGCAACTATTTTGATGTAATTTGCAAAAGTAATGACATCTTGAACATTTTGATGTCATGTCATGTATTTTGCAAAGTTTTTATGATGTAAAAGGTCAACATTGATACCTTGTGATTTTTGTGATCTGTCATTATGAAATTTGTGATATGATAACTATTTATGTGATGAAGGTAGGCTATTTGGGTTTTTGTTAATTTTTGTTAATTTTATTTGGGTTTTTGTTAATTTTTTATGTTTGATTGAAAAGAAATCGAAATTTGTGATGTGGGCAGCGGTAATTTTTGTTATAGGCTTGATAGTAAATGCTGGGTTTTTTCTTTATGGTGAAAATTGTGTGAATTTCTAGCTATTGATCATGTTCGATTTCAATGTATATGTTTCTTTCTGGCTTCTTCTTCTTCATCTTTCCTGGAATTATTTGGACTGTTTGTGCTGAAGTAGAATGAGGTTTATGCTTTGTTGTTTTAAAGGTTATTTGGTTAATGTATATCCCAAAACGGGGAATTGGAATTTCTTTTTTGATTTGGGGATATTGCCAAGCTGATCTGCTTATTTGTATTAGAATTTTACAACAGCTGTGCCAAGAATGATATTTACTAAAAGATGCAGAAATGCTTTTCATTGTTCTCCATTACTTTGCTCTTCTAGAAAACAGTCACAATTTATTTGTATTTGGGTATTTCTGCCTCTGCTAGCACTAGAGATTGCAATTTTCTGCCTCTGCTAGACTCTGTCAAATGAACACAAGAAAGACATGACTATTCTTTCAAAATGAAATCAAGTGAGTTTTGCTTAGTGTTAGTGCTCTGGGCCAAGCATCTCCTCCCGTGACCGCGTTTTCCACAGACCAAGCAGCAGCATTCAACATGATTGAGACTATAAATAGGAAATCAAAAATAGATGCATATGATCCAGAAGGAAATATATATTGGATGACATATGCAGGGACATAGAATTTAGAGATGTCTATTTCATCTATCCAACAAGACCAAATTTCATTCATTTAACAAAGGTCAGAGTGGAAGTGGCAAGTTTACTGAACATAAAATTTCATTCATTTAACAAAATAAAGAACCTTGTTACAACAACATTCAGCATTACATCAACCTAACATCTTCCAACTATGATCTTGTTTGTTAAAACCATCACCAACCAAATTACATGAAATTTTGAACAAAGCTACACATACAGAAATTACAAGTAAGAATTTAAGTACAATTCTAAAAAAATTATTTGACATCTTCAGTTGCAAAACTTGCAATTTCAACATCTTGTTATCTTTCTTCAATTCCCTCATCTCTGTTTCCAGTTTACCATTTGCATCCTGTAGAATTCTTGATATTTCCTCCAATTTTTCACCCATCTTTTCAAGATTTGTGTTCTCTGCTCTCAATTCATTCGTCTTCTTCAATAAGCCAGGAATTATTTGTCTAGCTCTATCACATACGACCGGGTCTTTCCATTGGAAGAATTTACAATAACCAGGATTCTATTAGAAGAGAAGACAAACAAACAAACATTAAATAAATCGAGATGAACAAACAAAAGGAATGTAAAAATCGCGACACACACTTACGGGATACTTTTCACAACCCAAAAATCTTCGCCCAACATTTTCACCCTTCCAACTGGTTGTGATGGTCGCCGGTCGATGGCAATAGCATCGCACATCATCAACACTCGAACTCGAATTACAATCAGCCATTTAACCCACCCTCGCAGCAGCGTGAAAAATTAGGGTTCTTACTTTTTTTTCATTTCTATTGTTTTTCTTTTATTTGATTTGAATAAACAAAAGTGTTTCTTACTTGAGAATATAAATTCAGAAAAACGTGTTTTTCATTCTATTCTTTTATTTATTTTATTTGTCTTTTTTTTTTATCCACATGGCATATCTATTTGGCATACTTTTCCACACTGTACCACTAGCGTCGGTTTTCCCTAAAAAAAATTGCGCACGTCAGTGAAACGACGTCGTTTTGTGTCTTTTTGTTGTCTCCGGCGTAAATTGGACGTAAATTAACCAATTTAGGAAGTTATGGGACGTAAATTAAACTTTTATCTTTTTTGGGACGTTTTTCAAAAAAGGTGAAAGTTATGGGACGTAAAATATTTTTTCCTCATGAGTTTCATCGCTAACATTTGCAACCAAATAAAAATATTTATCACAAAAAAAAATTGTCGCTAATTCTAATATTTCTGTCGCTAATGCGAGTTAGCGATGAAATAAGTTCATCGCGGGATTTGTTTCTATACACCCGTCGCTAACGTGTTTGCGACAATTTTTTTATTTTTGTCTCTAATATTTTGCGATGAAACTCATATTTTCGTCGTTAATATTTTGCGATGAAACTCAAATTTTCATTGCTAATATTTGCGACAAATTTTTTTTGTCACAAACACGTTAGCGACGGGTGTATTGCAACAAATCCCACGACAAAATTATTTCATCTCTAACTCAAGTTAGCGATGAAAATATTAGAATTAGCTACAATTTTTATCTCCGCTAAATTGCAGTTTTCTTGTAGTGGACCTCTACGTACCATTGCTTAAAATCTAAATAAAGTTGATGAGCAATCCATGTGATTCTTCATATATTCACCACAAAAATCTAAATCCTATATATACAGCTAGCATTTTTCTAAATTACATCCAACAACAACTCCTCAAAAAATACTTTAAACTATCTCTGCTTTCACTTATCTCACAACATTTTCTTTATAACAATGGCCATTCTTCAAATGCTAAGGCGATCTTTATCCAGCGAAAGAAGATCAGGAGTTGATGTTCCAAAGGGCCATTTTGCTGTTTATGTTGGGGAAAACGAGAAGAAGCGCTTTACTGTTCCAGTCTCATACTTGAACAACCCTTCGTTCCAAGAATTGCTATTTCAAACGGAAGAAGAATATGGTTTTGATCATCGAATGGGTGTGCTAACCATTCCATGTAGTGAGGATTTATTCACTAATGTCATCTCTGGATTTAGTAGAAGATGATATATCATAGATTATAGAGTAGAAAACAATTTTATCCAAGAAATGCAGACAGAGTATATGAATATACATATATGGAAACTTAGTGATCAAATTTCAGATGCAAAACCATTATCTGTTTTGAGTATCTTTCTTTATTGTCTTTATTTTTTAACAAAATAATTAGTAGCCATTATCAAATTTTTCTTTCAACATGTGCAACTTTAATAAAAATGCAGGCCTCAATCCTCGTCCTCCAATCCCAACTCTTCGACTCATATGTCGAAGATTGAGTTGTCTTTTTATCTGAAGCCAACCGAATCATCAGATATTGCTAATGCTTCATATTCAAGGCTTGTCCAGAACGGAACTCCCTCGTAGTTCTGTTGCTCCTCATTTGGCCGGGCAAGGAGTCTTATTCCGGCCAAACCTTGAACATGAGCCATTAGTAAACTCTGGCGATTCATTTGGCTTCAGAAAAAGAGGCACCTCAATCTTCGACATATTATTCGATGAGTTGGGATTGAATGATGAGGCATGCATTTAATTCTAAAATTTGCACATGTCGAAAGGAACATTTAATTTGTTAACGGCTACCAACTATTTTTGTTACAAATTACAGGACAAGAAAGTAAAGAAAGAAACCGAACAAAATCTAAAATTGAAGGATTAGAATTCCCGTTGTTGTTTCACACTAATGATAATAAATTAAGGAGCGAAGATGTAGAGAAAAAAATTTGTATATGAGAAACAAACTTTCGGGCACTCACACAATTTAGCCTTTATTAATTGTCCATCCATTAACAATTTATTCCATTATTTTCTCCAGTACTTAAATTCTTCATTTCCTTTTGATGAAGAGCAAGATGAGTCCGATTCGAGGGCGAATCGTCCCTCACCCGGAGAGAGTGATGAAGATCAAACTGCGGAATAAATATTAGACTTTGTCACTTTTAGTCCTTTTGGAGACTTGTTTGTTTAGTTAGTTACAGCAGTTAGTGTAGGTTGTTAAATGCCAAACTGCTTGTTATCTTTGTAAGGTGAGGCTATAAATACCTCCTGCGTAAGATGGATTGGTGGTTGTTGATTTGAAGAATAATATCAGTGGGTTTACTTGTGGGTTAAAACAGATTGTGGGTATTATTGATTGTTCATACGTATTCGCGTGTTCTTGTATATGTTCGTCGTATTGTGAAGGCTGCGCTACATCACCTTAATTTCTTGTCATCACTGTAATTTTACCTGACGTAATAGACTATATAGTTTTTCCCTTCCTTTTGAGGATTTTCTACATCATCGTATCGTGTTATTGCCTTATTTACTTTACGCGCTTTAATTTACTTTTGTCGTCACTAATTTTATTGATCCAAAAAAGAAGTACCGTGAACACCTATAGGGGGAGGGGAAATACATACACAAGTTATCAAAGTCGGGTGAGATGTCCAAATGACCGAGTCCTATGAAAATACTTGATAAATATTTTAACAAGACTTAAACAAATACACTCTATATGCAGAAATAATGATATGTCATTTTATACTCCTTGTGAATAACTAAGTAAAGATTAGATTTTTACACACACCAAAACTGGTTTTGCCCAACAACTATATATGAAAACGGTTTTCTTGTGTATAATGCTTAAGTGTATGATCAAAACAGATTTATGCAGTATCAAATAGATAACAAATAATGATCAACAAGTAATAATAAGAAATTAAGTGAAGAACAATAAGTAAAGAACACAAGAACTTATAGTGGTTCGCAGGCTAAACCGCTCCTACATCCACTTTTCCTTATTTAACAGGATAATATATCCCTTGATATGTAGGAACTAACTTATTTTATGGTGCCAAAGTGCACCCTCCTCCTTTTCTTCTCTTCTCTTGATTTCTTACAACTCACCCTTGTTGTAATACGTACTCTTAAACTTGAACCCAAACAATACTCTCAAACTATCTCTCCAACAGAAATTATGATTTTCTTTTTTCCAATTAATGTGATATCCTTTACAATAAAGTTCAGTGTATGTAATACCCAAGAAATTTTACCATGTATTATAATAGTGTATAAGATATTATTTTAAAAATGAATTAATACTAATTATTTCGTATATATTTAAAGAGGATATTTGATATAGCACACACAAAAATATTTATTTCCCAAGTTCTCTGTTGGATTTATTTTATTTGAATTATAATGCTAAGATGAATATTTTTAGCATCCAAATTCGGTTAAATCATTTCCCCAATTTTCTCTCGTTTGTTTTATTTAATGAAGATATTAAAATTTAAATGTTGAAAGCCAAGTCAAATACGAAAATATTTAACCGTTTATAATATCTTATTTTTCTCAACTAAATCTATCACCCTCTTTTTTAGATTACACCGTAATTTTTCAGAAGTAGTGATCGAAAATATTTTCTTTGCTGTAAACTTAAATTGATTTTCTCTACACTGGCCGTGTCTCAGTTTAAAGTCTTCAAAAGCAGTAAAGTTTTCTTCCTTCTTTTTATAAAGTAATTAATTTTCTATATTATGTACTTGTTGGAGTTTGTAGTTATATTAGATGGATTCAAAATATTAATTTATAATAACTGAACTTTGATCCATGAACACGTGATTTATGGAATTAATAGTAGATTGTAGTCATATTCGTGTGTTGATTTAATTAATATTTATATTTAATAATTTAGTAATCAGATTAATTATGTGATATGTATTAGTTAGATATAATACTTTTAAGCCAGACTATTTATTACTTTAGGTGACAAGGAGGAAGACATTTCATTGCATGCATTCGTATGCATCCACGACATTAATTTGAGGTGGGGTTTATATTGCTTTATACTCTACCGTGGTTGGTAAAGATGCATTTGTTATTCTTTATTAAATGCTCTAAATAAACTGTTTGAGTGATTGATATATGAATTTAATGTGTGTATGTTATTCGATTGACAAAGTTAATGTGTGCATGCGATTCGATTGGTAAAGTAATGTGTGCATGCAATTCGATTGGCAAAGTAATGTGTGCATGTGATTCAAGTGGCAAAGTTTCTAATAGCCAGGGATCCTGACGAGGGTCCAGGATCGACGGGTCCTCGGGTTCAACCCGCTGTGCTCAATGACAAAGTATATATGGGCAAAGTATATGTGGGCAAAGTATATGTGTTTACATTAATGTTGGCAATGTATATGTGGGCAAAGTATATGTGTATAATGGCAAAGTATATGTGTATACTTTAATGTTGGCGAAGTATGTGTGTTCAATGGCAAAGTATATGTGTTTACATTAATGTTGGCAAAGTATATGTGGGCAAAGTATACGTGTTTACGTTAATGTTGGCAAAGTATATGTGTTCAATAGAAAAGTAGAGTGTTTAATTTAAAGTTGGCAAAGTATATATGGAAATGTTATTTATTCTACGTTGATGACTTGACTGTTTATTTTCAGTATTTAGTTTGGAATAACTTGACTCCACTGAGTGTGCTTGCATACTCACCCCAATATTTAACATTTCAGGATAATGAGCTGATGGCGAGGAGGAGCGGTGGATGACGACGAATTAGTATTACTCATCATTTAGTAAAATAAACTTGACTAATTTATTTATTTATTAAGTTTTTCATGAGATATTGAAACATGATGCAGTTGACATTTTAGATTCCTTTTAAGACATCTATTTATTCATCGAGTCGTCCGCTGTTATTCAAGTAATTTTATTGTTAAACATATTGGAAATTCTCGTTCCTTAGGTTAAAATTTTAGTTCGTGCCCCTTTACTTTGATTTTGCTTTCCATTTTTACAAAATCTACTTTTAAAAAAATTGGGGTGTGACAGTGTAAATGCTAGGATATCATTTCATTCATTTGCTAAGCTTTGGATTAATAATAAGTTTCTACCTAGAGGGAACTAAAGAAACCACTAAAGTAAATGTTTAAAAGTTTAATACGAATGCCTTGAGTTTTTGAATGCTTGTAGAATTCTTGCAATAGCTTCAGCTTGTGTATGTTCTCGTAAACTTGAAAAGATTCCAGTTCTACTTTATTTATAGATGTGAGAAACTATCCGTTGGAGAAGATAGAGTCACAATCCATAAATTTGAACATTTGCATTGTTCAAGGGTGTGCATGCAAATAGTAAATGGAATCACATGCATTTATGAAAAATTCATTCAATCTTCAGAGTTTTTTTTTTTAAAAGGTAAAAATAGTGTGTTTATAGCAAAATTGAGTACACACTACAAAAAATGTCTCTATTAGAGACCGTATAGGAGGTCTCTACACACGTTAGAGACCGATTTGAGACCGTCTTATAGTGGTCCTTATTTCATCTGTACATGATATTCAGAGACCGAATTTATGAAACAGTCTCAAATTAGAGATCGATTTTTGGTCGGTCTCTAAATTAGAGACCGACAATTCGGTCTTATAGTGGTCCTTATTTCATTGGTACCTGATATTCAGAGACCGAATTTATGAAACAGTCTCTAAATTAGAGACCGACAATTCTGTCTTATAACGGTCCCTAAACGTGAGTCGGCCCGACCTATTTTCGGGCCCTAAAACACAAATCGATCTATACTCTATAATTAGGGACCGAATATTTCGGTCTCTAAATAATAATATAACACCCACACCCACTCGATACCCGACCCAGCAACCGACACCCCCGACCCAACCCCAACCCAGCAACCGTCACCCCTGACCGACCCGATACCCGACCCAGCAACCACTCGATACCCGACCCAACAACCGACACCCCCGACCCAACCCCAACCCAGCAACCGTCACCCCTGACCGACCCGATACCCGACCCAGCAACCGACACCCACACACTCTTTATTTACCCACACCCACCCTTTTTATTTACCCACACCCTTTTTATTTAAATGACCATTTTATTTTGGCCCACCCGATACCCGACCCAGCAACCGACACCCACACCCACCCTCCTTATTTATCCACACCCACACCTGACCCAACCCCAACCCAGCAACCGACACCCCTGGCCCGACCCGATACCCGACCCAACAACCGACACCCACACACTCTAAATTAGAGACAGAACCGACACCCCCGACCCAACCCCAACCCAGCAACCGTCACCCCTGACCGACCCGATACCCGACCCAGCAACCGACACCCACACACACTCTTTATTTACCCACGCCCACCCTCTTTATTGACCCACACCCACCCTCTTTATTTACCCACACCCTTTTTATTTAAATGACCATTTTATTTTGGCCCACCCGATACCCGACCCAGCAACCGACACCCACACCCACCCTCTTTATTTATCCACACCCACACCCACCCCTGACCCAACCCTAACCCAGCAACCGACACCCCTGACCCGACTCGATACCCGACCCAACAACCGACACCCACACACTCTAAATTAGAGACCGACAATTCAGTCTTATAACGGTCCCTAAACGTGAGTCCGCCCGATCTATTTTCCGGCCCTAAAACACAAATTGATCTATACTCCCCACCCTTACCCACCCTCTTTATTTACCCACACCCACATCCTTTTTATTTAAATGACCATTTTATTTTGGCCTTTATGGGAATTGATCCCTGGTGGATGGGTGTCCAGAAATGGGCACCTACCCACTTTGACAAGTAATTGTCTTGGGTAACTTTTAAAATTAATTATATACATATATATTTAATTTCTTTATTGTATATGATATAAGTAATAAATTTTCTAAGCTTCATTTGTTAAATTATTTCACATATATTAATTGATAAAAATTATTTAATTAATTGTAAAAAATCAATGTTACTTTAAAAAGTTTAAAATAATATTAATAACTATTTAAAACTAATAGTTATTCCGACATTTTCGAGAAAAAAATTATTTACGTCCCGTAACTTTTACCTTTTTTGAAAAACGTCCCAAAATAGTTAAAATTTTAATTTACGTCCCATAACTTTTTCAATTGCTTAATTTACGTCCAATTTTCACTGAAAATCCCCAAATTTATGTAAATGGGACGTAAATTAAGCAATTAAAGAAGTTATGGGACGTAAATTAAATTTTTAATTAAAATGGGACGTTATGCGAAAAAGATAAAAATATTCAACAAATGTGTTTAATTCAATATAAAATTAATGTAGTTTATATTATACAATCAAATAAAAAAAATCATAAATTCATTAATTAATTAATTATTATAAAAATCAATTAACTTACCTAATTATTAACTTACCTAATTAGAAAAAAATAATTATAGTATAAATATTATAAAATAAATTATGAATATTAATTAAAATAATAAATAATATTTTAAAATATATGAAAATAAATTTAGAATAATATTTAAATAAGTAAATAATTTATCATAATATCAAAAAAAAAATTAATATGAAAAAAAAATCAAGATTTATTCCTAAGTCAATTAATTACTAGAAAAATCAATTAACTTACCTAATTAATTATTTAAAAATTCAATTAACCTAATTAAAAAAATCAATTAACATACTCAAATAAATATAAATTTTATCTTTAAAATAATAAAAATCTTAAATTAGTTTTTTTATTAAAATTGTCAGAAACTCTTATTAATTAAAACTTAACAATTATTTTAATATTTTAAATATATACAAAAATCCACAAATATTTAAAATTCCCAAATAATTCAAAAAATACTCAAATATATTCAAAATTCTCACCCCTTAATTGAAAGATGGTGATGAACAATATATTTTTTTAACAATTTGTTAATTTTATTATTTTTTATTTTTATTATATAATTTTTAATTTGATATTAGTTCGTACAAAAATGTGTGGACCTACTTTTTGTAATACTTAGATAAATTTTTATATTTATTTGATTACGTTAAAATAAATAAATAATTTTATAATACTTATATTGTAATTATAATTTTTTTCTAATTAGGTAAGTTAATAATTTTTCTAATAATGAATTAGGTAAGTTAATTGATTTTATAATAATTAATTTATGAATAAATGAATCATTTTTTTATATTAAAATAAGTTAATTTATTTGATTGTATAACATAAACTACATTAATTTTATAGTGAATTGTACACATTTGTTGAATATTTTTATCTTTTTCGCATAACGTCCCAAAATAGTTAAATTTTTAATTTACGTCCCATAACTTTTTTAATTGCTCAATTTACGTCCCATTTACATAAATTTGGGGATTTCCAGCAAAAATTGGACGTAATTTAAGCAATTGAAAAAGTTATGGGACGTAAATTAAAATTTTAACTATTTTGGGACGTTTTTCAAAAAAGGTAAAAGTTACGGGACGTAAATAATTTTTTTCTCGACATTTTCTCAACGCTTTTAAATGCTTTATTCCGACATTTCTTCAAAGTACACGTACACTTGATTTTATCGTTAAACATATATTGTGGCCTCATCTTCGCAAAATCAATGAATTTGCGAACTTGATTGTAAAATTCACTGTTCGTACTTCCATCAACCAATTGAGGAGTATAATACATCCACCGACGATCCGGTAGTTCCATTTATAATCAAAATTTTAAGGAAATATATAATTGACATATGTATATAAGATAAATATTGCCATATAACAATCATTTGATCCCGACGTCATTTCGATTCAATCATGATTTTTTTGACATTGTTTATTTTAACATTTGACAATTATTTTACTTTAAAACATAATTCGAATAACAATCATTATATCACGAATTATGATGTATGATTTACTTCTTACTATAATTTATAATCTTAGGAGTATAATTTATAATTACAAAATACAGTTAAACATAATTAAGAACTTAAATTTTTAAAGTGGAAAAATCAATTAAATCGAAGATAAATAAATTATTGGAAAAATAAAGTTGTATATTTGGTGTTTGATGAAATATGGGTCGACATCAGCACGTTTCATAGTCGTTCCAATTTATTAGTAATTTGGAGATGATCATAATACTTTTCAAAATAAATAACTTTAATTAGTACTAGTATTTGATTTATGAAGATAACATTGTCCCTGGTCTATATTATTTACTACTATTATACATATCTATTAATTATATGATGTAATATACATTAAAAGAAAAATATCATAATGTGAACACTTCATAAATTAATTAATTAGAGAAATATAAGAAAACATTAATTTAAACAAAGAGGGAATGAGAAACCTTACGTTGAATTCGAAACGAGATCTTCAAACTGATATTGGAGAGGAAAATCAAGGAATGACCTATTTAGAAGCTGGTTTGTGGGTTAAAATTAAGAGAATGACATGTGATATATATGGACTATTTATTCGCAAGAATGGGGCGTGGGGGCTTTCTTCCGAAGTGTTCAGAGACCGCTAAAATCGATCTCTGAAAACAAACAGTTTGATTTGATATCGACTTGAGACCGCAAAAATCGGTCTCTAAACACAACCGCCTGATTTGGGATCGAAAAATCGGTCTCTACTGTTTAAAATTATCTATATATACAATATTAGGGATAATATTTTAAAGATTTGTATCTTTAAATATTATTCATATCTCTTTAATCGCTAATCTGATATGTCTCTCCCAACGATGGACAAATATTCCTCTTCTCCTAAATTCGATTCCTCCATCTTGAACAAAGTCATATAACTAGATTCGTTGGAAGTGGAGACGGTAGTGCCCGATTAAATTGATTTAGAGATCGTAGTGCCTGATCCAATTGATTTAGAGATCGTAGTGAAAGATTCCACGGATTTAGATAGTGTAGTAAAATAGGGTTGGACTGTTGTGTACTCAAGTCCAATTTTAAACAGGGCCCAATAAAATATATATAATAATGCACAAAAAATTTAATATAAGTTGTTATAGCCCAGCGGCCGGCCTTCGAATATTTAATTACAAGGTTAGTTGTTCAATTCCCAGTTTCAACAATTATCAAATTTTATTTTTTCACCTTCTTTTTTTTTTTTTACTAATAACCTTTAAAAAATTTAAATAATAAAATTTGTAAAACCAATAACAATTTTTTTAAAAAAATTGGCACTCGTTTATGTAGATTATATTTTATTACCTTTTTTTTTTTTACTAATAACTTTTAATAGTCATAAACGTGCAAGTTTTAAATAATAAAATTTGTAAAACTAATAACAATTTTTTTGGTGCATGTATTTTCTTTTATGTATGATATTCGACAACATCATATATATCATTGTATGTTGATAAATATTTTTTGTTGCCTAATTTATATAATAACACTTTTATTAATTGCACTTACTAATAATATCATTAATAGTAATAAAAGTGCAAGTAAAAAAATAATAAAACGTGTAAAATTAATAATAATTAAAAAAAAATAGCACCAGTTTTTATAGATTATGAAAGTGCAAGTACAAATAATGTATCATTAGCATACACTTTTCAGTTATAATATCATACACTTTTCAGTTATAATAACATAAACTTTTCATTAATATATAACTTACACCTTTTCATTAATAAACACATACACTTTTTAGTTATAATAAGATACACTTTTCATTAAATCGATCATACACTTTGCAGTTATAATAACATATACTTTTCATTAATAAAACATACACTTTTCATTAATATATCATACACTTTTCAGTTATAATAACATACACTTTTCATTAATATATAACTTACACTTTTCATTAATAGATCATACACTTTTCAGTTATAAGATCATACACTTTTCAGTTATAATAACATACAATTTTCATTAAAAACCATGTTGCATTTTTCAATATAGTAACATCCACTTTTCATTAAAAAAACAAAGATACACTTTTTAGTTATAAGAACATACACTTTTTCAAAAAAAAAAAAATCGAAAAAAAAAATTGAAAAAAAAAAAATCGAAAAAAAAAAGTCAAAGTTTGACCGTTGACCGGTCAACGGTCAACATTTGACTAGTCAAAGTCTACTCAAGTACACGGTGTACTTGAGTACATACAAGACTTTGGCAGTAAAATATTCTTTTTCGGATGTGGACACTTTGTCCGAGCTTAAAGGATTCTCGCCCGATCCCGACGGTAAGTGATCGATTTACATACGTATAAAACTACCTATCGAAATTTTTTATACCAATTAAAATCTGAATTTTTGGTCTCCAATTAAAATTCAAAATCAGAATTTTAATTTCGGTTTAGAGATTAATATTCGGTGGCTAAGTGGTCTGAAAAACATAATATTAAAGACCGAACTAAAAACAGTTTCTAAACGAGCGGTCAAAATTGGTAGTCAATTTAAATTTTGGGATTCAAATTCTTTTATACCAATTAAAGACTGAATTGTCGATCTCTAAACAAAATTCAAAATCAAAATTTTAATTTTGGTTTAGAGACCGAAATTCGATATCTAAGCGGTCTGAAAATATAATATTAAAGACCGAACTAAAAACAGTCTCAAAACTCGAATTTTTTTCGGATCGGTCTCAAATCAGTCTCAAATAGAGACTGATTTATGTCGGTCTCAAAACTTTAGTCTCTAATCGAGGCATTTTTTGTAGTGACAAGGGGTACTCAAATCCCATTACAAACAATGATTATGATATTGTATACCTATAAGTCAAGGCATATCCAGGGCTCCATGTCCCAATCGTGAAAGGAATAAGAAGTTTTATTATGTGCCTTCAATCTTTAGAGTTAAATATGAACTATGCCATGTGTCATTTGATCATTAATCTGCATAGGAATATTCTTTGACACTTTAAATAAGGGAAAATTGCACTTTTAGTCCTGTTGGAATTTTTCAAAATCACTTTTGGTCCTGAGGTTTGTATATGATCCTATTTATTGCGGATTTGGTCCTGTAAGATTGTTTTTTGATGAAAACCATTAGTTGACTAAAAAAAATATTCTTAAAAAAGTAATTATAATTAAAAAATAGTACAAAAATATTTTTAAAACTAATAATAAATTAATAAATTATACTTATAGAATTAAAAAATAAATAAAATTTAGAATATTAATTTTTTTACTATAAATGAAGAAATCTCACTAAGTTATATAATTTGAATTTTTTTTATAGAATCGAAATATCTATTTTTTTAATTCAAGAATTTGAATATAATTAAAAATTATTAAAAAAATAATGTAATTTAAATTTAAATAACTTTTGAAGAAATTTATATAAAAAAAATACAAATTTAAAAGTAAAATTTGAAAAATAATTTGAAAATACACAAAAAATCAAATTAAAAAATATACAATGTATATTCAAATATAATCTCCAAATTTAAATTAATTTTTAACTCCATATAATTTGAATATAATATGAAAATACAAAAAAAAAAATTAAAATTAAGCCAAATACTTTTTAATTTTTTGTATTGATTTGAGACCAAATTCAGATTTAATTAAAAAAATTAATTTTAATATTATATAAATTGTTAAAATACATTTGGTAATTTTAAAATTTTAGTGATATTACCAAAAAATTTAATCCGGCTTTTGGTTGTCCCTTTCAGTACTGAAGGGATGCATGACTTTCACGCTGCAATTTTCATCCGTTAAAATAAACATAAATTTACTATGAGACTAAAATATTCCGCTTTTAATAATTGATAAGAGTTTGTTGGAATTAATGTGGAATTAATTGGGTTTTGATACCACTATCTAATTAATTAATTAGAAGGACTAAACGTTAATTATAAAATAATTAAACGTGACATAGTCGATCTACTCGCAGAGTAGATGAACGTGGTATATTTAATATGTCAAAACCGAGTTAAGGTGAGTGAGAAATTAATTAATGAAATATTCTGGATTCTCAGACTTGGTGGCCAAGAACTACCTTTCCACGTTGTGCGTGAATGCAGCGCAAGTCTCTCCACGATTCTCTCCAACCTCCCTCCAGGGTATTCTCAGTCTATAAATACAGATTCTTCCCTCATAATTTGTACGCTGAAATTCGCCTCTCCTCTCCTCTTCTCTCTGTAGTGTTGTGCTCTCCTAAGCCATACACTGTTCTTGTTGCCTGAATTTTTTCCGTGTGTGTTCAGTTCGTACCTAGTACGTTCGTTGAGGCTTCGTCTACAGATATCGATCCGGTGACGGAGTGGAAAGCGGCCATCCCGCTTTTGTCGCCTTTGGTTCTCTCGCCGATCTCGGATAATCCGACGGTTGAAATCAAATCTTGTCCCGCCGGTAGAAGTAAGGAATCAGCGGCGGTTGAGAATCCGGTGGTGGTTATGAAGAAGTGGCAGCACCCAGCTGCACCCTTCAGTTACGAGCCGGCGCCGTTTATGTCGTTTCTTCATACAGGTTTTTCTGGCTGATGACAATTTATATATATAAGTTAAATAGGGCTCATCTCTCTTCTGGCTTGTCCTGGAATGGTTATTGGCATTGTCGGAGATGCTGGTGTTAGCGGTTCGAGGGATGAGATTCGTGATATTGTGAATCATGGATTTCTGAGTTTTGGTGACTCTGAAAAAAAAAAAAACTCTCACCCCAGGTAATATACAGGATTCTTCTGAGATCCAATTAAAGTGGAATTGCAACATGTGCTGATAAATTGATTAATTACATCAATTAATCAAGAAGATTAAATTGGAATTAATTACATCAATTAATTAAGAGGATTAAATTGGAATTGCACACTTGACAAATTAAAAGAGAGAATTGTAATAGGATGTCATTTCTCCTATTTTCAAATAAGTCATATATTATTTGAAAATTAGTCCAATACTGGGAAGTTATCACAACTGCATTATACGACAACCATTGGCAAAGTTTGGATTGAATTTTGGGTTGTAAGCCATCAATTCATGATTGATTCAAATTGATTGGATCTTAAGCTGTCAACAAAAGTTAATGGATTAATTTTTGGGCTCAAAGAAGAAGTATCAAATTATATTTGATATGGAATTAAATATTTGTGCTCGAGAGCATAAAATTGTTTTGAATTTAGTTCAAAAGATTTTGACTAGTATAATTTGATCGAAAATTATGCTCGAGTCACGGGTGACAATAAAAGTCACATTTGAAATTGAATTTAATTTTGGTATGTTGGCCAAAGATTAAATTAATTTTGAAGTTGGAAATAATTCCAATATAAAAAAATCAACACTCGATTTTTTAAAAAATGTATCGAGGTTGTGTCCAAATTTGGTGAATAAGAGAAATTCACAAATAAATTAGCAAGCAACTCGAATGTGGGGAAATGCATCTCCTCACATGGATACATTCGAATATGAGGGAGAGAGGTCTCCGTCGACATGCTTGAATGAAAAGGAGTAGCTAAGGTGTAACCTTAAAGCTAAATATGGAAAAACCTAAAATTGTTGAATTCAGTGGAATGTTTTCCACAAGTTATGTGGATTTGTTCATCTTGAAAAATCACATTCGAGTAAAAGTTCCACACGAGGAGGGAAAAAGTATTTTATTACTTTCACAGATGACTGTACAAGATTTTGCTATGTTTATATTTTAAAAGGTAAAGACGAAGTTTTAGAAGCTTTTAAACTTTATAAAATTGAAGTAGAGAATCAATTGGATACTCGAATTAAATCAATTCGCAGTGATAGAGGTGGAGAGTACGTAGCTTCGTTTGAATAATTATGTGTTGAAACAGGAATAATTCATCAAACGACAGCCCCATACTCACCTCAATATAATGGTGTTGCAACCGAACACTAATAGAGATGATGAACGCTATGTTAATCAGCTCTGGTTTACCTCAGAACTTGTGGGGGCCGGGGAAGCCATTCTGGTCGGCTAACCACATTCTGAATAAGATTCCACATAAAACTAAGGATCGATCAAACTCCTTATGAAGTATGGAGGAAACGAAAGCCTTCATACAAATACCTCAAAGTGTGGGGGTGTTTGGATAAGGTTGAAGTACCACTTCCTAAACAAGTTAAAACCGGCCCTAAAACAGTTGATTGTATCTTTATAGGATATGCTTCAAACAGTAGTGCTTATTGATTTCTGATTCACAAATCTGAAATACCTGATATGACAAAAGGTACTACAATTGAGTCAAGGAACGCAGTGTTCTTTGAAAACATTTTTCCATCTAAGGAAAAAGAGGAAGTGAGTTCGAATAAGAGAACTCATGAAGCAACAAATGACACTGCAGGTCCTTCCACTCAAGAGAGTGAAGAACCAAGACGCATGGTAAGAGAGCTAGAATTGATAAGGATTTTGGTTCAGACTTCATCACTTATGTTTTGGAGGAAGATGAACCTAAAACTTTCAAAGAAGCTATGGCAAGACCAGATGCACCTCTCTGGAAAGAAGCCATAAAAAGTGAATATGATTCAATTCAGCTAAATCATACATGAGAGCAGGTTGATCTCCCTAAAGGTTGCAAGCCCTTAGGATGGGGATTATACTTTTTTTAGTCCATTAAGTTACCACGTTTTTGAATTTAGTCCACCAGATTACTACTTTTTGAATTTAGTCCATTAAGTTTCGATTTATTTTGATTTTGGTCCAGTTACCTGCTATAGCAAGTTTAGCAGGTCATTTTTTAAAACACACCCCATAAAATGTTATACAAACCCCCACCCCAATGTTAAACACACCACACTAAAATTTAAAAAACTTTTGTTATTACTATACACACCCAAATTCTTTCCTATTTAATAAATTACGAAAAATAATTAAATTAAATAAAGTAAGAATTCAAATAAATATAAAAAATATAAATAAAACAAAGCTAAAATTTTTAATTAATTTAATTAGTTTTGAAGATTTAGTTGATTTTCTACAATTTTAAAATTTTATTTAGCCTTGTTATTGACATTTTTATAGAAGTTAGAAGACAAATAATAAATCATTGGAGTTTTAAACTTTTTTATTTTATTTTACTTTTAAATATTTCTTTTATATTACATGAACACACTAACACCCCATAAATATTATATACACTCCAAATGTTAAACACAAAAACTCAATAATCAATTAGAGTTAAATAAAATCATAAAAATGTTTAATAAATTATCAAAAATAATTTAATTAAAAAAAAAGTAAGAATTCAAATTAATATGAAAAATATAAATAAAACCTATAAAAAAATACATAAATCTTCAAAATTTTAATAAAGATAAAAAATAATTAAATTTAATTATTTTTTAAAATTTAGTTGATTTTGAATTTTTTTATTTAATTTAATAATTTTTTTCAGTTTGATTTTTTTTTAAATTAAAAATCTTCAGAAATAGTAAAGAAATCAACTAAATCTTCAAATCTAATTAAATTAATTAATTTTTTTAGCTTTGTATAATTTTTGGAGATTTATGCTATTTTTTTAGCTAGATTTTATTTATATTTATTTGAATTATTAACTTTTTTTAATTTAATTAAATTATTTTTTGGTAATTTATTAATTAGGAAAGAATTGGGGCGTGTTAGTAATAACTAAAGTTTTTTAAATTTTAGTGTGGTGTGTTTAATATTGGGGCTTTTTTTAATTTAATTATTTTTGGTAATTTATTAAATAGGAAAGAATTGGGGTGTGTATAGTAATAACAAAAGTTTTTTAAATTTTAGTGTGGTGTGTTTAACATTGAGGGTGTGTATAGCATTTTATGGGGTGTGTTTTAAAAAATGACCTACTAAACCTGCTATAGCAGGTAACTGGACCAAAATCAAAATAAATCGAAACTTAATGGACTAAATTCAAAAAGTGGTAATCTGGTGGACTAAATTCAAAAACGTGGTAACTTAATGGACTAAAAAAAATATAATCCCCTTAGGATGCAAGTGGATCCTTAGAAGAAAATACAAAGCAGATGGATCTGTTGACAAATACAAAGCTCGTCTAGTTGCAAAGGGTTTTAAACAAAAAGAAGGGTATGATTTCTTCGATACATATTCACTAGTGACTAGGATCACCTTCATTCGTGTACTAATCGCAATTGCTGCTCTGCACAATCTCGAAATACACCAAATGGACGTTAAGACTGCGTTTCTTAATGGTGAAATGGATGCTGAAATATACATGGATCAACCTGAAGGTTATGTTGCACCTGGAAACGAGAAAAAGGTGTGCAAACTTGTTAGATCACTATATGGACTTAAGCAAGCTCCTAAACAGTGTCACTTGAAATTTGACAACACGATGTTGTCAAATGGGTTTCGAATTAACGAATGTGATAAGTGTGTATATGTGAAAGATACACCTAATGGATTTGTAATTGTATGCTTATATGTCGATGACATGTTAATTTATGAGCAGCAATCATAATATCATAACTAATACGAAGAACATGTTAAGTAGAAACTTTGACATGAAAGACATGGGACTAGCAGATGTGATTCTTGGAATCAAGATTGAGAAAACGTCTAATGAAATTTCTTTGACACAATCTCACTACGTGGAGAAGGTAATAAAGAAATTTAACGTCTTTGACGATCCACCTGCTAAGACACCTTTGGAACTTAATGTTCACTTGAAAAAGAACAGAGGAGAACCAGTAGCTCAACTGGAATACGCAAGGATCATTGGAAGTGTGATGTACATTACGAATTGTACACACCCTGATCTTGCATGTTCTGTAAACAAGCTGAGTCAATACACGAACAATCCAAGTCACGAGCACTAGAAAGCACTGAAAAGGGTCCTAAGTTACTTGAAGTACACCCTTGAATATGGGCTTCACTACACGAGACATCCAGCTGTATTAGAAGGATACAGTGATGCAAATTTGATATCAGACATTACAGACTCGTTATCCACTAATGGATATGTATTCACAATTGGAGGAGCAGCAGTGTCGTGGAGATCCAAGAAACAAACATGTATTGCCCGTTCCACAATGGAATCAGAATTTATCGCTTTAGACCTAGCCGGTGTAGAGGCTGAATGGCTGCGAAACTTTCTGGAAGACATTCTATGTTGGATCAAACCAGTACCTTCCGTGACAATACATTGTGACAGTCAAGCTGCTATTGGCAAAGCTATGAATGTCATGTATAACGGAAAGTCGAGACACATACGTCGTCGACACAACTCCGTTAGAGAACTGGAGTAATATCTATTGACTATGTGAAGTCAAAAGACAATATAGCGGATCCGCTCACGAAGAGCATAAACCAAGATCAATTGAACAAGCTGGTAGAAGGAATGGGTCTAAAACCCACAAGAAAAACCAAAACAGTGGAAGTTAGTGATACAACACTTGAAAAACATGACTATTCCTGACAGCACTATCTCAAGTGTTAACAACCCGTAAGATGTGGTAAAGGCTGAGTCTTCGACTCTTAAAGATTCCTAGAGTATAACGAGATACTCGAAAGGAGATCACCTATATAAATGAGAAGTGAGGGCCGCTTCGACCAAATATTTATGAACACAAAGGACGTCCATGACCAAAACGGACAAAAACGTGAGAACGTTACGAAGTCGAGATTGAAGTGTACTGACACTGTTGATTAGATATATACTATGGAGGATTAGTTCAAGGCACTGTGTCGACTAAGCCGCCAGTGTACCCGATAGTGTTTGGCTACGGAAAGTTCAAAGCCAAAAACACTGAGTCTGATGTTGTATAGATATGATTTTCACTCATGTGGGGGACTGTTGGAATTAATGTGGAATTAATTGGGTTTTGATACCCTTATCTAATTAATTAATTAGAAGGACTAAACGTTAATTATAAAATAATTAAACGTGACATAGTCGATCTACTCGCGGAGTAGATGAACGTGGTATATTTAATATCTCAAAACCGAGTTAAGGTGAGTGAGAAATTAATTAATGAAATATTCTGGATTCTCAGACTTGGTGGCCAAGAACCACGTTTCCACGTTGTGCGTGAATGCAGCGCAAGTCTCTCCACGAGTCTCTCCAACCTCCCTCCAGGGTATTCTCAGTCTATAAATACAGATTCTTCCCTCATAATTTGTACGCTGAAATTCTCCTCTCCTCTCCTCTTCTCTCTACAGTGTTGTGCTCTCCAAAGCCGTACACTGTTCTTGTTGCCGGAATTTTTTCCGTGTGTGTTCAGTTCGTACCTAGTACGTTCGTTGAGGCTTCGTCTACAGTGGTGCTACTGTTTACGAAGTAGAAGTCATTTTACCTTTGGGAACGGAAACGCCAAACCAGTCGAGCACTACCTGGGCGTATTCCGTTCTGCGGGAAAAGGGTTTTCCCTTGACTCGACTTTCTGGTTCCTATATTTCGATATTGCAGTACCATATCAGGCGTAAAGTTTCCTACAAGTTGACTGATCATCATAGTGTACATGGTGCACACTATGCATTAGAGACCAACTCGTATAGAAATATTAATTCTCTGACACTTTAAATAATGATATTGGCGTCCTAGGTTTCATTTGAGAGATGTAAGTTGATTAAGACTTGATTTCCTCCAAAATGTGACTTAAGGCTTCTTGGTCTTGAATACTTCACTTGAAATTAGCTCCGAGTCTTTAACTTTGAAGCTTTAATACTATCTTGGACTTGGAATCGTTCCTTAGACAAGTCTTCTGAGGAAATAAAACCTCCAATAGACTTTGGACAACTCATCTGAGTTTCCTTTGAACAGCTTGTCTGAACCTTCAGGCTTCTTGGACTTCAGGTCGAATTAGCCAAGTAAATTTGTAGTTAAAGACCACATTCCAGGAGGTGGAAGTCATTGAAAGCAAAATTACTATATTTCCTGTAAAAATCTTCTCTGTTCAGTGAAAGGAAACCGGCCTAAAGAACTGAGAGATCAGAAATATTTGAACCATATAAAAGCTTAATTTTGCATATGAAAATGGATAAGTAATTCTTGATTTTTTTTTTTAATCAAGCAAAGCAATATACGATATATTGATCACAAAGGATCAGAAATCAGAAGCAGGTACTAGAAGTGCCTAAAAAGGAGAAAGGGGTTCACAGAAACAAAAAACCAAAATAACTCATAATTATCAGTAATACTTGACATTTAATATTCTTTATCATTGAATTTACATTAATTTTTTTTTTCTAACTAGTCTACAAAAATGTGGCCTTCTAAAAACAATATGAATCTCATCTTCTGTTGAAGCCAGAGATGAGATCAATGAACAAATCCTGACTACACGGAATGGTGAGGCCACCCATTGGATGATGGAACCCGAATTCCTCTTCAGCTTGACATAAAAACTCTTGAAACGAAGGATGGTTCAAGTATGATACTGGAATTACAAACCGCTTTTTTTCATTCTCCCCAATGTAAACAGCCAAGTGGCCTTTTGGGACTTCAGCTGATCTCCTTTCACTGGACAAAGATCGTCTCAAGATTTGGCGGATGGCCATTTTGTATGAAGTAAAAAAATTCTGAAAATTGTTGTGAAATAAGCGAAAGTTTAGCTAATTTTGAGGATTTGTTGCTGGTTGTAGTTGAGGAATGTGTATTGTATATATAGGCAAACATATATGATAGTTTAGAAACAAAAGCACATGGAGACTACCATTGATTTTTCTTCCAATATTTAATCTAAGGGCCCAAACAGAAGGAGCCTCTCTCTGAATGTTGTATTGAGACCCCAACAGAGCCCACACATGAGAGTACCTCTTTCGTATACTGAATCGACACTTTAAAATCGTATGGGGTTGATTATATAGTTAAAGAAATCCATGTGATCTTGTCTGAATCTTTATCATCTTCAATTTTGGGCTTTCAGGTAAAGAAGTAATCTTGTCTGAACATGCTTTTGTCTTTCAATTAGTACTGCATCATATATACAAAATGAGATATTACATGAATTTGCTTGGCATCTCGTTATCAGTAATACGGACTTGGAAGGTGGTTGATGAGCATAATACCCTACCACTTACGACAAAACTAGCAGCTCGATCGATCTCTACGTACCATTGCTTAAAATCAAAATAAAGTTGATGAGCAATCCATGTGATTCCTCGTGTGCTTATGTTTCCCATATCTAATATCCAATATATAATATGTTCACCTATATATACAGGTAGCATTTTTCTAAATTACATCCAACAACAACTCCTCAAAAAATACTTTAAGGCTTTCTCTGCTTTCACTTATCTCACAACATTTTCTTTCCTTCATCCTGTATAACAATGGCCATTCGTAGAATGCTAAGGCGTTCTTTATCAAATTGCTATTTCAAACGGAAGAAGAATATGGTTTTGATCATCGAATGGGTGGGCTAACCATTCCATGTAGTGAGGATTTATTCACTAATGTCATCTCTGGATTGAGCAGAAGATGATAGTATAACTTAGACTTAGATTAGTAGAGTAGAGTAGAGTAGAAAACAATTTTGTAAATTAGTTTGTCGACCTACAAATGCAGAGTCATATATATGAATATACATGGAAAACAATTTTGTAAATTAGTCTGTCCTACAAATCACGAGAAGTGAGCTAAAGACTTTTGCATCTATTTCATACATGACATTCATTTCGAGATTGATGAGTTGATGGCGGGAAGAGGCGGGGATGAGTGTCAGTCAGTCACGTTACTTATTACTCACGACCTTTACGATTATTGTAAAAAATGTGTATATATCTAATTGCAACACGATGAAAGGTTGGGGTTTTTTACAATAATCGTAAAAATCGTGATTAAATTGAAACTGAGACTAAAAGTGGTGTATTTATTTAGAATTAATCCAAAAAAAATTATGAACTAGTTTACTTAAATTTCATATAATTCAATTGTGAGACTTTTAATGATATAGTCAAGTTTCTTCACAATTGATTAAATTCTTTTTGAGTCGTTAATTATTCTTAATTTGAGTCCTTTGCAAATTATCATGTAATTTTACTGTTGAATAAATTCGTAAGTTATAAAAATTACGACACATTTGTTCCTTGCAAGGATATGTGGGAAACGATGACTTTTGTGATTCTTGCGTTCGAGCAAAACAAACTCGTTTACTTTTTTCCATTAGTGTTAGTAAAACAACACATTGTTTTGAGCTAATTCATTGAAACATTTGGGGGCCTTATAAGTGTGATACTTTTAATGGTTCTAGTTACTTCTTGTCAATTGTGGATGATTATAGTAGATGGTGTTTGAATCTCTCTCATTCCACACAAATCAGATTTTGCAATGCATTTAATCCAATTTTGTAATATGGTCTGCACTTAGTTTGGGCTATTTGTTAAACGTGTTTGCTCAGATAATGGGGTCGAGTTTCGGTCGTCATTTTGTCTTGATTACTATGTTGCTAATGGAATACTATTTGGAAGCTCATTCACATATACTCTACAATAGAACGATGTCGTTGAACGAAAGCATCGCCACATACTAGAGGTAGCACGAACAATGTGTTTTGAATCGGGATTCCCAGTTGAATTTTGGGGTGAATGTGTGTTCACGACTGTTTACATCATCAACATACTTCACTTGCCGGTGATATCAAATCGCACACCTTATGAGAATTTACTCGGCAAGAAACCCTCATATGACCACCTTCGAGTTTTTGGTTGTCTTGTTTATGCCCATGAGAATTGTCGCAAGGATAAATTTGGAAAGTAAGGAAGTGCATACATATTTGTAGGTTACCCGATCGAGCAAAAGGCTTATAGCTAGAGTTTTCAACTTGCAAACTCATAAATTCTACAATTCACTAGATGTTACATTTTTCGAAGACATATTTCCGTTTCGCGGAAACGAGAATCTAAATCTTGTCTCGGCCACGAATTAGGCTCATGCTCGAATCCGTGGCTCCTTCGACCCGCCTCATTCCGCAAAATTCTAGTTTAGACCATTCACCAGACGTGCTTGCTCGGCCAAACAACAGCCCAATCCCACATTGGTCGAACTGTGGCCCGATCCCACATTGGCTGAGATATAGGCCGATTTCACATCGGGCGAGCAACTTGAGCCCACACCGGATGCGGTCGCCTTGCCGACCACTGCACTATCGATAGACCTACACATCGTGTAAGTGAAAGAGTCGAGAAACGTCTGAGACACCTTGACGCATATACAATGGACCTTCCCCCTCAGTCGACCATGTACAATCTACTGCCATTTTGGCATACTCGACGGTACATCATTTATCTCTATGTATCTCCTATGATAAATTCTCTTTCGCTCACAAAGCCTTCCTAGCGGCCAATGGCCATCACATCACGTGATGAGCCAAAACACTTAACTACCTTGCCACCTGGTTAGAAGGTTGTTGGATCCAAATGGGTTTACAAAATTAAATATAAACCCAATGGAGATGTGGAGAGATACAAAGCTCGTCTGGTTGCAAAGGGTTTCACACAAATATATAGATGGAGTTGACTTTCATGAACCATTCGCACCTGTCGCAAAATTGGTAACCGTCAGGCATGTTGTCCATTGATGTCAAGTGTAATTGGGAGATTCATCATTTGGATGTTAATAATGCCTTCTTACATTGTGACTTACATGAGAACGTATATATGAGTATTCCACAGGGCTTTGCTAAAGAGGGTGACACCCGAGTGTGCAAGCTCCAGAAATCTCTTTATGGACTTTGTCAAGCTTCCCGAAACTGTTATGAGAAATTTACACAAGCTCCACTCACCATTGGCTTCTGCATATCTCACGTAGATCATTCCCTTTTCATATTAAAAAAGGGGACCACGTACGTTTCCACATTAATTTACGTCGACGACGTTCTTCTCGATGGGAATGATATTACTCACATCAACTCGGTTAAACACTTCTTGGATGATAAGTTCAGTATTAAGGATTTGGGTCCACTTAAATATTTCTTGGGTATTGAGGTCGCCCGATCACCCGAAGGTTTCGTTCTAAGCCAACAAAAATACGCTTTGGATATTTTAGAAGAAAACGGGCTCCAAGGGGGTCAACCAAGCAAATTCCACATGGAGCTAGCAGAATTTGAAACTCCAGCCCGAAGACAATAATCCTTTTATCGACGCTTCACAGACTCACAATATTAGTATAGACACCTGATTGGGCGTCTATTGCATCTTACAGTAACTCGACCCGACATAGTGTACCGGGTAAGCCAACTTAGACAATTCTTTGGCCAGCCGCGGGCGAGTCATTTGACAGTGGCCGAACACATTCTTCATTACTTGAAACAGGCCTCGGGTCAGGGCATATTCCTTTCGGCCGCTAGGGATTTTGAATTGTGCGGCTATTACGGAGCCGATTGGGCGGAGTGCCCATTTACACGATGTTCGTCGAGAGGGTTTTTTATTTCTCTTAGTGGTTCACCCGTCTCTTGGTGCACCAAAAAACAGTCGGTTGTTGCTCGTTCCTCGGTCGAGGATGAATACAAGGCTATGACAACGACAATATGTGAGATTGTATGGTTACGATGGCTCTTAAAAGACTTTGGCGTGATTCTCACCGATCCCACATCTCTTTTCTGTGACAATTAAGTAGCTCGTCACATTGCCGTTAACCCCGTTTTCCATGAGAGAATCAAACATGTTGAGATAGATGGTTATTTCATTCGTGAGAAGGTTGTGAATGGAGATATTCGACCTTGCATTATTTCCACCGAAAATCAAGTTGCCGACATATTCCCCAAGGGCCCAAAGCACTTGGCACTAATCATTTTCAACTTGAGGGGGAGTATTGGGAGTCATTTACTTTTGGGCTATTTGTTTATTTCGGCCCACACCTATGCTTCTAGTTAGCTTAGCATTTTAGGCCCATCTTTACTTCATCCTTGTATATATATTTGGAGGGGGTCTGACTATATGCACCTCCATTTCAGTTTGATGCACTCCCCCATCACTCCCCCGATTTATGCACTCCCCGAATTTTAGGTCACACCTCCCCTCAAATGTCATAAATACCCCTCCTTCATTAAAATCCTTTTACTACCCACACCCCCCAAATCCTCCTCCATTTCTTCTTTCATCTTCTCCCCCACCCCTCACCACCACCGCCGGCGACCTGCCCCTCCACCACCCGTCGCCGGCGACGCCAGCCCCTCCCTCCCTCGCCGAGCCCGTCGCCCCCCCTCCCTCCCTCGCCGAGCCCGTCGCCCCACCTCCCTCCCTCGCCAAGCCCGTCGCCCCCCACCCCCTGTAAAAAAAAAAAAAAGAAGAGATCTTGGCCGCGCGCGGCCGCCGCGGCCGTCCCCTCCCTCGCCGAGCCCGTCGCCCCCCCCCCCCTCCCTCCCTCGCTCGCCAAGCCCGTCGCCTTCCCCCAACCCCCACCGCCTGTAAAAAAAACAAAAAAAAAAAACAGATCTTGGCCGCGCGCGGCCGCCGCGGCCGTCCCCTCCTCCTCTCTCCCTCGTCGACGAGCCTGTCGCCCCGTACCCCACCCCCACCAGGTTTTCCCCCTTTCCCAATGTTAGGGTTTTCTGCAAAAATGCAGAAAACCCTAGTTTTTTTTTTCTTCTTTTTTTTTTTCAATTTTCGACCGTATAAGGTCGATTACATACTCCTTCGTCGACAAATTGTTGTCGACGAGAGTGTATTTGATCGACCTTACATAATCGAATTTAAAAAAAAATTGTTTTTTTTTTTATTTTCGACCAACCGTTTCGACCATATACATTCCCGTCGACAACGATTTGTCGACGAGAGTGTATATGGTCGACACTGGTTGGTCGAAAGTTGAAAAAAAATTGTGATTTTTTGGAGTATATGGTCGATCATTTCTGTTTTTTTTTTTTGAGTTGATGGTCGCCGGAAATGGTGTCGCCGGCGACCGGAAGTTGTGTGTTAGGGGAAGGTGAAAGAAATGAGGTGGGGTGCATTTAGTATGGTCTATATTTAAATGAAGGGTATTTTAGGTTTTTTACCTATTATTTTATTAATAAAACTGAAAGGGGGAGTGCATCAAACTGAAAGGGAGGTGCATATAGTCAGACCCATTTGGAGGGAGTATGTTTCTTTACAAATTAACATGAAAATCACTGAGGAAAATTGTTGTATTGTTGATAATACTTTCTGAGCTAAAAGGTTGATGAAATGAAACAATATTAGAACATGAAAAAACAAAGCATCTGTTTTCAAATAATACTAAATACATGATGTTTATCAGATGGAACTTTTTTCATTTATTGAAAAAAAAAAAATCAACTATATATCTTAGAGGGGACTTAGCCAGTTTATGACAGACAGCTTGATATGATGCTAGAGAAATCACCTTTTTTTACTGAAAAATTACTCTAAAATGGAAGGATTTGGGATTACTAATTTTAAAGTCAGAATCATATCCAGTATCCAGTGCAAATGTTTGGATTAGAGTTGATAAATGAAGTTTTAAAGATCAATGAGTATATCTAAAATTCTAGTATTATAGCCAAGTGAATTTGTAGTTAAAGACTACAGTCCAGGGAGATCAGAAATACTTAAACCATATAAAAGCTTAATATTTCATATGAAAATGGACAAGTAATTCTTGACATTTAATATTCTTTATCATTGAATTTACATTAATTTGTTTTTTCTAACTAGTCTACAAAAATGTGGCCTTCTAAAAACAATATGAATCTCATCTTCTGTTGAAGCCAGAGATGAGATCAATGAACAAATCCTGACTACACGGAATGGTGAGGCCACCCATTGGATGATGGAACCCGAATTCCTCTTCAGCTTGACATAACAACTCTTGAAACGAAGGATGGTTCAAGTATGATACTGGAATTACAAACCTCCTCTTCTCGTTCTCCCCAATGTAAACAGCCAAGTGGCCTTTTGGGACTTCAACTGATATCCTTTCACTGGATAAAGATCGTCTCAAGATTTGGCGGATAGCCATTTTGTATGAAGTAACAAAAACTGAAAATTGTTGTGAAATAATTGAAAGTTTAGCTTTTGATCGAGGATTTGTTGCTGATTGTAGTTGAGGAATGTGTTTTGTATATATAGGCAAACATATATGATAGTTTAGAAACAAAAGCACATGGAGACTAACATTGATTTTTCTTCCAACAAGCATCAATATTTAATTTAAGGCCCCATCACTTAATTATCCTCTACAAACAGAAGAAGCCTATTTCTCAATGTTGTATTGAGACCCCAACAGAGCCCACACATGAGAGTACCTCTTTCGTATACTGAATCGACACTTTAAAATTGTATAGGATTGATTATACAGTAAAAATAAATCCATGTGATCTTGTCTGAAACAAATCTTTATCATCTTCAATTTTGGGCTTTAAAGTAATATGGTAGGGGCCATATGGGCAAATCAGCACATGAGGAAGAACATGCTTTTGTCTTTCAATTACTATTACATGATATATAGAAAATGAGATATTACATGACTTTGCCTGGCATCTCGTTATCAGTAATATGGACTTGGAAGGTGGTTGAGGAGCACAATATCCTGCCATTTACGAAAAAATTAGCAGCTCGATCTCGACGTACGATTGCTTAAAATCAAAATAAAGTTGATGAGCAATCCATGTGATTCCTCATGTGCTTATGTTTCCCATATCTAATTATATCCAATAATATGTTCACCTATATATACAGCTAGCATTTTTCTAAATTACATCCAACAACAACTTCTCAAAAAATACTTTAAACTTTCACTTATCTCACAACATTTTCTTTCCTTGAATCTGTATAACAATGGCCATTCGTCAAATGCTAAGGCGATCTTTATCCAGCGAAAGAAGATCAGGAGTCGATGTTCCAAAGGGCCATTTTGCTGTTTACGTTGGGGAAAACGAGAAGAAGCGCTTTACTGTTCCAGTCTCATACTTGAACAACCCTTCGTTCCAAGAATTGCTATTTCAAACGGAAGAAGAATATGGTTTTGATCATCGAATGGGTGGGCTAACCATTCCATGTAGTGAGGATTTATTCACTAATGTCATCTCTGGATTTGGTAGAAGATGATAGTAGAGTAGATTAGAAAACAATTTTGTAAATTAGTTTTCCTACAAATGCAGAGTGTATGAATGCAATTAGTGATTCAAATTCAGATGCAAAACCATTATCTGTTTTCAGTTGTTTCCATAATTTTATACATACTTATCAACTTAAATCCATCTGATCACTACTGCTGAACATGAATGGTTTAGCTGATGTGGTATAGGTTTTCAGGGTTGGTGTTCAATAGATTTCAAAAGTTAGAAAGAGGAAGTCTGGTAGGGAAGTTTAATAAACTGGGACAATTGATCAATTTCCATTATAAGATTTTAAATCATATTGAGATTTAAAAGCTTTAGTCCTTAATTATCTCAAGTCCAAACCCAATTTCAATATATGGGTAGTACTTAGGTACACTTGCGTGTACGGTACATACCATCATAATAATAGAATATGAGTAAATGGATCAAAGCTGGGTCAGAACCGGGTCAAAGGGTCCATCTAATAAAATTAAATAAAAAAAAAAGCGGAAACACATCGCCCCCAGGGCCCCAGCTGATTTCTCACGGCCGATTCTCTCGCCCCATCGCCGCCGCTGCCGGTCCTGCTGTTGCTTCAGCGGTTGCTGTGTTTAAATTCCCAATTTCACCATTCAATCCAAGAATACACAATTAAGAACAAATATGTACAATATGTGTTTAAATCCCTAATTTCCATTAGTTTTTTCTTACTCTAATTTTTATGAAACTATTCTATTGGTGTTAGGGAAATATCATTGAAATATGAATAATATTGAAATTGTGATAATTTCGAAAAATATTCACAGCGAAGAAGAAGGTAATTTTTTCACAATTTGACAGTGTTACTAGAATTGTTATGTTTTTTGTATTATAAGACATCTGATATTACTAGTATACGCTCTGGTATTACTGGATATTCTTTGTGATATTACTGAATTCAGTTTCATTTATAAGTGGAAAGATATATGAAATTCAAGATGTTTCTCTTCAAGATGAAGAAGTATATGATTGTAATGAACACTCAGTTAGATACAAGAACAGAACGTGGAAGAGAATGTTGTGATATGAAGGATCAAGCGTAGTCTCCACAAAAATAAAAAAAAGAAGGCAAATACATCAAAATCATCACAAATGAACGAGTTTGGTTCTAAAACACCGAATCCCCAGTTAATTTAGTTGATGATTGTTTTGCGTATTGCATATGGTATTATTTGACATTGTGATTTTGTAGCAAAAACATGAAACATCATATCAGACATTTGATATGACTGGTTATTACGCGTGGTATTACTGAATACACTTTGTGGTATTACTTGTTTATTTATTCACACGATAATTTTGATTTTACTGGATATTGATTTTGTAGCGGAAACATTAAACAATGTAATTTAAAGTTTTAAGATCATATTAGAAAGCATGTATTACTGGTTATTACATGTGGTATTAGTCAATACACTGTGTGGTATTACTAGATATTGATTTTATAGCGGAAACATTAAACACCTAAATTTAAAGTTTTAAACATCATATTAGACATCTTATATTATTGATTATTATATGTGGTATTGGTGAATACAATGTGTGGTATTACTTGGATATTGACATTTATATTACTTGTTTCTTTATTAACACAAATATTAAATATTGTAATTAACACCATAATTTGACATTAAAAACTGCATTAGCGTATGATGTTACTTGATATTGATTTTGGTAGCATTAATCCCTAAACAAAAACAATGTTAAAAAAACATCAATTATTTACAACCAAATAACATGATCAAAGTTTCATTTTTCTTCTTTCCAAATCATCACCCATCTTCTTCAAATTCTCAGTTGCATGTCTACATCTTTCTTCTTCTTCTCTTCAACTTTCAAAGAATTCTATTTATTCTCTGCAACAATTCTTTGAACTATAATTATAATTAGAAGCAAGCAAAGTAAGCATCACAACAATAGCTTAAATACTTCAATTGTAATAACATAATAACATTAATGAATAAACAGTCTTCAAAACAGAGTCGAGGAGCGCAGCAGAATGATTCTACCCTTAAATTTGCTAATCTAGGACAACTTTATTTAATTTATTTTCAATTTAATCCATTTGACCGTACGCTTGTATGCAGGAATGAGTGCTAAGGTACACCTAGTACCATGTATCTCAACATCACATTTTTTTAGTAATAAAACTATCTTTTTCCCGATAAAAAAAAAAAAAAACTACAAAGTAATCATACTACAAGATAAAATCAAATATAATAAACACATCCTAATCAATACTCATAAATTTGTAGAAGATCAAATATTTGGGCAAAATCCATCAAATATAACAAAATGCAGAGATTTGGAGGAACTTTATTTACCTTTAAACCGTGTGAAATTGAAAATGGGAGCCCTAGAATTCGCCGCTGCCGGAGAAACTAAAATCACTGTCGCCGGAGAAACTGGAATCGCAGACGCTGTTGTTCGCCCAAATCGCTGTGAAATCGCAGCACTAAAATCGTAAAATGCAAGAGGAAAGGAAAGTGAAATCGGAGCAATAAAATCACCCAAACCGCCTCAGCGTCGTCGCCGTAAAAGAGAAGTCGAAAATCACAAGAATGGGTGAGAGAAACGAAAGAGTTGCAAATGACCTAATTGGAAGCGGGTCGGGTGCATTTTTCTCAAATTGGGTAGGGGGAATGTACACGCGAGTGTACATAAGTAATTGGCTCAATATATATATATATAGAACCCGACGGTGGGTTTCATAAACCACCGTACATAAATCACTTGTATACTTTAGCATGAACAAGTATTTTATGCCGTTGGTGTTCTCAAAACACAAATCTCAATTCCAATTAGGTGTTTTCTTCAAGAAATACATGGCGACGTCAATCGCGAGAAGCAAGCTAAGGATTTTTTAATCTACTCAGAGTGGCATTGTACAAGACAAATTTTTAATCTACCAAGCCACCTTGTGCAAAATGATGAAAGAGTCACAAGAGACGGTATCTTACAATGAGAGATTTTTTATCAGTAAATTATGAGACTCATTCCAACGGTCTAACGTCGTTGGAAATTTTGTTGAAATAATTAACAAAAAAAATCCAACGATCTCAGTTTGTTGGAGTTACATTTAAATATATCATTTAATTTAGGGAACTATTCCAACGGTCTAGTGCCAGTGGAAATTTCCGTTGGAATAATAAAAAAAGAATTCAACGATGTCATGTCGTTGAAATTAGATATAAACATATAATTTAGTCGCAACTAGGTGCCATCACATTAAATCGATCTATAGGGCCTGTATTGGGTGCAGAGCATTAGAGTTGTGCTGGAAGGTTTGAGATTTTTCAAGGAACTTGGGCTGGGTGGTTGCTCTGTTCGTTCTGACTCGATCATAGTGGTGACAACGATTCGTTCGGATGAACAAAGGTTCGGACCGAAGGTATCGTGTTAGAGAGTTTTCGGCGGTTACTTGAAGGTTTTCTAGTGTGGAACATTGCATATACGTCGAAGTTATCTAACACCTCTATTGCAAAAGTCGACGCTTAGGCCCGTTTAGGAGGCGTCTAGGCAATAGTTGTCGGTCTACCATTCACCGAGCGATTTCCAACTAGGTGCATTTTTTTTACTTCTCGACGTCGAAGTCCGAATCGACGCTCCTAGCAAAATACGTGGCTTTGCCATGATGTATAACATTTTTTTGTAAAATTCTATCGTTAACCGGGTGAAAACTGTATTTATGGAGTATATTTTTTCGGCATTATTTCTGCAAGTTTTAATTTCTCCAGGACCTCTTTGTAATTTTTTTCTTTGTTAAATTAGAATTTAGTATTTATTGTTTGAGAATTTTACTCATAAAAGCTGTAATTTTTTTCTTTGTTCAAAAATGATTTGTTTGAATATTTTCATATTATTTAAAGGGTGAAAATTTTATTTTACGTCCTGTAACATAGGTCTAATCCAATTTGAGTTGGTCTCCTGTGCATAGTGTGCACCGTGCACACTAATGCACATGTCAAACAATATGTATTAATTTTTTTTTAATATTAATAATAATTTCAACATTTCAACAACGTTTTTTTAACATTTAATTTTTTCTTAATAATAATTTCAACCGTCCAAACATAGTCACCACTTTTCAATAACAAAACTATCACTTTTTAATAATAATAGTCACCACTTTTCAGTAATAAAATTTACCACTTTTCAATAATAATAGTCTCAAACGTAATCACCACTTTTCAATAACAAATTTACCACTTTTCAATAATAATAGTCACCACTTTTCAGTAACAAAATTACCACTTTTCAATAATAATAGTCACCATTTTTTCAGTAATAAAATTACCACTTTTCAATAATAATAGTCACCAATTTTCAGTAACAAAATTAACACTTTTCAATAATAATAGTCACTTCAATAATAAAATTACCATCTTACAATAATAATAGTCACCACTATTCAATAAGAAAGAACTACACTTTTCAGTAACAAAATTACCATTTTTCAATAATAATATTAGTCACTACTTTTCAATAACAAAATTATCACTTTTCAGTAACAAAATTACCACTTTTCAATAATAATAATCACCACTTTTCAATAATAATAATAGTCTATCACTTTTCAGTAACAAAATTACCATTTTTCAATAATAATAGTCACCATTTTTCAGTAATAAAATTACCATCTTACAATAATAATAGTCACCACTTTTCAATAAGAAAGAACTACACTTTTCAATAAGAATAAGAAAGAAATACACTTTTCAGTAACAAAATTACCACTTTTCAATAATAATAGTCACTACTTTTCAATAATAAAATTACCACTTTTCAATAATAATAGTCATCACTTTTCCACTTTTCGGTAACAAAATTATCACTTTTCAATAATAATAATCACCACTTTTCAATAATAATAATAGTCTATCACTTTTCAATAACAAAAATATCACTTTTCAATAATAATAATCACCACTTTTCAATCAAAACAATTAAGTACACTTTTCAAATATATATATATATATATATATATACACGTCAGTATCCTTAAATCCTAACAAGACAGCAGGCTTTGGAACATAATTAAAGAAGTATACTACAAAAAATTGTCTAGAAGGCAACGACATTTAGCAAGGGCAATGTACCGTTTCCAATTGGCAACAGACAGAAAAAAGGCGACGGGTGTGGACGCCCTTACCTTTTGGAAATGGAAAAGGCAACGGTGTGTGTTGCACTCGCCAAAAGGAGACGGATTATAACGCCCTTGCCTTTTGGCAACGGCAAAGGCAAGGGCGTGTTCTGCACTCGCCAAAAGGTGACGGGAGTGGGCCCGTTACGTGAACAGGTACAAATTCCACAATATGGCTTATGGTGCATCTAAGGCAACATCAAACAGTGGGGTTTGTATCAAGGGAAAAAACTATGATGCGGATGAGGAAGATTTCTATGGGAAACTCGAGAAGGTAGTCGAATTGGACTATCAGGGGTACCACGAGAAGAAAGTGGTTTTGTTCAAGTGTCAGTGGTTTGATCCCTCAAACAATGGGACAAAAGTTCATCCTAACTACAAGCTCGTGGAGCTTCATCAGAGGCGATCTTACGGCCGATATGATCCATTCGTACTAGCAAGTCAAGCCACACAAGTCTACTATTGTCCGTACCCTGGACCCCATACTGATTGGATATTTGTCTGCAAAGTCAAACCGAGATACTTGGTGGATGCAAAAGATACTACGGAAGATGATGATCCTGTCATGTTAACTGATGACACCGGTACACTGATGGAAGTGGCAGAATATGAAGAAGATGAAGAAGAAGATGGAGAAGAAGACGGAGAAGAAGACGAAGATGAAACTTAAGATGAAGATGATGAAGATGAATGATGTTATTAATTATTAGACAATGTTATCTAACATTAATGTTATAAAATATTAATTCCTTATATTCTAGTGTTAATCGTTACAGAGATGTTCATATATATATATATATATATATATATATATATATATATGTTATTTTAATTGTTACAATGTTCAACGTTAATAATGTTTTAATGTTCATTTTGACAGATGAGTGGACAGGGTCATGGGCATGGTCGTAGACATGCTTCTTCTGGACAGGTTTCTGGTCAGGGTTCTTCTGGACAGGGGGCGAGGTAGAAGTAGAGGTAGAGGAGAGCCGGTGGATGAGACACCGACTGTGCCCATACCACAGGGTTTTTATATGCCCGATATGACCCAGATACTACAGTTGCCCCAATATGGAGGTTGGTGCACACGCCTTTGCCAAGGTATCACCCGGTACGATACAACGGTGGTGAGAGACATTCCAGGTATAAAATCACTTTACAACATTTTGTTATTTTGTTATATTAATTCATTAATTTTTTTATTTTTTTTTTGCAGACGGAGGTCACGTGGGACCGTGATGTCACATCTTCTGCAGAGGTGTACAAACTCTTTCTTCAAAGAGCAGCAAGTCGGTACACTGGCATGTTATCAAAAGTCAAGAAAGCGTGGGTAAAGGATAAGAAGAGGCCGAGGTGGGATGTTAATGTTTGGAACGACTTAGTTCGTCACTGGAACGATCTTGACACAACTAAGAAAAGCGAGCAGTGTCGTAAGAACCGCTTATCCGAGCCTGGAGGTCCGGGTACTAGCTGTGGTACTCATAAAGGCGGAGCTCGTGGAGCAGCAGAGGTCCCACGTTGAATTGTAAGTATTTGTGGTCAATTATAATTAATTTGAGTTAATTATTTATTTTATTTATACGTATATGTCTTCAATTCAAAATACAGGAGCAGAAGATGGCCCTGCCCACGACTGGGAGATAGCTGAATATTACCACCGTTACGAAAACGACACATACAGATATGGTTATATGGGTGATATACTTGTAAGTGTGTACATATATATATATATATATATATATATATACATAACATTATATAATAAATATATATTTAATTGTACTTGAAAATGTATTAACCCACTATTAAATATGCACGTATAGGACCAGGTATAAGAGGAGTTGACCAATCAATCAGGAGAACCGTCAGATGAACCTACTTCAGAGGATGGTTCTCAGGCCCCATCTATACCCGACATGCATGTCTGAATTGTACTTGAAGAAAGTCGGCAGGTCTCATGGACGTGTTAGGGGCCTTGGACAAGTAGGCAAGAACAGATGGGTCTCCTCCGGTCCTGGCGAGACGTCAGCCGGTACGGCTTATTGACGATTCACCCAGACCGACATTGACCATGCTATTGCTGAAGAACGGAGAATCAATGAGGAGAGAGAGCAACGCTTACTCCTACAAATGCAGCGGATGGAGGTTCACCTGTGTTGGTTGCCTTCGATACCTGGGTTCGAAACCCAGGTTCGCATTTTTAAAAAAATGATAAAAAGGCGACGGTCAAAATGGCAATGGATGTGGGCCCGTTGCGAAAAGGCCACGGGAGTGGGCTCGTTGCGAAAAGGCGACGGGAGTGGGCCCGTTGCGAAAAGGCGACGGATTATAGCCGTTGCCAATTGGCAATGGTTGTCGCACACGCCAAAAGGCAACGGTCTGCACGCGCTCGCAAAAAGGCAACTGCCACTTACCGTTGCAAAAAGGCAACGGATTCCCCAAATCCTTTACCAATAAAATGGCAATGAGCATATTGGCAACGGGGGAAATCCGTTGCCTTTGTCGTTACCTTGATGATTAGTGAGGGGGAATCCGTTGCCTTCCCCCTCGCCATTTGGCCATTATTTTGTGGTGTCGTACATTTTGCAGCTAAAAAAAAGCTATAGAATTAGAAAATGAAGGTTTCATCTACACACAGTTTTTTTTGTGTTAATTCTTGTAGCGGCGCTTCTCCGAGATGGGCTAGCAGCCGACGGGGAGGGAAACTATTCATTTTGAGACAATTAAAAAGTGGAGGTTTTATCTACAGGCAATTTTTTTGTACAAATTAAAAAGTGGAGGTTTTATCTTGTAGAAGTCCTCCGACATGAGCTAGCGGCCGACGGGGAGGGACCAGCCATTCAGAAGCCAAGGGCATCGCGTGGACGGAGCCGCCACCCGCAGAGGGATCCGCCATCACCGTGGAAACGTAGAGATATATAATAGTGGAGACGGTGGAGTTGGCTCAAAAGAAAGAAATAGAGAGAAAGGAGGAGAAAACTTCTAGAGAAAAAAGGGTTTAAAAAAACGTGTGCATCAAATTGTTGAGGTGTGTATGGTGTATATGAGAGTTTTCCATCCAATTTATATCCTTTAATTTTTCATTTTTTCAATTTACGTCCTTATTGGTCCAATTTACGTCATTTTTGCCGGAAAATTTTCAAACTCACCGGAATGTGAGGAATAAATTGGGATTCCGGCCAAATAGTCCAATTCACGTCCTTTAAGTTTAAAAATTAAAATTTAACATTTTTTTAAACACCATTAAAAAATCTTAAAATATTATTTAAAAAAATCTAATTAAAATTAAAAACTATAAATGTATAAAATAAAATCCAAAATTTCTAAAAATGTCATTAAAAATTCTAAAATGTGTAAAATAAAAACAAAAAATTCTAAAATTCTGCAATTAAAAAAATCGGAAAATGTGTAATTTTAAAATTACGAAATTCTAAAATCTCAATAAAACTTCTAAAAAAACTCATTAAATTTTTTAAAAATCTTATATTTTTTAAAATGTGTAGATTAAAATTTTGCTCGAGCTCCTAAAATAATTTTTGGGTCCCAAAAGGTTTCCCAACTCACCGCCAAGGTTGAGTGGAAGTTCTGCGCCTTGATCGACTGTGGCACCGTCCCAAATTCATTTTAATGAGACTTCTAGAAAAAAAAATTTAAACATTTTTTAAATTTTAATTTATACATTTTTTTTAGGATTTTATATTTTTTATGAGAATTTTAGAAAAAAAATATTTTTAATTGACACATTTTCAAATTTTTAGAATTGTAGATTATTTTTTATTTCTTTAAGAATTTTAGAATTTTTTATTTTACACAATTTAATAAAATTTATTGAGATTTTTAGATTTTTTTAATGTTATTTTCAGAATTTTTTTATTATTATTTTTTAATTTTTAAACTTAAAAGACGTAAATTGAACTATTTTACCGGAATTCCACTTTTCCAGCAAAAAAGATGTAAATTAGACACCATATGACGTAAATTGAAAAAATGAAAACTTAAATGATATAAATTGGATTAGACTTAAGTTATCGGACATAAAATGAAATTTTCTCATTTAAAGGTTAGAGTCAATAAATTAATAGTTATACTTTCAAATGTAGTTTTTTTTTTTTTTTTTTAATATATAAAAACCCCTTTTTTGGCATTTGTGTCAAAATTTCGAACTCGTCCGCCATTAAAGTTTTGCTCGAGCTCCTAAAATTTTCGGGTCCCGAAAGGTTTCCCAACTCACTGCCGAGGTTGAGTGGAAGTTCTGCGCCTTGATCGGCTGTGGCACCGTCCCAAATTCATTTTAATGAGATTTCTAGAAAAAAAAATTTAACATTTTTTAAATTTTAATTTATACATTTTTTTTAGGATTTTATATTTTTTATGAGATTTTTAAAGAAAAAGATATTTTTAATTGACACATTTTCAAATTTTTAGAATTGTATATTATTTTTTATTTCTTTAAGAATTTTAGAATTTTTTATTTTTATTTTACACAATTTAATAAAATTTATTGAGATTTTTAGATTTTTTTAATGTTATTTTCAAAAAAAATTTATTATTATTTTTTTAATTTTTAAACTTAAAAGACGTAAATTGAACTATTTTACCGGAATTCCACTTTTCCAGCAAAAAGGATGTAAATTGGACCGATAAGGATGTAAATTGGACACCATATGGCGTAAATTGAAAAAGTGAAAACTTAAATGATATAAATTGGATTAGGCTTAAGTTATCGGACGTAAAATGAAATTTTCTCATTTAAAGGTTAGAGTCAATAAATTAATAGTTATACTTTCAAATGTAGTTTTTTTTTTTTTTTTTTAAATAAAAACCCCTTTTTTGGCTTTTGTGTCAAAATACAAGTCATATGAAATCATGATTTATGGATTGGTGATGTGATTGTATAAAAATAGATATGTAGATGAATTGATATTTAAATTTGTATTTGAATTGATAATGACCAATCCAAATTTGGATTGACTAATCCAAAACCAAACATGGCCCGGAAGTTTTACATTGTATCTTACCATTACATTATAAAGCTGATGAATCCTCATTTATTGGGAAAAAATGGATAGTTATTACGGATAAATTTATAAAATACAACATTAATGACTCTTCACGGCTATTAAAAATACTAAATCCAAAATGGTTTTAGCCTCGCTAGTTGTTTAATACTCCTTCGGAGTTCCGGGATTATTTGCACACTTTTTTTATGAGTACGTTCCAAAATTACTTATACGTACACTTCTAATATATAAATAACCTATAAAATTAATATTCTCACAACATCATTTCATTTTTAAAATTGACACTTATTTTGAGCCCACACTTTTTTTTTTACACCTTACTTAATCCCCTTTATACTTTACTAAATTACCCAAAATACCCCTTCTTATTTTACTCTATATCCCACTAAATTCATTTTTCTTGAAAAGTAAGCAAGTCAAGGTATGCAAATCATCAGGAGATGGAATGAGTACTAAATACAAACTGTTGGTATTTCCGCATTCGATTTCATAATTTTCACATTCATTTTTTTGTTGTCCAATTTCATTATTATCATTCTCATTTTGGAATGAATACTATTTACACTACTTTATTTCCACCCTCAAGCATTTACTCAAATTGTCATTCACTTTATTCATAAACTATCACTTTATTTATAAGTAGACCTTACAATACCCTAGTATATCTACTTTATATATAAAACTTATCCACATTTATTAAAACTTGTGCCCGTAGATATAAATATAAATGAATTTGGATAGAAGGAGTATTAATTATACACTTTTTATTAATTGTTATATATTAAAAAGTTACTCCACCTGCCGCGGGTTGCAAAACTATGCTTGTACAGGTACATTTGAGTACTCCCTCTGTTTAGTAAAATTTTGCTCAGTTCTATTTTTTTTTTACTTTATTAACAAGATTGAGTATCCATCAACAATATTTTTTACTTGTTATTTCACATATATTTTTTTATAATTAAAATATAATATTTTAAAAAACATGTATAAAAAGAAGTGAACAAAGTTTTACGGGACAGAAGGAGTAATTCCAATCTATAAATTAGCCTTTATTTTTATTAACTACATTCAATTTTTTTACATAGAGACAAATAATATTGCTGGCATTGGTCATACTGTCAGTGATTCATGTTTGGCAGTACCTCTACCTCTCCCTGTATATATATTATGGTATTGCCTTTGCATTCTCACACAATTTGCAAAGCATTTCAAAACTTTGTTTCTCAAATACAAATCTTGTTCTCTGCGGCTTTGCTCTTCAGTTTTTAGGTGTCTTTTTTGGGTATCTTTCTTTATTGTCTTTATTTTGTAACAAAATAATTAGTAGCCATATATTATCAATTTTTTCTTTCAACGTGTGCAAATTTCATAAAAATGAAGGCCTCAATCCTCGTCCTCCAATCCCAACTCTTCGACTCATATGTCGAAGATTGAGTTGTCTTTTTATCTGAAGTTAACCGAATCATCAGATATTGCTAATGCTTCATATTCAAGGCTTGTCCAGAATGGAACTCTCTCGTAGTTCTGTTGCTCCTCATTTGGCCGGGCAAGGAGTCTTATTCCGGCCAAACCTTGAACATGAGCCATTAGTAAACTCTGGCGATTCATTTGGCTTCAGAAAAAGAGGCACCTCAATCTTCGACATATTATTCGATGGGTTGGGATTGAACGATGAGGCCTGCATTTCTAAAATTTGCACATGTCAAAAGGAACATTTAATTTGTTAATACTCCCTCCGTCCCACAGGAATTTGCACACTTTCCATATATGAATGTCCCATACCAATTTGCACACTCCATAAAAGGAAATATCTTCACAACCCTCACCCTTGAAATATACTCATATTTACCCATATGCCATTACTTTTTCACACTCAATCTATTTTTTACTTTACTTTATTCATAAAAGTTTACAAAACTACCCCTCAAAACATCAATCATTACACTTTTTCTTACACATTTCTTAAAATGTGTGCCGGTCAAAGGGTGCAAGTTCCTCCGGGACGGAGGGAGTACCAATTATTTTTGTTACAAATTATAGGACAAGAAAGTAAAGAAAGAAACCAAACAAAATCTAAAAATGAAGGATTAGAATTCCCTTTGTTGTTTCACACTAATGATAATAAATTAAAGAGAAAAAAAAGATTTGTATATGAGAAACAAACTTTCGAGCACTCACACAATTTAGCCTTTATTGTCCATTAACAATTTATTCCATTATTTTCTCCAGTACTTAAATTCTTCATTTCCTTTCTTGTCATCACTGTAATTTTACCTGACGTCATAGACTATATATTTTTTCCCTTCCTTTTGAGGAATTTCTACATCATCGTATCCTGTTATTGCCTTATTTACTTTACGCGCTTTAATTTACTTTTGTCGTCAGTCCAGGGACGGACCCAGGATTGTGGGTTAGGAGGGCCGATAAAATAAATTTTAACATTTATAGATATATCATATATCAGTATACATAGTTAAATATCTCAAAATACATAATTATGTACTTAGTATGTTAAAACTTATAATTCTTTTATGTCTATCACAAAAACAGTCAACAATTGTAGTTTATACATTTTTTTTTCTATTTATTTCTCAATATATACTATAAAGGTTATCTAGAATATTTTTTATAAAATTAAGATTAGGTATTTTTTAAAAATATTTTTGGCTATTTTGATGTTAAAATTGGACAATTTTTTTAATATTAAAATTAAGTTAAAAAGATAAATATTTTTTAAACACCCTAGACAAAGTATTAGACTAAAATAAAATTTACTCCAATATTTTCTTTTTGTGTCCCTTTATTTATTTTTTAAATATTTTATGCAATTAAAGAAAATAACTTAACACTAAAAAGCACTCAATCTGACTTATTTACTTGGGCCATTTACTTTGTTTGTCACTTTGCCCATTTACTTACTAGACTTTCAGCATTTAAGGGTTATATAATAATAAATTAATAATACATACTACACATATATATAGTAAAATGACAAAAGTTGAGGGGGGCCAGTGGCACCCCCAAGTAAAGCGTGGATCCGCCCCTCGTAACTAATTTTATTGATCCAAAAAAGAAGTGTGACACCTATACGGGGAGGGGAAATACACGTGTTTGGTGATACCGAAATTTTGAGACGGACACCTAATCCGTCTCTAATAGGTACGGACTAGATACGATACGGATTTGTTAAAAAATTGAGATTCGAAATCGAAAATAAAACCGTCTCTCATTACAAACGTATTAGATACGATTTTTAGTTTCGAGAGTTTTAGATACGGATTACAGTCAATTTTTTAACAAGACAAGGTGGTACACGAAATAAAATAAAGTGCAATAAAAACTGAAGACGAAGGATGCGGTGGCACGATAGGAGGAGGAAGTCAAATACCAAATAATGACAGCAAATTAGACATTACATTGTGGACTTGAAAGTTTGTTGAAGAGCATTAAGACCAGACCCCATCAATTATCCTGTACAACAGAAGAAGCATATCTCTAAATGTTGTATTGAGACCCGAACAGAGCCCACACATGAGAGTACCTCTTTCGTACACTTTAAAATCGTATAGGGTTGATTATATAGGCAAAAGAAATCCATGTGATCTTGTCTGAAACAAATCTCTTTATCATTTTCAATTTTGGGCTTATGGGAGGGGCCATATGGGCCAATCAGCATATGTTAACTCGTAGGACTTTGAATTTAGAAGATATTACGATAACAAGTTATTTTGAAAGCCTAGTTTCACCAAATTTGGATGAAGATGATTGTGTTTCTACTATTCATTAATTTACTTTTAATTTATTAAAATTCTTCATGACCCTCAGATAACTTGGATGGATCGATGGTGGTTAAATTGTTTTAATGGAAAGTCGTCGTTGTCTCGTGCGATGCATGGATAGTGATTAGAGCGGGGATATTTGCAGACGAGAGATGCCCCTAGCTTGTTTTTTAAATTTTGTCATGTTTTCATTCAATTTTAATTTCTCAACCTTTAAGTCTTGTCATGTATTCATTCAAGTGCTTTCATTTTGTTGAACCTCTAATTGTGTTAATTGGTACTGTTTTTTTTTCTTAATTTTTATTTTCTAATAATAAATCCGCGTGCGTCTGTGCAATAATCTACTCCTTGGTAAGATTGAAAAGCGCACCAATATAATTGTGAAAACAAACTTGTTAAAGTATAACTCATAGCTAGTTAGTTAGCGCGCAGCCAAAACTCTCATGCACCTAACATTCAATATTGTATCACTGTGTCTCCTGTTATTTAGTTTTCTGTAACTCTGGTTGTGGTATCCCCATTTTTGTACCTTCCACGCTCTCTTTTCAATTATTATTATTCAGATTGTTAAGGTTGAAATAAGTGTTTTGTAAAATGATTCAACATACACAGTCCAGTGTTGTAACTAATGTTCCCACTTTCTTTTCTCACTAACTCCGATCTTACATTTGTTGCTTAATAATGTCTTTAGTGCACTTTCATAGTAGTGAGAAACTATTAAGCATGATATAACAAGTTCTGACATTCAAGGAGACTATTATCCATAATAGTGATGATGATAACATCATATACGAGGTTGAAGATTTGCCCAAATCAACTCAAAATACGACACCAACTTAGTCAAGGATTTGATTTAATTTCCATATTTGTAAATATTGTCTTTTCCATATTCTTAGGAAGATTTGATTTAGTTTCAATATTTGTAAATATTGTCTTTTCCATATTCTTAGAATCTAAAATATTCCTGTAAACTTGTATATATATATTTGTAATCAATAAACAAAAAGTGTGGCACACAATTATATTTACAACATGGTATCAAGAGCTTCTTCAGGCTAACGCCTCTTTTTCGATCCTCACGATCACACCTCCACCTCCGAGATTCAGGAATTTTTTTCCCAACTCCTAGATCCTATTTTATTTTCTTCTTCAGGCTAACGCCTCTTTTTCGATCCTCACGATCACACCTCCATCTCCAAGATTCAGGAATATTTTTCCACCTTCTAGATCCTATTTTTTTTCTTCTTCAGGCTAACGCTTCTTTTTCGATCCTCACGATCACACCTCCATCTCCGAGATTCAGGAATATTTTCCCATTTTCTAGATCCTATTTTTTTTTCTTCTATAGGCTAACGCCTCTTTTTCGATCCTCACGATCACACCTCCATCTCCGAGATTTTTTCTTCTACCTTTTCAAGATTAGGTCTATTTAATCTCTTTTTCATTAAACCCTACCAAAAAAAAAAAAAATCCACACACATCCCTCCATGCATCAACTATTTTTGTTGTCCGTCTTCGATACTAAGGCTAATGCCTCGTTTATTTTTCTTTTCTGATATCGGGATCACCAAAATACACCAAGATTTGGTTAGAAATACTGGTATCAATTCTTCTCCTCAAGTTGTTGCATACGCCCAAGAGAATTCACTCTCTTCTGCAACAATTCATCAAGAATGAGACCACGTTCTTCCAAGCCCAAGAAGATTAATCTTTCTCTTCTCCTCAAGTTGTTGCATACGCCTAAGAGGTTCGCTCTCTTCTGCAACAACTCATCAAGAATAAGACCACGTTCTTCCAAACCCAAGAAGATGAATCTTTCTCTTCTCCTCAAGTTGTTGCATACGCCCAAGAGCTTCGCCCTCATCTAAAACAACTCATCAAGAACGAGACCACGTTCGTCTAAACACAAGAAGATAAATCTTCTTCTTCTCCTCGAGTTGTTACATACACCGAAGAGGGTTCACTCTCTTCTGTAACAACTTACCCCAACAATGCCTATAAGGTGCAAATCCCACATAACCGCTTTGTTCGTTGGGCGTCCTTCGTCTCGATTCTCACAGTAGATTGTGTGTCGTCTACCGATCCCGTCCTCGTCTTCAACTACTTGTGAACAAGATTGAAATCACCAATGGTGCTTCATCTTGAGGGGGCGTATTAGGGATATTGTGTATTAGAGATAAATTAGGGTTTATTGTTTCCTTGTATATCTTGACCCATATTGTTTAGTTAACCTAAAGCCCATGTTAATAGTTAACCTAAAAGCCCATAATGTAATCTATATATACCCATTCTCATTGTTAATAAAATAACCCCTTCAATTAATCTATTCCATTCATCTCAACATCATGCACCTAACATTCAATATTGTATCTCAGTGTCTCCGGTTATTTACTTTTCTGTAACTCTGGTTGTGGTATCCCATTTTTGTACCTTCCACGCTCTCTTTCCAATTATTATTATTCAGATTGTTAAGGTTGAAATAAGTGTTTTGTAAAATGATTCAACACACACAGTCCAGTGTTGTAACTAATGTTCCCACTTTCTTTTCTCACTAACTCCGATCTTACACTTGTTGCTTAATAATGTCTTTAGTGCAGTTGCATAGTAGTGAGAAATTATTAAGCATGATATAACAAGTTCTTACATTCAAGGAGATGAGAAAGGAAGTTTTACCCGTATGATCTAAAGGCTGAAATGATTGAGGAAGTTGAAGGCAGTTTGTCCACTGAAGTTTATAAATAGAGAAGATGCCTCAACACAAGATAGACAAGAAGAAAGGCTAAAATAGATTACTATACTATTGAATGCATTCTAGCTTCAAGGTAGGAAAAATATTGTTTTTTCTTGTAGATGAACATACCATTGTAACCCGAACAATTGTATGTTCATCGTGATCTTATTTACTAGAATTTTATGTATAGATCTATAAGGAAGATAGTTTCATAGGATTTAGTAAATTTTCCAAACTCGTTCGAGTTGTAGTTTTTCAAACCTCTAAAAGGTTGTAGTTTGTTTCACATATATTTTCAATATAGTACGTGAACCGTGTATATTATTTAAAATCTACACAAATTTTGAATATTTCCATTTGCAGAGTGTTTTTCTATTTCCGCTGCTTAAATGTTGTCTGGATAGTGCTAACACAACAGACAACACTTTGTATACACTTGCACGCACACTTTCAGTTGGCATCAGAGCCAACTACTTGCTACACTAAGTAGAGATCTTGCTTAGAGTGTATTTTAAAAAAAATGGAATATCCACTTTCGCACGCACTTAAACCTCCTATTCTAGATGGCACAAACTATGCTTTCTGGAAACCTAAAATGCGTATGTACATCAAATCCATTGATGAACGAGCATGGAGGAGTGTTGTTGCTGGTTGGACTCAACCACGAACAAATGAGGAAATCACGGTTGCAAGCTATAATTCAAAGGCATTGAATACAATCTTTACCTTGACTGATGTCTCAATGTTCAAGATCATTTCAAATTGCATATCTTCGAAAGAAGCATGCGATAGGCTACAAGAACATTGTGAAGGATCGAATAGTGTTCGAAGGACCAGACTACGCATGCTTGGAACCAAATTTGAAAACTTGAGAATGAAAGAAGATGAAACCATCACTGCCTACAACGAAAGGCTAACTGAAAAATCAAATGAAGCTCACTCTCTTGGTGATCCAATATTCAATACAAGTTTAGTACATAAAATATTTAGATCAGTTCCTAAACTATTTGATCCCAAGATATGTGTTATTGAAGAAGCTAAGGACACTGATGTTCTAAGTCAAAATGAATTGATTGGTATATTAAAAACTTATGAGCTGAATTTTATTGAAAAGAATGATGAAAATGATAAGAAAGTGTTAGTGTTTAAAGGTAATGCAACATCATCTAGTATTGATAGATCTTCATATATTACTAAAATTGGAATTGATGATGATGATGATGATATTTTCGAGGAATGTCTCAACAATCCTGACAACATGGCCTTAATCACTAAATAATTTAAGACTTTTTTGAAAAATAGAAATAATAATAAGTTTAAGGATATGTTCAACCTAAGGTTCAGATCAACAACACTCAACAATTTACTGTTAGAAAGAATACTTTCAATCAATCTAGATAATTGGACAGAGGTAACAAATTCAGATCTGATCAAGAATATATGAAGAAGGTTAAATGTGATGCATGTTATGGATATGGTAATTATGCTAATGACCTTTCTTAAAAAGAAACTTAATTTTAGTGCTAATTTAAGTGATGATTCTGATGCTGAACTTGAATTTGAAAAAGATGTTGAAAATGCCTTTACTACTAGAATTGAATGTGATGATACTCTAGATGATGATCTGGATGATTCATATGATGTGAACTCAAATGTGCCATTATTTGGGAAATCACTGAATGATAATGGTCCAGAATTTAACTGTTTTGCAAGTTTTGTCTCAGAGACAGGTAAATCAAGAAAATCGGGATTATCCAGAAATGATGTTGGAAGTCAAGGATTTGATCAAAACTGTTTCTAAATTGGAAAGTAACTTAACAAAAAAGGATCTTGAAATTTTTAAACTTAAAGACAGATTAGATGTTTCTGAAGGTCCCGTTCTCGACTAAAATATTAGACGAGTTTACTGAAAGATCAGATGACTTGATGTCAGCTGATAGAGTTTAAGTGTAAAAACAAAATAACTCTTCTATACAAATGACTTGATCAACTTATTCGTTAGGAGTCTAGAACTAACTAGTATATTGATTAGATCAGCTGATAGAGAAGCGCGTGCGGAATTGTAGTGTGTCCATTATAAGGATTATACTCGTCTATACTGCTCATTGGAAATTTAAAAAACTTATTTCATGCATAAACACATTTTATGATATCAGCTAACTTGGTGTCTGCTAAATATGAACTTTCGAATATATCAAATCTTTTATGCAGTGTATCAGCTGATACAAAAACCTTTTCTTTGTTAAACATATGTTATGTAAATATGCATGCTAAAGCAGTAAATAACACATAGATTTATAATGGTTCGGATCTCAATATCCTAAATCCACTCTCACGTCTCATTACGTGATATTCTCCCATTGATCATTTAACGTCCCAAAGGGTAAGCGTCTTGCTAACTTTGTAGTCCCAAGAGAAGACTTTTGATCAAGATACACAACTACTTTCTATGTATATGGATCTAGTTGTTGTGGAGGGAACAAGTACCCTTTAAAGTGGTTGTCTTGATGTACCTAGTGTGAGTAACTCAGCCTATCTTTTAAATGGGTGTATAGAAGGAGGACTCGAGTAGGATGAGAAATTCCCTTACAATCTGATTTAGGCTCATGCAAGGATTGTGAATTTCTCTCTAAGCTTTGGATATATATATGACAATGTTGGCTTAGATGAGCTCACTCACTTGGAAGATGATGCGTGTTGATTCTTCTTTGAAGTTCTCTTGAGCCGTTCTTAAAGATGAACACTTAGGCATATTTGCTCCACCTTTGCATCTCTCCACCACATATGAGTTATGATAATGAGCCCATATATATAGTGTGGATTTGAAATATTATCGTTGGATGATGGTAATCAAATCCCACTATTTTAGGAAAAGCAATCTTTTGATTTGATACTCTTAATATTATATTTCTATGTAATATTCAGTGTATCTTTCACTTTAAAGATTCTGCAGCTTTGTGTCAGATCCATACGCCTGTTGTTGCGTTTCTGTTGGTCCACGTCAGCTTGTAAATTTGCTGTCTAACGGATCTATATCAACTGATATTCTACAACTGATTTTCCACAGCTGATTTTGCTGGCTTTCCACAACTTTTTTTTCCTCATCTGATTTTACTCTGCTGTCTTTACTCATCTGATTTTCCACAACAAATTTTACTCTCCTGTTTTTACCTTGCTATGTTTCTTGTCTTCTGATTTGGTCTTCTACAGGAGGTCTTCTAATCTATTTATATCGACCAGATCCTAATCTATTATAAGATGAATAATGAAGTTGTCTATATAATACAACTTATCCTATTACAAGTATATTTGGTTTATCAATACAAAACATAAGGATATATCGATCAGACCTATTTATTAAAAAAGTCAGGTCAAGCCATAAAAAAAGTCCATGACATGCAATGGGCCACACTTGGCCTTAAAAATTATGTAACAAGCCGAGGGAGGGGGCCGCGCCGGTGAAGAGAGGGAGAGAAGAGAGAGGGGGCGACCGCTGATTTTTTTTTTTTTTTTTTACAGAAATATGAGCAATGGTCGCGGCCGCGGGGGCAACCGGCTGGTGGAGTGGTTTGGGGGGGGGGGGAGAGATGAAGATGATGGAGAAATTAGGGTTGGGTTTGAGGGGGTGTGGGTAGTAATATAAATTTTATGAGAGAAGGGCATTTAAGACAATTAAGGGGAGGGTGCATCTATCTTAGGCCGATTTTAGAGGGGTGCATCAATCAGGGGAGTGCATCCATCTGAAATGGAGGTGCATATAGTCAGAACATTTTTTCTTTTTTTTTGTAAAGCCTTGACCAAATCCCATCCCTAGTCATCGATCTAGAAGGCAAAAAAAAATTTGATTCTGTTTTGAAGGGATGGACAGAGTATGTTTCTTTACAAACATGAAAATCACTGAAGAAAATTGTTGTATTGTTGATAATACTTTCTGAGCTAAAAGGTTGATGAAATGAAACATTAGAACATGAAAAATCATATTATCTGTTTTCAAATAATACTAAATGCATTATGTTTATCAGATCGATGGAACTTTTTTCATTTATTGAAAAATGAAAATCAACTATATATCTTAGAGGGGACTTAGCCAACTTATGACAGACAGCTTGATATGATGCTAGAGAAATCACCATTTTTACTAAAAAAAATTACTCTAAAATGGAAGGATTTGGGATAAGAGTTGATAAATGAACTTTAAAAAAAGAGTATATATTAAATTCTAGTATTTTAGCCAAGTGAATTTGTAGATAAAGACCACATTCCAGGAGGTGGAAGCCATTAAAAGCAAAATTACTCTATTTCCTGTAATAATCTTCTCTGTTCTGTGAAAGAAAACAGGCCAAAGAAATCAGAAATACTTAAACCATATAAAAAGCTTAATTTAATTTTGCATATGAAAATGGATAAGTAATTCTTGACATTTAATATTCTTTATCATTGAATTTACATTTGTTTTTTTCTAACTAGTCTACAAAAATGTGGTCTTCTAAATAAATATGGATATCATGTTCTGTTGAAGCCAGAGATGATATCAATGAACAAATCCTGACTACACGGAATGGTGAGGCCACCCATTGGATGATGGAACCCGAATTCCTCTTCAGCTTGACATAACAACTCTTGAAACAAAGGATGGTTCAAGTATGATACTAGAATTACAAACCGCTTCTTTTCGTTCTCCCCAATGTAAACAGCCAAGTGGCCTTTTGGGACTTCAGCTGATCTCCTTTCACTGGACAAAGATCGTCTCAAGATTTGGCGGATGGCCATTTTGTATGAAGTAAAAAAAAATCTGAAAATTGTTGTGAAATAAGTGAAAGTTTAGCTAATTTTGAGGATTTGTTGCTGGTTGTAGTTGAGGAATGTGTATTGTATATATAGGCAAACATATATGATAGCTTAGAAACAAAAGCACATGTAGACTAACAATGATTTTTCTTCCAACAAGCATCAATATTTAATTTAAGAGGCCCCATCAATATCCTGTACAACAGAAGAAGCATATCTCTAAATGTTGTATTGAGACCCCAACAGAGCCCACACATGAGAGTACCTCTTTCGTACACTTTAAAATCGTATAGGGTTGATTATATAGTCAAAAGAAATCCATGTGATCTTGTCTGAAACAAATCTCTTTATCATTTTCAATTTTGGGCTTATGGGCAAATCAGCACATGAGGAAGAACATGCTTTTGTCTTTCAATGACTACTACATCATATATAGAAAATGAGATATTACATGAATTTACTTGGCATCTCGTTATCAGTAATAAGGACTTGAAAGGTGGTTGATGAGCACAATACCCTACCACTTATGACAAAACTAGAAGCTCGATCACTACGTACCACTGCTTAAAATCAAAATAAAGTTGATGAGCAATCCATGTGATTCCTCATGTGCTTATGTTTCCCATATCCAATATCAAATAATATGTTCAACACACAAATATAAATCCTGAACCATACACCATTTATTGGTTCACCTATATATACAACATTGATCTTTCTAAATTACATCCAACAACAACTCCTCAAAAAGCTTTCTCTGCTTTCACTTATCTCACAGCATTTTCTTTCCTTCATCCTGTATAACAATGGCCATTCGTCAAATGCTAAGGCGATCTTTATCCAGCGAAAGAAGATCAGGAGTTGATGTTCCAAAGGGCCATTTAGCTGTTTATGTTGGGGAAAACGAGAAGAAGCGCTTTACTGTTCCAGTTTCATACTTGAACAACCCTTCGTTCCAAGAATTGCTATTTCAAATGGAAGAAGAATATGGCTTTGATCATCCAATGGGTGGGCTAACCATTCCGTGTAGTGAGGATTTATTCAGTAATGTCATCTCTGGATTGAGCAGAAGATGATAGTATATCTTAAACTTAGATTAGTAGAGTAGAGTAGAAAACAATTTTGTAAACTAGTTAGTCCTAGAAATGCAGAGTATACATGGAAAACTTAGTGATGATCAAATTTCAGATGCAAAACCATTATCTGTTTTGAGTGGTTTCCATTATTTTATACATATATACTTAATTATCAACTTAAATCCATCTGACCTCTACTGCTGAACATGTAATTTTACCGTTGAATAAATTCATAAGTCATGAAAATTGTGACACATTTATTCCTTGCAAGGATATGTGGGAAACCATGACTTTTTTTATTCTTTCGTTCGAACAGAACAAACTCGTTTACTTTTCCCATTAGCTAGTGTTAGTAAAATGACGCATTATTTTGAGCTAATTCATTCTGACATTTGGGGGCCTTATAAGTGCGATATTTTTACTAGTTCTTGTTACTTCTTGTCAATTGCATTTAATCCAATTTTTTAATATGGTTCACACTCAGTTTGGGCTATTTGTTAAGTGTGCTCGCTCAGATAATGGGGTCGAGTTTCGGTCGTTAGTTTGTCTTGATTACTATATTGCTAATGGAATACTATTTGAAAGCTCATACACATATACTTCACAACAGAACGACGTCTTTGAACGCAAGCATCGCCACATATTAGAGGTAGCACGAGAACTGCGTTTTGAATCGGGATTACCAGTTGAATTTTGGGGTAAATGTGTGCTCACGGTTGTTTACATCATCAACGGACTTCCCTCACCGGTGATATCAAATCGCACACCTTCGAGTTTTTTGTTGTCTTGTTTATGCCTATGAGAATTGTCGCAAGGATAAATTATGAGAGCGAGGAAGTGCATACATATTAGTGGGTTACCCGATCGGGCAAAAGGCTTATAGAGTTTTTGACTTGCAAACTCATAAAGTCTACAATTCACTAGATGTTACATTTTTCTAAGACATATTTCCGTTTCGCGGAAACGAGAATCTAGACCTTGTCACAGCCACGAATGAGGCTCATGCTCGAATCCAAGGCTCCTTCGACCTACCTACTTCTGCACAATTCTGGTCTCGACCATTCACCAATCCCAATCCCACGTTGGCCGAACCGTGGCTCGATCCTACATTGGCTGAGCAGTAGGCCGATTCCACATCGGGTGAGCAGCTTGAGCCCACATCGGCTACGGTCGGCTTGCCGACCACCGCCCCCCACTATCGAGAGACATACACCGCGAGTAAGTGAAAGAGTCAAGAAACGTCTGAAACACCTTGACTCATATACCACGGACCTTCACCCTCGGTTGACCATGCACAACGTACTGCCAATTCGGTATACTCGACGGTACATCCTTTATCTCTATGTATCTCCTATGATAAATTCTCTTCCGCTCACAAAACCTTCCTAGCGGCCATCACATCACATGATGAGCCAAAACAATTCTCACAGACAGTTCGAGATCCCTTATGACGTGATGCCATGGCAAAAGAGATTTGTGCCCAAGAACAAAATGGCACATGGACGATAACTACCTTGCCCCCTGGTTGGAAGGTTGTTGACTCCAAATGGGTCTATAAAATTAAATATAAATCCAATGGAGATATGGAGAGATAAAAAGGGTTTCACTCAGATATATAGATGGAGTTGACTTTCATGAAAAGTTCGCACCTGTCGCAAAATTGGTAACTGTTAGGTGCATGTTGTCCATTTCCGTCAAGTGTAATTGAGAGGTTCATCAGTTGGATATTAATAATTCCTTCTTACATGGTGACTTACATGAGAACGTATATACTCCCTCCGTCCTAGGATTTTTTGCATACTTTGACCGACACGTTTTTTAAGAAAATGAGATTTAGTGGTTGATGATGTAAGATAAATGAGGGGTATTTTGGGTTATTTGATGAGGTGTAAAGTGAAATGTATGGAAAAAAGGAGTGGCAATTTTGAAAATAAAATGATGTCATGAGGTTATTAATTTTGTGGGGTATTTCCATATTAAGAGAGTGCAAATAATTTTGGGACGTCCCAATAAGGAAAGTGTGCAAATATTCACGGGACGGAGGGAGTATGAGTATTCCACTGGTCTTTGCTAAAGAGGGTGGCACCCGAGTGTGCAAGCTCCAAAAATCTCTTTATGGACTTTGTCAAGCTTCCCGAAACTGTTATGAGAAATTCACACAAGCTCTAGTCACCATTGGCTTCCGCCAATCTCACACAGAGCATTCCCTTTTCATATTCAAAAATAGGACCACATATGTTTCCACATTAATTTACGCCGCCGACGCTCTTCTCGCAGGGAATGATATTACTCACATCAACTCGGTCAAACACTTCTTGGATGATAAGTTCTGTATTAAGGATTTGGGTCCACTTAAATATTTTTTGGGCATTGAGGTCGCCCGATCACCTAAAGGTTTCGTTCTAAGCTTGCACACTCACTCCCACAATATATATATATATTTACCCTTCATTTTATTACTTTTGGAGGCCATTATACCATTCCCATAATAATTGGTGACGATTTTAATAATATCTGATGACGATATCCAACGTCATAAAAATATATATTTTCATGACGATACCATTTTTCGTCGTTAATTATATAAAATATTTAGTGACAAATTGGTGATCATTTTAATAAATAAATGAACTCACTTAATTTTTTATATAATTTTATACTAATACAAAATGTCTGAACTACCTTTAAATAAATATATATACCCACGTTTTTTCGCCAATTAAAACTTACCCTATACATAATACATACAGTGGTTAATCTTAGTGGTGATCAAAAAATAAAAGTTATGGTGAACGCAAGGAATTTCCAACTAAAAGTGTGTATTTTCTTCACTTTTCTCATAGCTTTGTAGTTCTCTTATAGTATTTTTTTTATTATGTTTGGATTTTTTTTTGTAACTAATGAAAATAAATTTACAAAAATAACAATTACCATGAGCATAGTATCACCCATTGTTTATCACTCATGTATATTAAAATCGTTTTACCTAATATGTATATTAAAATAATGTCAAATAACTTCATTTCACCCATTGTTTGACAATTATTTCCCACAAATGTAGGGAAGATAGATAGCGCGCTATTTAGTATCATTTGAGTCCAGACATACACCGAACACTAGAGATATGAAAAAAATCAAATTTGACTTCAATTAAATATGCTTTTGGAAATCTTGTAGCTACACGCAGAAGCTGAACATGATCAATTTGAGTAGCACAATACTCGAAAACATATATAGTATTAGTTCACATACAATGTCGCATTAGTTTTTAAACAGTATAATATTAGTTCATATATTCATTTTACATCACAGCCCCAACTATTGAAACTTTAAAATACATATGTATTGTCTACAGTCAAAATCAAATAAATAAAATCATGAAAATAAATTTATAGAAATCACCATTAACATGAACACAGTATCACTATCACCCAATGTATGTTACCTATATATAGTATCATCTAAAGTAATTAAGACCAATATATTAATATCTATACGAGAAAAATTAGCAAACATAATTATATATTACATCTAAATTGTTGCAAATAGGATGTCATACAAGAGTAGTAGAAAATTAAAAAGTGAATGTTAAAATTGCACGACAGAAGAACATCCAACATAAAGATGCACAACTAGTTCTGGCAGCACCCTTAACCTTAAGCATTCCCCAAGCCCCCGTTTATTTATATTGCATTCCCTTCTATTCTTTTTTTTTCTATTGGGTTTGGGGGTGATGGCTGGATGATCACTACAAAAAACGCGGAGTTTGCCGACGGAAGGCTACCGACGGAATCCATTCCCTCGGCCGCCCCGACGGAATTTTCGAATCGACTAACTCCCGACGGAATCCAAGATCCGTCGGGACCGTCCGACGGACTTCCCGACGGAATTTAGTTCCGCGGCCAAACAGTGTCGTTTAGCCTTGCTTCCCGACGGATTTTTTCCGTCGGTCGTTCAAATTTCGACTGCCGACGGAAAATATCCGTCGGTAGCCGACCCGCTTTGACCCACCGCCTCGGATACCAATGAAAAGACGCGTGGCATTAATATTCGCGTGCTACCGACGGAAATATCCGTCGGTAGCCACAATTTTTTTTTTTATAAGAACTGCCGAAGGCAGTTCTTTCTCATAAGGAAAAAAAAAAATTTGGCTTTCGTCCCCCTCTCCCTGTTCGTCTCCTGTTCGTCTCCTGTTCTCTCCTCGTGGATTGGATTTTCTTGTGCGTGGTGCGTGGATTGATCGACAAAGGGCATAACGATTATCTACTCCAATTTTCTTCAATTTAAACGGTACGTTTTATAAATTCTTAATTAATTTTAATTAAGTTATTGTATTATAAATTGCATGTTAATTATTATAAAACTGTTATTGAATTATTATAAATTGCATGTTAATTATTATAAAATTTCATGTACGTAGTTGATGAATATATATGTATAATTAATTCAAATATATGCTAGTACGTGGATTATATGTTTTTTATTGGTTAATTGTAATTAATTAATGTATGTTAGTTCAAATATATAATGTAGTTTTTGTTAGTTCGTTTTGATAATTAAACTAGGTTATTATTGTTGATTAAATTAGTAATTATTCTTATAATTAAACTAGGTTATTATTGTTGATTAAATTAGTAATTATTCTTATAAGTAGGGGTGTTGTACGGTTTGATTAATATAGTAATTATTGTTATTGTTTAAATTAAGTCATTATTAATTAGTTTGGTAAATTATTGATTTCATTAGTAACGTGATTTTGTTATTGATTAAATTAGGAAATTATTGACTTAAATTACTAAAATGTTATTAATTAAAATAGAAAATTATTGATTTCATTACTATATTAATTATTGATTAATTTATTATACTTTTAAATTTTATTTATTAAAATAGATGAGTCAAGATGCTAGTGGGGCCTCAGGATCTCGACGTAGGAGAGGCTCAGTTAGGCCTGTTGAGCCTGCTACGTTGACGTCGTCGGCATCCGTTCCACAGCATTCGCCGCCGTCATCTCAGTCGTCGGCAGCTCGTCGACATCCCACGCGGGCCCGAGAAACCAGACTGAGAATATGGATTGATGATGTACAGTAAGTAATTAATTAAATAATTTTAAGGTTTAACAATATTTAATAGCATCAATTTTTGTACGTTTTTTAATTTATAATGTGTTTGTTTCTTAATATATAATGTCACAACTTACTTCCTGGTAATGAGATATCGAAGATTTGCACTGAGGTGATTACTAAGTGCAAGGTTGCTGCGAATGCCTACTATTGGCTGAAGGTGCCGCAGACGAAAAAGGATGAATACTGGGAGGAATTTCAGGTATTTGAGTGCATTCAATTAAATATTAATAAACAATTTATTATATATATTATTTGATAAATATGCCGATCGAATATGTGCAGAAACATGCTTATTGGCATAGGGAGTTTTTTTCGGACAACGATATCCACAGGCACTGGGAATCTTCATGTCAGTCTAGGTATAATGAGATAATGTACACCTGGAGGACTGCTTGGCGTAGTCGTGGCGTGGTGCAGACGTTGGGGGAGGACGAAAATGGAGTCGACGTGTGGAACACATTGACCACGTATTGGAGTAGCCCGGAGTACGTGCGGAAGTGTGCAACTGCTCGAGCCAACCGTAGAAGTGACGGGGGAGGTGGGATGTCAAGGCATCGAGGGGGGGCCCGATCCGCGTATGAGCACTCAATTGCTCTAGTAAGTGTTCACTAAATTTATTTCAATTATTTATATTATATTATATAAAATAATTTTTATATGCTCATTTGGTACGAAATAGGAGCGGGAACTTGGGCGTGAACCCACACACGTGGATCGGTTGAACGTTCTTCATCCGTTTGATCGAGATTCGCAGACGTCCACATATGGATGCACTACCGAGCTTCACGTAAGTTTAATTAAATTGTGCTGTTTTTTTAATATTTAATTAATTAAATGTATTGAACTATGTATTAATTTAATTTTTTTGTAATTATGTAGTTGAATGTGAACTGGAGGATTGAAGAGGAGACGACACAGGCTTCTGCTGAAGCCGGGCCCAGCGCTCCCCCTCCGCCTGATCTTAACCGGATTTACCTGGACGTTGGCCCGGTTGATCGAGGACGGGTCCTTGGCCTTGGCCGGATGAGCCGCTCAGTGAGAGCTGCGTTGTCCAGTTCGTCCCAGCGTGCATCGCAGGCCTCTGTATCCTCCACTACTGTTCCGGACCCGAACGTAGTACACATGATGAACCACTACTTCCGACAGCTAACTGACACTATGGGTCGATCGTTGGGGATGTCTGTTGATCAAATAGATACATGCTTTGCACAGGCGATGAGCGTTCCCCCTCCGCCTTTCGATGCTCCGGTTGGTTCAGTTACCCCTTTCAATGCTCCAGATCCAAATCCAGATGCAGCCGGAGACGACGGCTTGGATTTCATTGGTGGTGATGACTTTTTTGGGTATAATGGTTGATGTTTGAACTATTTATTTTTCTGTCGAACTATTTATTTTTCTGTCAAACTATTTAATTTTCTGTCGAACTATTTATTATTCTGTTGGACATATTTATTTCGGTTGATGCTTGTTTGTCAATGGATTGTTTATTTATGTTATTGTTTTTAATTTATACATAATACATAATTTTTCGTTAGATTTTGGTATAAAGTAAAGTATTTTTTATTTTTTTTTCGATTTTTATTTTATTCCGCCAATATTACCGACGGAAATAAAAATTCCGTCGGAAATAAGGTCTACCGACGGAAATTCCGTCGGCCAAGTACTCTACCGACGGAATTTTGGGCGGCACCCTACCGACGAAATTTCAGAATCCGTCGGTAGATTCAAAATGTACGCACCGACGGAATTTCAAAATCCGTCGGTAGCGCGTAATATTTACAGAGGCTTTTTCCCCTTTCTCACTCAGTCGAAAAAAATTGTGGAAATTGTATGAGAGCAAGCAAATTTCGGTACGTTTTTCTTTTTTACTTGGTTAAATTTTGTAGTTTAGTTGTGCATTTTATATGGTTATAGTTTAATTAGTTGTGCATTTTATATATTTGTAGTTTAGTTGTGCATTTTATATGGTTATAGTTTAATTAGTTGTGCATTTTATATATTTGTAGTTTAGTTGTGTATTTTAAGTATATTGTTTGTAGTTTAATTAGTTGTGCATTTTTTTATATGTTTGTAAGCATTTTATGTTAAATGTTTAACAGATGGATTTGCCGGATCGTCGATGGATGTATGAAACTCCTAGGTTCATTTTAGGAAATGTGAATAGTGAATTTTACAATGAACTTGTGTCATTTGTTGAATTTGCAAAGCTCCACCCACATTACATGCATGGGGATTGTATCAAGTGTCCGTGTAATGCCAAAAAATGTCAGAATAAAATATTTAAGTCGATTGATGAGGTTTTGGTACATGTTCTGAAGAATGGTTTCACTGTTAATTATTATAATTGGACATTTCACGGCGAAGTACGTTGGCCTTATAACTTTGATCAAGTTTTATACTATTACACTGCTGGTATCTATGAAAGACAAATATATGGTAATCAAGCCGGCACGAGTAATGAACAACAATTTGGTGGGGAACAACAGTTTGGTGGGGAAGAACAACTTGGGGAGGGAGAACCCAATATGTATCAAACAATGATAATGGAAGCCGGTTTTTCAAATGTAGAAGAGTAGCCGACGGATGAAGCATTTCGGTTTTATGAAATGCTCAAATTTCTCGATCAAGATTTGTATCCGGGTTGTGATTCACACTCTCAACTGTCATTTAATGCCCGACTTATGGCTATCAAGACCGAGAACAAGCTTTCTAACAGGGCATATGAGCAAATGACACAATTATGCAGTGAGATTTGCCCTCCTGAGAATAAGGTGCCTACAACGTTTCATCAAAGCAAGCAAATGCTGAAAAATATGGGATTGCCGGTCGAGAAGATTGATTGTTGTATAATCGGTTGCATGTTATATTGGGGTGATGAAGATAGCAATCTGAACATGTGTAGGATGATTGCCACCTTCTCCTTCTGAGTGATTCCCCATCTGTAGAGCTAGTGTCTCTACGATGTTACTCAAACGGTTAATGGAGGTCTCCATGTCCTCAAATTATTTCTTATTGGAAACCATGTTGATATGCGTAAGTGTGGAAAAGAGAATCGTAACGACTTTGATACCAATTGATGAAACCTCTTACAAGGTATTCTAGAAACTCGGAATGAATGCACGGAATACACTAGTAATCAGCCAAATATGTTGTGAATTCGATTATACTTCTCAAGATGATTACAATGGTGTATCCAATGGGTATAAATAATAGTTCTGACTTTTACAAGTAATTAATGCAATAGTTAAAGCAGTACTAATTATAATTAAATAATTATAAGTAATACCCCTTCAATCATGCAACTTTCCTTCTTCTCTGATAATTGAGTCCATAATCATTGCTTGGTATCTTTGGCAAAGTTCCATCATAATACAATTAAAGGTGAATCCATGTTCATTTTGTTGCTTAAAATCTTTATAATGGTTGATGAACAAAGATATGTGATTCCTCATATGCTTATGTTTCCCAAATTTTATAGGCCACCCCACGTCTCATTTCTACTCAAATCCAAGATTTATATTTCTATATACAACACATTTATAGATTAAAAACATGAAAATTACTGGAGAAAAATGTGTTGGAGTGTGGAACCTGAATTAACCTAATGAACTTGGACTGGGGAGCAAGTTTATTCCTTATGGGCTTGGAGTGGGGAGCAAGTTTGTTCCTAATAGGCTTATGGTTAATTATGGCAAGTTTGTTCCTAATGTGCTTGGAGTAGGGAGAAAGTTTGTTCCTAATGGGCTTAGGGTTAATTATGGCAAGTTTTCTATTATAAATAGATGTTCTCTCTTTGTAATCATTGTGCATCCGAAAAATATAGTGAAATACCTGGCTTGGCATCGCCCCAGACGTAGTCGCAAGACGAACTGGGTAAAAAAATCGTGTGTTATTTTCTCTTTCGTTATCGTGTGCGTGTGTTTATTTCCTAACAACTGGTATCTAGAGCTTCGGGTTCAGAGGGAGCAGTCACGATGAGCGACGAGAAGATTTCAATCAAGCAGTTTGACAGATCGAATTTCGGGTTCTGGAAGATGCAGATCGAGGATTACCTTTATGGTAAAGATTTGTATGTGCCCCTAAAGGAGAAACCCGAAACGATGGAGCAGAAGGAGTAGAATCTGTTGAACAGAAAGACGATGAGTGCGATACGTTTATCGCTGTCCATGAACGTAGCCTACCACACGACTAAAGCCAAGTCCGCAAGGGAGATGCTGCAGATCTTGGAGGAGATGTATTAGAAGCCCACAACGGCGAACAAGGTTCACCTGATCACACGGTTGTTCAACCTCAGGATGTCGGAGAGCACACCCGTGCAACAATACCTGAACGGGTTCAACATGTTCATTGGGCAGTTGTGTTCTGTCGAGATCGAATTCAGTGATGAGGTACTTGCTTTAGTTTTGTTATCTTCTTTGCCTGACAGTTGGGCTGCAACAGTAACTGCAGTTAGCGCTTCATCCGCGAAAGATAAACTGAAGCTTGACGAAGTGAGGGATCTGATGATTAGCGAGGAGGTTCGCAGGAAAGAGTCTGGATCCACTTCAGGGTCAGTGCTGAACACGGAGGAAAGGAGCAGATCGAAGGGTAGGCAAAATCGTGGCAGATCAAAGTCCATAGGAAAGAGTCAATACAAGAAAGATAAAGACTCGATCCAGTGCTGGAATTGTGATGAGTTTGGTCACTACAGGAACCAGTGTTTAGCACCCAAGAAAAATAAAAAGGGACAGAACGAGAAGAAGACAACAAACACAACCACATATGATATTGGAGACGCGTTGGTCTTGAGTGTCATTAGTCCGCTAGAATCGTGGGTGTTGGATTCTGGAGCATCATTCCACTCTTGCAGTGATGCTGAAATAATGGAAAACTATGTGTCTGGCGAATTCAGACAAGTCTACCTTGCTGATGATGAGCCCTTGAAAATCGTGGGAAAAGGACATGTCCGGATAACCACACCAAACAGATCGATGTTGAAGTTGAATGGTGTGAGGCACATTCCAGGATTGAAAAGAAACTTGCTTTCAATCGGGCAGCTTGATGTAGAAGGATACTCAGTGACTTTCGGCAGCAACAGTTGGAAGATCATTAGAGGAGCCATGATAGTAGCTCGGGGGAAGAAGGAAGGTACGTTGTATACTACATCTAACCCCAAGGATTGTATTGACCTTGTGGGAGCTACGACCAACGTTGATTTGTGGCACTGTCGGCTGGGTCACATGAGCGAGAAAGGGATGAAGGTAATGTGTTCGAAAGGGAGACTTCCAGGGCTGAAATCTGTTGAAGTTGGCCTATGCGAGGACTGTGTTTTCGGGAAACAAAGAAGGGTAAGTTTCTCGAGAGGTGGTAGAGCATTGAAGGCAGAAAAGCTGGAGCTGGTGCATAGCGACCTATGGGGACCAGCGCCCGTGAAATACCTGTCTTGGCATCGCCCCCAGACGTAGTCGCAAGACGAACTGGGTAAACAAATCGCGTGTTATTTTTTCTTTCGTTATCGTGTGCGTGTGTTTATTTCCTAACAAACTCTGTATTGTTGATGAAATGAAACATTAGAACATGAAAAATCACATCATCTGTGTTTTCAAATAATACTAAATGATGATGGGACTATTTTCATTAATTGAAAAATAAAAATCAACTACATATCTTAGGGGGAACTTAGCCAGCTTATGGCAGACAGCTTGATATGATGCTACAGAAATCACCTTTTTTTACTGAAAAAATACTCTAAAATGGAAGGATTTGAGATTAGAGTTGATAAATGAAATTTAAAAAATGAGTATATGTAAAATTCTACTAGTATTTTAGCCAAGTGAATTTGTAGATAAAGACCACATTCCAGGAGGTGTGGAAGTCATTAAAAGCAAAATTACTATATTTCTTTCCTGTAGTAATCTTCTCTGTTCAGCAAAGGAAACAGGCCAAAGAAATCAGAAATACTTAAACCATATAAAAAGCTTAATTTAATTTGCATATGAAAATGGATAAGTAATTCTTGACATTTAATATTCTTTATCATTGAATTTACATTTGTTTTTTCTAACTAGTCTACAAAAATGTGGTCTTCTAAAAAAAATATGAATCTCATGATCTGTTGAAGCCAGAGATGAGATCAATGAATAAATCCTGACTACACGGAATGGTGAGGCCACCCATTGGATGATGGAACCCGAATTCCTCTTCAGCTTGACATAACAACTCTTGAAACGAAGGATGGTTCAAGTATGATACTGGAATTACAAACTGCATCTTCTCGTTCTCCCCAATGTAAACAGCCAAGTGGCCTTTTGGGACTTCAGCTGATCTCCTTTCACTGGAAAAAGACCGTCTCAAGATTTGGCGGATGGCCATTTTGTATGAAGTATAAAAAATCTGAAAATTGTTGTGAAATAAGTGAAAGTACTTTAGCTTTTGAAGATTTTTTGGTGGTTGTAGTTGAGGAATGTGTATGTGTATTGTATATATAGGCAAACATATATGATAGTTTAGAAACAAAAGCACATGGAGACTAACATTGATTTTTCTTCCAACAAGCATCAATATTTAATTTAAGAGGCCCCATCAATTATCCTGTACAACAGAAGAAGCATATCTCTAAATGTTGTATTGAGACCCGAACAGAGCCCACACATGAGAGTACCTCTTTCGTACACTTTAAAATCGTATAGGGTTGATTATATAGTCAAAAGAAATCCATGTGATCTTGTCTGAAACAAATCTCTTTATCATTTTCAATTTTGGGCTTATGGGAGAGGGGCCATATGGGCCAATCAGCACATGAGGAAGAACATGCTTTTGTCTTTCAATTACTACTACATCATATATACAAATTCAGATATTACATCACTTTGCCTGGCATCTCGTTATCAGTAATACGGACTTGGAAAGTGGTTGATGAGCACAATACCCTACCATTTACGATAAAACTAGCAGCTCGATCACTACATACCACTGCTTAAAATCAAAATTTTGATTTCTGAAATTTTAAGGTAAATTGAAATCAAAATTTTTAAATTTAGTGTATAATCCATAATGTAGGAGGCTTAAATGGTTAGTTTAATTACATGTATGATCTTGTCTAAGATTAAAGCCACCATTATTATACAATAATCCTAATGTAGGAGGCTTAAATGAGTTGGATTACTTGCATTTATACCCTGTGATGAATCTTTTATGAGGAGGCTTGCATGTATGCCCTTTGGTGAATGAGTACTTGCAAAAGTTTCCACATATACAATACTTGTAAAAAGTTTACACATGTACTGATGATGTACAATACTTGCAAAAGTTTACACAAATACAATACTTATAAAAAGTTTACACATATATTTATGTTTACAAACTAAGCTCTAGGGAACCTATGTTTATGTTGTAAACATAACTATTTTTTTTTTTTTTTTATGTTACGGTATCCTAGGGCCAAATTCGATTCTAGGGCCAAATTCAAGGGGACCAATGTTTAATAAAAAGTTTACACATATATTTATGCTCGGTTGCTGATGGCGAATTAGGTGTCCGGATTTGCTCGGTTACATCATATATACAAATTCAGATATTACATCACTTTGCCTGGCATCTCGTTATCAGTAATACGGACTTGGAAAGTGGTTGATGAGCACAATACCCTACCATTTACGACAAAACTAGCAGCTCGATCTCGATGTACCATTGCTTAAAATCAAAATAAAGTTGATGAGCAATCCATGTGATTGATTCCTCATGTGCTTATGTTTCCCATATCTAATATCCAATATATAATATGTTCACCTATATATACAGCTAGCATTTTTCTAAATTACATCCAACAACAACTCCTCAAAAAATACTTTTAAGGCTTTCTCTGTTTTCACTTATCTCACAAGACTTTCGAGATTTTCCTTGAATCTGTATAGCAATGGCCATTCGTCAAATGCTAAGGCGATCTTTATCCAGCGAAAGAAGATCAGGAGTTGATGTTCCAAAGGGCCATTTAGCTGTTTATGTTGGGGAAAACGAGAAGAAGCGCTTTACTGTTCCAGTTTCATACTTGAACAACCCTTCGTTCCAAGAATTGCTATTTCAGACGGAAGAAGAATATGGTTTTGATCATCCAATGGGTGGGCTAACAATTCCATGTAGTGAGGATTTGTTCACTAATGTCATCTCTGGATTGAGCAGAAGATGATATATCATAGATTATAGAGTAGAAAACAATTTTGTAAATTAGTGTCCTACAAATGCAGAGTATACATGGAAAACTTATTGATCAAATTTCAGATGCAAAATCATTATCTGTTAATTTTGAGTTGTTTCCATTATTTTATACATACTTATCAACTTATAAAAATCCATCTGATCTGACGTCCAGTGCTGAACATGAATGGTTTAGTTGATTTCAAAATTTTGAAGGAGAAAATCTGGTAGGGAAGTTTAATAAACTTGGACAATTGATTAATTTCCATTATAAGTTTATAAGGCATATTGAGATTTAAAAGCTTTAGTCCTTAATTATCTCAAGTCCAAACCCAATTTCAATATATATACATAGAACCCAATGGTACATAAATCACTTGTATACTTTAGTATGGACAAGTATTTTATGCCTTTGGTGTTCTCAAAACACAAATCTCAATTCCAGTTAGGTGTTCTCTTTAAGAAACCCTATAAAAACTCCATGTATGATGATTTACCAAGTCTACATTTTCAGGTTAGAAGAACTCGTATATGTTAGGGAGCTTTATTTTTAGTTAGGTAGATTTTTGTAAATCTATGACAAAAGACCTGAAAGTTCAAGAGCAATGAAGACAAGAAGCATGAAGACAAAGAAGACTAGTTTAGCAAGTGACAAGTCCAAAAGATAATCCATAGAAGTTGACACACTGAAAGTCAAAGGCTCATGAAGATAAGGCAACTAGAGTATTTTGGACAAATGGCATGAAGAGGAGACAAGTGCAATTGTAAAGTTGAAGGAAGTACAAGTCACATGGAACAAGAATCGAGTTCAAAAGATACAAGAACAAGAAGACAAGTATCCTGAATAAACATGGAAGATACCTTGCTGTAAGGTCAAGTACCCTGAAGTCACTTACATCTAAATTGGACTTGGCTTACTTATGGACAAGGAAGATGGATGACAAAGTAGCACTGAAATTCACCTGGTATGAGATCAAGCTGTTAATTTAAAAGGGACAAAATTATTCCAAGAAGGCCAATGATATGTTGCCACCTATCACTGCACATAACGAATTCTGAGAATGGAATGAAGGATTCTGAATTGGACGTGAATGCATGTACTATTTGTATGCAGGCCCCTGAACATTTTGAAAGTTCAAATTTATGGATTAGTTTGCTATCTCCACCAACAGAGTGTTTACTAACTTTATAAATAGGCCACGTCTTGAATCATTTCAAGATTACAGGACACACAAGCTACACATACAAGATATAGTTATTACAGCATATTCTTAGCATTCAAAGTATTCAAAACACTCGAGAGATCAAAAATTTTAAGCATTTTATTGAGTGTTATCTTTAGTCCCCACTAGGCAAGCGTATACACTATTATCCTAAGTCCAGAAAGAAGAAAAAAATTATTTACGTCCCGTAACTTTTACCTTTTTTGAAAAACGTCCCAAAATAGTTAAAATTTTAATTTACGTCCCATAACTTTTTCAATTACTTAATCTACGTCCAATTTTCGCTGGAAATCCCCAAATTTATGTAAATGAGACGTAAATTGAGCAATTAAAGAAGTTATGGGACGTTATGCGAAAAAGATAAAAATATTCAACAAATGTGTACAATTCACTATAAAATTAATGTAGTTTATGTTATACAATCAAATAAAAAAATAATTCATAAATTAATTAATTATTATAAAAATCAATTAACTTACCTAATTCATTGTTAGAAAAATTATTAACTTACCAAATTAGAAAAAAAATATACTTACAGTATAAGTATTATAAAATAAATTATGAATATTAATTAAAATAATAAATAATATTTTAAAATATATGAAAATAAATTTAGAATAATATTTAAATAAGTAAATAATTTATCATAATATCAAAAAAAATATAATATGAAAAGAAAAAAAATCAAGATTTATTCCTAAGTCAATTAATTACTAGAAAAATCAATTAACTTACCTAATTAATTATTTAAAAATTCAATTAACCTAATTAAAAAAATAATTTAAAAAATCAATTAACATACTCAAATAAATATAAATTTTATCTTTAAAACAATAAAAATCCCAAATAAGTTTTTTTTATTAAAATTGTCAAAAACTCTTATTAAAACTTAACAATTATTTTAATATTTTAAATAAATACAAAAATCCACAAATATTTAAAATGCTCAAATATAACCAAAATTCTCACCCCTTACCCACGGTAATTGAAAGATGATGATGAACAATATATTTTTTAACAATTTGTTAATTTTATTGTTTTTCATTTTTATTATATAATTTTTAATTTGATATTAGTTCGTACAAAAATATGTGGACCCATTTAATGTAATACTTAGATAAATTTTTATATTTATTTGATTACGTTAAAATAAATAAATAATTTTATAATACATATATTGTAATTATAATTTTTTTCTAATTAGGTAAGTTAATAATTTTTCTAATAATGAATTAGGTAAGTTAATTGAATTTTATAATAATTAATTAATTTATGAATAAATGAATTATTTTTTTATATTAAAATAAGTTAATTTATTAATAATTCATTTCATTTATTCATAAATGAATTATTTTTTTATTTGATTTGTATAACATAAACTACATTAATTTTATAGTGAAATGTACACATTTGTTGAATATTTTTATCTTTTTCGAATAACGTCCAATTTTAATTAAAAAAATTAATTTACGTCCCATAAGTTCTTTAATTGCTCAATTTACATCCCATTTACATAAATTTGGGGATTTCTAGCGAAAATTGGACGTAAATTAAGCAATTGAAAAAGTTATGGGACGTAAATTAAAATTTTAACTATTTTGGGACATTTTTCAAAATAGGTAAAAGTTATGGGACGTAAATAATTTTTTTCTCGTCTAGAAAGTGATATACTAAGTCTTTACATTTGTTCTTAATTGTAAAGGATATCACACTAAGTTGGTACCAAGAACAAAATCCTACTTTCACTTTGAGTGATATTTGAGAGTATTGTAGAGTTCGTAGTAGTTTGAGAGTATTGCAACGAGAGAAGTTTGTAAGAAATGAAGGTAAGATAAGAAGAAGAGGAGAGTGCACCTTGGCATTGTTAAAACAAGTTAATTAATTTCAAGTGATTAAGGAATTATCCTATTAAATTCGGAGAGTGGACGTAGGAGCAGTTTAGCCTTTGAACCACTATACATCTTGTGTCATTTACTTTCAGTTATTACCTGTTTACTTGCATTGATCATTACTTGTTCATTTTTATTGATAAGCATTTGTTTAAATTGTTAAGCATTCATTTAAGTTGACATAAGAATTAATTTTTGTGTGAGTAAAATCTATGTGATTCTTTAAGTATTTTTAAGGAATATAAAAGGGTTTATCATAATCCCGCATTTAGTTGTTTTATTTGTTAAAGATTTGTGAAAACACTCAAAAGGTTTTTTCATAGGACTTGACATTTGGACAACTAACCTAACTTTGTATATTGTGTGTTATTGTTAGAAAAAATTTGAAAAACGCACACACACGTGTATTTCCCCTACCCTCGATCTCCCCCCCCCCCCATACACGTGTCACACTCCTTTTGGGACCATCAGATTTTTTATCAGTAAATTATGAAACTCATTCCAACGGTCTAATGTCGTTGAAAATTCTGTTGAAATAATTAACAAACAAAAAAAATCCAATGATCTCGATTTGTTGGAATTATTTTTAAATATATCATTTAATTTAGGGAACCATTCCAACGGTCTAATGTCAATGAAAATTTTCGTTGGAATAATTAAAAAAAATTCCAACGATGTCATGCCATTGGAATTAGATATAAACACATAATTTAGTCGCAACTAGGTGCCATCACATTAAATCTATTGGGCCTGTTGGGTGCGGAGCTTAGAGTTATGCCGGAAGGTTTGAGATTTTTCAAGGGACTTGGGCTGGGTGGTTGCTCTGTTCGTTCTGACTCGATCATAGTGGTGACAACGATTCGTTTGGATGAACAAAGGTTCGGACCGAAGGTGGATGTGCCGGAGAGTTTTTGGCGATTACTTGAAGCTAGGTTTTCTTGTGTGGAACATTGCATATACGTCGAGGTTATCTAATACATTTATTGCAAAAGTCGATGCTTAGGCCCGTCTAGGCACTAGTTGCAGGTCTACCATCCACCTAGCGATTTCCGACTTGGTGCATTATTTTTTTACTTCCCGACGTCGAAGTACGACTTGAGGATCGATCACACTTTTTCAAGTGGAATCGACGCTTCAAGCAAAACACGTGGCTTTGTCATGTTGTATAACATTTTTTTGTAAAATTCTATCGTTAATAGGGTGAAAACTGCACTTATATATTTTTCGGCATTATTTTTTGCAGTTTTAATTTCTTATGGCCTCTTTGTAATCTTTTTCTTTTGTTAAATTAGAATTTCATATTTATTGTTTGAGAATTTTAATGATAAAATATAAAAAAAGTAAAATTTATATAGTATATATGTGTTAAAAAAATGATTTGTTTATTGTATTAGTTTGAATATGAAAAAAGGTTAGAGTCAATAAATTAATAGTTTTACTTTCAAATGTAGTATTTTTTTTTTAAATAAAAACCCTTTTTTTTTACCTTTGTGTCAAAATACAAGTCATGTGAAATCATGATACATGGATTGGTAATGTGATTGTATAAAAATAAATATGTGGATGAATTGATATTTAAATTTGTATTTAAATGAAAGAGATTGAATTGATAATGTTCAATCCAAATTTGGATTGACCAATCCCAAACCAAACATGGTTCAAGTTTTACAATTGTATTTTACCACTACATTATAAAGCTGATGAATTCTCATTTATTGGGAAAAAATGAGTAGTTATTAGGGATAAATTTATAAAATACAACATTAATGACTCTTCACGGTTATTAAAAATACTAAATCCAAAATGGTTTTAACCTCGCTAGTTGTTTAATACTCCTTCCGATTTTTGGGATTAATTGCACATTTTTTTTATGAGGACGTTTCAAAATTACTTACACACTCCTATATATAAAAATCTATAAAATTAATATTCTCACAACATCATTTCATTTTTAAAATTGGCACTTATTTTGAGCCCACATTTTTTTCTACACCTCACAAAATCCCCTCTATACTTTACTAAATTACCCAAAATACCCCTTCTTATTTGACTATATATCCCACTAAATTCATTTTTCTTGAAAAGTAAATTGGTCAAGGTATGCAAATCATCACGAGATGGAATGAGTATTAAATACTGTTGGTAAATTTATTTTCCGCATTCGATTTCATAATTTTCACATTCCTTTTTTGGTTGTCCAATTTCATTATTATCATTCTCATTTTGAAATGAATACTATTCACACTACTTTATTTCCACCCTCAATCATTTACTCAAATTGTCATATATTCACTTTATTCATAAACAATCATTTTATTTATAAGTAGACCTTACTAGTGACGGAGCCAGAAAATTATGATTGGGGGGCCCGATTTGTATAAGAAGTTTTGGTAGTTTCGACTTAAAATGAAACGAAACAATTTAAAAATTGCTTAATTATTAATACTGTTAAAAAATTTTAAAATCATTTTCTTTCTTTCAGTTATAATTTAATCATGAAGCGAAACAATATAATACTTTTAAATATAAATCTACAAAAAATTTAAAACACTATCTTAAAAAAAAACATCAATAATATTGATCAATTTTAAAGATATTTTTGTGAGTTTAGCAAAAATTTAGACAATAATCTCAAACACATCATCAATCTATTGACTCGATCTATTAAAAAATAAATAATAAGTATTATGAAATAAATTTAAGAAGAAAATACATGAAAAAGAGAAAAAAAAAAATCTTCATTCTAATATGTGGTATGTCTTAAAATGAAAATAATATTTTTATTTATATATAATAAAAATAATTACCAAAATAATACATATATAATTATTTTTAAAAAATAGCATATATAAAAAATAAAATAAAAAAAGTGTTGGGGGGCGACTGGCCCCTCTGGGCCCAGTGTGGCTCCGTCCTTGGACCTTACAATACCTTATTATACCATAGCTATCTATTTTATATATAGAACTTATCCACATTTATTAAAACTGGTGCCCAAAGATGTGAACATACTGAATTTTGGATAGAAAGAGTATTAATTATACACTTTTTATTAATTGTTATATATTAAAAAGTTACTCCACCTACCGCGGGTTGCAAAACTATGGTTGTACGGGGACATTTTAGTAATTCCAATACCTGTACCTGTATATATATTATGGTATTGGCTTTGCATTCTCACACAATTTGCAAAACATTTCAAAACTTTGTTTCTCAAATACAAATCTTTTTCTCTGCGGCTTTGCTCTTCAGTTTTTAGGTGTTTTTTATGGGTATCTTTCTTTATTGTCTTTATTTTGTAACAAAATAATTGGTAGCCATTATCAAATTTTTCTTTCAACGTGTGCAACTTTAATAAAAATGCAGGCCTCATTCCTCGTCCTCCAATCCCAACTCTTCGACTCATATGTCGAAGATTGAGTTGTCTTTTTATCGGAAGCCAACCGAATAATCAGAGATTGCTAATGCTTCATATTCAAGGCTTGTCCAGAACGGAACTCCCTCGTAGTTCTGTTGCTCCTCATTTGGCCGGGCAAGGAGTCTTATTCCGGCCAAACCTTGAACGTGAGCCATTAGTAAACTTTGGTGATTCATTTGGCTTCAGAAAAAGAGGCACCTCAATCTTCGACATATTATTCAATGAGTTGGGATTGAATGATGAGGCCTGCATTTCTAAAATTTGCACATGTCAAAAGGAACATTTAATTTGTTAACGGCTACCAACTATTTTTGTTACAAATTATAGGACAAGAAAGTAAAGAAAGAAACCAAACAAAATCTAAAAATGAAGGATTAGAATTCCCTTTGTTGTTTCACACTAATGATAATAAATTAAGGAGCGAAGATGTAGAGAAAAATATTTGTATATGAGAAACAAACTTTCGAGCACTCACACAATTTAGCCTTTATTGTCCATTAACATTTTATTCCATTATTTTCTCCGGTACTTAAATTCTTCATTTTCTTTCTTGTCATTACTGTAATTTTACCTGACGTAATAGACTATATAGTTTTTCCCTTCCTTTTGAGGATTTTCTACATCATCGTATCCTGTTATTGCCTTATTTACTTTATGCGCTTTAATTTACTTTTGTCGTCACTAATTTTATTGATCCAATAAAGAAGTGTGCATGACACCTATAGGGGGAGGGGAAATACATGCACGTGTTTGCGTTTTTCAATTTTTTTACTAAAGACAACACAAGTTATCAAAGTCGGGTGAGATGTCCAAATGACCAAGTCCTATGAAAATACTTTGATAAATATTTTAACAAGATTTAAACAAATAAACACTCTATATACGGAAATAATGATATGCCCTTTTATACTCCTTGTGAATAACTAAGTAAATATTAGATTTTTACTCACACCAAAACTCAGAGGTTTTGCCCAACAACTATGAAAACAGTTTTCTTGTATATAATGCTTAAGTGTATGATCAAAACAAATTTATGCAGTATCAAATAGATAACAAATAATGATCAAGAAGTAATAATAAGCAATTAAGTAAAGAACACAAGAACTTATAGTGGTTCGGAGGCTAAACTGATCCTACGTCCACTTTCCCTAATTTAACAGGATAATCCCTTGATATGTAGGAACTAACTTGTTTTATGGTGTCAAAGTGCACTCTCCTCCTTTTCTTCTCTTCTCTTGATTTCTTACAACTCACACTTGTTGTAATACTCTCAAACTCGAACTCAAACAATACTCTCAAACGTACTATCTCTCAAGTAGAAAGTATGATTTTGTTCTTTCCAACTAATGCGATATCCTTTACAATAAAGTTCAGTGTAACTGCTAGGATATCACTTCATTCATTTGCTAGGCTTTGGATTAATAATAAGTTTCTACCTAGAGGGAACTAAAGAAATCACTCAAGTAAATGTTTAAAAGTTTAATACAAATGCCTTGAGTACTGTTTGAATGTCTTTGAATGCTTGGAATTCTTGCAATAGCTTCAGCTTATGTATGTTCTTGTAAATTTGAAAAGATTCAAGTTCTACCCTATTTATAGATGTGAGAAACTATCCGTTGGAGAAGATAGATCGAGTCACAATCCATAAATTTGAACATGCATTTGAATTGTTCAAGGGTGTGCATGCAAATAGTACATGCAATCACATCAATTTATGCAAATTTCATTCAATCTTCAGAGTTAAATATGCACTATATATACATGTCATTTGTCATTTGATCATTGATCTGCATAGGGATATTCTTTGACACTTTAAATAACAATATTGGCATCCTAGGTTTCATTTCAGAGATGTAAGTTGATTAAGACTTGATTTCCTCCCAAATGTGACTTAAGGCTTCTTGGTCTTGAATACTTCACTTGAAATCATTCCTTGGACAAGTCTTCTGAAGAAAAAAAACCTTCGATAGACTTTGGACAACTCATCTGAGTTTCCTTTGAACAGCTCGTCTGAACCTCAGACTTCTTAGACTACAGGTCGAATTTCCATAGATTCTTAAAAAAAATTTTCTAAGTAAAATAAAACTCTCTAACATGAATAAGCTTTTCTAACCTGAAAAATGTATACTAAGACAAATCATCATACTTAAGGTTTATGATTTTGCTGATTTGAATATAAAAATAAAATCTGAAAATTGTTGTGAAATAAGTGAAAGTTTAACTTTTGAGAATTTGTAGTTGAGGAATGTGTATTGTATATATAGGAAAACATATATCATAGTTTAGAAACAAAAGCACATGGAGACTAACATAGGCTAGGAAAAAAACAATACTACCTAATATATGGGTCAAATACCGAATAATGACAGCAAAATAGAAATTACATTGTGGACTTGAAAGTTTGTTGAAGAGCATTAAGACCAGACCCCATCACTTATCTCTAAATGTTGTATTGAGACCCCAACAGAGCCCACACATGAAACAAATCTCTTTATCGCATGCTGAATCGACACTTTGAAATCGTATAGGATTGATTATAATCCATGTGATCTTGTCTGAAACAAATCTCTTTATCATCTTCAATTTTTGGTTTTCAAGTAATATGGGAGGGGCCGTATGGGCCAATCAGCACATGAGGAAGAACATGCTTTTGTCTTTCAATTACTACTGCATCTTATATACAAAATCAGATATTACATGGCTTTGCTTGGCATTTCGTTATCAGTAATACGCACTTGGAAGGTGGTTGATGAGCACAATACCCTACCACTTACGACTCCTCATGTGCTTATGTTTACCATATCCAATAATATGTTCACCTATATATACAGCTAGCATTTTTCTAAATTGCATCCAACAACAACTCCTCAAAAAATACTTTAAGCTTTCTCTGCTTTCACTCATCTCACAATATTATCTTTCCTTCATTCTGTATAACAATGGCCATTCGTCAAATGCTAAGGCGATCTTTATCCAGCGAAAGAAGGTCAGGAGTTGATGTTCCAAAGGGCCATTTTGTTGTTTACGTTGGGGAAAACGAGAAGAAGCGTTTTACTGTTCCAGTTTCATACTTGAACAACCCATCGTTCCAAGAATTGCTATTTCAAACGGAAGAAGAATATGGTTTTGATCATCGAATGGGTGGGCTAACAATTCCATGTAGTGAGGATTTATTCACTAATGTCATCTCTGGATTTAGCAGAAGATGATATATCATAGATTATAGAGTAGAAAACAATTTTGTAAATTAGTTAGTCCTAGAAATGCAGAGTATATGAATATACATGGAAAACTTATTGATCAAATTTCAGATGCAAAACCATTATCTTTTTTGAGTTGTTTCCATTATTTTATACGTACTTATCAATTTAAATCCATCTGACTTCTACTGCTGAACATGAATAAGATCAAAATTTGTTATCTAGCTTGAAAAAAATTATTTGATTCTTCATATGCTTATGTTTCAATGTAGTGCCCCACTTGAATCACCCTTCACCAAACTTCATAAGTGATTATTATTTATAAGGAAATTAATTTAAGTTAATTTCAATATAAATGGTCAGCTTTATTAGATAAGAAGAACAAATGCTAAAATAGATACAGAATTCTGTTTGCTAAACATCGATCAGCCGAGCTAAAATTTCTCACAAGTTATCGTGAATGAATAAACGAAAACATCTAACCAATTCTTCTCTACAAAACAATTTCTAACATTATGCATTTCTAATTATGCAATAGTGTAATAAATAATAATAGTGGAAATGCAAGCCTTTGCTTTCAAGTTTCAATTATGCATTAGACCCTATCACTTATAATAGTGTAATAAATAATAATATATATATGCCTCTTAATTTTACATGGTGACCCCAATTTCCAAGTTGTAATATGATGAAACCTCTTACGAGGTATTCTAGAAACTCCCAATGAATGCACGAAATGCACTAGTAATCAGCCAAATATGTTGTGAATTCGATTGTATTTCTCAAGATGGTTACAATGTAGTAGTAAAAGCAGTAATAATTCTAATTAACTAATTATAAGTATCTTTGGTAAGGTTCCATCATCACCCTCTCGTCATCTTTTTCTAATCATTTCCACCAAACAAGTGCCTCACGAAAAGGCCCGTTATCCGAGTGGCACCAGCGGTAGTCTAGGATATGGGCGGGTTCGATGGTTAGTGTACCGTCCACCGAGTAGGGGGCAGTGTCGATTGGATGACATGCGTAGCAATGCAGTGGCGTAGGAGAGACACATGAAAAACAGGATGTATTCGTGAGTTGGGTGGCAGGTCGAGCTTATACGCAACTTTCCCCACGTGTGTCGATACTTGAAATGGCCCGAAATACTTGCTAAATAACTTGTGATGAGCTCGCCTAGCAACTGACTATTGGCAATAGAGTTGTAATTTGAGGTAGACCCAGTCTCCGACATTAAATTCCTTAGGGCGTCGTTTGGCGTCCGCGTGTTATTTCATACGATTCTGGGCATGTTCGAGATTGAATCGTAATTGCCGAAGTAGGGCATCTCGTTCTTTCAGTTGGACGTCGACCTCATGGACCGCTGTCGAATCTGCTTCATCAGCGGGCATAGGAATGGTTGGTCGCCCGTAAACCACTTTGAATGGGGTCATGTCGATTTAACGATGGTATGACGTGTTGTACCAATATTCTGCCCAAGCGAGGTACTTGTCCCACTCCTTGGGTTTGTCAAAGACAAAACAACATAGGTATTATTCCAGGCACCTATTTACTACCTCCGTTTGTCCGTCGGATTGTGGATGGTATGCTGAACTGAACTTCAGTTGTGTCCCCATGAGTTTGAATAATTATCTCCAAAAAGTGCTAAGGAAGACACGGTCTTGGTCGGAGACAATAGTCTATGGGATACCATGTAGTTTAATAATGTTGCACATAAAAATTTCAGCAATATCCTTAGCAGAATAAGGGTGACGTACCACAATAAAGTGAGCGTATTTGGAGAGGCGATCGATGACCACCATAATGGTATCTTTACCCTTAGATTGTGGAAGCCCAGTGATGAAGTCCATCGAAACATCCACCCAAACCTACTTGGGAATTGGTAAGGGGGCGAGCAAATCGGTCGGACTGCGACATTTGGCTTTATTGCGCTGGCACACGTCGCATGCTCGAACATGGGCGACCACATCAGGCTTTTGAGTTGGCCAATAGAATAATTGGGAAAGAAGTTTGAATGTTTGGAGGATCCTCAAATGGCCCCCGAAGATCGAACCATGAAAATCGACGAGCAACCTTTGGCGGATGTCGTCGCGTGGAACCCAAATAGCCTCGTTTCTCACCAAACATTGATGACGGATGAATAAGTCGTCGAGGCGACCCCCCGCGTTTATTACCCGTTAAAAGAGAGCTCCTAATTCAATGTCTCACCTAATTGCGCTCGCGATATCATCCCCGATGCAGGTCGATGGGGTGGATAAAGCGAGCAAAATATTTGGATTAGGGGTGTGCAGGTCGTCTCGTCGAGAAATGGCATCTACTCCTTCATTTTCTCGCCTTGGTTGGTACACAATTTCGTTGTCGAAACCCACCAGTTTGGCAATCCATTTTTGTTGTTTTGGAGTTGTGATTCGCTGCTCCAACAGGCATCGTAAACTCTTCTGGTCTGTTATGATTTTGAAATGCCGGCCGACAAAGTACGGGCGCAAACAACGAACAACCTCCAAAATTGCAAGCATCTCCTTCTCGTAGACGAACTACGAGCGTTTGGATGCAGCGATGCCCTTGTTAATGAAGGCAATGGGGCGACCACTTTGAGATAAGACGACGCCGATCCTGAAACTAGAGGCATCGGTCTCAATGAAGAAGGGATCGTTAAAATTAGGTAAGGCGAGCACTGGGGTCGTTGGTCATCGTTGCTTTTAAGTCGTCAAAATCTTGTTGGGCGTCGTCCGATCATTGAAACTTGTTACACTTGGTCAGATTGTGAAAGAAACGTGCCTTTTCTCTAAAACGAGCACAAAACTTGCGATAATAACTTGTTAGGCCTAAAAAGCCTCGATGTTCGGTGACTGTGGTTGGCACAGGCCAATTCTGAACCGCTTCGATTTTTCGTGGATCGACTCGAACACCATCATATGAAATAAAATGTCCTAAGTATTCCACATTGCTGAATCCAAAAAAAAATATTTTGATGGCTTGATAAAGAACTGATTTTCTTATAGAATAACTAACACCATTTTCAAATGAATTAAATAAGTTTCCTAATCCTTACTATAAACCTGAATGTCATTGAAGAAAACTAACACGAACTTGCGTAAATAGGGACGAAAAATATGGTTCATTAATTATTGCTTGGTTAGTAGAGGGTGAATTACAAAGGCAACAAGGCATTACCAAGTACTTGTAATGCCCATTGTGCGTCTGGAAAGCAGTTTTATAGATGTCGTCGGGATGAACACGGATTTGATGATACCCCACTCGTAGGTCTAACTTTGAAAAATACTTAGCCCCAAAGAGTGAGTTCGTTAAACATGTCCTCCACGGTTGGGATGGGAAAACGATCATTTATGGTGGCTGCATTCAAGGCGCAGTAATCAGTACAAAATTGCCATGTACGATCCTTCTTTTTGACAAGTAGAACCGGAGAGGAGAAAGAGTTATTGTTGTACCTAATAAAACCTGATCCCATCATTTCCCCTACTTGCTTCTAAATTTCCTCTTTCTGAAAATGCACATATCGGTACGGGGCCACGTTGACTACTTTATTTTCATCCACAAGCCTAATTATGTGGTTGATCGAAATCGCGACTGGGTGGAATTGAGTCCGGCGGTGTTGCAATTGCCCGAAACTCGTCAAGCAACTTCTGAATTTCCTCGTTTGCCCCGGTTTCGGTATCTGCTGGATTGTGTACTCCGGTGGACGCGAGCATAAAAAGCTCGTTGCCCCCATCCAGTTCCTTGTCGAGCATGTTTCTTCCATCGGGTGTGGGGGAATGTATCTGAGCCCTTTAAGGAGTATGAGTTCGTCTCCGAGCCAAAAGTTAAGGGACAATTCCTTGCAATCCATCATTAATGGATCATTGCTTCTAGCCATGGCATGCCAAACACCACGTCGTGCTTGGGGTATGGGAATCGAGTACATCGTCATCCAAAAATGTATTCCTTGAATCACCACAGGAATATGGTCGTGTTTAGTATTACAAAAGAAACGATGACCACTACATGTGACGACGTCGAATCCATCGCCTCTTCGTGTGGCTGGGTCTAGGTAGTATATGAGTGTAGTCGTAATAAAATTGAGCGTGGCTCCACTATCAACGAGTATAGCAACTTGATGTCGGCTTATGTGTCCTTCAAGTCTAAGTAAGCGTGCCCTATCGTGATCTGCTAATGTGTCAAACGAGATGATCGCCTCATTCGATTGCGCGTCATCGTCGGAGTTCTCAGGTTCTTGATCGTATCTGGGCATAGTATCAAAGTCTCTTTCGACCAAGGGCTCTTCGTCAATGACGAGATTCATCATTTTAGCTTTTGTGTTTGGACATATATGGTTCCATGTGTATTTCTCGTCGCACGTAAAGCGCTGACCTGTTTGTCGCCTTTTTAAGACTTCCTCATTTGTTAGTTGGACACGACCCGTGCCTACCACTATTGTTGTGGTTGACCCCCTCGCACTAGAGGCTCCGATCGGTGGGGTCCTAATGGTCAACAGTGGATTGATTGTGGTCGGTCGAGGTGGGTAGCCCCGATTAGTTGGTCCATATCCTTGGTTGTAGGGTTGATTTGGGCAATTAAGTCACAATTGCTCGTCCTTTCTATTGTCCAATTTGATCGCCTCGCGCAAGGTTTGAGGTCTCCACATCTTAAGCTCAGTGGCAATTTCAGTTTTTAAGCCTGCCATGAAGGACCCTAATAGTGCGCTCGGGGGCCCAATGTGGAACTCGACTCATAGATTGTTCAAATTCTTTGAGACAGTCTTTGAACGAACATGATTGTCTTGTTCTAGTCATGATCTCAATATCATCCTCGTAGCTCATCGTACTAAATTTGGTTAGTACTCCCTCTTTAAATTCGGCTCACGTGACGTTGTCTTGGCACACTTGTTCGAACTACCTCCACCACTGCCTTGCTTCTCCTTCCAAGTGGTACAATGCGAGTCTTACACGGTCTCGTGGTCGTACTTCTAGCCAATAAAAAAATAGCTCGACTTTATCTACCTAGTTAAGGGTCTCCTCGCCCCCGAATTTAGGAAATTCGATGCGTGGTCCCTTTGGGCAAAACTCCCATGATCGTTCTCTTCACCTAATCCGAACTAATCCGTCAGACTCGATCTCAGGTGATTGATCCTTATCTTCGTCCTCAGTGTTTGATTTGGACCCGTCTCGATGAAATGTGCCCAGGTTATTTGCAAAAGGGTTGTTGGTTGTTGGGAGCCTTCCCTTCTGTCCTTGTTTGATTGCTCGTCGTTCTCCTCGCGACGTCGGTATCGTCGCAGCCCCTTGCCTCGGTCAATGATTCCTGGCTCCTGGTTTCGTTTTATATCGTTTCTTATTCGAAACCATGTTTATATGCGGAAGTGTGTAAAAGAGAATCGTAATGACTTTGATACCAATTAATGAAACCTCTTACGAGGTATTCTAGAAACTCCGAATGAATGCACGGAATACACTAGTAATCAACCAAATATGTTGTGAATTCGATTATAATTCTCAAGATGATTACAATGGTGTATCTAATGAGTATAAATAATAGGGATTATATTTTTTTTAGTCCATTAAGTTACCACAATTTTGAATTTAGTTCATCAGGTTACCACTTTTTGAATTTAGTCCATTAAGTTTCGATTTATTTTGATTTTGATCCAGTTACCTGCTACAGCAGGTTTAACAGGTCATTTTTTAAAACACACCCCATAAAATGTTATACACACCCTAAATATTAAACACACCACACTAAAATTTAAAAATCATTTTTTATTACTATACACACCCCCAATTATTTCCTATTTAATAAATTGCCAAAAATAATTAAATTAAAAAAATAATTTTTTTAATTAATATGAAAAATATAAATAAAACCTATAAAAAATCCCCTAAATCTTTAAAAATTAAACAAAGCTAAAAAAAAATTAATTAATTTAACTAGTTTTGAAAATTTAGTTGATTTTCCACTATTTTTAAATTTTATTTAGCCTTATTTTCGACGTTTTTTTATAGAAGATAAAACACAAATAAAACATTAATAAAGCAATGAAGTTTTAAATTTTTTTATTTTTTATTTTTTTAAATATATTTTTTATATTACCTAAACCTACTAACGCCCCATAAATTTTATATACACTCCAAACGCTAAACATAAAAATTAAAAAATCAAATATAGTTAAATAAAATCATAAACATATTTAATAAATTGTCAAAAAGAATTTAATTAAAAAAAGTAAGAATTCAAATTAATATGAAAAATATAAATAAAACCTATAAAAAAATACCTAAAATCTTTAAAAATTAAACAAAGCTAAAATAACTAATTTAATTACTTTTGAAGATTTAAGCTATTTTTTTATAGGTTTTATTTATATTTTTCATATTAATTATAGTAATAAAAATAATTTTTAAATTTTAGTGTGGTGTGTTTAATATTTAGGGTGTGTATAACATTTTATGGGGTGTGTTTTAAAAAATGACCTGTTAAACCTGTTGTAGCAGGTAACTGGACCAAAATCAAAATAAATCGAAATTTAATGGACTAAATTCAAAAAGTGGTAACCTGATGGACTAAATTCAAAATTGTGGTAACTTAATGGACTAAAAAAAATATAATCCCTAAATAATAGTTCTGACTTCTACCAGTAATTAATGCTTTAATTAAATCAGTAATAATTCTAATTAACTAATTATAAGTAATTCCCCTTCAATCATGCAACTTTCCTTCTTCTTTAATAATTGAGTACATAATCCTTGCTTGGTATATTTGGCAAGGTTCCACCATAATATAATTAAAGGTGAAGCCACGTGATTCCTCATATGCTTATGCTTCCCAAATTTTATAGGCCACCCCACATCTCATTTCTACTCAAATCCAAAATTTATATTTCTTGGTATATATATATATATATACAACACATTTATAGATTACAAACACGAAAATTACTGGAGAAAATTGCTGTATTGTTGATGAAATGAAACATTAGAACATGAAAAATCACATCATCTGTGTTTTCAAATAATACTAAATGATAATGGGACTATTTTCATTAATTGAAAAATAAAAATCAACTGCATATCTTAGAGGGAACTTAGCCAGCTTATGACAGACAGCTTGATATGATGTTAGAGAAATCACCAATTTTACTGAAAAATTACTCTAAACTGGAAGGATTTGGGATTCTAGTTGATAAATGAACTTTAAAAAAAGAGTATATATTAAATTCTAGTATTTTAGCCAAGTGAATTTGTAGATAAAGACCACATTTATATTCCAGGAGGTGGAAGCCATTAAAAGCAAAATTACTATATTTCTCTGTTCAGTCAAAGGAACAAGCCTAACAATTGAGAGATCAGAAATACTTAAACCATATAAAAAGCTTAATTTAATTTGCATATGAAAATGGATAAGTAATTCTTGACATTTAATATTCTTTATCATTGAATTTACATTAATTTTTTTTTTCTAACTAGTCTACAAAAATGTGGTCTTCTAAAAAAAATATGAATCTCATGTTCTGTTGAAGCCAGAGATGAGATCAATGAACAAATCCTGACTACACGGAATGGTGAGGCCACCCATTGGATGATGGAACCCGAATTCCTCTTCAGCTTGACATAACAACTCTTGAAACAAAGGATGGTTCAAGTATGATACTGGAATTACAAACCGCTTCTTTTCGTTCTCCCCAATGTAAACAGCCAAGTGGCCTTTTGGGACTTCAGTTGGTCTCCTTTCATTGGACAAAGATCGTTTCAAGATTTGGCGGATGGCCATTTTGTATGAAGTAACAAAAATTGAAAATTGTTGTGAAATAAGTGAAAGTTTAGATTTTGAGGATTTGTTGCTGGTTGTAGTTGAGGAATGTGTATATATAGGCAAACATATATGATAGTTTAGAAACAAAAGCACATGGAGACTAACATTGATTTTTTCTTCCAACAAGCATCAATATTTTATTTAAGGCCCCATCACTTAATTATCCTCTACAAACAGAAGAAGCCTATTTCTCAATGTTGTATTGAGACCCCAACAGAGCCCACACATGAGAGTACCTCTTTCGTATACTGAATCGATTCTTTGAAATGGTATGTAATTGATTATACAGTCAAAAGAAATACATGTGATCTTGTCTGAAACAAATCTTTATCATCTTTAATTTTGGGCTTTCAAGTAATATGGTAGAGGCCATATGGGCCAATCAGCACATGAGGAAGAACATGCTTTTGTCTTTTAATTTCTACTACATCATATATACAAAATCAGATATTACATGACTTTGTTTGGCATCTCGTTTTCAGTAATGCGGACTTGGAAGGTGGTCGATGAGCACAATACCCTACCACTTACGACAAAACTAGCAGCTCGATCTCTACATACCATTGCTTAAAATCAAAATAAAGTTGATGAGCAATCCATGTGATTCCTCATGCGCTTATGTTTACCATATCCAATAATATGTTCACCTATATATACGCTAGCATTTTTCTAAATTACATCCAACAACAACTCCTCAAAAATTACTTTAAACTTTCTCTGCTTAATTTCACTTATCTCAAAACATATTCTTTCCTTCATTCTGTATAACAATGGCCATTCGTCAAATGCTAAGGCAATCTTTATCCAGCCAAAGAAGATAGGAATTGATGTTCCAAAGGGTCATTTAGCTGTTTATGTTGGGGATCGAAAACGAGAAGAAGCGCTTTACTGTTCCAGTTTCATACTTGAACAACCCTTCGTTCCAAGAATTGTTATTTCAAACGGAAGAAGAATATGGCTTTGATCATCCAATGGGTGGGCTAATCATTTGACTAATTAGATACATATTAGAGATGGTTAGATTCGGTATAGCAAATTTCGTGTACCACCTTGTCTCGTTTTATATCGGGGAGAAAAAATTGACTGTTTAGAGACGGTGGTATATGTATCTAATCCGTATCTAAAACTTTCGAAACTAAAAGTCGTATCTAATCTGTTTATAATGAGAGATGGTTTTATTTTCGGTTTCAAATCTCAAATTTTTAACAAATCCGTATCTAATTCGTATCTATTAGAGACGGATTAGGTGTCCGTCTCAAAATTTAGGTATCAAAATCGGGCTGTTTTTGTAGTGATAAAAAAAATAATATAATCCTTGGATGTCTAATCCAAGCTAACTATTAACTAATCCAACTTTAATCTTTGATTTCTTGAACAGTAGAAAGGATAGTTAACATTACTCTTGTTATCATAGCACCTTATAACTTATTTCGTCAAATTATCACAGCACAAAGAAATATTCTTCCCCAACCAAAGTTTGAGCAGCTAGATTCAAGAACAATTTTGTCTTCAATATGGCAAATATAAAAAAATAGACATATAACAAACAATTATTGTACTATCTTTATAATGTTAGAAAATTAATTAATTAATTACCTTAGCTGGTTTATATATGATGAGAGAATTTTATTTCCAATTTGTATTCATGACAAACCCAATTGGATTTTTCGCCTTCGAGAGCTCTCCTATTTTCTTCATCCGAAAATAATTTCCCCCCAAAGAAATTCCTAACACAGAAAATCGACAGTTTCCCAGTAACCATCTAACTAATTTGATGGCAGTGGGACTTCAGGACGCCTCTTACTTCTTCCCAATCATCACAAATATTCATCTTGAAATTAAAGAAGAATTTTTTTTCACCCATTTGGATTTTCGACTTCTTTTCCTGTGGCTTTCTAGTAAACTGCGGTGATGGTCGGATTCATTCTGAGACTGGTGGGGTAATTCTAATCCCTAACACATATTACAACTAAGTGACTAACCCTCATTCCTTTTGTATAGAGCACGTGATCAGCAAGACCTTAAGAATAGTCAATCCGGGTTGAACCTTAATACTTTTTGGGTAAGGATACTCGATTCAAAATATGGGGTTTGTATGTCTAGCATCTCCTTGTGTAATACTGCTAGGAACTACTCTTCCAGTTGGTGGAGGGATATTTTTTATTTATTTTTCTCAAATACAAAATGTCAGTGGTTTGAGTCGAAAAAAAAAATTGGAAACGGATGTCATACACTTTTCTGGAAAGATAGGTGGCTAGGTGATTCCTGTTTTGGGGGAGTCTTTTCCTAGATTATTTTCTATATGTGCAAAGGTTACCAACTCGAGCTAAATTGAGGAAAAGAAGTGTGTTATCCGACGGTGATGATTTATCTTGTGGACTCTGCTGTCTTGGTGTCGAAACAGTACAACGTCTCTTTTCAACTGCAGCTTCTCAAACGATGTTTGGCGGCGTTGTTACTCATGGTTAGGACATTTTGCTGGGAGGGTGCCTCTATTTTGACAAATTTTGGGGGTGCATCTATCGGAGGAGTGCATCTCTCCGAAATGGAGGTGCATCTAGTCAGACCCTAAAAATAAGTGTCACATCACAAAATAAAATAAGGCTGCTTCCGGGCTTTCTGGGTGTTGTGTTATTCGGACCTGCATTTTTAGGGCCCATTTTTTCCTTCTGATATAGTATAATTCGTACATTATCCAATACAAACCAATTTTTATTTTAATTAGTATATGAATTATGTTTGTTTTGCCTTTATTTTAATTAATAATGTACAGAGCTCCATATTTATCTTATTAATAAAATTATGGTACTGTATTATTTTAATATGTTTGATGTCTTTGCCAGTATTTCTATAAGTTGGGATTCAATAGTAATTAATTACTGCCCCCTCCGTCCCAAAACGGTTTACACCACTTTATAAACACACAAACTAAGAAAAAAAAATGTAATGAATGAAATGTTGAGAGGTAATTTTGTAAATTTTTATAAATAAAGTAAAGTGAATGATTGAATTGAGGGTAAAAGTAATGACATTTTGTGTAAATATGTGAATATTATGAGAGTTTAGTTTATATATATTTTTTTTTTTTGAAATGTTCAAACAATTGTGAAAGAACGAATAAGAAAAAAGTTCAAACAAACAGATTGAGTATAATCTATCAATATTCTGACCACTTAACTAGTCTTTTAGTGCGGTTGACTATTGTGACACTTTATATTGACATTACATGGCTAATTGGCTATATAATTGTATGTATTCTTGTCTTAAATTAGGGCATGTTGGTGTATTATTATTATATGATGATAAATTAGGTCAATCTAACGGTCATTCTTACATCAATTTGACGTGGATAAGGAAATAATCAGGCACGAACTAATTATTGAAGAAAACAAATTAAATAAAGTCATAGACTATGCTTGAGGAGTTGAGGCAAATAACTCCAAATTAATATTAATAATTCATACGATCATTACTTTTGATGTGAAATTATAACTAACAACATTTGAGATTATGTATGATAATCTGAAAATACCAATAATTTTTTTATGAAAAGGGGCCAACAAGAGCCAAATATTGGACTAAAAATATTATTATGTCCGTTCCATCATAAACTCTCCATCGATCTATCTCGTTCCATCGTTTTACCAGAACTGTACTTTAACTTTGTGCAATCACATCATGCGAAGCTTAGCTAATTAGCTTTAGGTTTATGACTTATTTAATTTGCTTTCTTATTTACTCATGTACTATAAAAATCATAATATTATTAAATGTTGATGTAGAAATTAAATATATATGCTTGTGCAATAAAATTAAGTATATAATGATGATAAAAGTTGAAAAAAAAATGCTTTATTAACGCATCTAAATAATAATAGTACTCTTCCGGTGCGTTTGATACCCAAAATAAAATTATGCGGAAAAGGGGCGTATAAGGGGTCCTCAATATAATTTAATATAGGAAGAGGTGTATAAGTGATGTATTAAATCAAATTTTTGTTTGATAGAAAATACAAAAAGTGGTACTAAAAACCATGAATTATGTTAATTCTTGTGTGATAGAGTGTATTAACCAGTGTATAAAATTATTTTTTGTTTGATAGAATGCATACCCAACCATATAAATTGTGAAAAATGATGAAAAGACAACTTTACCCTCGTTATACAGGCATCAATACATCGTTTGGTAGGTAATATTATTTCTCTCTCAACATTACATAGCCAAATAAATCATATTTTGGGAAGCTTCTCTCTCACACTTCTCACTTGGTTCTTCAGCGGGAAAAAAAAGTTCTACACATTTCCATCGGTGCTCACCCTCCCTCCTTCATACTATTTCCGGCCGTCGTCGTTTTTTTTTTCGCCGCTAATCCCTTTTTCCTGTTCAGGTGCGATCTTCTTTTTCTCCCTTGTCGAGTTACGCATTTCATTCCAGGTAAGTTGGTACGTTCTCTTCGTTTTTTCGAGAAATTTTCAATTTTTTGCAATGTTTTAGTTTATTTCACTTCGTTGGACAATCATTTTATGGATTAGGGCTTAATAACTGTCTTTCATTTTCGATTTTATGCTCACAGGGGTTTAGGGCTTATTATTTATCTTTCACACCCGATTACATATGGGTTTATGATTATATGGGTTTGTTGGAGTTTATGATTGTCGATGATATGGGTTTACATATGCTAGTGTTGTTTTGGTTTTTGATTGCTTGTTGTTTAATACGACTGTAGATGGAGGGCGGGGGATCTAGTTTTGATACGGCGCCCGTAAAGGGTAAACGAAGGTACAAAGCCAGATCAAGGAAGTCTACGACTAATTCATTGAAGAGGACTCGACGCAACTGGACTGACCATGAAGAGTCATTGTTGCTCGATAAGCTGAAAGAATTAGTGTTGGAAGGCTGGAAGTCTGAGAACGGGTTCAGACCTGGGTACCAAACAAAGTTGGAGGAAATGTTGATGCAGGCGCTCCCTGGCACTGACATTCGTGCCAATCCTCACATAAACTCGAAGATTGTCATGTGGAAAAGGTATTATGGTTCTATCAAGACAATGCTGACTAATAATTCCGGCATTGGTTTCAACACCACGACACTTCTTATTGATTACAACAATGACATGTGGGAGAAGATTGTTAAGGTATCCAAAAAAAAAAACATTGGTGTGTTCTGTAAAATACGGTTTTGTTCATTGTATTTTCAATCTAACTCGTTAACTGTATGTTTGTTTAGAATGATCCAAGCGCCGCGACTATGAGCTTTAAGCCTTGGTCAATGTATGATGACTGGATTGAGGTCTTTGGGAATGACCGGGCGACTGGTGAGGGAGCCGAGGATGTGTATGAAGCATTTACTTCTCTTGTTGATGACATTCCTGAACATAACGATGATGTGCACTTCGAATCCCAGCCAGCACAAGGTGGGAATTCGAACTTTGAGGTTAATGGCAACCCGGATCAGACTCAGATGCATTGTTCGATGGATAAAGACTCAGAAACTCAGGTTCCGGCACCCACGAATGGTCGTCGTCCCACTAATTCGAGGAAGCGTAGCTCTTCTGTGGTCAATTCTGAAGATCCCTTGATGGACGTCCTTGGACAGATGGCCACCTCTTCTGACAAGCGACTAGATGTCATTTGTGATGTGTTTAAATACGAGTCAAGTCTGGGTGCACAACAGTGTCACATATACAACATGCTTGGCGAAATTCCAGCATTGACGATTGATGAAAGGATTGACACAGCAAGGCTTCTTGTTCAAAATAGTGGCCTTCTGGAGATGTTCATGGGATTTCCAGATGAAGCTCGTGCTCGGTTTGTGCACCGGTTACTTTCCGGAGATTTTAAGATGTGAAGGCAGGTTGTTGACGTCTTATTAAGTTTTTTGAAGCTGGTCCGTTGACTGAGATGATACTCTATTAACTCTATTAACTATTCATACTTTTGTTGTTGTTGGATAACCTAATCACTACTCTCGTTTCTTTTGGATCGTGTTAATGAATCTTGTTGAGTACCTTTTGGACTCTACGGTTGATCGGTGTAGACATTTGATTATTTAGGATGGTTTAATGTGAATGCATTTTGGCTGTATGTGCAACTGCTCATCAATGATTTTAGTTAAATGGATGCTCTTGTCTTGGTATAAACACATCATGAATGGGTCTTGTCTTGGTATAAATGACTCAGCATATGTTTTGTTGGTTGAAGTTGGAGTTGAGTCATTGATATTTGTGGTTGAAGTCATCAATTCACACTTGTTTTGTTGTGGATTAATTTACTTGTTTTGGTGTCCCATACATGTGTACTACATGTATGTCGATTGTTTGTCGATATAGTATTGTTTAAACGTTTGAGACAATGGTCAATTACAAACACCATCAGTTTGAGCATTATCACTTGCATTTGACGTATTCTTGGTGGATCCAAAACACAAGTTAGACTATGTATTTCCAACTGAACCAACCAATGATTGTTGTTTAAATTTCTACTCTTGTGTGATTATTTGTGTGAGAATAAGAGTGTTTTCAACTAAACCAACCAAACTATGCACAAAGTGGAGCAACACTATTTTACCAAATAACAACAACCATATTACACTTGTTCTGTGCACCACATTTCAGAAACTACGTTCTATTATACATGCCAAAAACAAAAAACTTTTACATTCTTCTACTACATCATTGTAATGCATTTCAAAACCAAGCACATTCAACACACATTACTATGGAACCTCAATGGATTCAATGTATGTGTTAAGTGTGCAGTGTCCTGGCACAATTACATCATATTCTACCTCGTAGAACCTGTTTTCTTCGATGTCCCAATAACCATACGTACCTATGGGATCAATCCTCATTAGGATCTTCGAATCATCCGGTTTCATGAACCGAATCGGCTGGATTCTCACCAATCCCCCGATATCCCTCCAACTCTGATCATCCATTGTTATCTGCGTCCACGAATTGTAGTCTCCGTATTTCCGAAGAATTTAGAAATTAATACGGTTTTGAAAAAAGTAGTATCCGGAGTAATGTACTAGGGTGTCGTTATCTAACGCACCAATGTTACAAGGGAACCCCGGGTCTAATGCGTCACCGGGGGTTTGTATGATTGTGAACTGCTCCGACCCCAAATCAAATGCAGCCACCTGATGACTGTTAGGACCCCATGACACCAGCCAATGAAGAACACCCTTCACATAAACACCTGGTTCCGATGAACATTCGATATCCCCAAAAAACCCCAAATCATTCCAACGATTGCTTCTACTAGAATAAATCGACAAGTAGGGACCCTGATTTGATCCCGTGAGCGTTACTTTTCGTACAACCTTATACTCATCCGTGTCTTCATGATAGCCCAATCCGAACGACAATGTTGCTCTACTAAGTGCATATGTAAAGGGAATGCTATGCGATGGAAGTACCCGATGACGATTTGTTGTTGGATTCCATAAGAAAATGGTCTCTTCGAGCCCGAGCGCACAAAGAAGTCCATTGCAACTTCCAACTATCTCGAACGCCTTCTCCACACCGCTGATCAAAACCCTTTCGTTGCCTCCACCCGTCTGATCATCTCGTCTTACCTCTATTATTGGCCTTCTGCTTTCTTGATCTAGAATGTATCCAAACTTATTCTGAGTGTTCATCTGGCATAAATGGTGCCTCACGAATGCTGGTGTTTCAATCAGAGATCTCCAGGCCCTACACACAACCAAGCATTTCACAACATGCAAAGCCGGAAGCAGAGAGAGGAACTCCCAAATCAACTTGAACGGTAGGGTTGGCACCATGGACCTTCTTTGACGGCTCATATCTACTGAAAATGGCGATAAAAATACTTTGTCTGAAAGTTATCTTCTTCGTGTGATTGTGAGAAAGTGGTCTGCAACACCATGACCCCTTTTCAAAGAAACGAAAAGTAGGAATAGACAGGTTGCGTCGTTTGGGATTCCAAGGAATTTGAGTTTCAGATTTTGTTTCGAAACTGCGAAGTTTTATGTATTTTGTGAACCAATTAATCACGCTTAATGTGCTTGGAGTTAATAAAATCATGTAAAAGGGTGGTTGCAGTCCATAAAATTAAATTGTCCGTAGTTGATAATACATATTTTGCTGTTTGGTTACACCTTGATCATATTCCAAGAAATTAATTAAGTACAACTCAACTTTAAGGCCTACATGTATGTCAACTGTAAGGCCCACATATATTTTCAATTTTTTCATTTCGAGATTGAAATAATCCCGTTTTCATTTTCAATTGTTATACTCGAAGCTCGAAACTCGACTCGGTCTAGCCTAAAATTTTAAAGATCGAGCTCGACTCGATAAGAAACTCGATAAACTCTAGCTCGGCTCGACTCGATTACTCGTATATAAATATAAATTATATATTAATGGCAAAATAGTAAATATTGTTCAAACTCGAACTCGATTAACTTCGAGTCGATTTCGATCTTTTTTCGAGTCGAGCACGAGTAGCTCGCGAGTAAGCTCGACTCACTTACACCCCTAGTCCCACTCCAACATACATAAACCCTAATCCACTACTCTGCGCGCCAAAAAAAAATCCCTCACCTAAATTTGCGTTCATCTGATTAACAAGCTTCCCATCGAGAATAACACGTTTTGGTCCATTAAGCATCTCGTGTTTGGTTTCTGAAACAACTCGCATTTCACACTTGTTTGTCAATCGTTCCTCGCGTTAAGCAACTTCGAGGTTAGATTTCGTGGAAATTCACTATTGTGCTCATCTGTCATTTCAATTGACATTTTTGTGTGGGGATATTATCTAGTTCCCACTCTATTGTGCAATTCCACAATTTGGAATCTCGTATTTATGTTTGTACCTTATGAAACTATCTGTTATTTAACAAGTTTTATTAATGGCTACGAATAGCATTGAACCGACCTTTGCTGTTGGGGTTAGCAATAGGTCAGAATTAAGCATCATAGATACTGTTATAAGTAATCTTAGTGTAAGAAACAGAGCTCAATTCCGTGTTAGTTGTTTTGGACAATTCATGGAATTGCAAGAACTCGCATTTCAGGGTCAACTCTATCTTCATTTGTTATATAAACAAGAACTGTGTAGCCAGGGAGAAAAGTTAATTTTCCACATAAACAAAACTAAAGCTGAGTTTGGGCCGAGAGAATTTGCGTTAGTTACGGGATTGCAATTTGGTCCAAAGTCCCCATTACCCACTACATCCGTACTTCACAAAAAGGTTTTCAAATGTGCAACATACATAACAGTAAGTCAAATTGAGGAAGCATTTTTAGATAAATGTAGAAAGGATCCTGATTCTGAACAGTCTCTACAATTGGCTTTGTTATTGGTGCTTTATGGTATACTACTTGTTAGACATAAGTCATCGAAGAAGGTTGATCTTGAATATGTGGCCCTTATTGATAACTTGGATGAGTTCAATAGTTATCCATGGGGTCGCGTTGCATTTGAGTTTCTTGTTCAAGACATTAGGTCGAAATTTATGTCTCTTAAACAACAGGAGAAGAGGAGGGGAAGCAATAAGTCTGATGGAAAAAAAGAGGGGATTCAAGAATGTTTATTGATGTTTGTGGTTTTACTTATGCACTATAAGTATGGGCATATGAGACAATGCAGAGCATTGCATCGTTGTGTGCGCATGGTGAGATGGAGTTCTGTTGATGGTGTGGTCCGATTTGGTGATATATTATTGTTATTGACAAAATTAAACATCTAAAACATTAAACAACACGTAAAATATAAGAATGCTACTATACCCTAAAACATTATGGATGATTTTGGATTCACTCAACTGGATTTTAATTGTTACATTTTAAAAAATATCTATAAGTATTATTATTTCACTAACTCTTACCCGATTAATTTGAAAGAGTACATGTTTAAATTAACACGGACAAGTCCTTTATGAACATGACCAGGAAATTGTCCTTAGGTTAGATTAAAGTGGTGTTTTCAAGTTCAATTGCAATAGGTGGAATCTATTTTATTTTTATTTTTTAAGGGGCTAGGGTTTAGCTTTTTCAGAATATATAGATTTTAGTTTCCTTCTTTTGGTGCTTTGGGAGATTAATTAATTAATTAATTACAAATGGTAATAATGAATTTCAATCCTTTTAAATATTTATTTAAAATTATTAATTAAGCACCTAGGAGTAGTTAATTAATGAAACTCTAGTTGGAATGCATAATTAGACAGTTAAGCCACCACTAATGAGTCTGCCCAAGTTGACATGTGGGCTAAAGTAAAATTCATTTGTCTAAACATATAAAATTATGCAAAATAACACATGTTACATACCTTTAGGTTGCACAGGTTGAAATAAAAATATGGGAAATTAATACTTTACTATTCCCCCGATCCTTAATAAATGCCATTTTTAGCAATTTTAAAAAAAAAAATTTAAAATATTTTTTTAGATAATTTGGCTCTTAATTAATTTTGCTTTCACAAATCTTCGATCTCTCGACGTGCACATGACTTTTTTTTTTTTTTTTTTAGTTAAAAGTGGGTGAAAATATATAGTTAAAATGAGTAACATATTTGGAAGAAAGTGGGTGAAAATATATAGTTAAAATGATAAATAATTTGGAACAAAATTTAAATTCTAAAAAGATAAGTATTTATTAATTAAAGAACGAAGGAAGTACAGTTGAAACTCTATAAATTAATAATCTTGGGACCACTCAAATTTATATATTAATTAAAAGAGTTATTAATTTATGTATTAATTAATATTTTATTAATTTATAGAAACACTTTTTCAAACTTTCACTTATAATTATTTATTGTATATTAAAAGAATTCTTCATGAATCTTTCACATTATTATGCTTTTTGTGTTCATTAATATTGTTCATTAATATTGTATCACTATATGAACATTAAAAAATATTTTCAATATAAATATACAAGATCAAAATATGTTAACACAAACAAAAATCATACGTACACACAACATGACTTCTCATTTTACAGGTGTGAAAAAAATAACAATGAGGGAGACCATTAAAGCAACAATCACATTGAATAATTTCTTGTTGAGTTATGAGAAAACGACACTAGAAGGGGAAATTGATTTCAACAAAAAAAAAAGACAATTGAGTCATTTTTCAAGAAACATTCTTAAATCAATTATGTAATAGGTGGTGTAGTATATAAGGAATTATTAATTTATATTTTATTTGGGGTCTATAGAAATTACAAAAAATGTATTATCTTATAATTTTAGCGAGTTTATTAATTTAGCACGCTATCCCCGAGTTGGGACCGACCAAAAATATTATCTTAGAGAGTTTATTAATTTTTCGAGTATTAATTTATAGAGTTTTTGTATGTGTAGTTGTGATAAATGTTATTCTTTGATTATTTTTTAATAAAAACATACTATGCATCTAATTTTAAAATGAAACACAATTAATTATAATTCGTAGGAGTAATAATTAAGTGTTGTTTTAGAGAAAAAAAACGTGGAGTATCAAGTATGAAGCATAAAACTATAACATATTTACGTACCCTCAACCAAATTTATATAAACATGAAAGATATATTTAATTTAATATATGATGAAATAAAATTAGAAGTAAAAATAGTTAAAAGTGACAATTATTAAAAATCAAATTTAATCTCTAAAACTCTATACGTACACCTATTATAAAATAGGAGTAATTAATGTTTTATGTAAATCAATTTCAATATGCAATTTTGTTTACAATGTGAAACTTTTTTTTTTTTTTGGTCAAGCAAGAAGTTTTATTAATAATAATATCCCCCAAGGGGTAATTACATGAACACGGATGGTACCAGAAGTACCTCAATAGACAATGAAATTAGGAAACAAAAGAAAGACTAGAGAATGAGTAATACACCAGGCTCCCAGATGATGTTCTGCATCAGAGAGTACAGTAGCAATTGCCCCTGTGCTACAGCTGCTGTAACGCCCAGATATTTAAATTTTCATCTGCGCCCGAGGGTCTGATAACCATGCCTTAAAATCGTTGTTGTTCAGGGTATGTCCGTAGCAGGAGAACCAACTCCAAAGCCTGCCTTTCACTTCATCAAAGATCTGTCCTAAATTCCAGCTGATGTTTTCGAAAACCTTCTTATTTCTCCATCTCCATATGATCCAAACTAAACAAATCCATATTCCCGTCGCCACTTTACGCCCCTGCCCTTTTCCCAGCAGACCCGAGTGTAACAAGAACTGCTCTTTAATCTGTCCGTGTAGTGGAGAACAGAGCCCAAGCCAATTGTAACATTTGTACCACAGTTGATTTACCCATTTACACCCCAGAAATAAATGGAGTGTCGTTTCAGGTTCTTCTTCGCACAACGAACACCTCGCGTCATCCAGATTTTGAATCACCTTTCTCTTGTGAAGATTCATTTTAGTAGGAAGTCTATCTTGAATAATCTGCCAAGCCAAGGTAGCTGCCTTTAATGGAACAAGTTTACTCCACACCATTGAGAGTTCTCCGCCCGTGTATGTGTTTGCTGCTGAGATGATAGCATATGCCTCACTTGTTTTGAAGGAACCCGTGCTTCCTGCTCTCCATATCCATCTATCTTCCGTCCCGCTTCTCACTGGATACCTGTTAATAATGGACACCAATTGAAGGAGCATGTTAGTCTCCCTATCAAATAACTCTCTACGCCATACCCACTTCCACTCCCACTCCCATCTCCCCTCAATCCAGCCCCCCATACTATCAATACTACTGTGTTTGTCCAGGTTCAGCCCATAGAGTCTAGGGAACTGTTCCTTAAGCGCTCTATCACCCGCCCAAACATCGTCCCAAAATCTAAAGCTCCTCCCATTTCCTAGTTGATGTTCTAGACTCTCCCAGAACCAACGACCTTTTTGACCCGACACCGACTTTATAACGTCCCTCCACCACCTAGACCATAACCTTTCCCTCCCCCCTCCCCCAAACTGCCCGTTTGCCCCCATAGTAACCTTCCCATACACAGAATCTAAGACTCTAACCCATAACCTGCTCGGGTTTGACAAGTATCTCCACATCCATTTTCCCAAAAGTGCCTGATTAAACCACTTTAAATCTCGCACCCCAAGCCCCCCCTCAATTTTTGGTTTGCAAATCACCTCCCATTTAACCCACGGGATTTTTTTGACTCCCCCTTCCCTCCCCACAGAAAATTACAGTTTATAGAGGTTAAAGCTTTGACTACTTTAGAAGGTAAAAGGTTGAAAGAGAAGTGGTAGATCGGAACTGCTGTCAACACGGACTTCAAAAGGGAGGTTCTGCCCCCAATGGATATCTTCTTCTTGTCCCACAGATTTAATCTCCTTTTGACTTTCGAAATCAGCTCGCTCCATTCGGCTATTCTATTCATTCGCGCTCCTATTTTCACGCCCAAGTACTCGATAGGTAATTTGCTTGTTTGGCAGCCCAAAGCCTCGGCCATGTATTCCAGGATGTGCTCATCCACATTGACTCCACTCAAACTGCATTTATTATAATTCACCTTTAGTCCCGAGAGAAGCTCAAAGTTTCGGAGTATACACTTAATTGCCCAAATGTTGTTGTCGCTTGCCTTCCCAATGAAGATGGTATCATCTGCGTATTGGAGGTGGGAGACTTTGATCTTCTCCTCTCCGATTTCTGCAGCCTCGTACAATCCTTCTTGCATCGCTCGAACAGTCAAACAACTTAAACCTTCTGCCACTATAAGGTAGAGAAAAGGGGACAAGGGGTCCCCTTGCCTAAGACCTCTCTCCATTCTAAATTCATCTGTGGGACTCCCGTTAACAAGAACCGTAGCACTTGCACTGGATACGCACTCCATCATCCACGCTCTCCATCTCGGGCTGAAATTTAATTTTGCCATCATTGATTCCAAAAAACCCCAGTCCACTGTATCGTATGCCTTTGCAAAATCAATCTTGAAGAATAACCTTTGTAGCTTCTTTCTTTTCGCTTCCTCTACTGCTTCGTTCAGAACGACTACACCATCCAAAATAAATTTGTTCCCCACAAAAGCGCTTTGGCTTTCCGAGATGACGTGATCCATAACTTTGCTGAGTCTCTTTGCAAGGAGTTTTGCCAGAACTTTATATGTACAACCAATGAGAGAAATAGGCCTGAAATCATTGATTGAACGCGCATCCTTTTTTTTCGGAATAAGAACTATATACGAAGGATTTGTACCCCGTGCCAATTTCCCGTTGGCCCAAAATTCCCGAAGCATTCTGCTGAAATCGTCTTTGATTATCTCCCAGCATTCCTTAACAAATCTGAAATTGAAACCGTCCGGTCCCGGGCTTTTTGAGCTATCGCAGTTCCAGACTGCCTCCTTAATCTCATTGTCGCTAAATTCCGCAGTGAGCATCTCATTGTCCTCCTCTGTTACACGACTATCAATAATCACATTTTCTCTTTTACTTACAATCACATTTTCAACTTATAATCACATTTTTCTTTTTTTAAGATTTTTCAACTTATAATCACATTTTCTCTTTTTACTTATATATTAAATCTTATTGACAATTTTATCCTTAATTAAACTCACTCTATAATTACTCTTAAAACTCAACTGCTTTGTAATTTACATTAAATTTATGAAATATCAAGAGTAAAATAGATATATTAGTTAAATTTGACCATATTTATTAATTTTTCTTAATTTGTGTGTAATGTCAAATGTGATCTTCGAGAGAGGATGTTTTAATTATAAATTAATCACATACCTTATTAATTTCCATCTATATGCAAGTGGCTAATTTTTATTTTTCTTTTGAGTTTTGACATATTCATGAATGTGATATGGGAAATTAAATGCTAAATCGTGGAGAAAAGTCGAAATGCCAGAGATGAAGGATGATTGATATACTATATAGCTTAGTTGTGTTGAATTATTTTATTACGAAATTAGAATTACCACATATATCCCTCCGACCAAATTTATTCATTATTAACATCAAATGATTGGACAATTTATTTATACTTAATTATTAGTCATGTACAGTACTAATAATCATAAATTAATATAAAAGTATTCATTAATTAATTTCATCAACCATCTTTTATTATATAAGCAATTGGGGCACAATCGATAATTATTTTATGCTCATACAATAATTTTAAGTCTTATGTTGCATCATCCGATTAATCATAATTAAATCCCTACCCCCATTATATATGAGCAAATGTTAGGTACTCTTGAGAGTACTCCAGTATATGTATATGCTTAAAAAAATAAATATATATATATACTCCTATATATTTAAAAAGTGTGTAAACAGTAAATGAAACACTTAATTAAGATGGAGAGAGTATATGTATGAAGTTTTCAACATTATTTTTTGTGTTGCTCCCGCTCCAACAGTCATCTACAAGAAATGACTTCTAATGGTTTTTTTCTTTCTATAATACTAGTACTATATATTCAGTCCGCTCCATTATTTTTTTAATATTTCTTTATTTGAAAAAAAACAACATTTTACACTTTTACATATTTAAATCCCTACCCCATTATATATGAGTATTCTTGAGAGTACTCACTACTCCAGTATATATATATATATGCTTAAATTTAAAATAAAATAATACATGTATTTATATTTTTTAATTGTGAGATCGAAAAATAAATACATAATAAAAATAACTTACTCTATATTAAATCTTGAAGTTATTTGAGGTTACTAGTAGTTGATCCATATTAAAATAAGCACAAAATAATTAACTTAAATCAAACTATAATTCATATTTCATAAAAATCTGTAAAATTAAAACGTTGAGGACTTGAGGTAGAATGATAAAAAGAAGTTAAAAACATTTTTAAATCTTAAACTTTTAAGCATGAAAATGACAAAGAAAAACGTGAAATCAAAACTGTAAAATTTTCTTTTCTTAGTTTCATATACTCTCATTTCGTCCAGATTAAGTGCTTTATTTATTCTAAAATGTGGAATTCTACAATAATCTTCATTCTAAGAATACAAACAACAATCATTCAAGAAGAAATTGGAATAAACTTTGAAAGATTGATTTTATGAATTGAAGTACTGAAATTACAAAAGCTCCTTTGATAGTCTTTATAGACTAATCAAGATTAAAACAGTTAAGTAACCTCTCTTAACTACCCAACTAACTAGGTCTCCAAAAATACAAGATGGAGAAGTGTATCTACCAATACTGAGGGTGTATTGGTCATTTAAGTTGGAAGTGAACTAACTAACCCTTTATACCCCCCTCAAAATGAGAGTGTATGTCTAACATGCCCATTTTGGCTTTATGAGTAATAAAAGCAGTAGAAGACAGTGGTTTAGTGAGGATATCTGCCAAGTTGTCTTGAGTAGGTATGTGGATTAGGGTGAGCAATCCTTCAGAGATCTTCTCCCTTGTGAAATGACAGTCCAGGGCAATGTGCTTGGTCCTTTGGTGAAGGCATGGATTGTGTGCAATTGAGTAGGCACTCCTACTATCAGTATACATATTTGAGGGAGTGGAGTGCTGGATCTTCAAGTCAGCAAGTATGTAGTGTATCCATTGCAATTCACATGTGGTGGAGGCCAATGCTCTATACTCAGCCTCTACAGATGCCCTTCTAACAGTAGTTTGTTTCTTGGATTTCCAAGAGATTAGAGAGTCACCAAAATAAATGCTAAAACCAGTAATGCTTCTCCTGGTTTGAGGACATCTTCCCCAATTAGAATCAGAGAAAGCATGCAATTTGAAAGCATTAGATTTAGGATAAAAGAGGTCAGTTCCAGGATTACCTTTGATATACCTGAGAATTCTATGAACAGCAACCAAATGTGACTCAGTGGAAGACTGCATATATTGGCTAACAGTTTGTACAACATAAGATATGTCAGGCCTAGTGACAGTAAGGTATAGGAGTTTGCCTACTAATGTCCTGTACTGTGCAGGGTTTTTAAGAGGGGCAGATTGAGTATCAAATGTGACTTTTGAGTCCATAGGAGTGGAACAAGGTTTGCTCCCTAGATAGCCAGAATCATGTAACAAATCAAGAGTGTATTTCCTTTGTGAAAGAGTAATACCATCTTTGTTTCTGGCAACCTCAATACCCAAAATATACCTCAAAATACCAAGATCTTTGATGGTAAATTTGTTATGTAAAAAGGATTTAATATTTTGAATCTCAACAAGACTTGTACCAGCCACAATTAAATCATCCACATAACACAAAACAACAGTAAGGCAGAAGCAGTTTGTTTAGTAAATAAAGAGGTATCTGCCTTAGATTGAATGAAACCAATGGAAATGAGAGAAGTGGTGAGTTTGGTAAACCATTGTTTAGAGGCTTGTTTGAGACCATAAAGACTCTTATTCAACTTACAGACCCTTTTGTCATTGTTAGAAAAATAACCAGGTGGAGGAATCATGTAAATTTCTTCAGCTAAATCACCATGTAGAAAAGCATTATTAACATCTAGTTGGTGTATATGCCAATTTTTAGAAACAGCAATGGCTAATAATATTCCGACAGTGGTGATCACTACAAAAAACACCTCAATTAACAACCAATTAGAGACCGTAAAAATGGTCTCTAAACGCATTAGAGACCGTTTTTGGTTGGTCACTATTAGGTTCGTTTTAAATATTTTGAGACCGTTTTCATGTATCGGTCTCAAATTATAGACCGATTTTTTTAGGTCTCTAAATTGTAGCGGTCTACAAACAGTCTCAAACAATTGGTCGGTCCGAACTTTTTTCGGGCCCTGAGACGGTCTCAAGACGGTCTTTATTTTAGAGACCGCCACATCCGGTATCGAACCCCGACCTACGTGGCCGAACTAAACCCACACCTGACCCGAATCGAACCCACACCCGCCCTGACCCACCTGACCCGACCCGAACCCACACCCTCCATGTCCCGACCCAACCCACCGACCCGAACCCACACCCGCCCTGACCCGACCCACCCGAACCGACACACCCGACCCGAACCCCATACCCACCCACACCCACTTTATTTAAATGACCATTTATTTGGTCTCGGTGGGAATTGATCCCGGGTGGATGGGTGCCCAGTAATGGGCACCCACCACTTTGACAAGTAATTGTCTTGTGTAATTTTTAAAATTAATTATATATATATTAATTAATTTCTTTATTATATACTCACTCCATCCCACTATAAATTCCACAATAAGTTTCTCATTCAATTTTTTTTTTCATATTATTTTTTCTCTTCTCCTTCCCTTTCTCAATCACATCACTTATATTTTATTTATAATTTTATTATATTTAATTTCATACTCATCTAATATTTCTTTCTCATCAATTTATTTATCTTATCTTTTAATATTCTAGTATCAATTCTTTCAAACAGAATCTCAAAAATAGAAAAACCCAAAAATTACCTTAACTTAAATTCGGTGGAGACGATTGATAACCAACAGGCGGCGGCGAAGAGGCGGCGTCAACGATATCTTCTTAAGAACAGGGACGGAGTTGGAGTCGTCGCGGCTAGAGCCGACAATTTGGGCCCGATCCGATGGGCTGACTCGGTCAACCCCAAACATAGTATGGGTTGGGCTCTAAAATTAGAGGCCCATATAGAACTGGGCCTATTTGACCTGACCCGATGGAACCGGTGGGCCTAATGGGCTAGGCTGAATTTGGCTCGCTGGCCCATGGACAACCCGTTTGGCCCGATCAATATTTTTTCTTTAAACAAATAGATAATTAAAATAAGTAAAGTATTTTATATTTAAATATTATTGTATTTTTATTTTATTTTGACTTTAAAATTTGAACTTGTGAATTATTTATAATTTTATTTGAAGTTGTTATAGAGTGTAATGTTATACTGATTATAATCGTTTATGAATTATGTATAGTTAATACTTTAGTATTGCATATTTTTAATTATTATTATTTCTATAAATAAAAATTATATGTGAGTATGTGACCAATACAACATTTATATATATAATTTTTGCTAATTTTTTTTTTTAAAATTATTTCATGGGCTGGGCCGGCCCGCTAGTCTAGTGGGCTAGGATGGGCTAGGTTGGGCTCACATTTTATAGGCCTGACAAATTCATGGGCCGGCCCGACCCAACCCACGAACATCGCTTGGCCAGATGGGCGGGGCCGGACGACCCAATTTGCCAGCTCTTGTCGCAGCAACTCAGCAAGAGAGCAAGAGAGAATCGCGAGGGCCGTGAGAAATTGCATAGGGTGAAAGTGAAAGAGGCGGTACAAATGAACTAGGGTTTATAGACGGGTTACAAACGGGTTTATAAGCGGGTTAGAGACCGTATTCACAAAACGGTCTCTAAATGAGCGGGCAAAAATGGCGGTCAAAATAAAATTTGGGAATTGGAATTCTTAATACCAATTAAAGACTGTTAATGCGGTCTCAAAACAAAATTTTAAATCAGAAATTTAATTTCGGGTTAGAGACCACCAATACGGTCTCTAAACGGTCTGAATACATAAAATTAAAGACTGAAATGAAATCGGTCTCAAAATTTGTATTTTTTTTCAAAATGGTCTCAAATCAGTCTTTATTTGAGACCGTTTTATGACGGTCTCAAAACTTTGGTCTCTAATTTAAGCATTTTTTGTAGTGAATTTTGGCCACAGGAGAAAAGGTGTCAAAATAGTCTATACCCTCTTGTTGGGTGAAACCCTTAGCAACTAACCTAGCCTTATATCTTTCAATGGAGCCATCTGAATTGTATTTAACCTTGTATATCCATCTACAGCCAATACAGTGTTTGCCCTGTGGTAAGTCAACAAGGGTCCATGTGTTGTTCTTAGTTAAAGCATCAATTTCCTGTTTCATTGCATTTACCCAGTTGTTGTTAAGAGCAGCTTGTTTATAAGTTTTGGGTTCTTGTATCTGGGAAATGGATGCATTAAACTTTCTAAAAGAAGAGGAGAGCTTGTGGCTAGACAAATAATTTTGTATGGGATAATGGGTACCAGAAAGAGAAGTGTTAAGTTTAGCATGATCCACAGAAGCAGGTAAATTGGTTTCATACAATTGAAGATAAACAGGTTGAGTTTTGACTCTAGAGGGTCTGGATGTAGTTTCAATCAAATTGAGAGAATTATCAAGCTCAGTATCTATGGTTTCTTCATTGTTAGCAGAAGTAGGATCAATAGATGGAGCATGTATTTCAGTGGATAAATCAGAGGGGGTCATGTAGATCACTATTATCATCATCACTAAGATCATAAACAGTATCAGTAAGAGAAATATCCTTAGACAAAGAATGTGTAGATATGTCAAGTTGAGCTTTGTCAGCAAAGGGAAAAACATGTTCAAAGAACTTAACATTCCTAGAAATGATGAATTTACCAGTGTCAATATTAAAAAGTCTGTAACCTTTTGTCCCACTGGGGTATCCAATGAAAACACATTTAGAGGCTCTAGGGTCAAACTTAAGTCTGTGAGAAACCAAAGTGTTGGCAAAACATAAACACCCAAAAGTTCTAAAGAGTGAGTAATCAGGTTTTTTGTCATACAATAGTTCAAAAGGAGATTTATTGTGAAGGGAGTAAGAAGGAATTATGTTGATGATGTATGCAGCAGTTTTAATGCATTCACTCCAAAACTTAATAGGCAAGGAAGATTGAAATAAAAGGGCCCTAGCCACTTGAAGAAGGTGTTGATTTTTTCTTTCTACCACCCCATTTTGTTGGGGGGGTTCAACACAAGAAGTTTGGTGAATAATGCCCAAGTTATGATAAAAATCAGAAAGAATGAACTCAGTGTCATTATCACTCCTTAATGTTTGAATTTTGGTGCCAAATCTATATATATATAATAACAGGATAGTCTGCCAAAAATAGATTACTTCATTTTCCCGCCCATTCCATCTTTCTATTCCTGGAAATGGATTACATACATGCGCACTACTACTTTTTTCTCTTTTTTCGTGAACAGTACAAGCATACATGTATTGCAATATTTAATTGTATAGTTATAAACCCAATATCTACACATCTACCGACCCAAAACGTTCATTGATTTTTCAACAACTTTATATTTTAAAATTTTATTTTTCTTTATTAAAGGCTTACAGTCGTTGATTGTAGACCAGAGTCTAAAAAAATCATTTTATTAAAATTTGAAACTTTTGGGGGATCCCGCCTCTCGTCTCTAAACCAAATTAAAAGCCCTACAAATTAAGTAACAATTCATTTATCCATATACTCCATATATAAATATGCTAAAAATAGTCATTTCTATTTTTCCATCCATTTTTTGTGTTCGTATTTGAAATCCACTTTTTACACCGCTCAAAGCTTAACATGAGTACTTAATTTTTTTAATGGGATTTTTTATTATTATTTTAAGGTAGAATGCGCATGCACATTAATTTTAACAGTAGTAATTATTTACTGTATCTGCCTAGAAAAGATACAAAGACAACATTCCTCTACAACTTTTCAAATTCAAATCTGCTAGAATTGAGATGACCTTTTTTTTTTTAATTATTAATTATTAATGCATTATGCATCTCTTCATATTCATATATGAAGTATTTGAAAGAAAATACAGATTTTTGTATAGCAATTTTATTTCCATTTGTTTTCATCTCTCTAATAACATTTGTTCTCATTCCCTTCCACATGACTCGGCTTAAACCTCCGGTCAAGACATGCACTTTTTATATTGGACTAATACCTTTTCATAACTTTTTTCAGATCTTCTCCCCCACTGAGATCTTTCTTTATTCTTCTTCTCTTCAGTTTTCATCTACTTTCACATTTTTATACTGTTTAATTAGGTCTGGTCGCGCGCTGAAAATGTCATTTGTATGGATCCGCCGCTGAAAATATATGGTCACGACTTTTTGATGGCGAATACATCATTAATGATCATATTTTAATGGCGGTTGAAGAGTTGTTCTATTTGGGTGGGATAAAGACACGGACGATTGTACGTAAATCACAGATGAAGGTGAGTAGAGCTTGGGCCTTGCGGATTAATTTGAATGCTGCAGTGATTTATTAGAGTTTATTTAGTGTTTTTTTTAATAAATTAGAGTTTTCTGATCACGTATTATGTAAATTGTAGATACATCTAAATCATGTTAGTTGTCTTATAACTTTTTAAATTTGAACCGACACATTTATTGGATACAAAACCTGGCCTGTAAATATAGTTTTTAAAAAAAATCCCTTTAAAAAAAGAACTAACTAATATTTCCTCATTTCTATCTTATCTTTTGTCCATCTTTTCTCATTTTCTTTTTAATCGATTTAATTTAATATTTTATGCATTTTTATAATCACGTTTTCTATATAATCGATTTCATCTTTCAACATTTTTTTTATTTAATATGCCATACAAACATAGGATAAAATCAATAGGTCACTTGCAATAATTTCTTAAAGTCTCCATTTGCATCATCATTATTATTATTGAGTTGGAGCGGTGGCATAACAAGAAGCCGAACGAAATAGATTAGACACTAGAGTTGACAATGAATATGCCTAAAGCAAGGGTATAAGAATTAATTTACTCAATTTCAATCTAGCTATTTCAAAAGAAAATTTTAATTACATGATATGTAACAATTGCTAGCATGTCATTATAAAATCTTTAAAATCAAATCGACAACAATGAATTTTAATTTATTTATACATTGTTTTAAATATTACTTACAATTTGTTGTTTTTCATTAATCTTTTGCACAATTAAGTAGTGTTGATCTTTTGGTTTTTGATGACTTTGAAAAAATGAAAAATATATTGTTATACAATATTCCAGATTAGAGTATTTGAGAAGGTTTTATTTGTATAAATAAGTTTTATTTTAAAAGTCAATTTTCTTTTAATTTCATATGTTCAATCACTCAATTTGGTTAAAAGTGAAATTCTATTATTTTATCTTTATATATTTTATTTATAATTCTAATAATAAAAATTTGGATGGGTTGATTTCAGCAAAAAGTTCATAAAAAAATAAGAACTACATTGTACAAATTATAGATCTAAAATCTTCCACATGACCACGGGGGCTTGCAATTTGGGGGGAAAACCTTTCCCATATCAATTTGGTCGTAACACCCTCAGTCCTCAATCTATCTCGGTACGTATTTGGTTCCTGTACGAATATAGGGTTTAGAAGAAACACATGAATATGTTTACCAATTGGGTAAGATAAATTCTTTCATGCAATTGGATGTATAAATACATAATTTTAATATTCAATTTATTCAATTTAATTTTTGATCTAATATTTGACTAATTTATTGGAGTTCAATTTTAATGTTTAATTTATTCAATTTAATTTTTGACCAAATATTTAACTAATTTATTGAAATCCAATTTCAATGGTATAAATCACTCTACGATTGCGTGTTTTTCTGTAAAAAAGAAAAGTGAACTATCTTTTTGAAATAAAGAGAGTGTACTAATTCATTACACAATTTAATGTTTATTTGAATAATATTTTAATTTTATAAGTTATTCACTCTTTCTCAAATCTGATGCAAGTAAGTTGCAACTCTTAATTTTATGTTTAAAAAATGTAACTCCAACTTTTATGGTTTTTTTTTTAAGCAATGGTATTTTTAAGCAATGGTATTTTTTAAACAATTTAATGTTTATTTGAATAATATTTTAATTTTATAAGTTATTCACTCTTTCTCAAATCTGATGCAAGTAAGTTGCAACTCTTAATTTTATGTTTAAAAAATGTAACTCCAACTTTTATGGTTTTTTTTAAGCAATGGTATTTTTATTTAATAACGGGACTGTTTATTTCTTTTTTTTTTTTTTTTTTAAACAACGGGATATTTTATTTTCAATTTCTTAATGTTGTCATTTGAGTTTTCTATTGGGGCTCAATATAATAGTGATGACAATTGACAAATTTACAATTGCACCAACATTAACACACACCCTTTATAATGATTTTAGCATTTGGACTGCATGTAAACAAGTTAACAACAATATTTACTATGTTGTCAACATATTTGATGTTACATAACTTAATATAATGGGTGTACTTAAGGTAAAGTAATTATTTGTCTCCATACAACTTCATATCTTGCTTCTTTTTTTTTTTTGAAGAGCTTCATGTCTTGCTAATTCTGGAATTATCAGTATAGATTGAGTATGTTGTGTGATTTTGATTTTTTTCAGTGTATTTTATTATGCTTTTGGATGATTGCTGAATGATATTTTTTTTTTGTTCATGTACATATGATTTGGAAAACAGAGTTCAACCCATTTAGTAAATGAGGTTAATATAATGATATATGTTTATGGTTTTGAACTTCTAATACTGAATCTGATTTCTAAATAATTGAATTTTTGGTACTTAATCTGATTTCTGTGGTAAAATATGATTTTACTTTTCTAATTCAAATGACAAAGTGTATAAAGCAGGTCGGACTTTGTTACCCAACTTGACATTGACAGAAATCAGATCCCGAGTTTATAAAATAAATGTGGACAACAGCTTCTTTGAAGCGCCAAGAAAAACATGTACGAGAATTGTTATTTTTTTACAATTCTAATTTTAAATTTATTATATTTTAGAGCAACGTTACTTTTTGAATTTAATCTTGAGTACAATTAAAATTGTTTAATTTCTGTATAAATTTGTATATTTTGAAGTTTTATGTAATCATTAAAATATTTATTGGGTTTGACCATCACTGTTATAGGGTTTATCTTAATGAAATTGGATTGTTTTTATCATTATGAAACATGAAAATAAAGCTATGTTCATTTAGCTATTTATTTTATTATTTGATGGAGTATTTTGTTGAAGAAATCCGTCTTTAGTCACTGTCAATTATATGTTACAATTTCATGAGTGATCAATCGAAAATGATTTAAAATTTTAATTTGTGACCAAAATGGTGAGAATATAGGTCAACAAAATGTGTTGTATACAAAGAAGTATTTCAGAATCGGTAATTTTCATTTGTTTTATTTAATTTTATATACATGCATTTTTCATTTAGATTATACTTCATTAGAAAATTATTTCCTAATTTTTTTTTCAAATCTCAATTTTACTCATATTGAATAGTAGCATATATAATATTAATTATACATTAATAAATTCTTAAACTCTTAAACCGTGCATCGCACGAGTGAAATACTAGTTGAGTTAAAACCATGTTGTAGAAATTTGTAGAGATATACAAACATCACTTTTAGCATGTAAGAGATAGATCCATGTACATCTACTATAATCATCCACAATAGTAAGAAAGAATCTATGGCTAGATATAGAGGGAGTAGAGAATGGACCCAGACATCACAATGAATTAATTGAAAAGCATGACTAGAGACAGAATTACTCAAAGGAAAAAATCTTCTTTTCTGTTTAGCTAAAGGACAAATGAAACAATTATTGTACATATAAGTAGCCTTTACGTTCAACTCAGGTATTTGCAACATGCATTTCTTAGAAATATGTCCCAGCCTATTATGCCATGTATCAAAAGTGCAAGAACTAAAGCTAGAATGAACAATAGGTGTAGAGAGTCCTAAAGCAGAATTGCTAGCAGGATGAGCAGTTTGTAATAGGTATAGTCCTCTAACTTGATCAGCAGTACCAATCACCATCTTGGTGGTATAATCCTGTAAAACACAATGTGATGAAAGAAAACTCACAGTACAGTTGTTGTATCTAGTCAAGTGACTTATGGACAATAGGTTAAAGGTAAAGTCAGGGACATACAAAACATTATACAAAGTTAAATGCTCATTAATGACAATATTGCCCATATGTGTGGCAGTAGAAATAGCATTGTTGGGTAAGGAAATCTTGACATTAGCCAAAGTAGGAGGAGTGGTAAACAAAGAGATGTCAAATATCATATGATCAGTAGCACCAGTATCCATTATCCAGGTAGATATTTTTACAGAATTTAAACAGTGATTAGAAGACATACCTGGATCAGAATTGTTTTTGGGTTCCTCAATGTGGGAAGTAGAGGCTCCTGCAACAGAATGAGGCATATCCCTGCTTTCCCCTGTTTGCTGCATCTTAGAAAAACTCACAAACTTGTCATATAGAGCCTGATCAACAATGGGATTTGCCTCCAAAGTGGTATTGTGAAGGGAAAGGTTGGCAGCTTTGGGAATATCCTTATTTGGGGGACCTCTAGGACCTCTCCATCCAGGGGGAAAGCCTATAATCTGGAAGCATCTCTCTATGGTATGCCCTAAGCCATCACAGTGACTGCACTTAAGTGGTTTCTTTCTATCTTTATAAAATTTGGCATTTCTTGTAGTCATGGCAATGGAATCAGGATGAATAGGATTAGGAGTGGAATTTAACTTCTTTGAGACTCTTCCTGAAAGAAGAGGCCATAGATTTTGGACAAAGTAGGGAAAGGGGATTGCAGCAAAAACTGACTTCTAATGGGACCATAAGAATCATGTAAACCAATCAAGAACTTCATAACAACATCCTGCTCTAAAGTGGTTGTCATCAATTTAGGGAGGTCACAAGAACAAGTATCCATTACACCACAAGTGCACTTAAGAACAAGTCTAAAGCTAAGATATTCATCCCATAGAGATTTAAATTGATTATAGTAGGAAACTAAGGATTGGGAACCTTGGCTTATAGCACTCAAAGATTTTTCTAAATGGTAAACCCTAGTGCCATCAGATTGGGCATAACGAATCTTGAGTTCATCCCAAACATCTTTAGCCAAAGAAAAGTACTCTAGGGTTTTCTAAATATCAGGTTTTATGGAATTAAGGATCCACATAAGAATAAGGTCATTGGATCTTACCCAGGCTGCGTAGATGGCCGAATCGTCATCTTTAGAGGGAGTCTCCAATGAACCATCAATCAATTTGAGTTTGTTCTTCACACTGAGGCGTGGCTCCAAGAGACAAAGTTGGTGCCGTCGAGGGGCTCAAGGGTTATCGCGACGGCAGGGTTGTCGTTCTGGTGAAGCGCCAAAAGGGAAAACGGATTCTTGGCTGGATCCAAAGAATCGGGGTCGGTAACTGTGGGAGCCATCGATCAAAGCAGACAAAAGGGCGAAACTTGGCAGGATTGAAAAAAAATTCAGAAAAGGAGAGCAGACAATCTCTCGTATAAGGAAAAGGGGGAAAAGAAGCGTGATAGAATTGGATCGATTCTTGGCAATAACATCAAGAAACTGATACCATGTGGAATTCTACAATCATCTTCATTCTAAGAATACAAAGAACAATCATTCAAGAAGAAATTGGAATAAACTTTGAAAGATTGATTTTATGAATTGAAGTACTAAAATTACAAAAGCTCCTTTGATAGTCTTTATAGACTAATCAAGATTAAAACAGTTAAGTAACCTCTCTTAACTACCCAACTAACTATAGGTCTTCAAAAATACAAGATGGAGAAGTGTATCTACCAATACTGAGGGTGTATTGATCATTTAAGTTGGAAGTGAACTAACTAACCCTTTGTATAAACTTTTACCATTTAGAGTTCCCATCATAATTAATTAACGTGACTTAATGGTAACTATTTACTAACGTGACTAAATAATTTATTAACGATAATAATTAATTTAATGAAATTAAAAGAAAGAGAAAAAAAAAAAAACCGTAATCGAAATCCACCACCGTCCACCACCTACTATCTTACACAATCAATAGCCATGAATTTCAGTGCTTCTATATATATATAGAATTTGAGAATTTATTATCCAACAAAAATAAAATAACATGGCCGGCAGCATACCTCTTCTGTAATTTCTGTCAGTTTGTCGATTTTATTACCAAAAAAATATAACTAATTATTTTCATGCAATTATATATATATACCAGCTGATAAATCATTGGAATATGTATTTGGATTATTTTTGCTATTTTGTATTTACACGAGGAAAATGTTTATGTTTGAGATTTAAAAGTACGCTTTAATTTAAATATTTGGTTTGAAAATTTTAAAACATAAATAATTTTTGAGATCAGTTCTATATAATTTTGTTCTAATTTTTTTTTTTTATTAATAGAGTAGAATTGATCTTTGAATTAGTTGATTTCCGTAGGGATGCAGAGATTTTTAAAAAAATTTTACACAATTGCTGTCCACTAATGTTCAATATATGTACAACTTCTATTATAAATAAATAAAATATAAAATAACTAATTCACGCCCTTTAGATAAACAAGAATATATACCATATGCTTTAAAATATTAGTAATTGATCTTCTGTAGAATGGAGAAGATAAACTAGTACAGTTACATACATACTCTCATTTAATTAAAACCTAGAAACAGTGTTTCATTTTTTGTATTCCACCTAAATTTCTATCTTATTAAATTATTAATACCGAATAATACGTATTATCTTTATTGTTATGTGGTACTGTTAATTATTTTTTTAAACTACACGTATCAATAATTCACAATGTGAAATACAAAAAATGATACAAATGATTTCATGAAAAAAACCACTGATTATATTTTCTTGTTTTTTTAAGTTTCAGTTATCCAATTCAAGTACTGACTAATTTCGTGGGATCAATTTCATCGATCATTCATTATTTTTTGAAGTCTCAAATATTCGGTTTAAGGACCGACTAATCTCGAAGGATCAATTCCACCGTTCATTTGCGGGGATCCCGTTTAAAGTCAGATCTTTACGCTTTATATGGACTGATTATATTTTCTAGTAATTATTTTATAAATAAAGATTGCCAACCCAAACCGCCCTTGAATTCTTTTATCAATGCATAGAATAAAAAACTAGAATTGAAAAGGGATTCATGGATTATTATATTTTCATATTACAGCAAATGTTTGGAACCACTAACCAATAAACAGTCCACGTGGCCGCAACGTATTCTCTCATTGGCGTGGGGGGATCCAAAGACCCCTTTATTCACTGAACAATCACATTGAATATAAGTTTTAGCTAATCCATCACTAATGATTTATTTAATCCATCATTAATGATTAATCAGCCATCAAATACAATTTTTTAAATTGCAATCTTACATCACATTTCTCCAATTCTCCATAATCAATTTCATAGAGGGGCCATAACCTTTTTTTTAAGAACTAAAAGAATACATAAATGGAAGATAATCACTACTTTTGTAGATAGTGGTTGTTTCAAAATACTGTATAATAATTATTTAATTTTTAATATTGATTATTTGTCAGAGATATTTTAGACATTTTAAATTAAAACATTACAATTTTACCATTTTTCCAAATTCTGAACAATTAACACCTCCCATTTTAAATATGAATATCAAAATACTGAAAAGTAATAATAATTCTTTTATTTAGTTATGTTAATTGATCAAAATTAAACAAATTAAATTGATACTCTTTTTTTTTTTTTTTACATATTCGAAATAACCCTTGCAATAAAAAAAATGACAATTTTGAAATGGAGATTCATCTCATTTGCGTTTATATATTGCTAATTTGGATTAAAAGCGTTCAAGTGAAAGTCACGCGCCGCCGATGAGATGCCACCTCGTAAAAGGCGGGGGCGCAGATCCTCGCACCTCCATTTAAAAATTAACAATCCCTTCATCTCTCTCATACGTGCTGATTAATTGGCTCAAGTCATTTACATAACTGTACGCATAATTTAGCATAACAAAAACTTACGTGACGCTATTTCATGAATCTTTTTTATGGTGAGATAAAATTTTTTTAACCTATGTTTTAAAATTTTGAATTTGAGTAGGACAATTCATTTTTTTCCTTCAAATTTTATATTTGTAAAAAATTGTGATAAGTGAATATTTTTTTACTAAAACATCATCATTTTTTACTATCCCATTCACCATGAGCCAGATACAGCCAAGTAAATGCGTGACACCGTTTCATGAATCTTTTTTATTTTCTGAGACGGATCTCTTTTGATCTATATTCTAAATTTTTGAGTTTGAGTAAGGCAATCCATTTTTTTTTCTTCAAATTTTATATTTGTAATTTTTTTTTTACTCAAAAATTGTTACTTTTTACGCGAGGGTCCGAGGAGATCCGTCTCAAGATGATCTCACTCAAGATTAGCTCATTATACGTATGTTATACCTAGTTAAAGAAGTCAATCTTTGACAAGTCAATCCTAATCACCAGCTTACGTGGCGAGGACCAGTCAACAAAGTCGTGCGACAACTAGTCAACAAGACCAAGAAAATGTAATATAGATGTATTTAATATGTTTAAGTGCTCGCTCAAAGATGTTGGCGAGCACATGTTTTAGTTAGCTGCTCGCCCAAATGTGTGGCGAGCACATGTCTATTTTAGCTAGGGAAGTCTAAGTATTGAAGCATTGGGAGACAGCATGGAGCGTGGCGACCACACTCCTCGACATGGTCCTCCGGCGACCACCGCGACTCAGCTCCTCGGCATCTCGGCGAGGACGAGCACCCAAGGCGGTTTAGCATTAAATGCGCCATCAAATCACCTTTTCGGGCAGAGGATAGGTCCAATGAGGGCGTGCCACGTGTAAAGGGCGGGCAGCCCCTAGAAACCACTATATAATGCCTAAAAGAGGCTCATTTGTACACAAGTTACCCATTTCCTACAAATCACTCCCAACCCAAGCAATAAACACTCCCAAAGCTCTCAAGCTTTTAGCTTCTCCAAGAAGCTATATCATTGTTCATGATCTTTCTTGCTTTGTTCTTCTTTAAGATCATCATAAATACATCCTAAACACGTAATAAACCCCGATCATAATACATGTTTGTCTCGTGCTAATAAACAGTCCACATCCGAGTCAACTCGACGAAAGCACGTACAACATTTGGCGCTAGAAGGAGGGGTCCTTTTACGTGTTCATCACTCTCAGTTTCGACCGATCATCGAGCGATCGGTTTGCAAACTCCGTTTTCAGGTTTTTAATCGGTAGTTCCACCTTTTAAAACTTTGTTTACGTATTTCCGTGTTCTTCGTGTTCTTGAATATTTGCGATATTCGAGACATATTTTGGAGTTTGATCTCCGTGTAACTTGTTTTTAAGCTTTAGTTGTTGTTACTTTGCTTCTAAGTAGTTGTAATAGCACGTTCTTCTGCGTAAGAACTTTAATCTTTCGTTTTTAAGCGTCGAAAGCTTAAGAACAGTTATATCCTTGTAATAATCCCCAGGAGACACTCTTTAAACGATGTCTCATCATACTGGTCAAGACGAAATCTTACCATCCGGAGGGAACGAACGCCCTCCGGCGCCGCCGATAAATCCTTTCGCAAATCTAAACATGGGGGACATTCTGAATGATCCCCAACATTTGAAGGACTTTTCTGACTACCTCTTGGAGAAGAGGAGGCAGGATGAAAAAGAAGAGCTTGAGAAGGCCAAGGATTAGGCCTTCGACAGAGCTCGCAAAGCCAAGGGGAACGAAGAAGATAACCGTTCCTATCACTCCAACTCTGTTCACCCCCAGGACAGAGGAAAAAACAAAGTTGCCGAGCACTCCCTCAATAGCCACACGGGAGACTCGCGACACAGAAATTCGGTTTTCAACCGGATGGATGACAAAGATAGAAGGGCTCCTCGCCGAGTGCCCTTCAATGTGGATGGCCGACCAGGCAGAGCCGACCACCACCGAGATCACGCTGATAAGAGAAATCAGGGTGACAGAGTCTCAGCTCTTGATCGAGTGGGACCGGGGAAAGATTCGCGAGCTCCTGCGAAGAGTTATCGCAGCCACCATTCTAATAGGCACTCTCCCAGGCGATCACACCATGATGATCGCCCGGACGCATCCCAAGGGAGCCGACGCGGCGAGGTCGTCGTCCCCCGAGCACAAACCGCCGAGGAGGGGCAGATCGCCCAGTTCCTCGAGACCCAAAAATTAATGAAGTTAGAGATGGAGACTCTGCGAGCAGAGGTGGTCGCCTCGAAGCTAGGAACCACCCCACCAATCACTCTGCCCGCACCTCCTCTGAGTGTTGCAATCCTTACAGCCCCCATTCAAAGAAAGATTCAAATGCCCTCCATGGCGGCATACGATGGTGCATCCGACCCCAGAGTACACTTGTCCAAGTACTCCAACTACATGGCCTCAATCGGGGCAACGGACGCCACCCAATGCAGAAACTTCTCCCTAACTTTGGGAGACCGGGCTCATCGATGGTACACAACTTTGAGTCCCGGATCGGTCACCTCATTCCTTGAGCTGGGACAACTTTTTCTGACCTACTACGGGTCTATTGCTGCTCGCCCAGCCTCAAAGCAACGTTTGGCAAACGTTCGCCAATCTATAAATGAGTCAGGCAAGGACTTCATCGAGCGCTTCGATAGGCTGGTGATCGATGGGGAGGCCGTGAACGATGAGACGAAGCTGATCTCAGCTGTTTCCGATCTGAGGATAGGTACCAAGCTTTGGGAATCTATCCATCTTACTTTCCCAAGTTCTTATGCGGACTTCCGCACAAGGGCTGGGAACTTCATTCAAATGGAGGAAATAATGGACGCCGCCAAGGCTAACGAGCAGCCGGAGGCGTCCAAGAGGGTCTGGCCCAAAAAGAATGCAAACACTGGGGAGTCGTCCCAGCCCAAGAAGGCGACCACTCAAGCTGGCAGTGCTCGCCAAGCGAACTTCAGGCCTTTCGAGGAGTCTCCTGAGATCATCCAGTTCAGAGAATCTCTCTCTCTGGATCCCAGGGGCATTTTCAATGCAGTTAGGGGAAAGAATCTGCTCCCCCAGGCCAAGCCAATGCATACAAGTGATGAAAACCTAGATGGTAGCAAATTCTGCGACTACCACAACTCCATCGGCCACCACACCAATGGGTGCCGAGACTTGGTGAGAAACCTTTTTAAGCTGTACAATGAGGGTAAGCTCGCCCAGTTCATCAAGCCTCTTGGAAATGGCGACAACAGGGGGAAGAAACGTCGCGACGACAGCGACGACCTGCGCCAACAACTGAATCATCCCAAGCTGACTCCTCCCATGCCACAGAATCCTGGCAACGACATTGATAACGTGGGAGCCTGTCTGGTTATAGAAGGCCCTTTGGGAGGAACCCAATCTGGGAAAGAGCTATCTGTTCGCCGGGCTCAGAGCGAGCAGCGAGCACTGAACAATGTCCATCAGGTGTGCGTCGCTCCGACTGCCGAGAAGCCTCTATCTCACCAAATCCTTTTCTCGGACGACGACCTGAACGGCGTGGTGCACCCAAACAATGATGCTTTGGTCATCACGGGGAAGATCATGGGAACAAACGTCCATCGCCTGATGGCCGACACCGGGGCATACACCAACATTCTTTTCAAGCATACTTTGGATGCTCTCGGTGGATATCCGGAATACATTGAGCCTTGCGATGATATAATCATAGGTTTTGGGGATACGCACAGCCATCCCATTGGGAAAATCAGACTATCCCTGGAGCTGGTATCATCAAAAGAGCCAGCAATACATCACACTCGGCAGCTCGACTTTATGATCGTAGATATGCCATCATCCTACAATGCTTTCCTCGGCCGTCCTTTCTTCAACGAGTTCAAAGCGGCCGTTTCAACTTTTTATTACTGTGTAAAGTTTCCGACCCCGGCGGGAGTTATAACCGTCAAGGGCGATCAGACGCGGGCGAGGGAGTGTCTCGTCCGTTTTGCAAAGCGTCATTCTAAGGAAAGTACTATGATTGGCCAGTATACTGAGTGTCAAACACAAAATCAACAAATGAACTACTTGGAGGGTCTTCCTAGCAAGTACAGAAAGATTGAAGTTGGGGAGTGCAGTCGTAGTTCCGACAACCACCAAGTGGAGGCGAACGAGCACGCCTCCATGGAAGTGGATGACCACACCCCAATGGAGATCGACGAGCAGACAGATTCGGGCGACCAGTTCCCCGACGACCAGGTTCCAGAAAACTTTCCAGATCTGGAGCCTAGGTTAGGTTTTGAGCCAGAGTTCGGAATCGAGGATCCTCGTTGGAAGGAGCCTAAAGAGCGGGCAACTTCAGCGGAGGACCTTGAAACCATCCATTTAAACGAAGCTCGTCCAGAACTCGAGGTATTCATCGGTTCGAATTTACCAGAACATTTGCGGTCAGACATGGTCGCATTTTTGAAAGAAAACGTCGGTGCATTCGCCTGGTCGCACGAGGATATGGTGGGCATTCCCACGGATCATGCCTGCCACAGATTGAATATTGATCCAGAAAGGAGACCTATCACCCAGAAACGAAGGAAATTTGGGCCTGATAAATATGCGGCTTTGGCGGTCGAAGTCAAGAAATTGATCGACAATAAATTAATCGAGAAAACTGGAACTGATCCCGAGTGGTTGGCCAATCCAGTGCTCGTCAAAAAGACGACCGGGTCGTGGAGATTGTGTATAGACTTCACGGATCTAAACGATGCCTGTCCGAAAGATCACTTTCCGATGCCCCACATTGATCACCTAGTAGACAACACAGCGGGGCACGAGATGTTAACTTCCATGGATGCTTTCGCGGGCTACCATCAGATCGCGATGCATCCTGACGACCAGCGACATACGGCCTTCATGACGGCCAACGATATGTATAGCTGGAAGAGAATGCCTTTCGGTTTGAAAAACGCGGGGGCAACATACCAAAGACTGGTAAATAAGATGTTTGAGAAACACATCGGCGAGATGGTGGAGGTCTATATCGACGACATCGTTGTCAAAAGCTTGCGCAAAGAGGATCACCTACACCACCTTGCCATGACGTTCGATATACTGAAGGAATACAACATGAAGTTAAATCCGAAAAAATGCAGTTTTGGTGTTAGCTCAGGAAAATTTCTGGGGCACTTGGTTAGCCAGCGGGGCATCGAGGCGAATCCGAGTAAAATTCAAGCAGACATTAACATGCAAAGCCCAAGGAACGTGAAAGAAGTACAGAGGTTGACAGGATGCCTTGCATCGCTGAACAAATTTATTGCACGAACGGGCGATCGTTGCAAACCTTTTTTCGACGCTTTGAAAAAAGGAAAATTCGAATGGACCAATGAGTGTGAGAAAGCTTTCGAGAAGTTAAAGGAATATCTATCAGATCCGAAGGTCCTATCTAAGCCAGTCCCCGACGAAATTTTATATCTATACTTGGCGGCCACTGACTGTGCGATCAGTTCAGTGCTCGTCCGAGCTGAGGGGAGCACACATCTGCCTATCTACTACGTAAGTCAAACACTGAGAGATGCGGAGTTGAGATACACTCCAATGGAAAAGTTGGCATACACACTAGTCATGAGCGTCAGGAAATTAAGGCAATACCTGTTCGACCACGAGGTGGTCGTCCTCACAACCTTTCCACTCCGACGAGCACTGCATCGTCCGGATACCACTGGAAGACTTTTGAAATGGTCGGTGGAAATAGGGCAATTTAGGCTCACCTATGCACCTAGAACGGCAATCAAGGGACAAGTGCTGGCAGAATTCATTGTAGAGCTCACTTTCCCGGAAAAAGTGGACGAGGGAATCGAACTTCCTTGGACACTGTTCGTCGATGGCTCGTCGACGAGCACCAAAGCAGGGGCAGGAATCGTCCTCACCAGCCTAACCCGACAGACCTTTGCTTCGGCGATCGAGTTCGAGTATCGGGCGACCAACAACGAAGAAGAGTACGAGGCTCTAGTTGCAGGAATCAAGATGGCTATGGCCGTGGGCGCCAGAAAACTGAAATTTTTTTCTGACTCTCAGCTGGTTGTATGTCAAATAACGGGCGACTACGAGGCTCGCGGCGATCAAATGATAAAGTATCAAGAGCTAGTGAAAGGATTACTCGAGCAATTTGATCAATTCCACATCGAGCAAATCCCTAGGGAGGACAATACGCAAGCAGATGCGTTAGCTCGACTGGCCACTTCAGAGGGGGAGGCAATATTTTCAGAAGCGACCATCACTAAAATTTCTTCCCCATCGGTGAACAGAGGTCATATTTTGCAGGTTGAAGCGACCAGCGACGAGGACTGGAGATCGCCGATCATCAAGTACATCAAGACCGGCGAGCTCCCAGGGGACAAAGTGAAAGCGACCAGATTGCAGCTCAGGTCCGCAAGGTACACTGTTATTGGCGACCAGCTGTACAAACGGGGTTTTTCAATGCCTTTATTGAAATGCCTCGGGGAAGACGAAGCGAAGATCGTCATGTACGAAATCCACGATGGATCATGTGGAAATCATACAGGGGGGCAAGCGCTCGCTTTAAAGATCATGAGGCAAGGCTACTTTTGGCCAACACTGAAGAAGGATGCAATTCATTACGCCCAGGCGTGCAAGAGATGTCAAGCTTTTGCACCAGCTATTCACTCACCTCCAGACGAGCTCATCTCCGTCTACAGTTCTTGGCCCTTCGCGAAGTGGGGCATCGACATCATTGGACCTTTCCCGCCTGGCGTCGGGGGGGGTAACTTTCGTAGTCGTAGCAGTCGATTACTTCACCAAGTGGACCGAAGCGAAGGCATTGAAGACCATCACAACGGCCCAGATGACAAGTTTCATATGGAAAAACATAATTTGCAGGTTCGGCCTACCACGAGCGATAGTGACGGACAACGGACGTCAATTCACAAGTCAAGACATGCTGGATTTCTGCTCAGAGTGGAACATCAAGAAATTTTTTTCAACACCCTATCATCCACAATCGAATGGTCAAGTTGAGGCAATCAAAAAAATCATCAAGCACACCTTGAAAGCTAAGCTAGATGGATTGAAGGGCAAATGGGCGGACGAGCTGCACATGGTTCTATGGGCATATCGGACGACCACGAGGAATTCTACTGGTGAAACTCCGTTCGCGCTCGCGTTCGGAACCGAAGCTGTCATACCAGCAGAGGGGCAGGTCCCAACTTTTCGAGTAGCAAATTATGACGAGCAGTTGAATAACGATGCACAGCTCTCCGATTTGGACTTCCTAGAAGAGCGAAGGCTAACAGCGGACGAGAAGAACGTGGTCTACAAGCAAAGGTCAGAGCGCTATTACAACACCAAAGTACGTGCTCGCCAATTCACTATCGGCCAGCTCGTACTTCGGAGGGCGACGGAGCAGTCCATCGGCATACTTGGCCCGACTTGGGAGGGTCCGTACCGAATAACGCGCACACTCCTGAACGGATCGTACGAGCTAGAAGATCTGGAGGGCAAGCCGAGCAAGTACCCATGGAACGCGGTCAAGCTGAAGAAGTATTACCAGTAAGTTTTTAATTTTTTCATATTTGTATAGTTTGTATCTAGCCATCATTTCAATACAAGTACAAGTTTTAAATTTCTATCAAGTGTTAGATAAGTTTGAATTTTTAGACAAGGCTCTGCGTAGCCTTCTAGGAAGCAAAAGACGAGCACTCTTTCTTAACGATGCTCGCAAGGTAGTGGCGACGACGACCACTACCTATCAAACAAAAAAGAGTTCAAACCGACGAATGGTTAACTCTAAAAGACGAGCACTCTTTCTTAATGATGCTCGCAAAACAAAGACGAGCACTCTTTCTTAACGATGCTCGCAAAACAAAGACGAGCACTCTTTCTTAACGATGCTCGCAAGGTAGTGGCGACGACGATCACTACCTACCAAACAAAAAAGAGTTCAACCGACGAATGGTTAACTCTAAAAGACGAGCACTCTTTCTTAAAGATGCTCGAAAAGACAAAGACGAGCACTCTTTCTTAAAAGATGCTCGCAAGGCAAAGACGAGCACTCTTACTTATTAAAAAATGCTTGCAGAAATTAATCATAACATAAATCGAAAAGCAAACACATCATAAGCAAAAAGTTCCATTCATTGAAAAGCCTTGAAGGCTGAAATTACAAAAGAGGCCCTAAGTGGCCGAACAGTCCTAAGAAAAACAGAAATAAAATACAAGTAAACTAAGCTACCGGAGCGTTCTCCTCGGCAGGAGCATCCTGCTCGCCAGCAACTTCCTCCTCGTTCACAACCTCCTCGGCAGGAGCTTCCTATTCGCCTTGTTGAGGTGGGGAGCCTTGTGGAGGGTTCGAGAAGAGTACCGGAACACCCAAAAGACGAGGGAACAGGAGTCCCAATTCCATCAAAGGAAGCAGAGGGAGTTCTGTTTCCGGCCGAGGATTCTCCTTCATAAGGAGGTCGTCCAAAAATCTGCCGAGCGGAGTCACATCCACTTCCGGATGAACTTCCAATAATCGATGAATGAGCCCGTGGGCAGTAAGCACCACCGATAACATGGCCACGCCCCCAGCGAGCTCATTGGTCTCATCTCGCTCATTGGTCAGGTCGACCAGCTCTTGCCGAAGAGTAGCCAGCTCTTCCTCATCAGTTTCATATTTATGTTGAAGAGTGTTTACCTCGGCGCATTTCATTTTCAGCTCGTCCTCGGCAGCCTGGAGGCGAGCACGGAGACGTTTGATCTCTTGAAGATCTTCTTGATCTTTCTTTCGAACCATCTCAAGTTGGGCCTCAGAATCGGCCAACTTTGCCTCGAGGTCGACCACCTTCCTCTCAACAATAGCTTTAGCCTTAGCCATTTGGGTGAGCCTTGCGCTCCTCTCCTCGCTGACCTTGCGGCTCTCGGCGATCTGGACCGCAAGCCTCTCGAGGGTGTATGTGGCACGGGTGGTCGTCAGCGATCGGGGCACATTCTTCATGACCCTTTGGACGAGCGGGTCCAGAGGTTCTTGAGTGGCCGCATCCCGCGACCGGAAGAAGCCGAGGAGGTTGTCGTTGTAAGGCTCAACGATCGAGTTCTCGGCAACCCTAAAGAAAAAAGAGGAGTTAGAAAAAGTACTTGAAAATATTCTAAAGCTTTATTGATGATAAGCTTACCTGGCAACCCTTGCGGCATCCCAGCCGAGAAGGGTATTGTCTCCTTGAGCCCTCTCCCCGGCCGACGAGCTTGCAGCAGTCTCTCGCGACCGAGTACTTCGGGGAAGGGGGGATACGACCTGAGTGGGGGGAGGCGAGCTACCCCTCGGCGGAGGAGATCTCCTCGGCGAGACCCTCTGCTCGACAGTAGGTGGGCGAGAAGAACCCCCTCGAGTTGTTCTAGCAACTCTCTTAGGTGGAGCCCCCGAGGTCTCCGCCCCCTTCCTTTTCTTGCCGGTACCGTCAACTACCTTGCGCTCGCGCAACATTCTCGCTTGTTGCATCATCCTGCTCGACAATATGCGATCAACTTCGACGGATGGAGGAAGGTAAGTAACAACTCTCTCCGGAACCACTACTAAGAAAGAAAGACGAGAAGTTAATATTTACGAGGAGCAATTTCACAAAAACCTAGCAAATTCACAAAAAACTTAGAAATATGTTGATACCTGGAGGGAATTCTCGGGTGAAGTGATGAGGAGGTACTCTGAGACCTGCTCGCTCACGCATACACTCCCTGTTCAAAAAGCGACATGACCTCTCCAGGTAGCGACGATTGAGAACGCAGCAAATGTGGTATTGGAAGAGAGGCGTAAGACGGTGCTCGGCAGTATTCTTGCGAACAAGTTCACCTACAAAAACGAGGAGTTAGTCAGTATAGAAAGAGCGAGCAGAAATAAAAATAACTTACCACGAATTCTTTGATACTCAGTATCAAGGGGAATGCGATCAGAGGAGCCATCCGGCTTCACTGGACTTTTTCAGTCCCCGGCTACCCACCACCAGTTGGTTTTCCAATCCCTAATCTTGTTGGGAACCCCCTCAACCAATTTGAAATTATCTCGGCCCCTCACGTAGTAGTATCCATGGCCCACTTTCTCTCCGGCCTCGGCCGCCTGAAGAAGATAGTTGATCTCTTTCGGGCTAAGCCAGGTGTTCCGACATCCATTCTCGGCCGCCACCAGTCCGAACAGTGTAAGAATGCCGATCAGGTTCGACCAACCGTTCGACAAAATTTGAGAAGGGGCCACCTTCAAGAAATGTAGAAAGTTTGAGTTACTGGGGTGCAGGGGGAACCTCAGCCCTGCCTCCATCATGCCGATGTTGACGGCGACCATTCCTTCTGGCGGCTGGTCGGCCCTCTCATCTTGGCGAGGAACGAAGAAACAGACGTCGGCCGGTAGTTGGTACTTTTTTCGAGAATTTTCTAGCTGGGCCGAGGAGACCTTACTCGCGTACTCGCTTGCTTCGTAATCTGATTGTAAAACTTCTCGATACGGGCGAGGAACCTCTCGAGGAGGGTATTCGCAGAAATATTTATAGTAGGCCTCCCTCGAGACCTCGTCGCCTCCCAGATTTTCCCTACCACTCAAAATGTCCTTTATGCTCTCAGCATACTGAACAACCTCCTCGAAGTCCTCGCGGAGACTCCTCGTCAAGGTCTCCTCGACTTGGGTAGTTTCTAGCTGTTCGCCCACCCCTCGATTCAAATCCGGATCACGCAGATCTGAGTCCGTCTCCTCGTCATCACACTCCTCGGCATCATTGCCGGCATCGTCCCTATCGGATTCATCGTGCTCGTCGACGTCGACGACCACTGCCTTTCCAAGATTACGGACTCCAACATTTATGGGTTCTGGGGAGTGGATCCTAGAGTCCGAGGAGGATGCCCTCTCCATTAAGGCCAAGGCCAAACGGTCTCCGCCGCCGGAGTTTTCAGAGCCACCAACCAACGGCGGCGGACCACCATCGGAACCACCACCAAAGCCACCAAACTCCATTTTTTCTTAAGAAATGGGGGAGAAAGAAGTTTTAAAGAAAGAAATGAGAGTTATTTACCTTTGTATCGATCGAAAACCACCACAAAACTCGCCGGAAAAGCTTGAGAGAGAAGCTTGGAAGGAAGCTTGAGGAAATTCGAAAATGGCAAAAGTGAAAAGTGTTTCAAAGAAGGTGAAAGTCATATTTATAGGCGAAATCGACCAGGGACCTATTAGCAAAAAACGGGGTCAAAAAAGCAATTTTCCCAAATATTTGGGTTCATTTCCGAATTTGAGTTCGGCGAGTGGACCCCACGCGCGACCTTTGAGGTCGGCACGCGCCCCACGCGCTCAATTCAAATTTCGGGCGCCGATCACGCGCCTGACACAAGTCACATCAGCCATCATTAAAGTTGCTTCGATAATCATGCTCGACGCTGGAGACGAGGCGACCGCCTCCATCACACGTCATCAAAATCTCAAATTTGATTGTGTTGTCGAGAACAATTTTTACCATCCAAGGAGACGACCATACTGTTCGCCTTACCATTCTACGAATACGAAGAAAGGCGACCAGGGGGCAAATGTTATACCTAGTCAAAGAAGTCAATCTTTGACAAGTCAATCCTAATCACCAGCTTACGTGGCGAGGACCAGTCAACAAAGTCGTGCGACGACTAGTCAACAAGACCAAGAAAATGTAATATAGATGTATTTAATATGTTTAAGTGCTCGCTCAAAGATGTTGGCGAGCACATGTTTTAGTTAGCTGCTCGCCCAAATGTGTGGCGAGCACATGTCTATTTTAGCTAGGGAAGTCTAAGTATTGAAGCATTGGGAGACAGCATGGAGCGTGGCGACCACACTCCTCGACATGGTCCTCCGGCGACCACCGCGACTCAGCTCCTCGGCATCTCGGCGAGGACGAGCACCCAAGGCGGTTTAGCATTAAATGCGCCATCAAATCACCTTTTCGGGCAGAGGATAGGTCCAATGAGGGCGTGCCACGTGTAAAGGGCGGGCAACCCCTAGAAACCACTATATAATGCCTAAAAGAGGCTCATTTGTACACAAGTTACCCATTTCCTACAAATCACTCCCAACCCAAGCAATAAACACTCCCAAAGCTCTCAAGCTTTTAGCTTCTCCAAGAAGCTATATCATTGTTCTTATTGTTCTTGATCTTTCTTGCTTTGTTCTTCTTTAAGATCATCAAGATCATCATAAATACATCCTAAACACGTAATAAACCCCGATCATAATACATGTTTGTCTCGTGCTAATAAACAGTCCACATCCGAGTCAACCCGACGAAAGCACGTACAACAACGTATAGATACATACATACAGCCAAGTGATTAAACACCCAGCCAGCAATATGCACCAAAAACCAGTATAAAAGAAACCCAAGCAACCAATTACCCTTTGCAATGTTTTCACCTCACTTTCCTATAATCCCAAACACTATAATATACACATAAATAGTTTTAATTTATTTGCTTGTTTGTTAATTCATAGGGATCATAATTTAATTTCCTTCACCACATGCACTCCTCTCACGTATTCCCATTTTATTTATTTATTTCATTGACCGACTTCTTCAAACAGATTCTTTCAGATCTACACTGGAAAGTTTAACTGAAACAAACAGAGTTAAGTTAGCTGTCAACAAGTCACAGATTCATCAAATAAGGTCCCCCTTTTCATTTTACTCTAATTTCTTCATCTGTTTTTTTTTTTTTTTTTGCCAGCTTGGATTCAATAAATCACTGTTGATAATGATTATCTTTAGTGTCTTTTGGCCCCATAACTATAGTTTGGTAAAGTCTAGTATGCACTCGAGTCCATAGCATAGCAGACCAACCCCTATAGTTTTGATTCCATCATCATTATTTTGCTCTGTAATTCTCTGTTTATGCTTTTAATTGGTGCATTTTTTCTGCACAGACTTGATATGTCAACGCCTAATTGAAAGAAAAATCATAGAATGGAAATTGAGCAATCAGAAGAAATGGATGTTGTTCTATCTTCAATGTGGCCTGAAGATATGAATGAAGTAGGGAGGCAATTCAATGTTGAAATCCCCGGGGGTGATAATGACGTGTTGGAGGAGGTTACAATCAATAAGGAGTCTAATATAGTGGACTTTAAGCGTTTAATGGAGCTCACAAATTATAGTGATAAAGGTAACTGGCAGCTGGCTAATCTGGTTAAGAATTGGGAGTATAAGCAGGAGAATGCTGTGCGGCTTCTAAGGGAGGAGCTTGAGAATTTGAGCAAGCAGCAGCAGGCAGTTGAGCTGAAGAAGCTCGAAATATTGGAGGAGCATCGGTTTGAGAAAGATGGATATGGTGGCGATAAGCGTCCTGTTTCCATTCTTGATGAGAATCTTAAGTACTTGTATCAGGATGTTCCGAGGAGGAAGAAGCAAGTGAAGGTTGACGCTGAGTACGACAGCGTTGTGTACTGGAAGCAACGCGCGTTGAGTCTTGAGAAGCTTCTTGAGGCTAGTGTTGGGAGGGAGAAAGCATTGATGGCGAAACTTCAGGAGAATTTGGAGAGGCAGTCGACTCCCGTCGAGGAGCTGTCGCAGGTTTTGAAACGAGCTGATAATTTCTTGCATTTCGTCCTTCAGAATGCTCCTGTTGTCATTGGTCATCAGGTACTCCATTCGGATTGGATTTCTATATTTTCTTCGAGTTTTCTAGGTGGAGTTGGTGTGACAAAATTGAAGAAATTCTATCTTGGTAAATACTTTATGTTAGACTAAGAAACAAGAGTAACATGCATGCTTGAGTTGTGTCATAGATGGGAATGAATTCCTTTTGTGTTGTCAATTGCTTTTCGTGTAGTGATTGATCATGCGCGTTGCGTTTTTCAGGATAAGGATCTGCGTTACAGGTTCATCTTCAATCATTTCCCAAGTTTGGGCGAGGGGGTAAATTAGCAAGCATAACTTATGTTACTGTTTCTTCATGTTTGCTGCTTTTACTTTTGTACTTGATGTTGAGAATAACTGATTTTACAGGACATCATTGGGAAAACAGACGTCGAGATCTTCACAGGAGCAGGCGTAAAGGAATTTCAAGACTTCAAAAGAGAAGTTCTTGAAAGAGGATTACCTGCAAAGAGAGAAATCACATTTGAAACGGAGCTGTTTGGTTCAAAAACCCTTTTAATTTACGTCGAGCCTGTTTTCAGCAAAGCTGGAGAGACACTTGGTGTAAACTATATGGGAATGGAAGTAACTGATCAGGTTTGTTTAGTTTCAGTACCATAACTGTTTATCATGATTGGAAACATGTTTTACATTTGGTATCAATGTATTGCAGGTGAGGAAAAGAGAAAAGATGGCGAAGCTTAGGGAAGAGATGGCTGTACAAAAAGCGAAGACCATCCAAATCCAAGGTCTTATTCAAGTCATTGCTGTAATTTATCTTAAAGATATTCATGGATCTAAACATATAAAAATGATTGTTTCTATATTTAGGAGTTAAGAAATTGGAAACAACTAAGTTTAGTCCAAGAGAGACTGTAAAACATGTGCTTCAGACAGCAGCTGCATCACTACAGAAATTACTAACCGTAGAAGGAGATGTAGCAGATGATGTTCCAGTTGAGGTAACGGAACTTGATATGTTGTTGTTGATCAATAAAAAAGTACTCGTCTTAATTTGTAGCTAGCATGTTACCTCGTCGTATATATATAGAGGTCTTGTTAATGGAACTCTTTAATTTTCAGGTTGTTGGAGACGTCCTCAGGTTTCGCCAGATTCTCACAAACTTGGTCAGGTACTTAATACGCGTACGCTTATGAACTTTGAGCTTGATCTCACTGAATCTGTGAGGCCTTGTGTAGCTATATTGTTTCACATACCAACCTATAAGTTCTAAATTTTCTTTTTTCGTATATTATATATCTGTAATGTCTATTGGTCTGATATTTTTTTACCAAAGATCAGTTGGATTATGTATGGATTATATAGGCTTTATGTTTAACAGCAATGCGATCAAGTTCACTCATGAAGGTAAGGTTGGAGTCAACCTTTATGTGGTTCCAGAGGCTAGCAATGTAATAAATCAGGACTTGTGTATGAGTCGAAGCAAAGGCGAAAAGAAGGGAGACGATACTTGTGATGATGGTGAAGTTAAAAACACATCTAATGGTCCAGGGAGAGATAAGATTCCAATGGAGAGTGATGATTCCCATATTCATGAAGAACGAATAGTGTGGATTCGTTGCGATGTTTATGACACGGGGATTGGAATGCCCGGTATTGACTCAAATTCATGGTTTTTCTTTTGCTGAATGCGTGTTCAAATTTCATCTGATGAACAATTTTCATGTAACAGAACATGCTATACCGGCTCTGTTCAACAAATACATTCAAGTTGGTGCTGATACTGCTAGAAAGTATGGTGGGGCCGGATTTGGACTCACAATCTGTAAACAATTGGTAAGTTGTTACACCTTATGATTGGTCTCTTGTACACCAGTTGTACGGTGCAACTGTACACAACTATTGAGAATTGTTACCGTGTGAACAGGTTGAGCTAATGGGTGGTCGTCTTAGCGTTTCAAGCGTAGAACATCATGGTTCTACGTTCACATTTGTACTACCTTACAAGGTCTCAGACGATCCAAATGAGTTGTGGGATATGGATCGCCATGATGCAAACATACCACTACTTTCTCTAGCGCAAACTTGACTACATTCATCAAATTGGAACAATACCGAGAAGATTAGCATGGTCCTTGCACAAGAATGACATGCATAAATCGAGAATGATCGTTGCAGAGGAGGTTGACTACCGAATCAAATTTGTTTTTAAAAACAAATATCCTATTGTTTTTTAAAATTTGTCGCATTTAATATTTATGATTATTAGTACTGTACATGACTAATAATTAAGTATAAATAAATTGTCCAATCATTTGATGTTAATAATGAATAAATTTGGTCGGAGGGATATATGTGGTAATTCTAATTTCGTAATAAAATAATTCAACACAACTAAGCTATATAGTATATCAATCATCCTTCATCTCTGGCATTTCGACTTTTCTCCACAATTTAGCATTTAATTTCCCATATCACATTCATGAATATGTCAAAACTCAAAACAAAAAAAAAAAAAAAATTAGCCACTTGCATATAGATGGAAATTAATAAGGTATATGATCACCCCTATATACTAATAGGGAGTTTAATATTGTCACGTGTCATCATATGGTTAAATGTGATGATGTGTCGCATGGAGATTAAATTGATTTTTTTTAAATTTAATATGTAATTAAACTATTGATTAATACATATGTCATTGATATTAAAATGGAAAGTCTTACCTAAATTAAAATTAAAATCAATTAATATCTTATTTTGATTAAGTTCTCTTTTATGTTCTTTTGTCTAAAAAATATATCTATACATTTTATAGAATATATCAATTTAATTAATTAATAAGATAAATTCATTTGTATATAATTTTATGAGTAATTGAATATATATATATATATATATATATATATTATAAATTAATTGATAAAATAAATTTTATCATACTAATTATACCTAAAACAATTATTCAAAAATAAAAAATTATATAATAAAATTTTAAATTATGAAAAGTAAATTTACCTATAAAATTTTATAAGTGTATCTTTTAAAATATGAGTTATACTATTTTGAATATTACTCCGTAATTTTTATCAATATACCGCGTAATACGCGGGGAGTCATCTAGTTAATTTATAATTAAAACATTTGACATTACACACACAGATTAAGAAAAATTAATAAATATGGTCAAATTTAACTAATATATCTATTTTACTCTTGATATTTCATAAATTTGATGTAAATTACAAAGCAGTTGAGTTTTAAGAGTAATTATAGAGTAATAAATATGGTTCAAATTTTAAAAAACAAAATTTTAAAATAGGATATTTGTCGCATTTTGAATGTACAACCGAATCAAACTACCCTTACGAGGCGGTTGAGGGAAGTTGCAACAGTATGATGGAATCCGAGGCTCAGATTACAGGGTACGAGCGAGTTCCCCCCAACGACGAGTCAGCTCTCAAGGCGGCTGTGGCGCACCAGCCCGTCTCTGTAGCCATCGACGCTTCTCAATTTCAGTTGTACGCGGCGGAAGAGTGTGGAACGGATTTGAACCACGCGGTGACTTTGATAGGGTATGGGGAAATGGAGGACGGAATGAAGTACTGGTTGGTCAAGATTAATTTGTGGGGAACGTCGTGGGGCGAGGACGGATACATGAAAATAAAAAAGGGACGCAGATGCAGAAGGCGGACTATGTGGCCTTGCCATACATGCTTATTACCCAACTGCATGAACATCTCATCACTCATACATGCCAGTTGTCGTGTAATCCCAGAAACATCGATGAGGGAGATAGAGGCACGAGCTAGCATTAATGGATGTCGGACTACGGGCGTGAGTACAAGAATGCCATGGAAAAAGAGGAGCGATATAGCATTTTCAAAGCTAATGTAGAGTACATAGACTCGATTAACAATGCTAAGCATAAACCAATTCGCAGACAAAACGAGTGAGGAGTTCAAATCAACTTACACGTACGACATATAAGACACCACGTGCAAGTGCAACCCCTTTCTGGTACAAAAATCTCACAGCTGTTCCACCAAGCATTGACTGGAGAAAGGAGGGAGCTGTTACAGGAGTGGTACGTATAGTCTCTCATCTTCTTAATTTCATCGAACTTCAATATACTAAAGTACAAAATTGGCACAGGAGCATGGACTTTCCCTGCTGTGGATACAGTAGAAGGCGCGCATTACTAAAATCAAAAGTGGTAAGCTATATATACAATTTATCAGTTCAAGAAATAGTGGACTGCAGCGGTGCATCCGACGAATGCTTTCGACTTCATCAAATTAACACAAGGGTCTTACAACTGAAAGCAACTATCCATCCAAAGAAAATATTATTGGAACATGCAATGTACGTGAAGAAGGAAGCAGAGGCGCCAGTTGCTAAAATAATTAAGCAGGTATGAGTACGTGCCTGCAGACGACGAAGAAGCTTTGATGGTGGCGGTTGCTGAACAGCCCGTGGCTGTAAGTGTGGACGCAAGTGGAGCAGGCTTTCAGTTCTTCACGGGTGAGTGTGGGACGGACTTGGACCATGGAGTGGTTGGGTATGGTACTGAAATATTGGATAATTAAGAACTCGTGGCCGGGGTACTAGTTGGGGAGAAGAAGGATATATATATGAGGCTGGAAAGAGACTTTGTTCAAAAGGGATCGAGGGCTGTGTGGGATTGCTAGGGAAGCCTTATACCCAATTGTCTAATGTTTTCATGTGCATGCCTTTGTGACTATAATATACTCTCTTCCCGTGATTACTTGCATACTTCTTTTTATTGAACATCCCAAAATTCTCTTTTTTTACAATTTTCTTAAAAATTATTCCGGTCACACCATGCAAGTTATGACGGGACAGAGGAAGTATTGTGTTTTATTAAGAATACAACAATCATATGCTACTAAAGTTGACAACTTTTCGAGCAATGAGACAGAGTGGGTGTTTTGAAACACTAGAAGTTGTTTAAAATCACTTTTTTTTCAAATAGAATCACTTTTAGAGTGTTTGCAAACACAATCAAGTGATTAAGTTAATTTGTTAAAAGTGATTTTGGTGAAGCACCCCTCCACCTACTTCTAATAGCTTCTATGTGCTTCTCATCATTATAATAATCAATTTTACAATTTTGCCCTTACAATTTAAATAATATTTCATCTTTATACATTACCTATCTAAATGTAATAAGGGTTTTTTTGTAAATTTATAAAAAAAAGTGGTTTGTTTTGTAAACACCACAACATATACACAATTGATTTTAAGTGTTTAATTTTAAAACACTATCAACTTTTTATTTTATTGTAAAAATCAATTTTAATCACTTTGAAGCAATCACTATAATTTGCAAACACACCCAGAATTGCATCAAGGAACAATAGTTTATAGATAGGAACAATTTTTTATCACCATATTTATTTACCCAATGTAGATGAATCTTCCAAGTAAAATTCATATACTAACCAATGTCAAGTAAAATCTCATTGTTTAAATACATATATTGAATCTTACATGTGTAATGTATCAACAATATCCCCCATTATATATACATGACCAACTACTCAAAAAAAAAAAAAAAAAAAAAAAGGGCAAAAGAAATCGAATTGCGACTCTCTCTCTCTAAAAAAGTTTTCTCTCCCTTCTCTCTAAAAACATTCTTCCCCAAAATCACCACCGCCTATCTTCTTCCTCTTCCATAACCCAAAACCACCGACTATTTCCTTCATCCTCAATAGCCCCCGTTGCCCACCTTCTGCAAGTAAGTCGTCGCGCCGCTTCTGTCTCACCGTCACACTGTTCCGTAGCGCCGTCGCACCACCGTTCCGTTCAGATTTTTTAGTGGGTGAAGAGGGGTTTTTTCAGGGCTTTAGTTGGGATCAATGGGTGAATCTCCCCGTCGGAGCCACGGTGGCCGATCGGGTGAGTCATCCGTTTGATCCCATTTTATTTTAGTTTTAATGCTTTCTGCATGTTCTTAGTTTTTTTCCTAAGTTTAGATCTGGTATTTTTAGTTTCGTTTTCTTCCCATGTTGTTATTTTCTGCCTTTTGTATTTTTCTTTTCCCCTGTTATTCTGGTTTCCTCCCCTCCATGATGAGATGGGTTTTCTTCCCGTTTACGGGTTTTCCCATGGTGACACTTTGTTGTGCCTGTTGGAGCTTGTAGTCCTTGGATTTGTTCTTATGTGATTTGGGAGGTTTGTTGCACGAGGGGTTGTGTGCTGTCTTCTTAGATCGCGGAGCTTCCAGGAATGCCGGCTTGATCTATGATCCTTCCACTCTCTCACGATTGAGTCTGGAAAATGTGGTCTTCTGGTAGAACTTTACTGTTGATAGGTGAGTGAGAGCTGAAATGTAATTTTTCCTATCTCTGTAATTCTACCTTTTCAAAAAAAAAAAAGCAAAAAAAAAAGAAGCGAAAACAGTCTGCAACGTCCCTCATGTTTTAGAAATTGCAGTCTCTCAATTTAGGGGGGTTTGCAAAAAGAGTACCGTAACTTTACGGACTGACAAAATTAGGCCCGTAACTTCTTTTTTTTGCAATTTCAGGCCAAATTAGCCCAATCAACACAATTTCGGGCTGATTTAGGCCCATTTTTCGGGCCAAACTTATTTATGGCAAAAAGAGGACTGTAACTTTTTTTATGCAATTTTAGGCCCAATATAAATATATATTTTTTTAAATATACTCTAGTTTATATTCTCTTTCTTAATTAGATCAATTCTCATGTCTTATTTATTTTAAAATATTATAAAAATTAAGATGGTTTTTTTTTAAAAGAAAGAATTATTTAGAAAAAAAAAAGTAGATTAAAAAAAAATATATACATATATATGCAGATTTTTTTGGGGAAATTTCGATTTTTTTTTCTTTTTAATAAGTTAATATTTTGAAAAAATAAGTGGAATCGATTTTTTTTAAATAATAAATTAGTAAAAAAATCTCAAATTTTAGTAAGAATTATATAAAAGAAACAAAAAAATTCGAAAAAAAAAGGGTAGATTTCAACAAAAAAAAATAAAATTGCATTTTTTGCAAACACGATTCGAAAAACTCCGTTATGATTTTTTTTTTACTTTTAGAAAAACTCAATTATGACTACTTTTTATTACATAAAAATGTTGGACATTGAATTGAGACAAAAGAACATAAATCAAACTAATCTTAAGTTGAAAATAAAGTAAAAATTGAATCTTGAATTGAGACACTTATATTGAGACTAAACCTAAAAATTGAGTCTTGATATGAAATTCTTTTCGAATTTAAAATTTATCATACCAAATTATAATATTTTATTCTTTTCAATTCACTATAATTTATATGTAGTATATATTTGTTTCTTTAAACATAAATAATGTTGTCTAATTCATAACAAATTATTACATCTACAATTTTTAAATTTATTTTTTAAAAGTTTTCGGGTATTTTTTTTTTCAAATAAAGTATTAATTGAATACTTTCTTTAATCCATGAAATTCATTTTATATATATGGCCCACAATGATCCCCTTAAAAACATAAAAATTAAAGTTCAAATATAAATTTCAATATACATTTTATTTTTTAAAATTCCATGTGACATAATATATCTTTAACTTAAAAGCTCAAATTAGAGTCGGTTCTGAAATTTTGTAAGCTTGAGGCGAAGATGAAAAAATGAGTAATTTCTTATGTCATAGTGGATAATAAAATCATTGTTTTATTAATTTGTTCTAGCATATCATTTTCAATAAATTAAATTATTAGTTTATTTAACTTTTTTTTTTTGTGATATAGTGGATCGTAGCTACATTTAAGTTTTATTTAAAAAAAAACGTTTTTAGATTAATTTTTTAAGTTTTATTACATACTCTCTTCGTCCCACAAAAGTTTTCATATTTTTCATTTATTGTAATTTCTTATATTGATTTATATTATAAATAAAATTTGAATACTCTATTTTATATATATATATATATATATATATATTTTTTTTTAACTATTCGATTCTAAATTTTATGGAAAAAATTGTATAATATTTTAAACTAATATAGACATGAGACAATATGGATCTAATTGAGAAAGTGAATATGAGCTAGAGTAGATTTAAAAAAATATATATTTATATTGGACCTAAAATTGTAGAAAAAAAAGTTACGGTCCTCTTTTTGCCATAAATAAGTTTGGCCGTAAAAATGGGCCTCAATCAGCCCGAAATTATGTTGATTGGGCTAATTTGGCCTGAAATTGTGAAAAGAAGAAGTTACGGGCCTAATTTTGCCAGCCCGTAAAGTTGCGGTCCTGAAAAAATAATTTTCCTTTTCTATCACACTATTACCTTTTCAAAGAAAGTGAGAGAAAGTGAATCATTAATATATTTCCAATTAAAAGTGATATTGTATTAGTTACAAATGGGCATTTAAGGAAAATTCGTGGTAAAAATAGCAACAAATTTTTGAAACAAAAATAAAGACAAAAAATACGGAGAGAGTAATGTTTTTCCTTTTGTCCATGGGCCGGTTGTATGAGAGCCCATTAATACTAGGCTTTCTATTCCCTCGCACTCTATATATATTCACGCATGAGAAATAATATTTTAATAAGGGGAGATTTTTTTTTATGTAAGTTAAATACCCATCCCTTTTTCCCCTTCCCATGACTCGAACCAGGACCTAAGGCCTAGGTAGTGGTAAGGCTAGGTAGTGGTGCTCTAACCACTTGAGCTATCCCACTTTGTCAATTTAATAAGGGGAGATGGCTGCTGTAGATCTTCCGGAAGAAGTAATCGGAGAAATCCTGGTGAGGCTGCCTATGAAATCCGTTTTGAAATTGATGTGCGTTTCTAAATCATGGCTTTCTTTAATATCCACTCACCAATTTTCCATGGCCCATCTCAACATTTCATCCAAGAAGAATCAGAGACTCGTTTTCGGCGTCACTGAACACATGATCCTCTATAGTTGTTCAATGTCCTCTGTTTCTGAGTTCACTACTGACATTGAAAATCCAGTTTATTATAGGCTTGATTTTCGACCTTTTATAATAATGAGATAAATAGATATTGGTGGATTGTGGGATCTTGTAATGGGTTGGTGTGTTTGTTGTATAATAGTGGCGACATCATATTGTGGAATCCAGCTATCAGGAAATTTAAAGTGTTGCCCTACTCTGGTACCCGTTTTGATGGTTATTGCCAAGGAATTAGTCTTGGTTTTGGTTATGATAAAGTGCATGATGATTATAAGGTAGCTGTAGTTTCCAATCCTTATGCCGTAAAAGTTTACAGTAGGAGATCCGACTCATGGAAGGTTTTGGGCAACTGGCCGGTTGGAGATGCGTCTTCTCGGTTCGGCCAGTTTCTAAATGGAGCCATCCATTGGTCTGTGTACGACCTAAACTCACGCCGCAACTGTTTTTTTATTGTTGCTCTTGATTTTGTTTCGGATGAGTTTGTTAAGTTGCCTCTCCCTAATTTTGAGAAGAATTCTGACTTCCTAATCGAAGTCAGGGTTGAGATTATAGATGGTTGTGTGGCTCTGTGCCGTTGGTATTACAATTACATGGATGTGTGGGTGATGAAGGAATATGGGTTGGGAGAATCATGGATTAAGCAGTTTTGCATTCCATCTTCTCCAGATTTTTATTGTCCTCAACCATTTTTATTTTTTGGAGATGACAAGATTTTAGTTAAAGATGGGCCGACATTAAAAATATCATGAGTTAACTCGTAGGACTTTGAATTTAGAAGATATTACGATAACAAGTTATTTTGAAAGCCTAGTTTCACCAAATTTGGATGAAGATGATTGTGTTTCTACTATTCATTAATTTACTTTTAATTTATTAAAATTCTTCATGACCCTCAGATAGCTTGGATCGATCGATGGTGGTTAAATTGTTTTAATGGAAAGTCGTCGTTGTCTCGTGCGATGCATGGATAGTGATTAGAGCGGGGATATTTGCAGACGAGAGATGCCGCTAGCTTGTTTTTTAAATTTTGTCATGTTTTCATTCAATTTTAATTTCTCAACCTTTAAATCTTGTCATGTATTCATTCAAGTGCTTTCATTTTGTTGAACCTCTAATTGTGTTAATTGGTACTTTTTTTTTTCTAATAATAAATCCGCGTGCGTCTGTGCAATAATCTACTCCTTGGTAAGATTGAAAAGCGCACCAATTGTGAAAACAAACTTGTTAAAGTATAACTCATAGCTAGTTAGTTAGCAGCCAAAACTCTCATGCACCTAACATTTAATATTGTATCTCAGTGTCTCCTGTTATTTACTTTTCTGCAACTCTGGTTGTGGTATCCCCATTTTTGTACCTTCCACGCTCTCTTTCCAATTATTATTATTCAGATTGTTAAGGTTAAAATAAGTGTTTTGTAAAATGATTCAACACACACAGTCCAGTGTTGTAACTAATGTTCCCACTTTCTTTTCTCACTAACTCCGATCTTACACTTGTTGCTTAATAATGTCTTTAGTGCACTTTCATAGTAGTGAGAAATTATTAAGCATGATATAACAAGTTCTGACATTCAAGGAGACTATTATCCATAATAGTGATGAAGATAACATCATATCCGAGGTTGAAGATTTGCCCAAATCAACTCAAAATACGGCACCAACTTAGTGAAAGATTTGATTTAGTTTCCATATTTGTAAATATTGTCTTTTCCATATTCTTAGGATCTAGAATATTCCTGTAAACTTGTATATATATATTTGTAATCAATAAACAAAAAGTGTGGCACACAATTATATTTACAACATGGTATCAAGAACTTCTTCAGGCTAACGCCTCTTTTTCGATCCTCACGATCACACCTCCATCTCCGAGATTCAGGAATTTTTTTCCCATCTCCTAGATCCTATTTTTTTTCTTCTTCAAGCTAACGCCTCTTTTTCGATCCTCACGATCACACCTCCATCTCCAAGATTCAGGAATATTTTTCCATCTTTTAGATCCTATTTTTTTTCTTCTTCAGGCTAACGCTTCTTTTTCGATCCTCACAATCACACCTCCATCTCCGAGATTCAGGAATATTTTTCCATCTCCTAGATCCTATTTTTTTCTTCTTCTATAGGCTAACGCCTCTTTTTCGATCCTCACGATCACACCTCCATCTCCTAGATTTTTTCTTCTACCTTTTCAAGATTAGGTCTATTTAATCTCTTTTTCATTAAACCCTACCAAAAAAAAAAAAATCCACACACATCCCTCCATGCATCAACTATTTTTGTTGTCCGTCTTCGATACTAAGGCTAATGCCTCGTTTATTTTTCGTTTCTGATATTGGGATCACCAAAATACACCAAGATTTGGTTAGAAATACTGGTATCAATTCTTCTCTTCAAGTTGTTGCATACGCCCAAGAGAATTCACTCTCTTTTGCAACAATTCATCAAGAACGAGACCACGTTCTTCCAAGCCCAAGAAGATTAATCTTTCTCTTCTCCTCAAGTTGTTGCATATGCCTAAGAGGTTCGCTCTCTTCTGCAACAACTCATCAAGAATAAGACCACGTTCTTCCAAACCAAGAAGATGAATCTTTCTCTTCTCCTCAAGTTGTTGCATACGCCCAAGAGCTTCGCCCTCATCTACAACAACTCATCAAGAACGAGACCACGTTCGTCTAAACACAAGAAGATAAATCTTCTTCTTCTCCTCGAGTTGTTACATACACCGAAGAGGGTTCACTCTCTTCTGTAACAACTTACCCCAACAATGCCTATAAGGTGCAAATCCCACATAACCGCTTTGTTCGTTGGGCGTCCTTCGTCTCGATTCTCACAGTAGATTGTGTGTCGTCTGCCGATCCCGTCCTCGTCTTCAACCACTTGTGAACAAGATTGAAATCGCCAATGGTGCTTCATCTTGAGGGGGCATATTAGGGATATTGTGTATTAGAGATAAATTAGGGTTTATTGTTTCCTTGTATATCTTAGCCCATATTGTTTAGTTAACCTAAAGCCCATGTTAATAGTTAACCTAAAAGCCCATAATGTAATCTATATATACCCATTCTCATTGTTAATAAAATAACCCCTTCAATTAATCTATTCCATTCATCTCAACATCATGCACCTAACATTCAATATTGTATCTCAGTGTCTCCGGTTATTTACTTTTCTGTAACTCTGGTTGTGGTATCCCATTTTTGTATCTTCCACGCTCTCTTTCCAATTATTATTATTCAGATTGTTAAGGTTGAAATAAGTGTTTTGTAAAATGATTCAACACACACAGTCCAGTGTTGTAACTAATGTTCCCACTTTCTTTTCTCACTAACTCCGATCTTACACTTGTTGCTTAATAATGTCTTTAGTGCAGTTGCATAGTAGTGAGAAATGATTAAGCATGATATAACAAGTTCTTACATTCAAGGAGATGAGAAAGGAAGTTTTACCCGTTTGATCTAAAGGCTGAAATGATTGAGGAAGTCGAAGGCAGTTTGTCCACTGAAGTTTATAAATAGAGAAGATGCCTCAACACAAGATAGACAAGAAGAAAGGCTAAAATAGATTACTATACTATTGAATGCATTCTCGCTTCTAGGTAGGAAAAATATTGTTTTTTCTTGTAGATGAACATACCATTGTAACCCGAACAATTGTATGTTCATCGTGATCTTATTTACTATAATTTTATGTATAGATCTATGAGGAAGATAGTTTCATAAGATTTAGTAAATTTTCCAAACTCGTTCGAGTTGTAGTTTTTCAAACCTCTAAAAGGTTGTAGTTTGTTTCACATATATTTTCAATATAGTACGTGAACCGTGTATATTATTTAAAATCTACGCAAATTTTGAATATTTCCATTTGCAGAGTGTTTTTCTATTTCCGCTGCTTAAATGTTGTCTGGATAGTGCTAACACAACAGACAACACTTTGTATACACTTACATGCACACTTTCAGTTGACATCAGAGCCAACTACTTGCTACACTAAGTAGAGATCTTGCTTAGAGTGTGTTTTTAAAAAAAATGGAATATCCACTTTCGCACGCACTTAAACCTCCTATTCTAGATGGCACAAACTATACTTTCTGGAAACCTAACATGCGTATGTACATCAAATCCATTGATGAACGAGCATGGAGGAGTGTTGTTGCTGGTTGGACTCAACCACGAACAAATGAGGAAATCATGGTTGCAAGCTATAATTCAAAGGCATTGAATACAATCTTTACTTCGACTGATGTCTCAATGTTCAAGATCATTTCAAATTGCATATCTTCGAAAGAAGCATGCGATAGGCTACAAGAACATTGTGAAGGATCGAATAGTGTTCGAAGGACCAGACTACGCATGCTTGGAACCAAATTCGAAAACTTGAGAATGAAAGAAGATGAAACCATCACTGCCTACAACGAAAGGCTAACTGAAATATAAAATGAAGCTCACTCTCTTGGTGATCCAATGTTCAATACAAGTTTAGTACATACAATATTTAGATCAGTTCCTAAACTTTTTGATCCTAAGATATGTGTTATTGAAGAAGCTAAGGACACTGATGTTCTAACTCAAAATGAATTGATTGGTATATTAAAAACTTATGAGCTGAATTTTATTGAAAAGAATGATGAAAATGATAAGAAAGAGTTAGTGTTTAAAGGTAATGCAACATCATCTAGTATTGATAGATCTTCATATATTACTAAAATTGGAATTGATGATGATGATGATATTTTCGAGGAATGTCTCAACGCCTTAATCACTAAATAATTTAAGACTTTTTTGAAAAATAGAAATAATAATAAGTTTAAGGATATGTTCAACCTAAGGTTCAGATCAACAACACTCAACAATTTACTGTTAGAAAGAATACTTTCAATCAATCTAGACAATTGGACAGAGGTAACAAATTCAGATCTGATCAAGAATATATGAAGAAGGTTAAATGTGATGCATGTTCTGGATATGGTAATTATGCTAATGACTTTTCTTAAAAAAGAAACTTAATTTCAGTGCTAATTTAAGTGATGATTCTGATGCTGAACTTGAATCTGAAAAACATGTTAAAAATGCCTTTACTACTAAAATTGAATGTGATGACACTCTATATGATGATCTGGATGATTCATATGATGTGAACTCAAATGTGCCATTATTTGGGAAATCACTGAATGATAATGGTCCAAAATTTAACTGTTTTGCAAGTTTTGTCTTAGAGACAGGTAAATCAAGAAAATCAGGATTATCCAGAAATGATGTTGGAAGTCAAGGATTTGATCAAAACTGTTTCTAAATTGGAAAGTAACTTAACTAAAAAGGATCTTGAAATTTTTAAACTTAAACACAGATTAGATGTTTCTGAAGGTCCCGTTCTCGACTAAAATATTAGACGAGTTTACTGAAAGATCAGATGACTTGATGTCAGCTGATAGAGTTTAAGTGTAAAAAACAAAATAACTCTTCTATACAAATGACTTGATCAACTTATTCGTTAGGAGTCTAGAACTAACTAGTATGTTGATTAGATTAGCTGATAGAGAAGCGTGTGCGGAATTGTAGTGTGTCCATTATAAGGATTATACTCGTCTATACTGCTCATTGGAAATTTAAAAAACTTATTTCATGCATAAACACATTTTATGATATCAGCTGACTTGGTGTCTGCTAAATATGAACTTTCGAATATATCAAATCTTTTATGCAGTGTATCAGCTTATACAAAAACCTTTTCTTTGTTAAACATATGCTATGTAAATATGCATGCTAAAGCAGTAAATAACACATAGATTTATAATGGTTCGGATCTCAATATCCTACATCCACTCTCACGTCTCATTACGTGATATTATCCCATTGATCATTTAACGTCCCAAAGGGTAAGCGTCTTGCTAACTTTGTAGTCCCAAGAGAAGACTTTTGATCAAGATACACAACTACTTTCTATGTATACGGATCTACTTGTTGGGGAGGGAACAAGTACCCTTTAAAGTGGTTGTCTTGATGTACCTAGTGTGAGTAACTCAGCCTATCTTCTAAATGGGTGTATAAAAGGAGGACTCGAGTAGGATGAGAAATTCCCTTACAATCTGATTTAGGCTTATGCAAGGATTGTGAATTTCTCTCTAAGCTTTGGATATATATATGACAAGGTTGGCTTAGATGAACTCACTCACTTGGAAGATGATGCGTGTTGATTCTTCTTTGAAGTTCTCTTGAGCCGTTCTTAAAGATGAACACTTAGGCATATTTGCTCCACCTTTGCATCTCTCCACCACATATGAGTTATGATAATGAGCCCATATATATAGTGTGGATTTGAAATATATATTATCGTTGGATGATGGTAATCAAATCCCACTATTTTAGGAAAAGCAATCTTTTGATTTGATACTCTTAATATTACATTTCCATGTAATATTCAGTGTATCTTTCACTTTAAAGATTCTGCAGCTTTTGTGTCAGATCCATACACCTGTTGTCGCGTTTCTGTTGGTCCACGTCAGCTTGTAAATTTGTTATCTAACGGATCTATATTAGCTGATATTCTACAACTGATTTTCCACAGCTGATTTTGCTGGCTTTCCACAACTTTTTTTTCCTCAGCTGATTTTACTCTAGATAAACCCAAGGGGGAGGCTAGATAAACCCAAGGGGAGGCTAGGTTGTCTAAACCCATGGAATCTAGTTTATTAAAACCGGGTCAAATTATAAACACGGGTCAAGGTGTTTAAAGTTATGAGAAACCAAACATGGGAGAAGATGAGTTTACATATCAAACCCATCACTAAACCCACCTAAACCCATGAAGCCAACATGCCCATATAGTACCCAATGGTGGGTTTCATAAACCACCGTACATAAATCACTTGTATACTTTAGTATGGACAAGTATTTTATGCCGTTAGTGTTCTCAAAACACAAATCTCAATTCCAGTTAGGTGTTCTTTTCAAGAAACCCTATAAAAACCCCAAGTATGATGATTTACCAAGTCTAGATTTTCAGGTTAAAAGAACTCGTATATGTTAGGGAGCTTTATTTTTAGTTAGATATATTTTTGTAAATCTATGACAAATGACCTGAAAGTTCAAGAGCAATGAAGACAAGTGCCATGAAGACAAAGAAGACTAGTTTAGCAAGTGACAAGTCCAAAAGATAATACATAGAAGTTGACACACTGAAAGTCAAAGGCTCATGAAGATAAGGTAACTAGAGTATTTTGGACAAATGCAATGAAGAGGAGGAAGTGCAATTGTCAAGTCAAAGGAAGTACAAGTCACATGGAACAAGGATCGAGTTCAAAAGATACAAGAACAAGAAGAAAGTATCCTGAATAAACATGGAAGATACTTTGCTGAAAGGTCAAGTACCCTGAAGTCACTTACATCTAAATTGGACTTGGCTTACTTATGGACAAGGAAGATGGATGACAAAGTAGCACTAAAATCCACCTGGTACGAGATCAAGCCGTTATTTTAAAAGGGACAAAATTATTCCAAGAAGGTCAATGATATGTTGCCACCTATCACTGCACATAACAAATTCTGAGAATTGGAATGATGGATTCAGAATTGGACGTGAATGCATGTACTATTTGCATGCAGGCCCCCGAACATTTTGAAAGTTCAAATTTATGGATTAGTTTGCTATCTCCACCAACAGATAGTTTACCAATTTTATAAATAGGCCACGTCTTGAATCATTTCAAGATTACAGGACACACAAGCTACACATACAAGATATAGTTATTACAGCATATTCTTAACATTCAAAGTATTCAAAACACTCAGAGATAAAAAATTTTAAGCATTTTATTGAGTGTTATCTTTAGTCCCCACTAGGCAAGCTTATACACTATTATCCTATGTCCAGAAAGGAGAAAAAAATTATTTACGTCCCATAACTTTTACCTTTTTTTAAAAATGTCCAAAAATAGTTAAAATTTTAATTTACGTTCCATAACTTTTTCAATTGCTTAATCTACGTCCAATTTTCGTTGGAAATCCCCAAATTTATGTAAATGAGACGTAAATTGAGCAATTAAAGAAGTTATGGGACGTTATGCGAAAAAGATAAAAATGTTCAACAAATGTGTACAATTCACTATAAAATTAATGTAGTTTATGTTATACAATCAAATAAAAAAATAATTCATAAATTAATTAATTATTATAAAAATCAATTAACTTACCTAATTCATTGTTAGAAAAATTATTAACTTACCAAAAATTAAAAAAAAATATATACTTACAGTATAAGTATTATAAAATAAATTATGAATATTAATTAAAATAATAAATAATATTTTAAAATATATAAAAATAAATTTAGAATAATATTTAAATAAGTAAATAATTTATCATAATATCAAAAAAAATATAATATGAAAAAAAAAACAAGATTTATTCCTAAGTCAATTAATTACTAGAAAAATCAATTAACTTACCCAATTAATTATTTAAAATTTCAATTAACCTAATTAAAAAAATAATTTAAAAAATCAATTAACATACTCAAATTAATATAAATTTTATCTTTAAAATAATAAAAATCCCAAATAAGTTTTTTTATTAAAATTGTCAAAAACTCTTATTAAAACGTAACAATTATTTTAATATTTTAAATAAATACAAAAATTCACAAATATTTAAAATTCTCAAATATAACCAAAATTCTCACCCCTTACCCACGGTAATTGAAAGATGACGATGAACAATATATTTTTTAACAATTTATTAATTTTATTGTTTTTCATTTTTATTATATAATTTTTAATTTTATATTAGTTGGTACAAAAATATGTGGACCCACTTAGTGTAATACTTAGATAAATTTTTATATTTATTTGATTACGTTAAAATAAATAAATAATTTCATAATACTTATATTGTAATTATAATTTTTTTCTTATTAGGTAAGTTAATAATTTTTCTAATAATAATGAATTAGGTAAGTTAATTGAATTTTATAATAATTAATTAATTTATGAATAAATGAATTCTTTTTTTATATTAAAATAAGTTAATTGATGAATAATTCATTTCATTTATTCATAAATGAATTATTTTTTTATTTGATTGTATAACATAAACTACATTAATTTTATAGTGAAATGTACACATTTGTTGAATATTTTTATCTTTTTCGAATAACGTCCCATTTTAATTAAAAATTTAATTTACGTCTCATAAGTTCTTTAATTGTTGAATTTACATCCCATTTACATAAATTTGGGGATTTCTAGTGAAAATTGGACGTAAATTAAGCAATTGAAAAAGTTATGGGACGTAAATTAAAATTTTAACTATTTTGGGACATTTTTCAAAAAAGGTAAAATTTACGGGACGTAAATAATTTTTTTCTCGTCTAGAAAGTGATATACTAAGTCTTTACTGTTCTTAATTGTAAAGGATATCACACTAAGTTGGTACCAAGAACAAAATCCTACTTTCACTTTGAGTGATATTTGAGAGTATTGTAGAGTTCGTAGTAGTTTGAGAGTATTGCAACGAGAGAAGTTTGTAAGAAATGAAGGTAAGATAAGAAGAAGAGGAGAGTGCACTTTGGCATTGTATAAACAAGTTAATTAATTCCAAGTGATTAAGGAATTATCCTATTAAATTAGAAGTGTGGACGTAGGAGCAGTTTAGCCTTTGAACCACTATACATCTTGTGTCATTTACTTTTTGTTATTACCTATTTACTTGCATTGATCATTACTTGTTCATTTTTATTGATAAGCATTTGTTTAAATTGTTAAGCATTCATTTAAGTTGACATAAGAATTAATTTTTGTGTGAGTAAAATCTATGTTATTCTTTAAGTATTTTTAAGAAATATAAAAGGGTCTATCATAATCCCGCATTTAGTTGTTTTATTTGTTAAAGATTTGTGAAAACACTCAAAAGGTTTTTTCATAGGACTTGACATTTGGACAACTAACCTAACTTTGTATATTGTGTGTTATTGTTAGAAAAAATTTGAAAAACGCACACACACGTGTATTTCCCCTACCCTTGATCCCCCCATACACGTGTCACACTCCTTTCGGGACCATCGGATTTTTTATCAGTAAATTATGAGACTCGTTCCAACGGTCTAATGTCGTTGGAAATTCTGTTGAAATAATTAACAAACAAAAAAAATCCAATGATCTCGATTTGTTGGAATTATTTTTAAATATATCATTTAATTTAGGGAACCATTCCAACGGTCTAATGCCAATGAAAATTTTCGTTGGAATAATTAAAAAAATTCCAACGATGTCATGCCATTGGAATTAGATATAAACACATAATTTAGTCGCAACTAGGTGCCATCACATTAAATCTATTGGGCCTGTTGGGTGCGGAGCTTAGAGTTATGCCGGAAGGTTTGAGATTTTTCAAGGGACTTGGGCTGGGTGGTTGCTCTGTTCGTTCTGACTCGATCATAGTGGTGACAACGATTCGTTTGGATGAACAAAGGTTCGGATCGAAGGTGGATGTGCCGGAGAGTTTTTGGCGATTACTTGAAGGTTTTCTTGTGTGGAACATTGCATATACGTCGAGGTTATCTAATACCTCTATTGCAAAAGTCGATGCTTAGGCCCGTCTAGGCACTAGTTGCAGGTCTACCATCCACCTAGCGATTTCCGACTTGGTGCATTATTTTTGTACTTCCTGACGTCGAAGTACGATTTGAGGATCGATCACAATTTTTCAAGTGGAATCGACGCTTCAAGCAAAACACGTGGCTTTGTCATGTTGTATAACATTTTTTTGTAAAATTCTATCGTTAATAGGGTTAAAACTGCACTTATATATTTTTTCGGCATTAATTTTTGCAAGTTTTAATTTCTTAGGGCCTCTTTGTAATTTTTTTCTTTTGTTAAATTAGAATTTCATATTTATTGTTTGAGAATTTTAATGATAAAATATAAAACAAATAAAATTTATATAGTATATATGTGTTAAAAAAATGATTTGTTTATTGTATTAGTTTGAATATGAAAAAAGATTAGTCAATAAATTAATAGTTTTACTTTCAAATGTAGTATTTTTTTTTTTAAATGAAAACCCTTTTTTTTTTTACCTTTGTGTCAAAATACAAGTCATGTGAAATCATGTATGGATTGGTAATGTGATTGTATAAAAATAAATATGTAGATGAATTGATATTTGAATTTGTATTTGAAATGAATGAGATTGAATTGATAATGTTCAATCCAAATTTGGATTGACCAATCCCAAACCAAACATGGTTCAAGTTTTACATTGTATTTTACCACTACATTATAAAGCTGATGAATTCTCATTTATTGGGAAAAAATGAGTAGTTATTAGGGATAAATTTATAAAATACAACATTAATGACTCTTCACGGTTATTAAAAATACTAAATCCAAAATGGTTTTAACCTCGCTAGTTGTTTAATACTCCTTCCGATTTTCGGGATTTAATTGCACATTTTTTTATGAGGACGTTTCAAAATTACTTACACACTCCTATATATAAAAATCTATAAAATTAATATTGTCACAACATCATTTCATTTTTAAAATTGACACTTATTTTGAACCCACATTTTTTTCTACACCTCGCTAAATCCCCTCTATACTTTACTAAATTACCCAAAATACCCCTTCGTATTTAACTATATATCCCACTAAATTTATTTTTCTTGAAAAGTAAATCGGTCAAGGTATGCAAATCATCACGAGATGGAATGAGTATTAAATACAGACTGTTGGTAAATTTATTTTCCGCATTCGATTTCATAATTTTCACATTCCTTTTTTGGTTGTCCAATTTCATTATTATCATTCTCATTTTAAAATGAATACTATTCACACTACTTTATTTCCACCCTCAATCATTTACTCAAATTATCATATATTCACTTTATTCATAAACAATCATTTTATTTATAAGTAGACCTTACAATACCTTATTATACCATAGTCTATCTATTTTATATATATAGAACTTATCCACATTTATTAAAACTGGTGCCCAAAGATGTGAACATACTGAATTTTGGATAGAAAGAGTATTAATTATACACTTTTTATAAAACTTATCCACATTTATTAAAACCTTTGCTCAAATTAAGATATGATTATAATGAATTTGGATAGAGTATTAATTAATTATACACTTTTTATTAATTGTTATATTAAAAAGTTACTCCACCTACCGCGGGTTGCAAAACTATGCTTATACGGGGATATTTTAGTAATTCCAATACCTGTGCCTGTATATATATTATGGTATTGGCTTTGCATTCTCACACAATTTGCAAAACATTTCAAAACTTTGTTTCTCAAATACAAATCTTTTTCTCTGCGGCTTTGCTCTTCAGTTTTTAGGTGTTTTTTTTGGGTATCTTTCTTTATTGTCTTTATTTTGTAACAAAATAATTGGTAGCCATTATCGAATTTTTCTTTCAACGTGTGCAAATTTCATAAAAATGAAGGCCTCAATCCTTGTCCTCCAATCCCAACTCTTCGACTCATATGTCGAAGATTGAGTTGACTTTTTATGTGAAGCTAACCGAATAATCAGAGATTGCTAATGCTTCATATTCAAGGCTTGTCCAGAATGGAACTCTCTCGTAGTTCTGTTGCTCCTCATTTGGCCGGGCAAGGAGTCTTATTCCGGCCAAACCTTGAACATGAGCCATTAGTAAACTCTGGCGATTCATTTGGCTTCAGAAAAAGAGGCACCTCAATCTTCGACATATTATTCGATGAGTTGGGATTGAATTAATGATGAGGCCTGCATTTCTAAAATTTGCACATGTCGAAAGGAACGTTTAATTTGTTAACGGCTACCAATTATTTTTGTTACAAATTATAGGACAAGAAAGTAAAGAAAGAAACCAAACAAAATCTAAAAAGGATTAGAATTCCCTTTGTTGTTTCTCACTAAGGATAAATTAAAGAGCAAAGATGCAGAGAAAAAGATTTGTATATGAGAAACAAACTTTCGAGAGCACTCACACAATTTAGCCTTTATTGTCCATTAATATAAGCCTTTGTGTTAATCCTCAATCTCCAACATTCATCCCCCTCTCTGCTTGGTTTTATTTTTTTCTAAATAGCTTCCCTATGTTGGGGACCTTGGGGCTCATGATGTCACTACAAAAAAGACGTTGTATAGCGATGACATTTGCGACAAATTTTTGGTGGTCGGCAAAAAGTTGGTCGCAAATATATGCAACAATTTTTTGTGAAATCCGATGCTAATTTAAAAGACGGAAATTTATGTTGCTAATTTACGACAAATTGATCACGACCCATTGACCCAGTGGGTCACAATTTCGTCGCAGGCCATCGCAAGTCAAAAATTTAAAGCTTTGTATGTAAATCTTTCAAATTCCTTGCAAATTGATGAGCAACTTTCGCTCCAAGCAGGAATTGAACTGACGCTTGGCAGCTCTGGAACGAGCTTCTTCTATTTATTTTTACTATATAAATTGTAATTGTATACATATATTATACATTTTTAAAATTTTCCCCTTTAATTAATTTATTTCTTAATTGATTAAATTATAACTTTTATAAATTGCAAATATAATATTTTCTCATACTTTCTAGTAAATGTTAAGTAATTAAAATCATCTCATCGTGTCAATAACTACAATTCCAAAAAGGGAAAATCACTTTTTAGTACATTTGGGGACTCCTTACTACAATGTAGTACAATCACTTTCTAGTACATTTCACATTTACAAACAAACATTTCACATTTAAAAGTAGTTGTATTAAATTGTGGGGAGAAGTTGGATTTTGTATCAAAGAGTGAATAATCACTTCCTAAAATTGATAAGTAATTCTTGACATTTAACATTCTTTGTCATTGAATTTACATTAATTTGTTTTTTCTAACTAGTCTACAAAAATGTGGCCTTCTAAAAACAATATGAATCTCATCTTCAGTTGAAGCCAGAGATGAGATCAATAAACAAATCCTGACTGCACGGAATGGTGAGGCCACCCATTGGATGATGGAATCCGAATTCCTCTTCAGCTTGACATAACAACTCTTGAAACGAAGGATGGTTCAAGTATGATACTGGAATTACAAACCTCCTCTTCTCGTTCTCCCCAATGTAAACAGCCAAATGGCCCTTTGGAACATCTTCTCCCGAAGCTGATCTTCTTTCACTGGACAAAGATCGTCTCAAGATTTGGCGGATGGCCATTTTGTGTGAAGTAAATCTTTCTGAGGATCGATTTGTTGCTGGTTGAAATAAGTGAGACTTTACATTTGAGGATCGATTTGTTGCTGGTTGTAGTTGAGGAATGTGTATGTGTTGTATTGTGTATATAGGCATACATATATGATAGTTTAGAAACAAAAGCACATGCGATTGTAACCTACCAAATAGGCTGGGAAAAAAAAAATACTACCTAATGGGTCAAATACCGAATAATGACAGCAAATTAGACATTACATTTTGGACTTGAAAGTTTGTTGAACAGCATTAAGACCCCATCACATATCCCTCTCAATGTTGTATTCAGATCCCACACATGAGAGTACCTCTTTCGTATACTGAATCGACACTTTAAAATCATATAGGGTTGATTATATAGTCAAAAGAAATCCATGTGATCTTGTCTGAAACAAATCTCTTTATCATTTTCAATTTTGGGCTTATGGGAGGGGCCATATGGGCCAATCAGCACATGAGGAAGAACATGCTTTTGTCTTTCAATTACTACTACATCATATATACAAAATCAGATATTACATCACTTTGCCTGGCATCTCGTTATCAGTAATACGGACTTGGAAGGTGGTTGATGAGCACAATACCCTACCATTTACGACAAAAGTAGAAGCTCGATCTCTACATACCATTGCTTAAAATTAAAATAAAGTTGATGAGCAATCCATGTGATTCTTCATGTGCTTATGTTTTCCATATCTAATTATATCCAATAATATGTTCACCATTTATTGGTTCTGGTTCACCTATATATATACAGCTAGCATTTTTCTAAATTACATCCAACAACAACTCCTCAAAAAATACTTTCATGGCTTTCTCTGCTTTCACTTATCTCACAAGACTTTCGAGATTTTCCTTGATTCTGTATAACAATGGCCATTCGTCAAATGCTAAGGCGATCTTTATTCAGCGAAAGAAGATCAGGAGTTGATGTTCCATAGGACCATTTTGCTGTTTACGTTGAAGAAAACGAGAAGAAGCGCTTTACTGTGTTCCAGTTTCATACTTGAACAACCCATCGTTCCAAGAATTGCTATTTCAAACGGAAGAAGAATATGGTTTTGATCATCCAATGGGTGGGCTAACCATTCCATGTAGTGAGGATTTATTCACTAATGTTATCTCTCGATCGATTGAGCAGAAGATGATATATCTTAAACTTAGATTAGTAGAGTAGAGTAGAAAATAATTTTGTAAAATAGTTAGTCCTAGAAATGCAGAGTATATGAATATACATGAAAAACTTAGTGATCAAATTTCAGATGCAAAATCATTATCTGTTAATTTTGAGTTGTTTCCATTATTTTATACATACTTATCAAGTTACAAAAATCCAACTGAGCTCTACTGCTGAATGTATACCTAAAATTTCGTTCCAGGTATTGTGCATATGAAGAAAGGCAAATGCTCAATCTACCAAGCCACCTTGTGCAAAATGCGGAAAGAGTCACAAGGGAGGGTACCATCGTTTAATTTAAACAATTAAATCTTACTATGAAAGAATTTTTATCAGTAAATTATGAGACTCGGCAAATTTATTTAAATATTACATTTTTGAGGGTCCCTTTTGAAAATGTAACTGACAGAATGATAATAATCACCGTGTGATTTACGGTGTATGATATTCTCATTAATATAGGTGAATTACAACTTGTTGTACAAGAAAAGAATCTATATACAAGGAAAGAACTTGTTGTACAAGAAAAGAATCTATATACAAGGAAAGAACTTGTTGTACAAGAAAGGAACCTAATCAATTTATTCATCAATCAAATCTTCTCTATTACCCCCCTCAAGCGAAGAGTCGGAATCGCATCGACACGAAGCTTGGATCGAAGCAGTTCAAAATTTGGCCGGGGTAAACTCTTTGTAAAAATGTCCGCAATTTGGAGATGAGAGGGAACAAAGCGTGTCTCCAAATGTCCATTTGCTACAAGTTCGCGAATGAAGTGACAGTCTATGTCAATGTGTTTAGCACGCTTGTGAGCAATTTGATTCTGACTCAAAAATAGGGCACTCTTGTTGTCACATAAGAGTAGCGAACGAGAAGAAGGAAGTGCACGAAGCTCCTTAAGTAAATGGGAAAGCCAAACCATTTTTTGAGCAGTGTTTGCTAGTGCACGATATTCAAACTCACAACTGGAGCGAGCAACTGTAGGTTGTTTCTTTGCACTCCAAGAAACCAGATTGCCGCCTAGAAAGATGGAGTAACCATAGGTGGAATGACGTGTGTCCACACAGCGGGCCCAGTCGGCGTCAGAGTAGCCAACAATGTTGTAGTCTAAAGAGGGCGAGAAGGATAACCCATGATGAATAGTCCCTTTAACGTATCGAAGGATCCGTTTAACAGCCAAGAAGTGATCCGTTGTGGGTGAATGAAGAAATTGGCTAACGTGATTAACGGCATAGGACAGATCCGGGCGAGTGATGGTGAGATATTGTAGAGCACCCACCAAGGATCGATAAAGTGTAGGATCCTTGAACGATTCACCTGAACTGACCAGAGAGTCACCTGCAACCAGTGGAGTAGAGACCGGCTTGCAATCGAGCATTTCAGCTCGTGTGAGAATATCAAACGCATACTTTGCTTGGCCAAGGAAAAGGCCAGAAGGATGATGAGTAATCTCAAGACCAAGGAAGTAATTGAGACGACCAAGATCAGTGACATCGAACTCTTTGTTGACACGAACAATGAACTTTTGTAAAGCAGCAGAGTTGCTTCCTGTAACAATAATATCATCAACGTAGAGTAATAAAAAAATGGTACAAGAGGAACTATGAAAGAAAAATAAAGAGGTGTCAGAACGAGAACGAGTGAATCCTAAGGAGAATAAAAAAACACTAAATCTATCAAACCAAGCACGTGGAGCCTGGCGGAGGCCATAAAGAGACTTCTTCAACCTGCAAACATGATTAGGAAAACGAGGATCAGTAAAACCAGGAGGTTGTGACATAAATACAGGTTTAGGAAGTACGCCATGCAGAAAGGCGTTTTTCACATCTAGTTGATGCAAAGGCCAAGAGCGCTGCACAGCCAAAGACAGTATGACACGAACAGTGGCAGCACGAACAACAGGACTAAAGGTGTGCGAGAAGTCAAAACCTGGAATTTGAGAGAACCCTTGAGCAACTAAGCGAGCTTTATATCGCTCAATGGATCCATCAGATTTGTACTTAGTACGAAAAACCCATTTAGAACCAACAATGTTGACAGAAGGCGGACGAGGGACAAGATCCCATGTCTGATTAGAATGTAAAGCCTCCATTTCGTCACGCATGGCAGAATGCCAATGTGGAAGCTTTAAGGCAGATTTGAACCCTCGAGGTTCTGTGGAGACAGACAGGGAATGTAGCAGCTTAGTGGTAGCAATATCAACCGAATATTTGGGTTTAAAGATACCGGATTTGGCACGGGTTTGCATGGGATGAAGTGAAACGGATGGAGCGGGTGGAGGACTAGCCGGAGGAACGGGAACCGTGGAAGGAGAGCCATGACCAGCAGGGTCGGTGGGTGCGGGTATGGCAGGATCAGGCACTGGAACCTGAATCGGGTCGGGAACAACGGGATGGAGCATTGGCGTTGGCTCATGAGATGAATCAACAGGGCAGAGCGTGCAAACCTCAGTAGGAGAAGAACACGCATGTGACGATGAAGGAGGATCGTGCGGAACAGATCGTGAAGAGGCAAGACTTGAGATTGTCGATCGAGAAACCTGAGGATCCAAAAAACAAGAAAAGTCCAAGTCAGTATGAGATGTAGACAAAGTATTAGAAGAGAAAGGAAATAGAGTCTCATCGAATTGAGCATGACGAGTAATGTAAGTGCGCGAAGAAACAGGATCGTAGCACCGAAAACCCTTGTGAATACTGCTATAGCCAAGAAAAATGCAAGGATGACTACGAGGAGCCAACTTATGAGGAGCATAATCACGGAGATACGGAAACACACGACAACCAAAAACTTTAAAATTGCTATATGAAGGAGGAGAGTGGAATAAAAGCTCATATGGTGACTTATTGTTAAGAACAGGAGATGGAAGCCTATTAATAATGTAGACAGCGGTAGAGAAGGCATCAACCCAAAAAGGAAGAGGGGTATGAGAGTGAAACAAAAGTGATAAACCAGTTTCAGTTATGTGACGATGTTTTCTCTCAGCTCGACCATTTTGTTGAGGAGTGTAAGGACAAGAAAATCTATGTAAGATACCAAATGAATTAAAAAAATCACGGACACGATGGTTGGTAAATTCAGTACCACCATCACTCTGAAATTTTTTAATGGATGAGTTAAATTGAGTGGAAACGAAAGTATTAAATTGTTTGAGAGCATCAAAAAACTCAGACTTTGCGCGTAAGGGATAAATCCACGAGAAACGAGAAAAATCATCCACAAATAAAGCATAATATCTGAAACCATCGACAGACAAAACAGGAGAAGGACCCCATAAATCACAGTGTATAAGATCTAAAACATGTAAAACACGTTTATCGTTTAAATCAAACGGTAACCTTTTACTCTTAGCCAATTGGCAAGAAGTACAAGGTGACGGCTTAGGCAAAACAGAAGTAACACTCAAATGGCCTAAAGTTTTTAACAACTGAATAACAGAAATAGAAGCATGTCCCAAACGGGAGTGCCACAACTCAAAAGAAGACTTCAATAGACTAGAATTTAAAGCAGCAACCAGGGCAGATGTGCCCTGCTCTAGAATGTAAAGGCCATCCTTACATGTCCCTCGAGCGAGGATTTTCTTTGACAACCGAGTCTGAACCACAAAAGAGTTGTTAGAGAACATAACATCAACAGGCAAATCATTGGTTAACTTGCTAATAGATAATAAATTTTTAGTAATATGAGGTGCTACTAAAACATCTAACAAGGGCAATTAGTGGCGTAATGAGCATCGCGACAGATTTGGCAGCGAGGCACACGCTTAGTACCGCCACCTTGGGGACGGCCACCACTGTTGGAGGTATGGCCACCATCGCGACCACCCTGACCACGACCACCGTCGCGGACCTGATTCGAAGTACGATTACCGGAAGACGACGAGCGATGACCTGAGCGATTAGCGTAAAAGGCAGCAGTAGGCGGCTGAGCGTCAGAAGCTTCCATAGCTTTCTCGCGTAACTCATGATCTCTGGCCTGAGACAACAGATCACGAAAGGAGGGTAAGGGGGCGATGGCTAGGCGAACCTCAGTGAACGCTCGAAATTGCGGGCCAAGTCCGCGAAGGAACCATCGAGTCTTGTCCGCATCAGAAACTGAGTGGCCGATTGCAGCAAGCTGGTGACAGAGATTAGTAAACTTCCTATTGAACTCGACGACGGAAAGCGAACCACGACGGAGGAATTGTAGTTCATCCCGGAGTTGTTGAGCGCGGGATGGGGAGGAGGGATTGAATGCGGCCTCTAGGGCAAGCCAAACATCACGAGCCTTAGAGAGGCCAACGACTTCAGACATAGCTTCTTCCGTGAGAGAGGATAGAAGCAGGCAAAGGACACGATCGTGGCGTTTGCGCCAGAGAAGATAGGCTGGGTTGGGTTCGTCCTTGTCTTCGGACGACTTAATCAGAGGTTCGGGCTCGGGACCAGAACCGTCGACAAAGGTTGCGAGATTATCACATCGAAGCATTGGAAGAACTTGACTCTTCCAAAGAAGGTAGTTTGATGAAGAGAGGCGGATCGTAACCATGTGAATCAGAGTGGCAAGGGGAATGTGATCGGGATCCTTAGGTGTTGCTGGAACAATATCCGACATTCTGAAGGAGAAGGAAGAAACGGATGGGAAAGAAAAAAAAATTGGGCTAGGGTTTTCAGCACTTAATTTGCTGATACCATGACAGAATGATAATAATCACCGTGTGATTTACGGTGTATGATATTCTCATTAATATAGGTGAATTACAACTTGTTTTACAAGAAAAGAATCTATATACAAGGAAAGAACTTGTTGTACAAGAAAAGAATCTATATACAAGGAAAGAACTTGTTGTACAAGAAAGGAACCTAATCAATTTATTCATCAATCAAATCTTCTCTATTACTAACAAAAATGGATTTGTTTATGAAAATAGTCACAAGCGTGATCACCACTCAGTACTCACGCCTGTCTTAAAGGCGTAAACACCACCTCCGCTTCTGTTTTTTATTTTTTATTTTGTATTAAATTAATGAAAGATTTTAAAGAAATAAAAAAAATAACCTCCGACACCATGTCGGGCGTGCCTGTCGAGTAAAAATAAAAAAACAGAAAAAAATAATATTTTAACACCATGTCGGGCGTGCCTGTCGAGTAAAAGTAAAAAAACAGAAAAAAATAATATTTTAATAGAGGCTCAAAACCTTTTCTCCAAATGTGCGCTCAAACTTTTTCTCCGTTGTTAGTCAACGACGGATTTACTAACCGTCGGTATCAAAATTAATAGAAAATAATAAATGAGTGACAAATTTTGATAGGACCAATCTAAAAAAGTGATAAAGTTCAAGTGATATTTTCCCATTTTTTTTGTTTTGTTTTTATACTTGCTCACGCGGTAGTGAGTTGTCTTGTCACGCTTTTAATTTTCTTCTGTAAGGGCATCCACAGTGCGGGTTAGAATTTTTTGGTTTTAAGTTTGACACATGTGTGCTACATATGTGCCACCTCAAAAGTTTTTTTCTTCTATCTCAAAAAACTTCTACCTTCGCAATGCATTCTACCAAAAAAAAATGCAAATAAAAAAGTGTTGGGACCACATTAAAGCCCACTCTCGCTAGTGAGTTACACTCTCCAACTTGTTCTCCTATTTTTCTTATTTGTTGTTCACTCTCTCTCTATCTCACTCTCTTTTTTTTCCTAATTTTACTTCTACTTGAGTAGAAGTTCTCCTACCCAATTCCTCCTCTCTCCTCCACATCATCTTCTCCCCAACCCCTTCTACCCTTGATTTGAGTTAGGAGTAGAAATCCACATGGACTTCTACCCCCATTGGAGATGCCTAAGAATTGTACACTTTATCTTCCGTGTAAATCCTTGTTCCCAAATAAATAAATAAAATTACTGTTAGGTGCGTTGGGTCTTGTCACAATCAGAGGCTCACCTGCCGGTTGAGCCTCTATTAAAATATTATTTTTTTCTATTTTTTTACTTTTACTCGACAGGCACGCCCGACATGGTATCAGAGGCGTGTTTGACAGTACCGCCTTTCTTATTTTTTTTTATTTCTTTAAAATCTTTCATTAATTTAATACAAAATAAAAAATAAAATACAGAAGCGGAGGTGGTGTTTACGCCTTTAAGACAGGCGTGAATGATCAATAGTACACAATTATTCGTCTACGCAGCGGAATGATCAATTATCCCTCTCTTGTGTGAATCTAGGAGGAAATAATACTAAACAACAATGCACAATAACGCAATCAACACAACAATAACACAAGCAATTTTTACGTGGAAAACCTCCTCAATGTAAGGAGTAAAAACCACGGGACCGTAGTCCACCCAAAAGCTTCACTATGAGAAGAATCCAAGTAATACAATCTGTCACAACAGATATTCAACTACAAACTTATCAAGATACACAATACTTGATAACTACAATGAGATAAGAAAGATCTCACCAACAACACCAATCTGCCCGTCACTGTTCCCGACGCTCAAAAGCTCGGAATCCGATCTCCACCGTCCAGAATGCACTACGATGCCTCCTGAACGTGCTGTCCAATTTACAGCTCAATCCAACGGTTGGTTTGTGAGAAACGGCCTCTTAAACTCAGCTGCGCAGAAGTGAATCGCCCAGAAAAACAGACCTTCTGTTCGTGGCTTTTCCCGACAATACAGAACTCCAACAACGATCACCGTTCAGAATGTACCTCGATGAGTCCTGAACGTGCTGTCCAAAAATCAGCTCGATCCAACGGTTGAAACTCAAGTTATTGCTTCTGCAAAATTCTCACTCTTGAAATTCTCTCAAAACGTGAATGCCTCTTTTTCTCTATTTTCTTACACTCTTTTCAAATGTCTTCTAGGGTTAGGGTAAATTAATCTCCAAATGTTGGGCCTACTTGGGCCTCCCAAGTATGTTGGCTATTGGGCTTCTCCACATGTTGGAAACCCAACCCAACAAATCTCCCCCTTTCCGACTATGTGGAGAGATTAGCCATTCCGGCTATCTCACGACAAACCTCAAGCTTCTCCCTAGGCAATGCCTTTGTCATCATGTCAGCACCATTGTCATTCGTATGAACCTTTTCAAGTTCAAGCAACTTATCATTGATTGCATTTCTCATCCAATGACATCTCACGTGAATGTGCTTTGATTTTGAGTGAAAGGCTGAATTCTTGCTAAGATGAATAGCACTTTGATTATCACAAAGTACTACATACCTTTCTTGCTTGAGACCAATCTCCTCCATAAATCTTTTGTACCATAGCACGTCTTTACATGCTTCCGTTGCAGCAATATACTCGGCCTCTGTTGTGGAGAGTGCAACACACTTTTGCAATCTTGACTGCCATGACACTGCACCACCTGAGAATGTTATCAGGTAGGCTGAAATTGACTTTCTAGTATCCACATCTGATGCCATATCTGTGTCGGTGTATCCAACTAACTCGGGTTCTCCACCTCCAAAGGTGAGTGTCAACTTAGATGTACCACGTAGATATCTCATTATCCACTTCACAGCATTCCAATGCTCCTTTCCCGGATTAGACAAATAACGACTAACAACACCGACTGTATGAGCTATGTCAGGCCTCGTGCACACCATCGCATACATCAAACTTCCAACAGCTGAAGCATATGGAACTCTTCTCATATCTTCCTTTTCTTCATCGGATGAAGGGCTGTGATGAGCACCAAGCTTAAAGTGAGTTGCAAGAGGAGAACTAACCACTTTAGCTTTGCAAGAGGATGAAGGGCTGTGATGAGCACCAAGCATATGGAACTCTTCTCATATCTTCCTTTTCTCAATATATTGCTCTTGTGATAAGTGCAGCTTCTTGTTTGCTCTGTCTCGTGAGATGTTGATGCCAAGAATTTTCTTTGCTGGTCCCAAATCCTTCATGGCAAAGGATTTTCTCAACTGCTTCGTCAACCTGTCAATTCTTGAGACATTTTTGCCAACAATCAATATATCATCAACGTAGAGCAACAATATGATGAAATCATCATCTGAGAATCTCTGCACAAATACACAGTGATCAGAAATGGTCTTTTGGTAGCCTTGCTCCCCCATAACTGACTCAAACTTCTCATACCACAATCTAGGTGCTTGTTTCAAACCGTAGAGACTTTTCTTCAGTTTGCACACATGATCTTCTTTTCCTTTCACCTCGAAACCTTCAGGTTGTGCCATGTACATTTCTTTATCTAACACATCATGAAGAAAAGCGGTTTTAACATCCATCTGTTCAACTTCCAAATCAAGGCTAGCTGCCAAACCAAGCACAAATCGGATGGAAGACATCTTGACAACCGGAGAGAATATCTCATCGAAATCAATCCCCGCTTTCTAACTGAAACCTTTGACAACCAATCTTGCTTTGAATCGTGGCTTTGAGGTGTGCTCTTCTTGCTTTATCCTGTACACCCACTTGTTCTTCAAAACACTTTTTCCTTTTGGTAGTTTCACCAGATCAAATGTGTCATTGTCATGCAAAGACTTCATCTCGTCTTTCATTGCTTCCAACCACTCACTTTTGTGTTCACCTTGTATTGCTTCTTCATAAAATTCAGGCTCTCCCCCATCGGCCAGAAGCACATACTGATGAGAAGGATACATCTTAGAAGGAACACGAGGTCTATTTGTTCTTCTAAGCGGTTCTTGAGCTTCTGGTGGTGGTAACTGTTGATTATCGCCATCTTCCTCTTCTAAAGGACCATCATCATTACCAAGATCAGGCTGATCTTGATTCTCCTCTCCATCTTCAATTGGACCTTGATCATGAGGAACTATATCCAAGTCACACAAGTCGCCACTAGGAGTAGGAACTGATCTATCCACCTTCTCAATATCTTTTATGGTTTGATCCTCAACGAACACAGCATCTCGACTTCTAACAAGTTTCTTTTCCACTGGATCATAGAATCTGTATCCAAACTCGTCTTGACCATAACCAAGAAACACACACTGTCGAGTCTTCATGTCTAACTTAGATCTTTCATCCTTGGGAATGTGCACAAATGCTTTACATCCAAAGACACGCAAATGATCATAGGAAATATCATTTCCCGACCAAACTCTATCTGGAACATCAAAATCTAAAGGAACACATGGTGTACGATTTAAGACATGTACAACCGTACTCAAGGCCTCACCCCAAAATGATGTAGACAATCCTGCTTCTGAAAGCAAACATCTTACTCTCTCGACCAATGTTCTGTTCATCCTTTCAGCAAGCCCATTCAACTGTGGAGTCTTTTGATGTCGGATACCTTGCTGCTTGCAATACTCATCAAAAGGGCCAATGTATTCACCTCCATTATCTGTCCTGATGCACTTCAACTTCTTCCCTGTTTGCCTCTCAACTAAGGCATGAAATTGCTTGAACACATCAAACACCTGGTCTTTCGTCTTCAACGAATAGATCCATGTCTTTCTTGAGTGATCATCTATAAATGTAACAAAATATAAAGCACCACCAAGAGTTCTAGTTTTCATAGGGCCACAAACATCAGAATATATTAAATCAAGAATACCTGACGCTCTGGAAGGAGTGGACGTCTTGAAAGCAACTCTAGTTTGCTTTCCTGCCAAACAGTGAGCACACTTCTTTAGGGATGCATTCTTCAAATTTGGAATGCGATTTTCTTTCTCCAAAATCTTCAATCCCTTCTCACTGATGTGGCTGAGTCTGCTATGCCACAACTCAATCTTTCCTTCATTCTCAATAGCATTTATGGAGCGATCAAGTAGCTTTGCGTGCATTAAGTACAATGAGGAGTACTTTTGGCCTCTTGCAATCACCATTGAGCCTCTTGTGAGTTTCCACTGACCATCAAAGAACAAACTGCAGAAACCTTCATCATCAAGTTTTCCAACAGATATCAAGTTCAAACGAAGTTCAGGTACATGTTTGACATTTTTCAAAACTAGTGTACCACCATTACTTGTCTGCAAACACACATCTCCAACACCAATGGCTTTAGCTAAGCCATCATCACCCATCTTGATGTTCCCAAAGTCACCCGACATGTAGGACGTGAACATATCTCTCTGAGATGTAGCATGTATGGATGCACCACTATCAACTACCCAACTGCTCTCGCTTTGTGCAAGATTGACAACTCCACAATCACGAAAGATAAGAAAGTCACCTGTCACGGCGGACACCCGATCATCATCTTTCGCTTCTTCATTCCTCTTTTCTTTTCCTTTATCTTTCTTGTCATCTTGCTTGGGCTTTCTACAATTCTTCATTATGTGTCCTGGAGTGCCACAGTTCCAACACTCAACTTTGCCATATCTGTTGGATTTGCTTCTGCCTTTCTGTTTGCCTTTTGGACCTCTGCTTTTACTTCTCCCCCTCCTCTCTGTGACCAAAACCTCTGACTGTTGAAAAGAGCCTTGCGATTTTCTCCTCATTTCCTCATTCAAAACGCTGCCCTTAACTAAATCCATGGTAATGGTGCCATCTGGGGCTGAATTAGACAACGATGTCCTAAAAGTCTCCCATGAATCTGGCAATGTACCAAGGAGCCATAAACCTTGTACTTCATCTTCAAACTTGATATTCATTCCTGCCAACTGGTTAATGATACCTTGAAATGAATTCAAGTGATCAGTCATAGGAGTGCCATCTCTGAACTTCAAGTTCATCAACTGCTTGATTAAGAACAACTTATTGTTCCCAGTTTTCCTAGCATACAATTGCTCCAACTTTTCCCATAATGCTCGTGCATTAGTTTCTCCACTAACATGGTTCAACACATTATCATCTACCCACTGCCTAATGTAACCACACACTTGTCGATGCAATATATTCCACTCAGCATCAGTTTTACCATCAGGCTTGTTGGTCTCAAATACAGGAAGATAAAAATCTTTCACATACAGAAGATCCTCCATCTTTCCTTTCCACACATGATAATTTGAACCATTTAGATTCACCATCCTATTAGTATTAGTTTCCATATTCATCACAAGGCACAGAGCAGAAAACCCGCTCTGATACCACTTTATTGGGATAAACACACGAATAATAGTACACAATTATTCGTCTACGCAGCGGAATGATCAATTATCCCTCTCTTGTGTGAATCTGGCAGGAAATAATACTAAACAACAATGCACAATAACGCAATCAACACAACAATAACACAAGCAATTTTTACGTGGAAAACCTCCTCAATGTAAGGAGTAAAAACCACGGGACCGTAGTCCACCCAAAAGCTTCACTATGACAAGAATTCAAGTAATACAATCTGTCACAACAGATATTCAACTACAAACTTATCAAGATACACAATACTTGATAACTACAATGAGATAAGAAAGATCTCACCAACAACACCAATCTGCCCGTCACTGTTCCCGACGCTCAAAAGCTCGGAATCCGATCTCCACCGTCCAGAATGCACTACGATACCTCCTGAACGTGCTGTCCAATTTACAGCTCGATCCAACGGTTGGTTTGTGAGAAACGGCCTCTTAAACTCAGCTGCGCAGAAGTGAATCGCCCAGAAAAACAGACCTTCTGTTCGTGGCTTTTCCCGACAATACAGAACTCCAACAACGATCACCGTTCAGAATGTACCTCGATGAGTCCTGAACGTGCTGTCCAAAAATCAGCTCGATCCAACGGTTGAAACTCAAGTTATTGCTTCTGCAAAATTCTCACTCTTGAAATTCTCTCAAAACGTGAATGCCTCTTTTTCTCTATTTTCTTACACTCTTTTCAAATGTCTTCTAGGGTTAGGGTAAATTAATCTCCAAATGTTGGGCCTACTTGGGCCTCCCAAGTATGTTGGCTATTGGGCTTCTCCACATGTTGGAAACCCAACCCAACAAATCTCCCCCTTTCCGACTATGTGGAGAGATTAGCCATTCCGGCTATCTCACGACAAACCTCAAGCTTCTCCCTAGGCAATGCCTTTGTCATCATGTCAGCACCATTGTCATTCGTATGAACCTTTTCAAGTTCAAGCAACTTATCATTGATTGCATTTCTCATCCAATGATATCTCACGTGAATGTGCTTTGATTTTGAGTGAAAGGCTGAATTCTTGCTAAGATGAATAGCACTTTGATTATCACAAAGTACTACATACCTTTCTTGCTTGAGACCAATCTCCTCCATAAATCTTTTGTACCATAGCACGTCTTTACATGCTTCCGTTGCAGCAATATACTCGGCCTCTGTTGTGGAGAGTGCAACACACTTTTGCAATCTTGACTGCCATGACACTGCACCACCTGAGAATGTTATCAGGTAGGCTGAAATTGACTTTCTAGTATCCACATCTGATGCCATATCTGCGTCGGTGTATCCAACTAACTCGGGTTCTCCACCTCCAAAGGTGAGTGTCAACTTAGATGTACCACGTAGATATCTCATTATCCACTTCACAGCATTCCAATGCTCCTTTCCCGGATTAGACAAATAACGACTAACAACACCGACTGCATGAGCTATGTCAGGCCTCGTGCACACCATCGCATACATCAAACTTCCAACAGCTGAAGCATATGGAACTCTTCTCATATCTTCCTTTTCTTCATCGGATGAAGGGCTGTGATGAGCACCAAGCTTAAAGTGAGTTGCAAGAGGAGAACTAACCACTTTAGCTTTGCAAGAGGATGAAGGGCTGTGATGAGCACCAAGCATATGGAACTCTTCTCATATCTTCCTTTTCTCAATATATTGCTCTTGTGATAAGTGCAGCTTCTTGTTTGCTCTGTCTCGTGAGATGTTGATGCCAAGAATTTTCTTTGCTGGTCCCAAATCCTTCATGGCAAAGGATTTGCTCAACTGCTTCGTCAACCTGTCAATTCTTGAGACATTTTTGCCAACAATCAATATATCATCAACGTAGAGCAACAATATGATGAAATCATCATCTGAGAATCTCTGCACAAATACACAGTGATCAGAAATGGTCTTTTGGTAGCCTTGCTCCCCCATAACTGACTCAAACTTCTCATACCACAATCTAGGTGCTTGTTTCAAACCGTAGAGACTTTTCTTCAGTTTGCACACATGATCTTCTTTTCCTTTCACCTCGAAACCTTCAGGTTGTGCCATGTACATTTCTTTATCTAACACATCATGAAGAAAAGCGGTTTTAACATCCATCTGTTCAACTTCCAAATCAAGGCTAGCTGCCAAACCAAGCACAAATCGGATGGAAGACATCTTGACAACCGGAGAGAATATCTCATCGAAATCAATCCCCGCTTTCTAACTGAAACCTTTGACAACCAATCTTGCTTTGAATCGTGGCTTTGAGGTGTGCTCTTCTTGCTTTATCCTGTACACCCACTTGTTCTTCAAAACACTTTTTCCTTTTGGTAGTTTCACCAGATCAAATGTGTCATTGTCATGCAAAGACTTCATCTCGTCTTTCATTGCTTCCAACCACTCACTTTTGTGTTCACCTTGTATTGCTTCTTCATAAAATTCAGGCTCTCCCCCATCGGCCAGAAGCACATACTGATGAGAAGGATACATCTTAGAAGGAACACGAGGTCTATTTGTTCTTCTAAGCGGTTCTTGAGCTTCTGGTGGTGGTAACTGTTGATTATCGCCATCTTCCTCTTCTAAAGGACCATCATCATTACCAAGATCAGGCTGATCTTGATTCTCCTCTCCATCTTCAATTGGACCTTGATCATGAGGAACTATATCCAAGTCACACAAGTCGCCACTAGGAGTAGGAACTGATCTATCCACCTTCTCAATATCTTTTATGGTTTGATCCTCAACGAACACAGCATCTCGACTTCTAACAAGTTTCTTTTCCACTGGATCATAGAATCTGTATCCAAACTCGTCTTGACCATAACCAAGAAACACACACTGTCGAGTCTTCATGTCTAACTTAGATCTTTCATCCTTGGGAATGTGCACAAATGCTTTACATCCAAAGACACGCAAATGATCATAGGAAATATCATTTCCCGACCAAACTCTATCTGGAACATCAAAATCTAAAGGAACACATGGTGTACGATTTAAGACATGTACAACCGTACTCAAGGCCTCACCCCAAAATGATGTAGACAATCCTGCTTCTGAAAGCAAACATCTTACTCTCTCGACCAATGTTCTGTTCATCCTTTCAGCAAGCCCATTCAACTGTGGAGTCTTTTGATGTCGGATACCTTGCTGCTTGCAATACTCATCAAAAGGGCCAATGTATTCACCTCCATTATCTGTCCTGATGCACTTCAACTTCTTCCCTGTTTGCCTCTCAACTAAGGCATGAAATTGCTTGAACACATCAAACACCTGGTCTTTCGTCTTCAACGAATAGATCCATGTCTTTCTTGAGTGATCATCTATAAATGTAACAAAATATAAAGCACCACCAAGAGTTCTAGTTTTCATAGGGCCACAAACATCAGAATATATTAAATCAAGAATACCTGACGCTCTGGAAGGAGTGGACGTCTTGAAAGCAACTCTAGTTTGCTTTCCTGCCAAACAGTGAGCACACTTCTTTAGGGATGCATTCTTCAAATTTGGAATGCGATTTTATTTCTCCAAAATCTTCAATCCCTTCTCACTGATGTGGCTGAGTCTGCTATGCCACAACTCAATCTTTCCTTCATTCTCAATAGCATTTATGGAGCGATCAAGTAGCTTTGCGTGCATTAAGTACAATGAGGAGTACTTTTGGCCTCTTGCAATCACCATTGAGCCTCTTGTGAGTTTCCACTGACCATCAAAGAACAAACTGCAGAAACCTTCATCATCAAGTTTTCCAACAGATATCAAGTTCAAACGAAGTTCAGGTACATGTTTGACATTTTTCAAAACTAGTGTACCACCATTACTTGTCTGCAAACACACATATCCAACACCAATGGCTTTAGCTAAGCCATCATCACCCATCTTGATGTTCCCAAAGTCACCCGACATGTAGGACGTGAACATATCTCTCTGAGATGTAGCATGTATGGATGCACCACTATCAACTACCCAACTGCTCTCGCTTTGTGCAAGATTGACAACTCCACAATCACGAAAGATAAGAAAGTCACCTGTCACGGCGGACACCCGATCATCATCTTTCGCTTCTTCATTCCTCTTTTCTTTTCCTTTATCTTTCTTGTCATCTTGCTTGGGCTTTCTACAATTCTTCATTATGTGTCCTGGAGTGCCACAGTTCCAACACTCAACTTTGCCATATCTGTTGGATTTGCTTCTGCCTTTCTGTTTGCCTTTTGGACCTCTGCTTTTACTTCTCCCCCTCCTCTCTGTGACCAAAACCTCTGACTGTTGAAAAGAGCCTTGCGATTTTCTCCTCATTTCCTCATTCAAAACGCTGCCCTTAACTAAATCCATGGTAATGGTGCCATCTGGGGCTGAATTAGACAACGATGTCCTAAAAGTCTCCCATGAATCTGGCAATGTACCAAGGAGCCATAAACCTTGTACTTCATCTTCAAACTTGATATTCATTCCTGCCAACTGGTTAATGATACCTTGAAATGAATTCAAGTGATCAGTCATAGGAGTGCCATCTCTGAACTTCAAGTTCATCAACTGCTTGATTAAGAACAACTTATTGTTCCCAGTTTTCCTAGCATACAATTGCTCCAACTTTTCCCATAATGCTCGTGCATTAGTTTCTCCACTAACATGGTTCAACACATTATCATCTACCCACTGCCTAATGTAACCACACACTTGTCGATGCAATATATTCCACTCAGCATCAGTTTTACCATCAGGCTTGTTGGTCTCAAATACAGGAAGATAAAAATCTTTCACATACAGAAGATCCTCCATCTTTCCTTTCCACACATGATAATTTGAACCATTTAGATTCACCATCCTATTAGTATTAGTTTCCATATTCATCACAAGGCACAGAGCAGAAAACCCGCTCTGATACCACTTTATTGGGATAAACACACGAATAATAGTACACAATTATTCGTCTACGCAGCGGAATGATCAATTATCCCTCTCTTGTGTGAATCTAGCAGGAAATAATTATTCGTCTACTCAAGCCTCATTGCCTCTGCTCTCTTCTTCTGCAAGGCAGTCTTCTTCCCAAGTGCTTGCTTAACCACCAGCTTCAATGCCTTAACATTCCTATTGTGGTTACTCCTCAGCAAGGTTTGCTCTTTCTTGACTTCCTTTGAGACTGTATCCATGCTGGCTTTGGCTTTCATCACTTCAGTGGAGATGGTTTGCAAACCAGTCTCAACTCCACTGATTCTAGCCTCAATTGTGGGAAGAACAATTTCTTCAGAGCCAGTCAGCCTCATCTCCACAGCTGCTAAGGTTCTACCTTGCTCATCCAAAGCTCCTGAAGTTTCAGCATGAGCAGATTGGACTTGATGAGCAATAGAATCCAACTTAGTTGATTGCTCTCCAAGAATGGCTTGAGCAGAGCTGGAATCTACATGGATTGGTGCATCAGTCAAGAGTTCATTAGCAAATATTTGATCAAAAGATATACCTGCAATATCAGAAAAATCAAATGGGTTAGAGAATAAACACTCATCACCCTCAGTTTCTTTTGCATAAGACTCTGATACATCAACAGTCTTCTTCTCATTTTCAACTTTTTCTTTTCTCCCTTCATTAAAAATGTCCTCACTCAAGGAATCAGGTCTCCTTTCATCAAGGGATTCTTGAAGTTCAGATTAGACTTCAAGAATAACCTGTCCTTCCTCACTTATACCACCCTCATTTAGTGGTACACTCACTATCTTAGTGATTATAACCTCTTTATCATCCACAACTCCCTCTTGTTTTTCATCTATATTTTAATTTTCAACTCCTTCACCTAGACCTGCAGCATCTTCACCTTCAACAAGGTTCAAAGATGGTAGTTTTGGGGAGATCATAGTGCTTATATCAGCAGCCACTGAGTCATCCTGAATGATTAAGGGCTGATCAGTGTCCAACTCTTCTGACACTGAATAGGCCTTAATCAAACCAGCCTCTAAAATAGGAACCTCAACATCTTTAGGTTGTGCCTTGGGTTCAGAAGAACCTTCATTGGCAGATGTATCTTTGGTTGTGTCACCACCCTTGGTCAACACCTCTGAGGATACAGAGCCTTTTCTATGATAGGTCAAGAGAGGGGTTGAAGGCAATTTGGATTCAGGAGGGCTGGGATTGGTTTCAGGAGGGTTGGGTTTTGAGGGGTTTGAGGGATCATCAGGAGAATCGTCATCATTAGAGCTACTGTCAGGGTGTCTGATGCCCTTAGCTATTCTCTCCTTCTCTTCAATAATCTTATCATCCACCAACTTTGCAAAAAACATCCTCATCAATGAGGAATCTTGTCTTTAAAACTCCAGCAAAGTGTAGTAGTCTACTCTCCTCCACTTGCCACCAATTTGCACCCTTATCTTGGATGACTTGAGATATTTCCATAATGGTTTTGTCTTTGACATCCACAAGCATCCTCAAATCATGAAACATCTTCTGAATTCTAGGAAATTCAGCAAGTTGTGGGTACAGATTGTCCACAGTAGCCTTGGCTCCACCTCTGAGCATACTTTCATAAGTATACTCCTCCTCATCTCCACTTGAATGGGGACTTTGGGTTATAGGGGAGTTGGCTCTGGCTTCTCCTAATGTGGCTTCAGGGAGTTTGAGTTCAGGGGGTTGCATGGCTTCAAAAGGGTTGGGTGCTGCAAAGGTTGCTTCAGTTGCTTTTGAGAGCAATGGATCTGAAGGGGCTTTGCTTAGGGGGGTTGGCTAATGAAGTGCAGCTTTTAAGAATTTTGAGTAATTGAGCATGGATGAGTCAAGTGGAGCTTGCAATCTTGTCTCATCCACTGCAAGATCAGCTAGCACATCAATCCTACTTCTTTGCACACTCCCTTCTGGAGAATATCTCTTTGTAAGATTGAGAGGGGTGATGGGTTGGTTTGTGGGGGTAATATGGGTTTCAGGGGAGTTTGGCTCAGGATTTTGGGTTTCAGGAAGGTTGGCCTCTTTTGGTTGACCTTCAGGGACCTTGGACTCAGGAGTTCCAGAACCAGAAGAGTTGGTCCTGGACTTAGATTTAGTCCTACTTTCAGCCCTACTCTCCTTCAAAGCAAGTTGGAGAGTTCTATCCTCCTGAAGCTCCAAAATCTTCTCAGTAGGTTTGGCCCTTCTCTTGCTTGCCCTACTGCTTCCACTTCCCTCCTTTTCCTTCCCAGGGACAACTTCCCTGGGCCTCTTATCACCCTTCTTCTTCTCCCTTGTCTCATTATACTTTTGCCTTAATTCATCTGAGTGATCAGAAGGCACTTGCACTCCTTCTTTGGCAACTTCTTCAACCTCAGTAGATGCTCCTGAAGTCTCTTCTGAAGGAATTTGAGACACTTTTCTTGTCTTCACAATTCTGGCCTTTGACCTCTTTTTCAACTTTGGCTTTTCCTCAACCTTCTCTTCAGCAGGTTTGGCCAAAATCATTCTTATTTGTTCAGTCTTCTTGCTCAACTTCCTGAACATGATTTTCTGGGCTGGGAGAGGCTTGGCAAAGGTTTTCATCTCAGAGTAGTGAGCAAACTTTTCAATTAGGAGACTTGCCCTTGTGCAATATCTCAGTTTTCCTTCCAACACAACCTTGTTGTGAGTTTTGACCTTAAACTTGGCCTTCTCCTTCATCATCTCACACAAGATGAAGGTCCTCCAGTTGAACTTGATGCCTTTATCACTTGCATCTATCACAGCTGCCATAATCCTTATCCTTGGATGGCTGACCTGCTCCAAACTGCCAGTATTGCTCAGCAAACTCTTGGCAATCACTTCAAACAAGGTAAGGAACTTTGGCTTGAGAGTCCTCTTATGTTGGGTAGAGGATAGTGGCCCTGGAGTAATAAGCCATTCTTGAGCAATTTATTGCTCAAGCCCATTACCATAAAATTCTGGATTCCTTCCCTCTGAAGGCAATCCAAAGGCAGCATCAACATCTTCCTCAGAAAATTTCACCCTGTGAAATATTTCCTCTTCTTCACCATCTGCAACATAGGACAGTCTTGTGGCAACCTCACCATCTTCAGGTTTGCCTCTCCATTTAAGAAAAACAAAGAATTCTGCCATGTATGATTCAAGGCAAGAATCTGGCTTCTCTTGCATGAACTTCTGGAGACCTGCCCTTCTCAACCATCTCAAGGTTGGAACAACTTCAGGATCCTCACTTTCAAAAGAGAGGATTGGCTCAAATGTAAGGTCGTTTTTGTGGCTTAGATAGCCAAAATTAAGGTCTAGATCCTTGTTTGTGAAATCAACAACCATCTCAGGTCTTGCTTTGGGAGCCATTTGAAGATTTCAGAAAGAAATTTTGAGAGTGTTTGAAGAAATGAAAGCTAGGGTTTCAAGGAAATTTCGAATACTTGGGGAAGAAGTGAGCTTGTGGGGGTTCTTAAGACTTGTGGGTATTCCAAAAGGAATGTTTATCAATGAGTAGGTGAGTCTTAAGAGTTTTCAACGGTTGTTAAAAATGGAAACAAGATTGAACGGCCAGGATTGACTTCAGGGGAGTTGGCCAATCTTGATCCAATGGTCAATAACCAATGTAACAGTGAAAACTGTTTTCTATTCGAATGTGGGAAGGATTTAATATTAGTTAATGGTTGGGGAGTTTTCGAGATAGATCATGGCTTGAAATGTTTAATGCAAACAAGAGTTAAATCTTGGCATTTAATGCATGGAAAGTGACCTTTTGGGTGGGAGACAAATTAAAACCTATAAAGGTGATATTTATAAAAGGAATGGGACAGATATCAAAATAGGCAATGATTGCCCAAAATAGGTGCTTATCATACCAAGAATTGGTTTGATAGCCAAGACAACTTATCTGACCCCACATGGACAAGTGTCCTGAAAAGATGTGGACAAGTGTCCTGAATTTCAATGGACAAGTGTCCTGAATACTTGAGGTCATCTCTTCTGAGTTTCAGTAGACTTGACCAAGTCTGCTGAACACCATTTTTAGTTTCCCCCTTCTCTCATTAACTCCAATTGATTTACTTGTCAAACTTCCCTGGATCAAGTAATCCCAATTCTGCTGATAGCTCTAGAAACCTTGCCTCTGCAAGTGGCTTTGTCAATATATCAGCTTTTTGGTGATCTGTGTGGATTTTCACCAATTTGATGTCCTTCTTCTCCACATGATCTCTGATGAAGTGATGCTTGATGTCCACATGTTTGCATCTTGTGTGTAATACAAGATTCTGTGATATTGCAATAGCACTATTGTTGTCACAGAATATAGGCACTTCAGCAAAGTTTACATTGTAGTCTCTTAGTTGTTGTCTCAACCAAAGGATTTGAGCACAACAACTTCCAGCTGCAATATATTCAACTTCAGTGGTGGAAGTAGCCACTGTGTTTTGCTTCTTGGAGAATCAAGATATGAGTTTGTTGCCCAAGAATTGACAAGTCCCTGAAGTGGACTTTCTGTCAATTCTACATCCTCCATAGTCAGCATCTGAGTAGCCAGTTAACTCAATGTTGTCATCAGCAGGGTACCAAAGGCCTAGATTTTCAGTGCCTTTGAGATACTTCAAGATCCTTTTTGCAGCCTCAAGATGGCTTTTCTTAAGATTAGCTTGAAACCTTGCACAAACACCTACTTCAAAGGTGATGTCAGGTCTGCTGGCAGTGAGATAGAGGAGAGAACCAATGATTCCTCTATACTCAGTAGAGTTTGTTGAAACACCACTCTCATCAGGATCCATCTTCCAATTTGTGTTCATTGGGATCCTTACTGGCTTGCTAGTTGTACATCCAAACTTTTTGATCATTTCTCTGGTGTACTTAGCTTGGTTGATGAAGATTCCTTCTTTTGATTGCTTGACTTGAAGACCCAAAAAGAAGTTCATCAACCCCATCATGGACATCTCAAACTTGCTTTGCATGAGCTTTGAGAACTTTTCACATAGCTTCTCATTTGGGGATCCAAAAATTATGTCATCCACATAAAGTTGGACAAGCAAGATGTCCTCTCCTTCAGAGATTCTGAAGAGTGTTCTGTCCACAGTTCCCTTGATGAATCCATGATCCAAGAGGAATTGTGACAGAGTGTCATACCAAGCTCTAGCTAGGAGCTTGCTTGAGTCCATATAGAGCCTTCTTCAGTCTGTAGACTTGATTTTCAACTTCAAAACCAGGTGGCTGCTCCACATAGACTTCTTCTTTCAAGACTCCATTCAGAAAGGCACTCTTGACATCCATTTGGTACACTTTGAACCTCTTGTGGGCTGCATAGGCTAGAAAGAGCCTTATTGCTTCCAGCCTTGCCACAGGTGCAAATGTCTCATCATAGTCAATGCCTTCTGATTGGCAGTAGCCCTTTGCCACTAGTCTTGCTTTGTTTCTGACAATCACATCATTTTCATTCTTCTTGTTCTTGAACACCCACTTTGTTCCAATAACATCTTGATGTGAAGGTCTATCCACCAGCTCCCATACATCATTTCTGGTGAATTGGTTCAGTTCTTCCTGCATGGTTGTGATCCAATTGGCATCTTGAAGTGCTTCCTCAATATCACTTGGTTCTTGTTCTGACAAGAAACAACAAAATAGAGCACTTTCACCATGAAACCTTCTAGTTTTGACTCCTATACTTGGGTCACCAAGTATTAGATCAGTAGGATGGTCATACAACCAAGTCCTTCTTTTTCTGATCTCTTCAGTAGAGTTGTCCTCTACTGAAGTTGAGTCATTTTGATCATAGAATTCAGGAAAGTTTAATGCAGGATCTAATTCAGGATCATAATTAGGGGTGTTGTCTTCAATGTCAGGGACATTGGTATTTTCAACATTATTGGTTCCCCCTTGATTATTTGATCCATTAACTACCTCAGCAGGAACTGCTTCTTCATTGGTAGTTGTTACCTGAATATGAACTGGGATTGGTTCATTCAGTTCACCATTTCCTTCAGTGGGGTTTGCCTCAGGAAGGTTGCCTTCAGGATTGTTGTCCAGTGTGATATTTTCAGGGAGGTTTGCTTGGACCACATCTAGGAATTCAGTGCCTTTGTCTTTTAGACTTAGTCTGGTTGTCCTTTGTGTGATTTCTTCAGTTTCCAAGTTCTTATTCCTGAACTCATGGATAGATTCATCAAACACAACATGAGGTGTTTCCTCCACCACAAGGATTTTCTTGTTGTAGACCCTGAAAGCTCTCATCAGCTATGCTATCAAAGGCTTTCAACTGTTCTTTCCCATTGTTGTGAATGAAACACTTACAACCAAATATGTGGAAATATGACACTTTAGACATTCTTCCTTTCCAGAGTTCATAGGGGGTTTTGCATTGCCCCTTAGTAATCAAACATCTATTTTGAGTATGGCATGCAGTGTTTATAGCTTCAGCCCAAAACCTCTTAGGTAGATTAGAATCAGCAATTAAGGTTCTAGCAGCTTCTTTTAAAGTTCTATTTCTTCTTTCTGCAACTCCATTTTGCTGAGGAGTTCTAGCTGCTGAGGTTTCATGAGCTATCCCATTTAATGTGCAATACTCATTGATGTATGAATTTATGAACTCAGTGCCTTTATCAGACCTTATCTTGATAATGCTAAGGCTTTTCTCATTTGACAGTCTCTTTAAAAGTTCAGGCAGTTTGACTTGTGTTTCCTTCTTATTAAGGAGAAATACTACCCATGTGAACCTAGAGAAGTCATCTACTACCACCAATGTGTATTTTCTACCATTTATACTTGCAGGGGTAATTGGTCCAAATAAGTCCATATGTAGAAGTTCAAGTACCCTTTCAGTAGAAATGACTGGTTTTCCTTTGAATGAGGCTTTGATCTGTTTTCCTTCTTGGCATGGTTTACAAACATGCTTTTTAATGAAAACCTCATTAGGTAGTCCTTTAACTAATGCATTTCTAGCAAGTTTGTTCATTGTTTTAAAGTTCTGGTGGTTTAGTCTTTTATGCCATAACCAGCTTTTTTCACTAGAACTCTTAGCAATGAAACATGCAGCATCAATAGACTTGTCCCAGTCTGCAAAATACACATTTCTTTTCCTAGTTCCAGTCAATAGAGTTTGTTGAGTTTTATCTTTGATTAAGCACTTTCCACTTGAAAACTCAACATTGAAATCTTTATCACAGAATTGACTGATACTTAGGAGATTATATTTGAGACCAGCCACATAAGACACATTGGATACCTTGATGTTACCAATCATCAAGGTAACATAACCTTTTGTTGTTGCTTGTGAGCTGTCTCCAAATGTGACATTTGGGCCTTCTTTTTCAATGAAGTCAGTGAGGAGGTCTTTATTTCCAGTCATGTGCCTTGAACATCCACTGTCAAGGTACCATGCTGACTTTTTGCTCATACTCCTCTTCTTGTGGCCCAATGGTACCTGCAATTAGATAGGTTTAGGTACCCTTTGAGTTTTGGGTCCTGAGAGGTTAGCTGTACCTTTAGGAACCCAAACTTGCCTAATAACCCTGATTGATTCAAGGTGGCTAAGTTGTTTTCCTCTAGCATCAACATACACTGTCTTTCACTTAAATGTCTTTGGGAAAGTATGTGTGAAAGTGTTGACTCTGTAAGTTTCAGGAGAGTTGTCAAACCTCCTGAACTTATGAGTTCTTTGTGCTACTTGAGGGAATCTTTGAGGAAAGGCATTCTTATGACCATTACCCTTTGGCATGAAGGGTTTTGGTTGTCTCATTTTATTCTGCCTTTGAGGATGGTTGTCTTTAGGTCTATTCAGCTGAGGCTTCCTCAGTAGAGTTGGCCTAGGCTGATTATACCTTGGATAACTCCTCTGAACATTGTTCAGGAGAGTTGCCCTACCATTGGGTGTACTCCTCTGACCAACATTCCTCTTGTGTTCAGGGACTTTGGTCTTTTCCTTAGGTTTGGGCCTAGTCTCCTGAAGCACTTGAGTTTGCAAATCATCCATTTTGCCCTTTCCTTTGTTCAGTGGCTGAATTATTTCATTTTCAGCTTGTTGGGCCACTGATTTGACAAAGATTCTCTTAGTGTTACTTGTAGAAGCAACACTAAGACAAGGTGAAGATTCAAATGGATCAAAACCTAATCCACTTCTTTGAGCCATAGGTCTTTGGTAACTCTGAATTTCCTCTATTGCCTTAGTGGATCTTCTCAGAGCAGACATCTTTAATTTCAGGCTCTCTTCACTTGTTTTAAAAATATCATACTCATGTGAGAGGTTTTCAAACTTAGCTTGAAGAATTTCCAGTTCAAAATCTTTTCTCTTCTGAGATAGGAGTTGATCATCAATCTCCTTTTGTTGGTCAACTATCCTGAGATTTGCTTCCTCAAGCTCTCTCAAGACTTGTTGATACAACTCAGTAGACTTGACATCAACAACTAACTCAGAGTTTTTAGCAAGTTCAGTTGACAATCTTTCATTTTCTCTCACACAGTTGTCATGAAATTCTTGTAACATAGTGAAATCTTCCATCAACTTCCCAAGGGAAAGTTTCAAGTTGACCTCACTAGTGTTTTGTGAGATGAATGATGGAGAGCTAGAAGTAGAGGATACCTCATCATCCTCAATGGCCATGTTGTACACATCATCATCATCATCACTGTTTGAGAACAGTCCATCAGAAGAGTTGAAGCTTTCAGCACTGTCAGATTCTTCACCAGCCATCATGGCTTTTCTGTTGGTGAACTTTCTGTCTCTTTTTTCTTACCTTTCTCTTCTTTCCTTAGAGCTTAATTCAGGGCAATCATACTGGAAATGCCCTTTCTTCTTGCAATTGTAGCACAAGTCTTCATCATCATCCTTCTTGGGTTTATCTCTTCTTTTAGATGATGATGGTTCAGCTCTACTGGACCTTCTCCTATCAGAGTACTTGTCCTCTGATCTTTTCTCTTCAGGCTTCTTGACCTCAACCTGAGCTTTAGGAGAGTTGTACCTTCTCCTGAATTTGTTGTCTTGGTAGAATTTCTTGTATCTACCAAACCTTGAATTTAGCTTTTCAAACCTTCTAGCCATCAAGGCTAGTTCCTCCTTCATTTCAGTCTTGGAGACTGACTTTGATGATCTGGGAGTGGACTGCATTTCAGGTTCAGCAGTTTTGGCTTTGAATGCCACTCCCTTTGTAGGAATTGAAGGTTCATCAACAGGCTTTCTTCTGTTGAGATCGAACTCATAGGCTTTGAGTTCAGAGAAGATTTGTTGCATGAGCATGGTGGAGAGATCCTTGGTGTTCTGCATCATAACAGCATAGACATCCCACTTTTGAGTGAGACTTCTCAAGATCTTCAATCCAACCTCTCTCTTGGAGTACACCTTGCCCAGAGAGTTGATTTCATTCATCACATCAGTGAATCTACCAGCAAATTTGTCAATGGATTCCTCAGACTCCATTGTGAATTGTTCAAACTTCTGCACAGCTACTTGGAGCTTGTTCTCCTTTATCTTTTCAGTACCCTCACACATTTCAGCAAGAGTATCCCAAATTTCTTTGGCAGTTGTGCAGTGGTAGACCCTTCCCATGATTGCATCTGGAATTGTTTGATAGAGGGTGTTCATTGCAAGATAATTCAAATTATCTTTCCTCTTTTCATCAGCAGTGAAGTCATCTTCATCCTTAGGAATCAATTCCCTTGCATCAGCTCTTTGAGCTTCAGTGACTCTGGGATTGACTTGAGTGAACATAAAGGGTCCTCTTGTGATCACTCTCAACATGTCAGTGTGTAGAGATGCAAGATGAGCCCTCATTCTGATTTTCCAGAAATCATAATTGTCGATTGAGAACATGGGAAATTTACGATGTGAGATGTGGTTGACTGGATTTGTGGCCATGTTGTCCAATCCTTGAACAGCAGGAGGTGGAACAACAGCATTGTTGTTGGCCATATCTCAAGAACAAACAATTAGTCAACAATCAATAAGATTTCAGATAGATCAGTTCAGTGACCACAACAAATATGTGATTTTGAAAATCAAGATGGATTTTCAGAAGCAGTGGTCTTTGAACCCCTGCTCTGATACCACTTGTTGGTCCTGAAAGGAGTATATAACAAGTGTATGGGGGGGGGGGGAATACACTTGTATGCAAATTCTTTTCAAACTTGATCAAACCAGAGTTCAGCAAGGTTGTCTTGGACAACTCTACTGAAGATGTATAACTTTTTGAAGATAACCAAGCTACTAAGTACTATTGAGTACTTAGTTGAATGACTATCTAAGTTAGTTATAAGTAGGGAATTAGTGGTTGGCCCTTTAGTTTAGACTCCTTTAAAGTTCTGAAATCACTTAATCAATCAATCTAGTTTTCAGGGAACTTGTCCAAATGTGTTTTGCACAGTCTTTGAATATTTGTCCTTTGAAAGATCAGTTTTGTGTGCAGTGTTGAATGTATGAAAATACTTGAAAGCAAAACAACACAAGAGTTTATAGTGGTTCAGAGACTCAAGCTCCTACATCCACTTTCCCTGATTTAACAGGATAATTCCTTCACTCTTGGAATTAACTTGTTTTATAGTGCCAAAGTTCACTTGATCAAGAACACCACTCCTTGGTGAATTGATCCCTAGGATGTCTAGAGTCCTAGTACCCTCTTCTCAACTCAGAACTGAACTGTTCTTCTCTCAACAGTCAGCTCCTACCACTTCTACTACTACAACCTTCTCACCTTCTCACTTGAAAGGGGTAAGGGTTGAAGTAAGGTTCCAACTAATGAGATATCCTTTACAATGAAGATCAGCGTATAAGGATAGGATATCTCTCTAAGCTTTGTATGGTTATACAATGAAGTTCAACTTAGAAGAAGTGTATGAAGACTAAGATAGTCTTTTGAAAGCTTGAAAGCACTTTGACTTGTAGGATAGTTGGATATTCTTGTCAAGGTTGAGGTGCTTCAAATGGTCTTCACACTTCTGTATTTATAGACAAATGAAGTATTTGCCCGTTGGAGAGGCAGCCCCAAATGTCCATAAATGTCTTCTTCTTCATAGAAGACAGATTCTTGATAGTGACATGTCCTCATTTAGGAAATAAACGGCTGCATAGACTTTGTCTTCATTCTGCAGCACTCTTCCCAATGTCTGACTTCAAGATTCACTTGTTAAGACATGGACATGGCTTCTGATGGTTGATCCAAAGATAGGGACAACATTCCTTATCAACTTGGACAACTTTGCTTATCACTATCAACAGACTTGCTTATCACCATAGTTGGCTTGCTCTTTTCAGATGACTTGGCTCTTTCCCTTTGCTTCCTTTGCATGTGTTCTTAGCATGATTCTTTGAAGATCTTATGGTTTAGTTGTCTTGACCTCTTCAGCATAGTTGATCTTAAGCTTCAGAACACTTGTTCTGGTTTAATTGTGCTGAGACAACTCTTCTGGACAACTCTTCTGATCAGCATACTTGTCTTTCAGTAGACTTGGTAATCATTCCAGAATTTGAGCCTTGAGGGGACTTGTTCTTGATAGACTTCAAAGCATATGTTCCCCCTCAAATTGTGCATCTAATAATCTAAGAGCTGCCTAACATATCAGCTTCTCATCTAGCCTTATGCTATATGTTCTAACATTCTTAGAACATGATCATCCTTGACTTAGGCATGTCTCAGGGGGTTTTGGTATTAAATCAAAACACTTCTCATTTTATTCCCAACAGATTATTCCCGATTTCAGCCTCCATAATATTCGCATGTTTGTAATATCTCGCTTTTAGTACTCTTGCTAGCTACCAAGGATTGTGGCTTCTCAATTAGTCTCCAAAGTTGCTTTCCCAACATAGCTTGATTAAAGTGGGTCATCTTCCTGAACCCCATATTATGTCCTTCGTTGATTCCCCACCAAAAATTTGCAATCAATGTTTCCATCTCCTTACAAATCTGAATCGGCAGTTTGAAGTATGCCATTGCATACGTCGGAATTGCTTATAAGACCGACTTTATGAGAACTTCCCTTCCGCCTTCCAAAAATTTCTTATTTTTACAATCATCAATTCTCTTATTAAGTCTATTAGTGAGGTATGAAAATTGTACCTTCTTTCCCCTAACCAAGAAAGTAGGTAAACCCAGGTACATCGGGTGTCCTTATGTTAGTCGTACATTCAAAACTTCTTGCACCCCCAAGCTTGTTATGAGAGGTTGTGTTTGGGCTGAAAAGTAACGAATATTTATCAAGATTCACCACTTTCCCCGATGCTTCCTCGTACTCACGGAGTAATAAACACAGATTTCTCACTGATGAGACACATCGCATAATCAGTTGAACAATCTTCTCCGAGAAGCCCATCGTGCATTGGGGTCTCTAAGAAGATCCATTCAACTTGATCATACACTTTACTCATGTCAAGCTTAGCCACTGCATAACCTGACTTACTCTTATTGTTTATGAGCTAGTGCATGCACTCATAACTAAGAATCACATTGTCAAATATCAGTCAATCCTGAATGAAAGCGCTTTGATTCTCATCCACCACCCGTGGGAGAATTTTTCGAAGATCATTTGCAATTACCTTGGCCATAATTCTATAACTTACGTTACTCAAGTTGATGGGCCGGTAATCATTGAGAGTTACCGGTTTCTTAACTTTTGGAATGAGCGTGACTAAGGTTTTATTGCATTCACTGATATCATAACCCCTGTTCAGAATTTTGAGCACTTCACGCGTGTTTAACTGTAATACCCCAAAATTTTATAATAATAATATTAAAATTAATTCAATACATAATTTATTATGTAAGAAGAAAAGTATACTATAATATATGTACATAGATATATATGCCTGCGTACATGTATATTTAAAACTATAAATTGTATTAAATATTTTGAATATTTCTCTTAAGCGTTTCATTCAAGTTGGCCACCCATTTTCCATCATGCGTTTTATTTATTAAAATTAATTAATTTTAGTAATGATTGTTGTAACAGTCACACGTAATTAATCTCATGTAAATTTGTGCTTTCCTCTCTACTATTTAAATCCTTCCCAAATGTTTAAAGCTCATGAGTAAAACAAGTAAATGTATTCTATCACAATTTGTTTATTTATGCGATCTACTTATGTTGTGTTCACTTGCAAGAACAATCGAGATATAAAGTGGGTTTTTAATCACTTTATTAATCTCTACGGTGGTTTGTAGAACTCTATTGCAATGTTATTCTCTATTTAATGTTTTAGATAAATGTTTGAGTTAATTGTTTACTATGTGAATCCATTTCTATTGTTTTTTTTTTTTTTTGGAAACATAAGAAGAGACCCAAAAGAAAAGCTGGGAAATCCAAATTCCCGATAATGAAGGGTTCTTCAATGAGATTCTCCACCTCTGTCTTGAGAAATGGTAGAATGAACCGCCCGTTGAGCCAATGAATGGGCAATCTTGTTGATCTCACGAGATATATGAGTGAATTTGCACACCACAAATTCATTTTTAGCAATGTTAATACTTCGTGAGAGATTTGCTTCCGGACTACGTGAACTTTCAGGCATGAGATTGGTACATACAGAAACAGCCTGAAGAGAATCAGATCTGATTTCTAGCCTATTCACCCCCAAAAATTTTGCTATCCGAATAGCTTCTTCGACAGCTCTTAATTCAGCTCCAAGTGGGGATCTTTGTGGGGGAATAATTTTTGAAAACGATGTAACACTTCTCCCCTCCGAATCGAGCAAAACTCCTCCAATGCCATACTTAAGATATTCAGAGTTAAAAGCCCCATCCACTTCAAAAGTGAAGTCCCAATCTTTAATTTCACCTGTAGAAGTTTTACTCCTTCTTCCATTAGGCTTGTTATGGCCTATATCATTCAAAACTTCCTGAAAGTTAGCACGGTATATCAAAGCTTTTTTACCTGCATTCTCTTTAATCCATCCTCTCGAAGAGTCTTTATCATGGATCATCCTGCATCTCTCATGCCAAATGCCCCATGGCATCATCAAAATCTGTTCCAACCCTTCTGTAGAGAAATTTTCCTTAACAGCCCAAAGAATGTCCCAAGCCTTCATCGATTTGTGTAATTTCAAAAAAGGCCACCAAATACAATTCTTCCAATTTCGTCGTACACCTGGGCAGAAAAAAATGGCATGTGAAATACCTGGGTTGTAGCCACCGCAAAGTCCACATCTCGGGTCAATAGGAATATGTCTATCCGCAAGATTACCTTCTGAAGCAACAATATCTAAACACATTTTCCATGCAAAAATACGGACTTTAGGTGGGATACAGAGGTTCCACAAAATCTTCCACCAATTTTTCTGAAGCTCGGCGCTGGAAGTACCTGGATACAAATGCAAATTGAGAGTTATCTGACATGAAATCTTATACCCCGATTTGACAGAATACTTGCCAAAAGTGTCATGTTTCCAGAAACGAAAGTCATTCTCCTCACTATTGCCCACTGGTGTTCTTAAAATTCCATCAACCTCAAAAGGCAAAAAGGCCAGCCGAATCATGTCCTCATTCCAAAACCTATCCTGGTTTAGAAAGGAAGCTGGATTAGTGCCTGCTGCAATACGAGACTTGATTGTTCCATCCTCCAGCCCAAGTACCCACTCATGCTTAAATAGAGTTACTTCATTCCCCTTTCCAATAGTCCATCTGATCCCCCTATTTAGAATTGGGAGGCTTGAAAGGATGGATCTCCAAACAAAAGAGGGATTGCTCCCTACTTGAGCTTCCATGATGTCCGAATGTTTGAAATACCTTGCTTTGAAAACTCTTGCCACTAAAGAATCTGGATTCTCTATCATTCTCCAAGCTTGTTTGGCCAGAAGCGCTTGATTGAAGTTTGTCATTTTCCGAAATCCCAATCCACCTTCTTCCTTTGATTTGCATAGCTTGTTCCAGTTTATCCAGTGCATCTTGGGGTGTCCATTGTCCATTCCCCACCAGAAATTAAAAATAATTCTTTCCATTTCCTGACAAATCTGAATTGGAATTCTGAAACATGACATTGCATATGTGGGAATAGCTTGTAAAACTGCTTTAATAAGCACCTCTTTACCTCCTTCCGAGAAATTTTTATGCTTCCAATTATTCACCTTCTTTTTAAGCCTATCAATAAGGTATGCAAATTGAACCCTTTTACCTCGAAGAGAGAATGTTGGTAGTCCCAGATAAAGAGCATGTCCCTGAGTGGGTTTTATAACGCCCCCAAAATCCCGGTGGCGCTACGGTTTAAAATAGCACTTTTTGACTTAAATAAATTCAAGCGAAAGAATTATCAATAAAAAATACACGAGTTTTGTTTTTCAAAAGGATACCGTGCTTGTGCCTAACTCATGTGTCACCCACATTTCTAAGTCAAACGTGTACTTTACTAAAACATTATAAAATTCTAAATCATTATATAAGTGATGTGATGTCTAAAATACTTTAACATTTGAAGATACGACAATTTGCAATAAGATTGTCACACATGAAAATTAACCTTTAAAGAGTAGACAAACATCCTAGTGGTTTAAATAGGTTCGATCAGTTGACCTAGTAGTTCATACTTAATTATGGAATTAAACTTAAAGATAACATGAGTCGTAATAATACTAAATACGTTTCTTACGTAAAACTTAAAACTTTAGGAGAACGTTTATTAAAGCTTGCCCAGTCAGTCACACGTCCTCCTCGTCGTCTATGAAACCTGAAATGATTAAAGTAGCATCATGAGTCTTCTCCCGGAGGAGAAGCCCAGTGGGATAACATTTACTATGCATGCACATTAAGAAGGCTAATTAATATGTCAATCGAGTACACGCCGAGTCCCATGAACCCGGCTCACTTCACACAGAACTTGGTCCGAAGACTTGTCTGTTTCTCACACAAAGTATAGTCCGTAGACTTTCTTTTCTCACACAGAGTATAGTCCGTAGACTTTCTTTTCTCACACAGAGTATAGTCCGTAGACTTTATTTTCTCACACAGAGTATAGTCCGTAGACTTTCTTTTCTCACACAGAGTATAGTCCGTAGACTTTATTTTCTCACACAGAGTATAGTCCGTAGACTTTCTTTTCTCACACAGAGCATAATCCGAAGATCTGCCTGCTCGTATTCACACATAAATTAATCTAAATAATGCAAATGTAAATAAATGTTACCCACTTTTGTCATTCGGTGATAGCGGGCTAGCCTCCTGAGGATCCGACTGACTTGTACTGCACTCGACACATTTACTTAACTTTTAGGCTTAAAGTATATATATACGTATATTCATATATATTCTTGTACATATATCTATATAGGTGACACTATCAAATTATCAATAGGTTTAAAACATTTCTATTTAAGTTTCGTCACATATCAAATGGTCAAACCTAGTTATGAAGCTAGTTGAAATCAAATGGAAAATACACGTTGGAGAAGATAATTAAATTAATCATAAGCACCTTTAAAGTGTATTATAAAAATATTTCAAACACACATATTAGTCCAATTTGTTTATTCTGGAATAATATTAAATTTTTAATAAACAATTTATTCACAAGGTTCTGTTAAACTCATTTCATACATTAAGAATCTAAAAAGACAGTCTGTAGTAATTTATTTATCATAAATCATAGATAATATTAAAATTCACAATTTTTGTACAATAAACTCCAAACATACAGTGGTGCACATAATAAAGTTTTCATTTAAAAATAACTTATAGAATATTACTTATAAATTTTGTAAGACTATTGAAAAACAAGACCAAAATGGATTGTGACAAGAGATTTTCTAGAATTTGTTAAAACTTTTTCGTTTCTTATAAAAATGTAAGGCCAAAACCTACACAACTATAAAGGCCAGTAGCAATATCTATAAAAATATTTCATTTTAATATTATCCATTGTTATTTAATCTTGTATTTCTTTTGAACATCAAAACAGTTTACTTTTATAAAGAACAAACACTGTTTTTTAGAAAATCATTAAAAATATAATATAAATTTAAATGTGTCTAGGTAAAATTCCTATGAAAGCCAAGACACAATAAGTTAACATAGTTGAAGATTTGCTCCAAAAACGAAGCGAGCTGTGTGAGTGGATTTTTGTAATCTCAACCCAGAAATAGGGCAGTTTTTCAAAGGAAAATCATATAAAATTGAAAACACTTCAAATAGTTTTGGCATTTTAACCACGTATTCCAGGTTTCAATTACCACAATGTGGTAAAATGGTTTGAGCTAAAACTTTGAGGAAAGGGTTGTACTCTTTTAAAATTAACATGCAATAACAAAAAGGTTTCTCAACCTATTTTAAAACATCCATGGCCCTCAAACGGATATCCCAGAACCATGGAAAGGTGTTCATCAAGAAAAAGAGACTCAAATGGCAAATACCACATGCAATCAAAATATAAGCCTCAATGAGTCACCGAGTATGCAAATCCCGAGTTCAACAAGAAATTCAACACAAATTACTCAGAGAATAACCAGTAGGGCGTACAGTGGGTAAAATGAACTCAGATCACACATGCAATGACAAATACATCATGAAATCTAAATATAATCCTCAATGAGTCACACCGTATTCAAATCTTCACAAGTTTAACAACAAATCAACACAAAACTCAACCACCAGGACATTCTTACACTTCAAATAGAAATGACACCCTAACCACAAAACAAGAACTATCGGAAAATAACAAAATCTAGGATGCATCAAGGCCTTCATACCTGACTCAAGCTTTTCAGAAATGCGGGTGAAAAATAGAAGGTTCCTCAACTTTCAGGAATGGCGTTGATTGGGGCTTGTGCGGTGAAAGTTTTGATGGGAAAAGGCTTGAGATGAAATGAAAGTGATGAAAGAGGGAAAGGGGTCGGGGAGAAGGAGAGGTTTTTCAGAGGAATGAGAGTGAGGAATGACTCTTCACATTCCCACGGTTAAATAGGCGTTTTGATCTAATTTAATTAAAAAGAATATCGAATTAAAATGTAACACTGCTATTATTGTTATTAATATAACACGTTTACTAAATCCTTAAAACACGCCCTATTTCTCCTATTCTGACTTATTTGATATATTGTGCATCTTATTTATAATTCAATTCTATTATAATTTATTTCATCTTTAACTTATCTCATCATCTTATTAAATTGTGTCGGGTGAGTCATAATCGAGTTCAATCTCCTCAGTAAGCTATCCTGCAAAACTCTGTACAACTTATTGAAAACATTAGTTCATAAATTACATAAAATCATATATCTTTAAAATTTCAATTAATTTGTAATTTAATACTTAAGAGAGATATTTTAATTTCTAAAATCATGAAATGCAAATTTTAAATTTTAAAAACGGGGTGTTACAGTTTCACTTGAAGAGTGTTCATGATTTCTGTTTGATTGTAATCGCATGTATTTGGACTAAACATAAGAGAAGATTTATCGAAATTAACCAACTGTCCTGAGGCCTTTTCATAGTCCAGAAGTGTAGATTTCAGTAGATTAGCATAATCTGGTTTTGCTTTAAAGAACACAATGCTATCATCGGCGAATAACAAGTGTGAAATCATAGGAGAGTTTCTAGCAATTTTGATACCTTCCAAGAGGCCCTGGTCAGCTAGATTCTGGATTTTAGACGATAATCCCTGTGCACATAAGACAAAAAGGAAAGGGGACAGAGGGTCCCCTTGCCTCAAACCTCGGGATGGCTTACAGTCCCCTATAGTCGAGTTATTAATCCTGAAAGCATAGGAGACTGATGTGATGCATCTCAAAATAAGAGATACAAATTTATCTGAAAAACCCAGCCGTTTCATTTGGTCTTGGATATAAGGCCATTCAATCCTATCATATGCCTTACTCATATCGAGTTTTAATGCTGCATATCCTGTTGAACTTCTGTTGCTTCTGAGCCAATGCATACACTCGTAACTAATCAACACATTGTCAAAGATTTGTCGATTTTTCACAAAAGCACTTTGATGTTCATCAATGACCTGAGGGAGCACTTGTGCTAAACGATTAGCAATCGTTTTAGCAACAATTCTATAACAAACATTGCTAAGACTTATTGGACGAAATTCTGCCAAACTCCTCGGATCTTTAGTTTTGGGAATTAAGGTTATTAGAGTCTTATTCCACTCTTCCAGATCTTCCTGAGCATTAAGGATTTTGAGCACAGCCTTCGAAGTAAATTCTCCAATGGTATCCCACTGTTCTTGATAAAACCTAGCATTAAACCCATCCGGGCCCGGAGCTTTATTCGGAGAGAGCCTGAACACTGCCGCTTTGATTTCGTGTTCTGTAAAATCTGAGTCCAAGAAGCGATTCATCTCATTCGACATCATTGACTTGGTATATTGAGTAATGTTGCATATATCACTACTAGAAGGATTTGAAGAGGAGAAAAGGTTTCCAAAGAAACAGGATAGTTCATTCTCAATGCCAACATTTGAGGTAATCTAATTTCCGTGCTCATCATACAGACCTTTAATCAAATTCTTTTTTGCTCTTTCTGTGGCCCTTCTATGGAAGTATGTTGTATTGCGATCTCCGCTTATCATCCAATTAGCTCTAGCTCTTTGAAACCAAAATTCCTCCTGTTGGGAAAAAAGCAGATCCAGTTGTTGTTCCAATCTATCGATTTCCAAATCCACTTCTTCTTTCTCTTTTACCATTTCTAACTTAGAAATTTCTCCCGAAATTCGTTTAATATTCTGATCCAAACCACCAAACTTTGTTCTTGCCCATTGATTTAAAGAATTCGCACAGTTCTTGAGTCTGGGTTGGAATGAAACCAGAAAGTCTGAAGATTTCCAAATTGTAGAGAAAGTCTCCTTAAATGTTTTGTCCAGAAGCCATGCATTTTCAAATTTGAAAGAGCTTTGATTTTTTTTCCTCCACTGCAACTGCTGGTATTTAATGGTGAGGCTAATGACCCTATGGTCCGATCCAAACCAATGCAAGTTCTGAACTTCAAATTCTTTGAACAAAATTTTCCATTCCGGACTAGCAACGAATCTATCCAACCGTTCTTGAATATTATGGGCGCCTTTTCTTTTGTTGTTCCAAGTAAAACTTGGGCCAATATATCGCAGATCAAAAAGATCAAGAGATTGAAGAGTATTCCTGAAACTGTTCATATCTCTACTGGTTTTCCAATTATTAATCCCACCAACCTTTTCGAAATTATAAAGAATCTGGTTAAAATCCCCTCCCACAATCCATTCCTTGATTCCTCCATGAGTATCTTTAATTCTTGTTAAAAGTTCATTGGACAAATGTTTATATTGACCATTAGGGTTTCCTTGAAACCCCGTAAAGAACCATTGAGAATCATTCCAAGAGATAAGAACATCTATATGGCCAAAAGAGTAAGATTTAAGAGTAACATCCATTTCTTGATTAGCAAACATAATGAGGCCTCCCTGCCTGCCTAGAGAATCCACTACAAAACAAAATTCAAAATTAAAGATGGCATTCCATGCCTCGACAACTTTAGTGGATACTTTTGATTCCATTACAAACAATACCGAGGGCTTATTTACGGCTATAACTCGCCTTAATTTCTGGAACGCTTGTGGGCCCTTTAAACCACGAGCATTCCAAGTTAGAATTCTCATTCCGAACGGCGGAGATGGGGGTCACCCAACTCCACCTTGCTGGTGCTAGCTTCTACATCATCACTTTTGCATCGCTTCTTTCCACTTGTCGTTCCTCCAAACACTTCAACATCCCTTGTTATTGTCTGACCTTCGGTATCCCCACAAACTTCCAGCGGACGACCTCTTTTCCTCGAGCTTTTTACTGCCCCCTTAAGCTTCTGAACAGTATTTACTTTGTCGTTTTCCTCTGGATACATTGGGCCCTTCAGCTTTCCTTCAGTCTCTTTTCTGTTTATTCTAACCATCGCTCCTTTTCCAGCTCCCACTCCTTCACGGATTTGCAATGCACGAGGAGGCCCATAGATACGGTTCATCATCAGTGCTTCATCTTCATGGTCCACAACCTGAGTTTCTTGTAAGAACAGTCTAGAATTTTCATTATCCAAGAGTTGGATGTCTTCATCCTGCAAAGCCGAATCTGCAAAGTACCTATCATCTTCAGTAAATTTATTAGTGTTACCTCTCCAGACAACGGGTGCCAGATCCATCCCTAGATACTCCTCATTTCTAGGCAACTGACGAGAGGAGGATGCTCCATCATCATTTTTATTTCCAGCAGTATCTCGATCCACTTCCTTAGCATTATTCTCCCTTCTCAAAAAAGCATACACCTTTGGGTCCAGTCCTTTTTGACCATCAGCACGAAGCCACACTGGAAATCGTTTAATCTCCAAGCTGTCATGGCCATTTTCGTAGTATCTCTCCGGGCAGTCTTTTTCTACATGAGTCAACAATCCACATAAATAACAATATTCACCAAGTTTCTCATACCTGAGAGGGAGGGTAATGGCTTCCTCTCGAACAGTGATGTGAGTACTCCTGTGGATCGGCTTTGTTAAGTCCATTAATACCCTGATCCTTAGGCATCTCCCCCAAGCAATAACCCCATTAGGGCAGTCCAGTTCGATGACCTCCCCAAAACGAGCTCCCAGTTTGTATGCTATGTGCCTCGTCATTGAGTAGAGTGGGAGACCATGAACTTGTATCCACAAGGGGATCATGTTAATAACCAGGTCCCTAGGCTGCTCATCACCCCGAACCTTAGAGAGGATCAACATTGGGTCGTTAACTATCCAAGGTTGGCGATGGAAACCTTTGCTCCAATCGAACTCATCTTCAAAGTCAAAGAGAAAGTAACCCTCTCCCAAATGCACTGCATTGACGTTACCCGTAGGCCTCCAAATTTTCCTCATTGTAATCAGCAGTTCTTTGATGCTAATGGGCCTGCGAACCATGAATCTCCCAAGCAGAGCAAAACGGGGGAGAACCAGCTCATGATCTCCGACCGCAAGAGGGATTTCCTCAGTTTCAGAAAGAGAAAATCTGCGGAGAGGGCTCCTAAGATCATCAGCCATGGTGCTGAAAGATACAGTAAAGATGAGAAAGAAAAAAGGATTGTAGAAGTGTGATTCAAAAGCTTCGAAACATCCACTATATATAGTGGGAAGCCCCATCGAACCAGCCAATAAATGACGATTGCCTTCTGCACACTGAAATGTAATCATAGCTTTCATTCGAACACACCAAAGGGAACTGAATCGTTTCATCGGGGCAATGGAAATGACGGCCTGAATCGAAAAACTGAGCACGCTACTCCTTTGGGGAGTTCTTGAAACAAATAACCTTTCCGACCCATTAAATGAGGTATGCACGCTAGGATATGAGGATTGGATAAAGCTTCCTAGAGTAATCATTAGGGACAGGAAGAAGCTTTAAAAGTTGGATAAACTTTGTCGGAACCCTAGAAAAACATTCTGAAAGTTGAATTGGGAATCGCACCACAAAGAGTGTAAAATCGCCCCTACAATCGCACCTACAATCGCACCATCTCTATGTGTATTCGCCTAACCTACCGCGTGTCCCCCACTCGCCAGACCCATAATAATCCATTTCTATTGTTATTCGATTGGCAAGGTATAGTATATATTGGCAAAGTTTGTATATTGGAAAAGTATATATTGGCAAAGTTTGTATATATTGGCAAAGTATATATTGGTAAAGTTTGTATATATTGGCAAAGTTTGTGGCAAAGTATATATTGATAAAGTTTGTATATTGGCAAAGTATATATATTGGCAAAGTTTGTTGCAAAGTATATATTGGCAAAGTTTGTGGCAAAATATATATTGACAAAGTTTGTATATTGGCAAAGTTTGTATATATTGGAAAAGTTTGTGGCAAAGTTTGTTAACTTTTGGCAGGGTTACAATGACAAGGTTGGCAAAGTATCAATGGCAATGTATATGCACTACAAAATAATGGCCAAAAGGCAACGGCGATTAGCAAGGGCAGGCTGTCGTTGCCAATTGGCAACGGCTTTGGTAACGAGCATAAAAAAGGCGACGGGGGTGGGTGCCGTTACCTTAAGGCAACGGATAAGGGGACGGGAGTGGGCCCCGTTGCAAAAAGGTAACGACATATAATGGCCGATGCGAAAAGGGGACGGCAGTGGGCCCCGATGCCATTTGGTAACGGGACCCCCTCGCTAAATGGCAACGGCAGTGGGCCCGTTGCCTTCCCCGTCGCCGTAATTGAGTATATATTCGCCGAAACCCCTCTCTTTCCAGAACAGCGGCGCACCTCCATTAGCACACCTCCATTAGCACACCTCCATTGTATATTAAGCTTCGAGTTTTACACCTCCACACTCAAAATTCACCTTCGTTTGCGGATCGAACTCGGTTTTTGGCCATTTGTGTTCTACACTTCGACGGGAGCATTTCAACGGTAATTTTTTTCGTTTTCATTGGTTAAATTTGAATTTATATGTGTATATATAGTTTTAGTATATATATGTATATATATGCATATATGTTGTATGTATATATAAAATTGTTAGAATTGTTAATTTTTATGCATGCATGTGTTAATTGTTAGAATTTATAAATTGTTAATTATGTTGTGTTAGGCATGTATTTATATGTATGTTTTAATTAAGTTATATGAATTTATTTGTTAATTAGGGTGTTAGAATTATATTTGTGTTATGTCTATATATGAATTTATTTGTAAATTAGGGTGTTAGAATAATTATTAGAATATATTTAGAATTATATTAATTAATTTTAATAGAGTTGGAGGAATGAGACGTTGGTTGTTTGTGTGTTGTAGACGTCGATTGACATGAATTATTCAAGTCGTAGTTGGATGTATAGTCCAAGATTAGTGAATGGGATTATGAACCCCGGATTTGTTAGTGGAGTAAATGGATTTATTGAAGCTGCCACTAGTAATCCGAATTCGATTTGGGAAGGAAAAATTAGGTGTCCTTGTTCGAAAGCTAGATGTCGAAATCAAACTTATAGAGATTCTAATGAAGTGAAATCTCATTTATATCGAAATGGTTTTACACTGAATTATTATAATTGGATTTATCACGGGGAAGAGAGTTGGGGTCCACGTCCATTTCAAAACACTAATGAATTTGCGTCAACATCAAACGACGTTGACGCAGCGGGACCTAGTTCGTACCACACTATGGTAGAAGAGTTAATGGGTGGCCCAAACATTGATTTTGGAATAGACGTGGAAGAGGAGGCACTTAATGAAGAACCCTCTAACGAGAATGCGGCACAGTTTTACGGCATGCTTCGTGCAGCGGACCAAGACTTGTATCCTGGTTGTGAATCTCATTCGCAGTTGTCATTCAATTCCAGATTGTTGAACATTAAAACGGAAAACAGATTGTCTGAAAGGGGATACAATCATGTCGTTGAGTTGATTCGTGAGATTTGTCCTCCCGAAACTAAGGTTCCCAAGAAATTTAACGACACTAAACATTTGATGAGTGGGATGGGTCTTCCGGTAGAAAGGATTGATTGTTGTGCACAGAATTGCATGTTATTTTGGGGTGCAAACAGCGAACTAGATTTTTGTAAGATTTGTGGTCGATCACGGTATAAGCCGAGTAGGGTTGATGCAGATGGTCGGTTGAAAAAGAAACGCCCAGTTAAGGAGATGTTCTACTTTCCGATAATTCCTCGTTTGCAAAGATTGTACATGTCCAAGGCACTGCGAAGGATATGACATGGCATGCCTCGTGCGCTTCTGATGACTCTGGTGTTATGTGTCACCTGGCAGACTCACTGGCTTGGAAGCATTTGGACAGTTCGTATCCTGATTTTGCATCTGAAATTAGGAATGTGAGGTTGGGCTTGAGCACAGACGGTTTTGCACCGTTTGGAATGACGGGAAAACAATATTCGTCATGGCCAGTTATACTTACTCCGTTCAATCTACCCCCGTGGTTATGCATGAAGGATCAATTCATGTTTCTTTCGATTCTCGTGCCCGGGCCTAAAAGTCCGAAGGATAAACTTGATGTGTTTTTGCAACCACTGATAGCAGATTTGAGATTTTGATGGGAAAGTGGGGTGCAAACTTATGATGTTGCTAGAAAGCAAAACTTTTTTATGCGAGCTGCACTTATCTGGACCATTAGTGACTTCCCAGCATACTCAATGTTGTCTGGTTGGAGTACAGCTGGAAGGCTTGCTTGTCCATATTGTGGAGAGTACACCGATGCATTCTATTTGAATAAAAGTCGAAAGCAGTCGTGGTTCGACAACCACCGAAAGTTCTTACCACTGAATCACACGTGGCGAACGAATAAAACTGCATTCAACGGGTGCAAGTCTCCTATACGAAATTGATCATTTGGGATATAGAAAAGTTACATAGGATGGTGCTAAGGCTCACAACAAAAAACTTTTTGGAGGGTGGAAGTGGAAAAGCATTTTCTGGGAGTTGCCGTATTGGAGTACCTTGTTGATACGACACAAATTAGACGTGATGCATATTGAGAAAAATGTGTTTGATAACGTATTCAACACGGTGATGAATGTGGCGGGGAAAACAAAGGACACGTCTAAATCAAGAGATGAGCTGAATGATTATTGTCGTCGTCCCTCTCTCAAGAAATGTCCACGTACATCAAAGTATCCTAAGGCTTCTTTTTCGCTTGATAAGAAGCAAAATGATGTTGTTTGTAAGTGGATAAGTGAGTTGAAGTTTCCAGATGGATATGTGTCTAACATGTCCCGTTGCATTGACTGGTCAAAATTGAAATTGTATGGGATGAAGAGTCATGATTGTCACGTGTTTATGCAGAGACTACTACCGATTGCTTTTTACAAAATTCTGCCGCTCACTGTGTAGAAAGCAATCACTGAGCTTAGTCTATTTTTTAAGGAGTTGACTTCTACAACCATCACAGTTGACAACATGACTCGACTGGAAACAGATATCACACAATCATCTTGTGCAAGTTGGAACGTATCTTTCCACCCAGCTTCTTCAACTCTATGGAACATCTACCTGTGCACCTTGCATATGAAGCAAAAGTGTGTGGTCCAGTTCAATACAGATGGATGTATCCATACGAGAGGTAATTTAATTAATTTCTCATACGATTCTTCAAATTATATGAACTTACAATTCTTAAAATTTAATCAGGTATCTTTGCACCTTGAAATTAAGCGTGGGTAACAAAGCATGTGTTGAAGCTTCGATTGAAAATGCATATTTAACTAGAGAGGCGTCAATGTTTTGTTCTCACTATTTCGAGGACCATGTTACGACAAGGATACACAATGTACCTCGTAATTACGATGGTCGGGACGAAGTACACGAGTATGTCGAGGGCACTTTTTCCATATTTAAGGCGCCTGGCAAACGATTAGGAAAGCCTAAGAAAAGATGGATTTTAGACGAGGAGAAAAAAGTTGCTCATACGTACGTGTTGTTGAATTGTGATGAGGTGCAGCCATATGTTCAGTAAGTCAATCCGACCAAAATGTTTGTCAATCAAATACTTAGTGTTGACATGTCTTATTAATCTTATATCGATCGTACGTAGGCTATTCATGCAACAACTTCAAGTTCTTCAACCAAATCTCTCGGCCGCTGAATCAGATTTAAGACTATAAGATGGATTTGCGTCGTGGTTTGAAGAAATTGTAAGTTATCTTAAAATAACGATCTGTGTAAAGTGTTAAGTTATAGAAATTCTCACATTAATTCGGCTTATATATATATAGGTGAAGATAAATCGCGTCGAGAACAGGTTTTTATACGATCTTTCGGCCGGTCCGTCTGGTCAAGTTCTTACGTACGCAGGGTATTACGTGAACGGGTACAAATTCCACACCATGGCTTATGGTGCATCTAGAGCAACATCAAATAGTGGGGTTTGTATCAAGGGAAAAAACTATGACGCGGATGACGAAGATTTCTATAGGAAACTCGAGGAAGTAGTCGAATTGGACTATCAGGGGTACCACGAGAAGAAAGTGGTTTTGTCCAAGTGTCAGTGGTTTGATCCCTCAAACAATGGGACAAAAGTTCATCCTAACTACAAGCTCGTGGAGCTTAATCAGAGGCGATCTTACGGCCGGTACGATCCATTCGTACTAGCAAGTCAAGCCACACAAGTCTACTATTGTCCATACCCCGGATCCCGTACTGATTGGATATTTGTCTGCAAAGTCAAACCGAGATACTTGGTGGATGCAAAAGATACTACTGAAGATGAAGTTCGCGCTTGGCAAGAGGATAACATATAGACTCAAATGATTGTGCAAGTAGATGATGCTCCTGTCATGTTAACTGATGACACCGGTACAATGATGGAAATGGCAGAGTATGAAGAAGATGAAGAAGAAGAGGGAGAAGAAGACGGAGAAGAAGATGGAGAAGAAGACGAGGAAGATGAAGTTGAAGATGAAGATGATGAAGATGAATGATGAATGATGTTGTTAATTGTTAGACAATGTTATCTAAATATTAATTGTTAGACAATGTTATCTAAATATTAATTCCTTAATTATATTCCTTATTTATATTTTAGTGTTAATCGTTACAGTGATGTTCATATATAATGTTTTTTAATTGTTACAATGTTCAACGTTAATAATGTTTTAATGTTCATTTTGACAGATGAGTGGTCGTAGACATGGTTCTTCTGGACATGGCTCTGGTCAGAGATCTTCTGGACAGGGTTCTTCTAGACAGGGGCGAGGTAGAGGTAGAGGTAGAGGAGAGTCGGTGGATGAGACACCGACTGTGCCCATACCATAGGGTTTTTATATGCCCGATATGACTGGGATACTACAGTTGCCCCAGATGCCCGGAATGAACCCTAATTCCTATTACACTCAGGTGCCTCATATGGTTCCACATGCACATGAACAATCCCCTCCACCGATACATTCACCAGTTAGACCTCCGTCTGTCGGGACACAGGCCAGCATGTCGACTGATGCACCCGAGAGTCACATTTTCCTGTGGATCTACCTTGATACGTAAGTATATTATATTTAAATTTCATTAGACGTATGTATAACATGTTTATTAATAATTTTTTTATTATTATAAAATACGTGTAACAGGATGATGCCTTCAAATTTAATTTCGAGGACGATCAGATCGATTATGTACAAGAATATGGAGCTTGGTGCACATGCCTGGGCCAAGGTATCACCCGGCACGATACAGCGGTGGTGGGATACATTCCAGGTATAAAATAACTTTACATTAACATTTTGTTATTTTGTTATATTAATTCATTAATTAATTTTTTTTTTGCAGACCGAGGTCAGGTGGGACCCTGAAGTCACATCTTCTACAGAGGTGTACAGACTCTTTCTTCAAAGAGCAGCAAGTTGGTACACTAACATGTTATTAAGAGTCAAGAAAGCGTGGGTGAAGGATAAGAAGAGGCCGAGGTGGGATGTGAATGTTTGGAACGACTTAGTTCGTCACTGGAACAATCCTGAAACAATTAAGAAGAGCGAGCAGGCTCGTAAGAACCTCTTATCCGAGCCTGGAGGTCCGAGTACTGGCCATGGTACTCATAAAGGCAGAGCTCGTGGAGCAGCAGAGGTCGCACGGCGCATTGTAAGTATTTGTGGTTAATTATAATTAATTTTAGTTAATTATTTAGTTTATTTATACGTATATGTCTTCGATTCAAAATACAGGAGGAGAGGATGGGACGCCCTGCATACGACTGGAGATAGTTGAATATTACCACCGTTACGAAAACGGCACATACATTTATGGCTATATGGGTGATATACTTGTAAGTGTGTACATATATATATATATACATATACATTACATTATATAACAAATATATATTTAATTGTACTTGAAAATGTATTAACCCACTTTGAAATGTGCACGTATAGGACTAGATACAGGAGGAGTTGACCAATAATCAATCAGGAGATCCGTCAGATGAACCTACTTCAGAGGATGGTTTCCAGGGCCCACCTATACCCGACATGTCTGAACTGTACTTGAAGAAGGTCGGCAGGTCTCATGGACGTGTTAGGGGCCTTGGACAAGTAGGCAAGAACAGACGGGTCTCCTCCGGTCCTGGCGAGACGTCAAGTGGTACGGCTTATGGACGATTCACCCAGGCCGACATTGGCCATGCTATTGCTGAAGAACGGAGAGTCAATGAGGAGAGAGAGCAACACTTACTCATACAAATGCAGCAGCAGGAGGAGCGCTTACTCAAGCATTTTGAGGAGAAGATGGTAGTGATGATGAGACGGATGGGTGGGATGGGTCAGATGGGTGGGGCGCCGAGGCCGTCGGGGGCGTCGCACAACGTTCATGATCGTAGCCAGGTTGAGGATCGGGATGATACTGAGGATGATGGTGGTGATGATGAGGAGTGATACATTTTTATATTACTTTGTTATGTGTGATGTTATTATATTACATTGACGTTGAGGATTGATTTTTATTTTAATGTTGTGTGTGATGTTATTTTAATTGACGTGAACATGCTAATTATGATTATAATTAATGTTGTTTGTGATGTTATTTAAATTGAAAATGAATTAGAGAATAATTTTATAATAGATGAAAATATTTTTAATTAAATGGATAAGTGAATTCATATTTTTAAATGGATAAGTGAAAATAATTATATATATTTAATGTTGTGAATTGAAAATTAGAATGAATTTAAATGATGTGATTAGAATAAATTTAAATGTATAAGTGAAAACAATTATATTCAATGTTGTATGTAATTATAATGTTGTGAAATTAAAAAATAGAATGAATTTAAATGTTGTAAATTGAGGATTAGAATAAATTTAAATAGTGTGAATTGATACCATAATTAAATTATTTAATTTGAAAAACATAATTTAGTTAATTTGAAAAACATAATTTAAATTAGAAATAATTATGATATGCTTTGATAAATAATTTAATAAGCAACAATTAAAGTTAGAATGGATTGAATTAAAGAATTAAAAACTAAAATTAAATTGAATATATATTAATTGCATTCACAACATGTCGACTAAAGCTCCTAGCCTAAACGACACACAGGGGGCGCCCAAAAGCCTTCGAGACCGTGAGGTCCCGAGTTCGAACCCCGCAAACAGCAAAATTCGCGAAAAATGGGTGGCCCAGCGGTTCGGGGTGGGTGTTGGTGGCCTCGATACCTGGGTTCGAAACCCAGGTTCGCCTTTTTAAAATGTTAATAAAAAGGCGACGGCAAAAAGGCAACGGTAGTGGGCCCAATGCCAAAAGGAGACGGCAGTGGGCCCCGATGCCATTTGGTAACGACAGTGGGCCCCGATGCAATTTGGTAACGGCAGTGGGCCCGTTGCCAAAAGGTAACGGCCACCTGCCGTTGCCAAAAGGCAACGGTTTTCCCCAAATCCGATGCCATTCAAATAGCATCGAGCATATTGGCATCGGCACACATCCGTTGCCTTTGTCGTTGCCTTCATCATTAGTGAGGGCAGATCCGTTGCCTTCCCCGTCCCCATTTCATCATTATTTTGTGGTGATGTGGCAATGTGAATGTTATTTGCTAAGTTGCAATTACTTGGTTATTTGCTACGAACTGAACCCAAAGCACTTTGGGTAAAAGTTATTGATTCAAAATATAATTTGTATTCAGCAGGTGCCCCAGATAATTCGGCGAACAGAAATATGGCTTCAACTTGGTGGAACATGTTGTATGATATGTTTCTCTCCAACGCAGCCAATCCATGGTTCAACAACAACATGCTCAGAATTTTGGGGAATGGTGAAAGGTCATATTTGTGGCACGATCGATGGTCGGACGAACCAGCACTAAAAGAGCGATTTCCGAGACTCTTCACAATCAGCGACAACAAGGACGCACGCATCAGCGAGGCTGGAGAATGGACGAATGGCAAATGGAACTGGAACATTCAATGGAGAAGAACGTTGTTCTCATGGGAAGAAATTCTCGCCGAGCAGCTCCATGGGGCGCTGGAACATACCAACTTGCAAGAATCGTCCCTGGACACTTGGAGATGGAAACTCACTGGCGATGGAAGATACAGCACTAAATCTGCCTATGGAGGACAAGAAATATCAGCACAATCACAGCAACTTCGGGAGGATGCGCAGGATGCCCTTAGATTAATTTGGAATAAAACGACCCCTTCAAAATACTCGGGGCTAGCTTGGAAGGTGATAAGAGGGAGGATTGCCACTCGGAATGAATTGGTCAAACGGAATATTCTGAACAATAGCAGCGATACTTCTTGTGCCTTATGTGGCGCTGTCGAGGAAAATATTCACCATTTGTTCTTCGGCTGCGAAGTGTCCAACAAAATCTGGAGGCTGCACTCCACCTGGCTCAGCAACAACTCACCATTGCAGGTCACCACAGCAGCACACTTCCACCAGTTCTGCGGCTCACTCGGACCTAAGCGTAAAAAATTTATTTTGGAATGTATATGGTGTTTGACAGTGTGGTATATTTGGAATGCTAGAAATAGGAAAGTCTTTGCAAATGAGGAGCCAAAACCGGAGAAGATGTTCGACGAAATTAGGGCCAAGGCTTGGAGTATCTTCTATCTTCAAAGAGAATGCCCCCCCTCTGCTTCCTTCCATGATTGGTGTGCTAATCCAAGAGCCATCTGCGAATAGGACCTTATAGAGACTAAATTGAATTGGTGGCCCTTGAACTTTATTCATTATCTGTAACATGTAACTGTTTTTGAGTACCTCTGGTACTCCAGTCTATCAATAATATCCCTTTTCCTTGCAAAAAAAAAAAAAAACTTGGTTATTTATTTTTAGCATTAACTATTGAATGACTTAATCCCACTGAGTGTGCTTGCATGCTCACCATTGCTCACCCCCCAATAGTTTACAATTTCAGGTTGAAGTGTTGGACGGCGAGGAGTGGTGATGGGAGACGATGATCTATTTAAGAATAAAAGACTATTTGCACGCATGTTTATTAAATTGAATTATGATTATTTTTATGGATATTTGGTTGATGAGTTAGTTATGAAATTCTTTATTTTATTTTCCGCTGCAATACTTAAAGTGATTTTAAATATAATAGTCCCTTAATGTTATCGTTATAATTTTAAGATTTCAATTTTTGGCACGTTAAAATTAGTTATTTTAACTACTTTTTGAAAGGTCAATAATTTTAAATTTGGGGCGTGACAGAGTGGTATCAGAGCGGGTCTACGTTCTTGTAGACTTGCAAATTAAATTATATCTTTTGAGTTGAGTAAGTTAAAAATATGTTTATGAACAAATAAATTCTAGAAAAAATGTTATGTCGACCATCACCGCCTCATTGCTCCAACTCCACAAGGTAAATACATGTTATTATAATTTCATATTTTAATTCATCATGCGATATTTTCATGCTATTGTGTTACATTGTTCAATGCTAATGTTTATAATATGCTATATGTCTATGTTGCTATGTTATGTCACGATTATAACGCTAAATTTCGAAGACGAAATTTTATTAAGTGGGGTAGAATGTAATACCCCAAAATTTTATAATAATATTAAAATTAATCCAATACATAATTTATTATGTAAGAAGAAAAGTATACTATAATATATGTACATAGATATATATGCCTGCGTACATGTATATTTAAAACTATAAATTGTATTAAATATTTTGAATATTTCTCTTAAGCGTTTCATTCAGGTTGGCCACCCATTTTCCATCATGCGTTTTATTTATTAAAATTAATTAATTTTAGTAATGATTATTGTAACATTCACACGTAATTAATCTCATGTAAATTTGTGCTTTCCTCTCTACTATTTAAATCCTTCCCAAATGTTTAAAGCTCATGAGTAAAACAAGTAAATGTATTCTATCACAATTTGTTTATTTATGCGATCTACTTATGTTGTTTTCACTTGCAAGAACAATCGAGATATAAGATGCATTTTTAATCGCTTTAATCTCTACGGTGGTTTGTAGAGCTCTATTGCAATGTTATTCTCTATTTAATGTTTTAGATAAATGTTTGAGTTAATTGTTTACTATGTGAATCCATTTCTATTGTTATTCGATTGGCAAGGTATAGTATATATTGGCAAAGTTTGTATATATTGACAAAGTTTGTATATTGGCAAAGTATATATTGGCAAAGTTTGTATATATTGACAAAGTTTGTATATATTGGCAAAGTTTGTATATTGGCAAAGTTTGTGGCAAAATATATATTGGCAAAGTTTGTATATTGGCAAAGTTTGTATATATTGGCATAGTTTGTGGCAAAGTTTGTTAACTTTTGGTAGGGTTACAATGACAAGGTTGACAAAGTATCAATGGCAATGTATATGTGGCAATGTGAATGTTATTTGCTAAGTTGCAATTACTTGGTTATTTATTTTTAGCATTAACTATTGAATGACTTAATCCTTTAATCCCATTGAGTGTGCTTGCATGCTCACCCCCAACAGTTTACAATTTCAGGTTGAAGAGTTGGATGGCGAGGAGTGGTGATGGGAGACGATGATCTATTTAAGAATAAAAGACTATTTACATGCATGTTTATTAAATTGAATTATGATTATTTTTATGGATATTTGGTTGATGAGTTAGTTATGAAATTCTTTATTTTATTTTCCGCTACAATACTTAAAGTGATTTTTAAATTGAATTATGATTATTTTTATGGATATTTGGTTGATGAGTTAGTTATGAAATTCTTTATTTTATTTTCCGCTGCAATACTCAAAGTGATTTTAAATATAATAGTCGTTGCGTCCCTTAATGTTATCGTTATAATTTTAAGATTTCAATTTTTGACACGTTAAAATTAGTTATTTTAACTACTTTTTGAAAGGTCAATAATTTTAATTTTGGGGCGTGACAGTAACATTCTATCCCACCAACTCCCACGTCTCCTAATAAAATCTTGCATTGAAACCATCAGGCCCTGGCGCTTTGTTCGGGTGCATCTCAAAAACCGCTTCTTTAACTTCACCAATGGTAAAGTCCAATTCAGGAATGTATTCATATTAGGAGTAACAACCAAGCTCGTATGGTTCGTGATCGCCTCCACCTGTGATTTTGATGGTTGTGAGGATGTATAGAGTTTACAAAAAGTCGAGGATAGCAAATGAGACATATCATCTAATGTGGATCTCCATATACCCTCCGCATTTTGTAGACTCATCATTGCATTCATTTTTCTTCGTTATGTAGCTCTTCTGTGGAAATATGTAGTATTCCTATCCCCACTCTTCATCCAATTAACCCTCGATCGTTGATGCCACATTTCTTCCCATTGAGAAAAAAGATTTTCCAATTCCTTCTCCAATTCCATACTATCATCTTTTCTGGACACGAGATCATCACAATTATCCATCCATCGAAGTCGTTGTCAAGTTTTGAATGCGGGCATCAACGTTATCAATACATGATGAAGCCCACCTCTTCAGATGCACACCCATCAGTCGCAACCGATCAGGCAGCCTCATATCTGCCTTATTACCCCTCCAACCAGTCTGAATTGACTCTTTAAAGAGAGGACTCTTGTATCCATGCGTTCTCAAATCTAAAAAATAATTTATCACACCTTTTCCATCACACGCGTGTCAAGCGGATTTGCAACGAAATTACTCGGTGATCCGAGCCAATTCCAATGTAGGTTTTCAATAAGAAATGAGTCAAAAAGTTGAATCCATTCTGATGTAGCAACAAAATGATCAAGTCTTTCCTTGATATGATAAGGGTGTCTCCTTTTATTAGTCCATGTGAACAGTGGTCCGTTGCACCCCAAATCATGTAATCCTAAATCATTAAGTGTTGATCTAAAAAAAATTGTATTCTGTTTAGTATGTTCATTCATCAAACCTCCACATTTTTTATGACAAGAAAGGATTTGATTAAAATCCCATCTAACCAACCAAGCCTTCTACACATCATGTGTATCTTTAATTCTTCTAGGTAACTCAAATGATTGATTTCTTTGATTGTGATAAGGGCTTCCTTGAAAGCCAGTAAAATACCATTTCAATCCATTCCAAGAAATAAGAGCATCAATATAGCCGAAAGAAAATGATTTCACACAAACTTCCACATCATTAGTAGCAAAAAGGATAAGGCATCCCTTTGTTCCCATAGCATCAACAACAAAACAAAAATTACAGTTGAGCAAAGCTTTCCAAGACTAGACAATCCTAGAAGACAATTTGGATTCTAAAACAAATAACAAATGTTGTGGAAGGTGCCAAAATCAGAGTCGGTTGTTCGGCGCAGAAAATAGACAACGAACCAAAAATGCAAATTAACTACAGAAAATAAATACGCAATAACACCAAGAATTTTTACGTGGAAAACCCCTTCACAAGAGGGTAAAAACCACGAGACCCCGTCCAGTAAAATACTCCACTATATCAAATGGGAATTATAAAGTTTCCTTCTCCATTACAAATAGAGGAATCAACACCAATAGCACCAAACTATCCTCAAGAATACTATTCTAGGAACACACAACAAATATAGAAAGAGAGCAAACTAAAATAGTACAATGAGAATGAAATCATCAATTTCTCTTTGTACCTCTTGGAGAAGATTTATGAAAATCTACTCCAACCAAAGTGAAGAGCACGTCGCCACGAACTCCCCCTTGAAATTTGAGACAAAACGGTGAAGAAACGAGTTCCCAAAAGACAAACCCTTCTTCTTTCTCTCTGTTTTTCTTTTTCTTGGCTACTGTAATGGAAAAGCACGGCTACTGCCCTCTAACCAAAAAACTATTCAATTGGGCCAAAACAATTATTATGATATTTGATGGGCTTCTTTTAATTCTTGGCCCAACGATTATTGGGCAAGCCCAACAATCTCCCCCTCCCAATATAGTTGGCCACATACGTCACTTCTACCTCAAGCTCATGCCAGCCAATTCGGCACACAAATCATGCTTCTCACGAGTAACCACCTTAGTCTTCATATCCGCAGGATTTTTGTTGGTGTGAATTTTCTCAAGCTTCATAAGTTGTTTCTCCAATACCATTCTAATCCAACGGTGCCTCACATCAACATGCTTCGTTCGAGCATGATACATGGAATTTTTGCTCAAGTCAATAGCACTTTGACTATCACAAAAAACCATGTACTCCTCTTGCTTCAAACTCAATTCCTGGAGAAATCTCTTCATCCACATCATCTCTTTTCCAGCTTCGTTCGCTGCAATGTACTCTGCCTCAGTGGTGGATAAGGTAACACACTTTTGTAACTTTGATTGCCATGAGACAGCTCCCCCTGCGAATGTAAACAAGTAGCCTAAAGTGGATTTCCTCCCATCGAGATCACCTGCCATGTCTGAATTTGTGTATCCCATAAGAGTCGGCTTCGAAATTCCAAAACTCAAGCATGATTTTGAAGTTCCTCTCAAGTATTTGAATATCCACTTTACGGCCTCCCAGTGATCTTTTCATGGATTGGAAAGAAATCTGCTCACCAAGCTAACAGCTTGAGCAATATCTGGTCGTGTACACACCATGGTGTACATCAAAGAACTAACTGCAGAGGAATAAGGAATTGTTGCCATCTCTTCTCTCTACTCTCGAGTCGTGGGACAAGACTTCTTACTTAACTTGAAGTGCTTAGCAAGTGGCGTGGACACAGGCTTAGCGTGTTTCATGTTGAACCTCTCAAGTACTTTCTCAATGTACTTTTCTTGTGACAGCCACAATTTTCCAACCTTTCCGTCACGAATAATCTCCATGCCAAAAATTTGTTTTGCTGAGCCTAAATCCTTCATGTCAAAGGATTTGGACAGCTCCCCCTTCAACTTGCTAATCGACACAATATCCTTTCCCACAATTAACATATCATCAACATAAAGCAACAAAATAATGAAGTTACTGTAACACCCCCAAAATCCCGATGGGCGCTACAGTTTGAAATGGCACTTTTTGACTTAAATAAATTCAAACGGAAGACTTTTCAATAAAAGATACACGAGTTTTTTTTTTAAAGGATAACCGTGCTTGTGCCTAACTCGTGTGTCACCCACATTTCTAAGCTAAACGTGTACTTGACTAAAACATTATAAAATTCAAAGATCATTATATAGGTGGTGTAATGTCTAAAATACTTTAACAATAGAAGATACTACAATTTGTAATAAGGTTGTCACACATGAAAATTAACCTTAAGATAGTAGATAGACAAAACATCCTAGTAGTTTCAAATTAGTTCGATCAGTTGACCCAGTAGTTCATACTTAATTACGGAATTAAACTTAAGGATAACATGAGACTTAATAATATTAAATACGTTTCTTACGTAAAACTTAAAACTTTAGGAGAACGTTTATTAAAGCTTGCCCAGTCAGTCACACGTCCTCCTCGTCGTCTACGAAACCTGAAATGATTTAAAGTAGCATCATGAGTCTTCTCCCGGAGGAGAAGCCCAGTGGGATAACATTTACTATGCATGCACATTAAAAAGGCTAATTAATATGTCAATCGAGTACACGCCGAGTCCCATGAACCTGACTCACTTCACACAGAACATGGTCTGAAGACTTATCTGTTGCTCATACAGAGCATAATCCGTAGACTTGCTTATTTCACACAGAGCATAGTCCGTAAGCTTGATTATTTCACACAGAGCATAGTCCGTAGACTTGCGAGTATTTCACACAGAGCATAGTCCGTAGACTTGCGAGCAAAGTTCGTCAACTTGCTAATTCACACAGAGCATAGTTCGTAAACTTGCTAATTCACACAGAGCATAATCTGAAGATCTGTCTGCTCGTATTCACACATAAATTAGTCTAAATAATGCAAATGTAAATAAATTTTACCCACTTTTGTCATTCGGTGATAGCGGGCTAGCTTCCTGAGGATCCGACTGACTTGCACTGCACTCGACACATTTACTTAACTTTTAGGTTTAAAGTATATATATATATATATATATATATATATATATATATATATATATATATATCTTCTTGTACATATATCTATATAGGTGACACTATCAAATTATCAATAAGTTTAGAACATCTTTATTTAAGTTTCGTCACATATCAAATGATTAACTTTTAGGTTTAAAGTATATATATATATATATATATATATATATATTCATATATCTTCTTGTACATATATCTATATAGGTGACACTATCAAATTATCAATAAGTTTAGAACATCTCTATTTAAGTTTCGTTACATATCAAATGGTCAAACCTAGTTATGAAGCTAGTTGGAATCACATGAAAATACACATTGGAGAAGATAATTAAATTAATCTTAAGCACCTTTAAAGTGTATTATAAAAATGTTTCAATCATACGTATAAGTCCAATTTATTTATTCTGGAAAAATATTAAATTTTCAATAAACAATTTATTCACAAAATTCTGTTAAACTCATTAAAAATCTAAAAAGATAGCATGTAGTAAATTATTTATCATAAATCATAGAAAATCTTAAAATTCATAATTTTTGTACAGTAGACTCCAAACATACAGTGGTGCACATAATAAAATTTTCATTTAAAAATAACTTATAGAATATTACTTATAAATTTTGTAAGACCATTGAAAAACAAGACCGAAATAGACTGTGACAAGAGATTTTCTAGAATTTGTTAAAACTTTTTTGTTTCTTATAAAAATGTAAGGTCAAAACCTACACAACTATAAATAAAGGCCAGTAGCAATATCTATAAAAACATTTCATTTTAATATTATCCATTGTTATTTAATCTTGTATTTCTTTTGAACATCAAAACAGTTTAATTTTATAAAGAACAAACACTGTTGGTTAGAAAAATCATTAAAAATATAATATAAATCCAAATGTATCTAGGTAGAATTCTTATGAAAGCCAACACACAATAAGTTAACATAGTCGAAAATTAGCTCAAAAAGCGAGCTGTGTGAGGGAATTTTTGTAATCTCAATCCAGGGCAGTTTTTCACCTCTGTACAGTGCCTCAAAGGAAAATCATATAAAATTGAAAACACTTCAAATATTTTTGGCATTTTAACAACGTATCCCAGGTTTCAATTACCCAATGTGGTAAAATGGTTTGAGCTAAAACATTGGAGAAAGGGTTGTACTCTTTTTAAAATTAACATGCAATAACAAAAAAAAAAAAAATTCAGTTACCACAATACACATATATATTTGCCTCAAAACACTTCTCAACCTATTTTAAAAACATTCGTGACCTCAAACGGATATCCCAATACCATAAGAAAAGAAAAGGTGTTCATCAAGAAAAATGGACTCAAATCATACGTGCAATGACAAATCTCACCTGCAATCCAATAATAATAAGCCTCAATGAGTCACACCGTATTCAAATCTCACAAGTTTAACAAGAAATCAACACAAAACTCAACCACGACATTCTTATACTTCAAATAGAAATGACTCAGTAACCACAAAACACAAGAACCATCGGAAAATAACAAAATCTAGGATGCATATATTGCTTAAAGAAAAAAAAAATTATTTCTTTACAACTGTTTTTTTTTAAAGAAATGATGGTAGAAATAGAAGGTTCTTCAACTTTGAATGGCGTTGATTGGGGCTTGTGCAGTGAAAGTTTGAGGAGAAAAGGGCTTTGAGAGGAAAGGGATGAAAGAAGGAAAGGGGTCGGAGAGAAAAGAATTTTGAGAGAGAGAAGAGACAAGTGAAGTGCAATGGAGTGAATGAGTTTTGGTTAAATTTTAATTTAAAAGAATATAAGCATTCAAAATTTAATTTAACATTATTTTATTATTATTATTAATAAACACTTTTTATTTATCTTTTATATTAATAATTTACAGGATAAATTATTTAATATTTAATTCTATTATAGTTTATTTCATTTTAAACTTATCTCATCGTCTTATTAAATTTTGTCGAGTGAGTTACAATGGAGTCTGATCTCCTCAATGAGCTATCCTGCAAACTTTGTACAATTTATTGAAAACATTAGTTCATAAATTACATAAAATCATATATCTTTAAGACATCAAATAAATTTGTCATTTAATATTTAAAAGAGATATTTTAATTTCTAAAAATCATGAAATGCAAAAATTTGGATTTTAAAATCGGGGTGTTACAGCTCTCCCCACCTTTTTAAAAAATTTCGTCCCCGAAAATTAGGCATGTGCGAAAAATTTTGGGTACTTGATTAAAATTTCTCCCTCGCGCTCCCAAGTCGCCTCTTCTTCCCCGTGCCTATTCCACTGAACTAAGACTAAGGGTATATCTCTATTCCTCAAGGTTTTAACCTTTCTGCCGAGGATGCTTATGGGTCGTTCTTCGTATGTAAGATCCTCGTTGACTTCTAAACTTTCGAGTTCAATGTGGTGAGTTGGGTCTGAGACGTATCTCCGAAGCATTGACACATGGAAGACATCGTGAATTTTTTATAACTCTGGGGTCAAGGCGAGTCGATAAGCTACGTCTCCAACTCGCTCCAATATTTCGAATGGTCCAACGTATCTTGGTCTCAACTTCCCCTTCTTTCCAAACCGAACTATCCCCTTAATGGGAGAAACTTTCAGAAATACCTTTTCACCCTTTTTGAACTGCAAGTCCTTTGTTCGCGAGTCTGCATAAGACTTTTGGCGATTTTGGGCAACCTTGATTCTCTCCCGAATCCTTTTGATTGCCTCCACAGACCTCTCCACTAATTCTGGGCCCAAAATTTGTCTCACTCCAACTTCGTCCCAGTGGATGGGCGTTCTGCATCTCCGTCCATAGAGTGCTTCGTATGGTGCCATTCCAATGGAGGATTGATAGCTATTATTATACGCGAATTCTACTAAGGACAAGTAATCTTCCCAGTTTCCTCCAAAGTCCAATGTACATGCCCTCAGAAGATCTCCTAGAATTCGGTTCGTTCTCTCGGTTTGCCCGTCTGTCTGTGGATGAAAAACAGTGTTGAAATTCAGCTTAGTTCCCATAGCTGATTGCAAACTCCTCCAAAATTTTAACGTAAACCGTGGATCACGGTCGGATACAATCGACGTCGGTACTCCATGTAGCCGTACCACTCCATCAACGTACAATTTAGCCAATAGATCCATTGAATAATTCATTTTGACTGGTATGAATCGAGCTACTTTGGTCAACCTATCGACAACTACCCACACAGCCTCATGTTGTTTAAGGCTTCTTGGTAAGCATGTCACAAAATCCATTGTCACATGTTCCCATTTCCACTCTGGGATTTCTAATATTTTCAACAGTCCAGCTGGTCGCTGATGATCTGGTTTAATTCTCTGACAAGTGAGACATCATTTGACAAACTGCGAGATCGACCGTTTCATGCCCCTCCACCAAGTTGCTCCTAAGGTCTCTATACATCTTTGTTTCACCAGGATGTGCGGTATATGGTGTATTGTGAGCTTCCCTCATAATCTCGTCTCGCAATTCCTCCTTATTTGGTATGCAGATTCTTCCTCTGAACACTAACGCTCCATCGGGGGCTATCGTAAAGTCCTTGGTCAAGTTCTCCTTGACCTTTTTGCTCATTTGTTGGAGAAACCGATCGCTATTTTGTGCTTCTATTATTCGTTCTCTCAATATTGGTTGGACTGACATGGTGGCTAACATCGAAGTTTTATGGTTTGGTTTGACGATGGTTAATCCCATTCGGTCAAATTCTCCGATCAGATGGTCCTGTTGGGTGAGTAATAACGCTAAGTGTCCATCTCCTTTCCTACTAAGCGCATCAGCTACCACATTTGCCTTACCTGGGTGGTGGAGGATGTTACAATCATAATCTTTTACCAATTCTAGCCACCTTCGTTGGCGCGTGTTCAACTCTTTCTGTGTGAAGAAATATTTCAGACTTTTGTGATCTGTATAGATTTCACACTTTCCACCATACAAATAATGTCTCCAGATTTTTAGTGCATGAACAACTGCGGCCAACTCTAAGTCATGTGTTGGATAGTTCTGCTCGTGAACCTTCAAATGTCGTGATCCGTATGCTATGACTTTTCCATGCTGCATTAGAACGCACCCTAGTCCCGACTTGGAGGCGTCTGTGTAGATTACAAACCCTTTTGATCCATCCGGGACTGCTAAAACTGGTGCAGTCGTAAGCTTCTATTTTAACTCCTGGAAGCTGACTTCACATTCTGGCGTCCACTTGAACTTTTCACTCTTCTTTGTGAGATGCGTGAGTCGTTTTGCGATACGTGAAAAGTTCTGTATGAATCTTCGATAGTACCCAGCCAAGCCAAGAAAACTGCGAACCTCATTTGCATTGGTTGGTACCTTCCAATTCAAAACTGCCTCAACTTTCGTGGGATCCACTTCTATCCCTTGAGCCGTGATTACATGTCCAAGAAAGGCCACTTTATTGATGTAACGCCCCGAATCCGGAATGCAGCCCTTGAGGCTCTAACACTCTAAATTCGAGTCGCCACTTAGTTACCGAAAATCCGAACCTAAAAATTTCTTTTAAAAATACAATAACACAAGCAATATAATAAGAGTTTTGCAGCGGAAATAATTAAAGACAAATATAAGTTGCAATAAAATCAGTGTGGGCCCATTTATTAAAACTTAGAACATGATAAGTAGCAGCCGTTTTAAATTAGCATACATATGATTATCGAGTAACTTTAGGAAAGTTATCACTTGGCATAAGAATAACATCGTCCATCATAAGACATTTCATTTATTATAACATGGCTTAAATATATGTAATATTATAGCATATATCTTAATGTGGGGAAACTCTGTGTCATCCCTGCTGCAACGCTGGCCCCTCTCGATCATAACCTGAAAATATTAGTTTTGGGGTGTGAGATAAAAATCTCAGTGGATATCCTATACGCTGCTATACAGATTGGCAGTACGCCAAAAATAGTTTATCTTAACATTTTATCGTAAATTATTCCTTATTATTTTGTGTAGTGAATTTATCGTTCACTGAGGATTCATAATATATTCTTATTCATAACCATAGATCATACTTGCCATAAATCATCATATATCATACTTATCATAAATCATCATTATCATCATATCATATATCATGTAACATCATTATCATATATCATATGGGACACTGGTAGCGACTCTACCACATGCTACCCCCTAAACGCTTCCACCTCCTTCTAGGACACTGATAGCGACTCTATCACATGCTACCCCCATAAACACTTTCCCGCCTCCTCCGTGAAACACATATTGGGACACTGATAGCGACTCTATCACATGCTACCCCCATAAACACTTTCCCGCCACCTCCGTGAAATCGTAATTTATGTATCACACATATAATATATATTATAATTATTATTGCATTCTTGTGTTCTTAGTTATATGTTGATGTTTGTTTTGTTTAGTTCAGTTCAGAATACACCAACAGTCCATATAACATTTACATCGGCAATACAGTAGTGACACCCACCTGGTTAACTTTTAAGAAAAGCTACAAACTTCTTGAATGATTTTAGCAAGCGTAACACAGAAGAGGCCGTCCGAGCTCCGATTGGGCCACACTTCACCTAGCACGTTTTCTTGAATATTTAATTGTTTATCAGAACTCTTGTTTCTTAATTTACTTAACAATTTTCCTTCCTGAGTAAATCCTATAATCACATGATAAGTAATATCAAAATAATAAATTCAAACAAATACATTTTAACATTTATTAATTGGCATGCTTCAACAAATAATAACAAATTATGGAGCAATACATATATAATTTAAACACATGCTTCATTTAATAATTTAAAAGAAGCAAAATATAAAATAAGATAACTAACTCGAGTTTATATAGATATTTGAATTAAATGACTTTTGTAAAATCAACAACATTTTGAAAACCTTAATATTTGTTAATTTGCATATACTCAAAAATGGCACTAAAACTCAAATAATAAATAATGTATTATAATAGTCGTAATAAAAATAATACTAACACGCGTTTAATTTAAACATGTTCCTCACTTAACAATCACATACGAGAAACTTATAAAACAATGCAATTAAAGTAGGTTATAATTTAATTTTATTTAAAACATTATTCTTATTTCATTAGCACAAATAATGATAGTGATAATAAATTAATATATTAACATTGTATTTACACTTGACACACAAATAATCCACAAATCAAAAAGCATCCATTCGGCACATATATTATGAAATACACAATTAATTAAAGTTACTTATAACAACAAATAGAAACGTCAGTTAAGATAGATAGAGTTCTAGTTTTGCATTTTGTATTGTCCCTACGATCTAGTATCGTTGTTTGCAGAAAATTTGTTTAACTATAAAGTAGACGTTTAGATCTTTAAGAAACATTTTAATAATATGTTTTAAAAAGATTTAACATATGCCGAATATTTTTTATGGATTGGGTACGATTACGCCTGTTTCAGTTTTGATCCTTTTTACTCGGAAATTTAAAATAAAATAGCTACAGCTGTTTAATTCCAACAAAATTTGTTTCCATAGCCTTTCAATATATTTCTATCAACGTAGATATTTTTCCAGAATTTAATTGTGGCTACGAAGATAATATTTTGAAATTTTGCAAAATTGGACATCCTTTAAAACTGTGAATTTTTGCATATGTTCGTCAATCATTTCTCGTCAAACGACTAATTCAATTAACATGAAATCTTGGGGTAAATAAACTATACTATATCACGTTTATTGACAAGAAAAGGGTTTGTGAAAAACGCATCTCGAAGTCGAGTTAAAATGACTCCGAAGTTTTGAACTTGAAATGATGCTCTGTTTTTTCCAGATTTTTTCCAGCATACTGCCCAATTTTCAAAATCGAATATCTCTCATTATACCTTATCAATTCGTGTCATTTTTTGTATTTAGACTCTCCACTGTACGAAGATTATTCCCTCTTTGGTTTTATGTCAAAATCATTTTTCTATTGAAAGATATGCACTCCCAAAGTCACTGCATTCAACACAAAATTCCAGCTTGTATTGTAAACTTTGAAAAATCATTTTATACACTTAAATCACGTTGTCAACCAATAAAACACACCTAAAGTATAACATGCATATTATAAAATATATATATCACAAGTTCCACAAGATTTGAGTACCGAGAATCATAAACGGAAATCGAAATTCACACAAATAGCATATAAATGTTTGTGTGTTAAAACCTGTGTAGTTTTCTCGATTTAGGCATTGATATTGATTCGAATTCATGTGGGAGCCTGGATGATCGATCAAGGATGAAGTTGGCTCGATTTTTCCAAGGATTGAGCAAGATCATTGAAGAACAAGTTATCAAAATGGAACCTGGAAATAAAGGGCAGCAGCAAATTAAGAGAAAGGAGGCGGTGTTCTTCATTTTCCTTGGATCGTATGGACTGTTCTTCAACGAAACGAACCAGAATCGTCTCGGATGCGTTAACGGCTCTCGAAGGCTGCTATTAAGTGGAAGAATCAACTTGCTTCCTATTGAAGAGGAAGAAGTCGATCAAAAGGTGGAGAAGGGGAAGACAAATAGAGTTGTTCTTCATCTTTGTTGATTAATTCTTGGAGTTTGATTGAGTAGGGAAAATTGCAGGGGTTGGACTTGTTTTTCTGAAGAGTTGAATGTAGAAGAAGCTTGGAGTGATATTGATATATATAGAAGAAGGCATAAGTGTATAATGGCCGACTCAAATGGTTAAAGGGTGATGTGGATCAAAAGTGACCACATGATACTTGTGGTTGAAAAATTAAAGTTGTAGATATTTATTTACCACGGTATTCGTTAGTACTCGGTATTTACTACAAAGTCGTTACTTATTTTTGTGTTAGTTTTTCGCGGAAAATTACACGAGAGCTATAAATATTTATTTAGGATTTATGGCGATAAAATCGTCGCACTTTGAGATAAAAATTATTTAATTATAAATTCGACTTACGACTACTTATATTATTTTAGTTTTAAATTCCAATATTAACTTAATAGAGAATTTATCAGAAAGAGTCCTAATATAAAATAAAATCAGATAAGACAAACATTATATCACAAAGACAAGAAAAACATGGCAACCAAGTAAATGAAATTTTCATAATTATAAATTTTCAATGTATCAAATATTATATCAATGATCAAGCAAGTAAATGAATCGGACCTCTATATTTTATATTAAGATTGAAATGGCGAGGCAATTACTATTTATTAAAATGCATATTACACCTCGTTAAGTTGTTTATCACATAAGCTTTTGATAAAATGATTTGTAAGGGTATTAATTAGATTTATTTCATTTCGACACTTATTAAATATTCATCAAACCTTATACTTCTTTTATTTCTTTATTAAGTGCTAGGAGTGTTGCCCGACCAGAATGCTCGCCCGTCTTCCTGAAAATCAAATCTTTTGGAAACAAATAACGACATTAATATAGTTGAAAACTCTTAAATAATTTATTCCTTTACTTCATATTAATTTTGGGACGGGGTGTTACAATTGAGCCAAAACTCACACTTGCTAAACTTAGCGTACAACTTCTTCTGTCGTAGAACTTCTAAGACTGCTTTAAGATGTTCCTCATGTTGTCTAGTATCCTTTGAGTAAATTAAAATGTCGTCAATGAACACGTTGACGAATTTCTCCAGGTATTCGTGGAAACACACGGTTCATCAAATCCATGAAGACTGCGGGCGCATTCGTAAGTCCGAATGGCATTACAGTGAACTCGTAATGACCATATGCAGTCTTTGGAATATCACTTTCCCTGACTTTAAGTTGGTGATACCCAGACGTGAGATCAATCTTGGATAATACGCTCGCATTTCTCAATTGATCGAAGAGATCTTCAATCCTAGGCAACGGGTACTTATTCTTTATGGCCAGTCGATTAAGTTCTCGGTAATCAATGCACATTCTCATAGTCCCGTCTTTCTTCTTTACGAAAAGGACTGGTGCTCCCCACGGCGAAGCACTGGGTTGGATAAACTTCTTATCCAATAGTTCCTCTAAATGTACCTTCAATTCTTGCAATTCCTGATCATAGTATTCCCTCTCGGTCCAGGTTGTAGCGCACCCTTCCGCTTAAGCTGGATCGGGATTTGTCGTTGTTCATTCTCCAACCCTAAACTCATTGACACAATTCTTTCTCTCTCAAAAACGTCTCTAAAGTGTGGGAGTCTCAATCCAGATACTATTCCTCCCACTTCTGGGCGTAGTCCTCCCTCAAACCTGCGTGCTTTACGATCGTCGGTGTCCACCAGATGTGGGGCATATCGGGAGAGAGTGAGAGAATTGAACTTACACTCGTATTCTGTAATAATATTGAACTATTGGTTCCATTATTTATTTATTTACTACGCTAGTAACAGTCTCGACACTCACTCTCATAACGCTCTCTACGTGCCTCATCACGATCTATCATAAGTTACCATTTCTAAGTCGGGTTTAATCGCACGATCTCGGGGGTTACATTTAAAACAATGCATGAAATTTTGAAGAAAAAACATTTGTGAATCAAAACAATGAATAATTTATCAATTAAAACATTTCATTAATCCTTGACTCATTTCGTATACATTTCCTTTGTCATAACTCTTAGCCATTCATTAATCATGAACATAAATCTCATTTTCTCGTAAATATTCATTTTCCATAAAACTTCTCATAAACTTTAAAAATAATATTAAACGGTTACCTTGAGGCGATTCGGATGTGCGCTGACTATGCACCTTTTATTCTTTCTCATTCTTAATCATCATATGATAAACTTTCATGTATGTTTATCATGCATATCACTTCATTGAAAATGTTTGACATAGAGTCCGAGGAGGAAAATCCCAACCTCGGCTCTGATACCACGCTGTAACGCCCCCAAAATCTCGGTGGGCGCTACGGTTTGAAATAGCACTTTTTGACTTAAATAAATTCAAACGGAAGACTTTTCAATAAAAGATACACGAGTTTTTTTTTTTTAAGGATAACTGTGTTTGTGCCTAACTCGTGTGTCACCCACATTTCTAAGCCAAACGTGTACTTGACTAAAACATTATAAAATTCAAAGATCATTATATAGGTGGTGTGATGTTTAAAATACTTTAACATTAGAAGATACGACAATTTGTAATAAGGTTATCACAGATGAAAATTAGCCTTAAGATAGTAGATAGACAAAACATCCAAATAGTTTCAAATTAGTTCGATCAGTTGACCCAGTAGATCATACTTAATTACGGAATTAAACTTAAGGATAACATGAGACTTAATAATACTAAATACGTTTCTTACGTAAAACTTAAAACTTTAGGAGAACGTTTATTAAAGCTTGCCCAGTCAATCACACGTCCTCCTCGTCTACGAAACCTGAAATTATTTAAAGTAGGATCATGAGTCTTCTCCCGGAGGAGAAGCCTAATGGGATAATATTTACTATGCATGCACATTATAAAGGCTAATTCATATGTCAATCGAGTACACACCGAGTCCCATGAACCCGACTCACTTCACACAAAACATGGTCCGAAGACTTATATGTTGCTCACACAGAGCATAATCCGTAGACTTTCTTATTTCACACAGAGCATAGTCCGTAGGCTTGCTTATTTTACACAGAGCATAGTCCGTAGACTTGCGAGCAAAGTTCGTCAACTTGTTAATTCACACAGAGCATAGTTCGTAAACTTGCTAATTCACACAGAGCATAATCCGAAGATCTGCCTGCTCGTATTCACACATAAATTAATCTAAATAATGCAAATGTAAATAAATTTTACCCACTTTTGTCGTTCGGTGATAGCGGGCTAGCCTCCTGAGGATCCGACTGACTTGCACTGCACTCGACACATTTACTTAACTTTTAGGTTTAAAGTATATATATATATATATATATATATATATATTCATATATTTTCTTCTACATATATCTATATAGGTGACACTATCAAATTATCAATAAGTTTAGAACATCTTTAGTTAAGTTTCGTCACATATCAAATGGTCAAACCTAGTTATGAAGCTAGTTGGAATCAGATAAAAATACACATTGGAGAAGATAATTAAATTAATCTTAAGCACCTTTAAAGTGTATTATAAAAATGTTTCAATCATACGTATAAGTTCAATTTGTTTATTAAGGAAAAATATTAAATTTTCAATAAACAATTTATTCACAAAATTCTGTTAAACTCATTACATACGTTTAAAAATCTAAAAAGACAGCCTGTAGTAAATTATTTATCATAAATCATAGAAAATCTTAAAATTCACAATTTTTGTACAGTAGACTCCAAACATACAGTGGTGCACATAACAAGATTTTCATTTAAAAATAACTTATAGAATATTACTTATAAATTTTGTAAGGCCATTGAAAAACAAGACCGAAATGGACTGTGACAAGAGATTTTCTAGAATTTGTTAAAACTTTTTTGTTTCTTATAAAAATGTAAGGCCAAAACCTACACAACTATAAAGGCAGGCCAGTAGCAATATCTATAAAAACATTTTATTTTAATATTATCCATTGTTATTTAATCTTGTATTTCTTTTGAACATCAAAACAGTTTACTTTTATAAAGAACAAACACTGTTTGTTAGAAAAATCATTAAAATTATAATATAAATCCAAAAGCTCCAAAAACGAAGCGTGAGGGAACTTTTGTAATCTCAACCCAGAAACAGGGCAATTTTTCACCTTTGTACAATGCCTCAAAGGAAAATCATATAAAATTGAAAACACTTCAAATATTTTTGGAATTTTAACGTATCCCAGGTTTCAATTACCTCAATGTGTTAAAATGGTTTGAGCTAAAACATTGGAGAAAGGGTTGTACTCTTTTTTAAATTAACATGTAATAACAAAAAAAAAATGGGTTTTCAGTTACCACAATACACATATATATTTGCCTCAAAACACTTCTCAACCTATTTTAAAAACATTTGTGACCTCAAACGGATATCCCAGTACCATAAGAAAAGAAAAGGTGTTTATCAAAAAAAATGGACTCATCACACATGCAATGACAAATCTCACATGCAATCCAATAATAAGCCTTAATGAGTCACACCGTATTCAAATCTCACAAGTTTAACAAGAAATCAACACAAAACTCAACCACCAGGACATTCTTATACTTCAAATAGAAATGACCCAGTAACCACAAAACACAACAACCATCGGAAAATAACAAAATCTAGGATGCATATGATATATCATACCTGGCTCTTCTTTCAGAAATGACGGTGGAAATAGAAGGTTCTTCAACTTTCAGGAATGGCGTTGATTGGGCTTGTGCAGTGAAAGTTTGAGGAGAAAAGGGTTTGAGAGGAAACAGATGAACGAAGGAAAGGGGTCGAAGAGAAAAGAGTTTTTAGAGAGAGAAGAGACAAGTGAAGTGAAATGGAGTGAATGAGGATGACCTTCGTATTCCGATGTTTTAAATAAGAATAAGGAGTTTTGGTTAAATTTTAATTTAAAAGAATATAAGCATTCAAAATTTAATTTAACATTATTTTATTATTATTATTAATAAACCCTTTTTATTTATCTTTTATATTAATAATTTACTGGATAAATTGTTTAATATTTAATTCTATTATAGTTTATTTCATTTTAAACTTATCGCATCGTCTTCTGGATAAATTATTTAATATTTAATTCTATTATAGTTTATTTCATTTTAAACTTATCTCATCGTCTTATTAAATTGTGTCGAGTGAGTTAAAATCGAGTACCTCCTCACTAAGCTATCCTACAAACTTTGTACAACTTATTGAAAACATTAGTTCATAAATTACATAAAATCATATATCTTTAAGACTTCAAATAAATTTGTCATTTAATATTTAAAAGAGATATTTTAATTTCTAAAAATCATGAAATGCAAAAATTTGGATTTTAAAAACGGGGTGTTACAGTTACCATCAGGGAAGTGTTTGACATAAACACAATGATCCGCCTCCGTTCTTTTATAACTTTGGCTAGCCATAAAAGAATCAAACTTCATGTACCACTGTCATGAAGCTTGCTTCAAGCCATACAAGCTCTTCCTCAATTTGTAGACCAAGTGCCCATTTCCCTTAACCTCAAAACCTTGTGGTTGATTCATGTATATGTTCTCCACTAACTCTTCATGTAAGAATGTTGTTCGAAAATAACTGCATAACTGATTATCTAAATTAGAATTTTGTAGACAATTGTCAGTGGGCAGCTACGCAACTCCCACTTTACATTATCCTTTTATTAATATTAATTTACATCTCCCACTCACACATGAAGTTTGAGTATTTCACTCACCTACTTCATTTGTATATCATCACATATCATCTTCTTCAAGTACGCAAATAAATCGTGTGACCCACGTGAATATGAGTTTTCCTCCCTATACACTTGTTAAGGATATATAGCAACTCAACCAGTTCTACTTAAAGAAATCAAAACTTGTAATACCCCAAAACTCTTAAAATTTTAACATTAATCGTCATATCTCTTTATCCCTCACAATCATAAGAGCATATTCGATCTTTATTTTATCTATGTGTACATAATCATGTTCTCAACATGATTGACCGATCGTAAACACAATAGAACACGTTAATAAATACATTCTTTCTTTTCATACAAATACTTCTAGACTCCCACTATAGTTGCTTTCTTATACATGTACCGCATGGCCGTGTATAGTAGTACTTCACAGATACTAGTAACATGTTAAAGTAGCAACACCAGAGTGGAGACTTAAAATATTGTCAAAAAGTCTTAAAGGTATCTCTAAAAGGTTTTAATAAACCTCAAGGCCTGAAACAATGATATTAAAGGGATTTTAACTCTAATTTTCGTATGGCCAATTTAGCACATGTGATATGAAACGCATGTTATGATGTTATATCTTCCATGGTGGAAGTGTATGTCATTTTAATTAAATTTTCATCATATAAATCAAAGTTCAAGTGTTTTATCTTAACACTTAACTTAGATCTCCTTCCCACTGTAGTGTAGGTAATCTACTGATTCAGCTTTATAACAAGACTAATAGACCGTGGTAAAATCTATTTTGATCATTTTATAATAATCTCATTTCTACACATACCTCGATGTCAGAAGTGATTGCTCGTATGAGAGAGTCAATCTTTAACTTGTAGACATACTATTATATGAAACGTCCTATAATTTACAATATAATAAGTTATATCAACAATAACATTTACTTCGTAATACATTAGATCCTACATAAACTTAAACCCTTTACGTAAGTGTCCCAGAAAAGCATCTCTAGGAATGGGTTTGGTAAAAGAATCGACTAACATTAAACGAGTAGAAACGTACTTTATTATCACTTTCTTCTCTATTATATCTCTAACAAAGTTGTACTTCGTAGCGATATGCTTGGTCTTTCCATGATATTTTAGATCTCTTGTGTAAGCAATCGCTGCTTGATTATCACAATGAACTGTTATAGCTCTCACTGGACTGCTTGTAGTTCCCAAATGTTTCATGAATCTCCTCAACCAAACTGCCTCTTGTACTGCTTGTAGTTCCCAAATGTTTCATGAATCTCCTCAGAAGTTGATTTACGTTCATCTAAATCACCACTCCAGTCTGCGTCTGTATACCCATTTAGTGTCATATTATTTCCTTGATAACAAAGACAATAATCCACAGTTTCCCTTAGATATCTGAAAATCCTCTTCACCGTTGTCCAGTGCCAGGATTAGACTGATACCTGCTGACCAGACCAACAGCATAACAGATGTCTGGACGAGTGAACATCACTACATACATCAGACTTCCGATTGCGTTATCGTATGGTACTTTGGACATTTCGTCATTTTCTTCTTGAGTCTTTGGACACATATCTCAGCATAATGATTCGCCTTTAACAACAGGAGTATCCACGGGCTTACATGTGTTCATTTTGAATCGTTCTAAAAGTTTCTTAATATATGTCTCCTCAGACAAACCAATTAACTTCTTTTTACGATATTTATGAATCTTAACACCGAGTATGTATTCTGCCTCAACCATGTCTTTCATTTCAAAATTTGAAGATAACCATTATTTAATGGTCACAAGATTTGATCTCATAGACTCTATTTCCTCTTTCATTGCTTTCTTCCATTTTCCTTTTGCTGGAAAAGATAGAGCTTCGTGTACGTTTTTAGGCTCTTCCTCGTCTATCAGAATTTCATCCCCGTTTTCTATAGAAACAAAGAAGGCGTGTCCTTCTATGTCATAATACATTTTCGGCACATGTTTCATAGAGCTTTTCCGAGATTGATTTTTATTAATCCATTTGATCTTCAACAGGTAACTGTCTATCAAGATCCACATTATTAGTCAAACCACTCCCACTTGGATTTGATGGACTGTGGTTCTCTTCAATCTCAAAAATTGGTTCAGCATTTTGAATACCTCCCCTACTTGGAAACTCATCTTCCAGAAAAATTACGTTACGTGATTCAATTTCAATCACACTTCCATCTCCATGATCTCCGATCGACACGTAACCCTTAGAATGTTAACAGTATCTTATGAAGATACACTTTTTCCCTCGCGGACCTAACTTTCCACACTGACTCGAAGAATCATGTACGAAAGCTGCAGACCCCCAAGTTCTAAGGTTACTTATATCGGGTTTTCTACCTGTTCAGAGTTTATATGGAGTTGAAGCAATTGACTTTGAAGGTACACGATTAAACACGTACATAGCTGTTAATAACGCATCTCCCCAAAAAGAAATCGGTAAGTTAGCTTGCGCCATCATGGATCTAACCATTTCCAACAACGTCCTATTTCTCATCTCATCAACACCGTTTTGTTGAGGAGTATAAGGAATTGTTAATTGTCGGATTATGCCCTTTTCATTACACAATTCTTTAAATTGATCAGATAAATATTCACGTCCTCTATCTATCGGTTTATAAAACCTTTACTATTTTGTCTTTTTATTCTCCACCTCGTTTAGGTAGCGTTTAAAGCAATCCAAAGCTTCAAACTTATGAGAAATTAAATAGACATAACCATAACGTGAAAAATCATCAATAAAAGTAATGAAATAGTAAGCTCCATGTCGTGCCCTTACATTTATAGGACCACATATATCGGAATGGATTAATTGCAATGGAAATTCAGCTCTAACAGCTTTTCCAAAGGGTTTCTTAGTCATTTTTCCAGCTAGGCAATGTTCATATCTAGATAACTCAACTTTCGAAAGTGAACTCACAAGTCCGGCTTTTATAAGTTGGTTCATTCGATATTGCGCAATATGACCTAATCTAGCATGCCAAATGTTATCATCTATGCAAGCATTACTAGATGAACAAACATTTAGTAAACATGCACGATCTTCATAATAGCTAAAAGTTGTTCTATTACAATCCATAATCATAAAACCATCGAAAATATGTCCAGTACCATAACACACATTATTTAAGCTAACAATAAACATGTCTTTAGTAAATAATACATCATATCCTAAATTAAGAAGAACAGAAATGAGATTTCGTGTGATCTCTGGAGCAAACAAGACGTCATGTAGGATAAGTATACATCCATTAGTCAACTCAAGTTGACAAGTCCCTATGCCTTTGACTTCAACTCGAGCATTATTTCCTACATAGATCCACCTCGTCCCTCGTGGAACTCGACGATAATCTACATATGCTCCTCTGTCTCTTATTACGTTGTCTATCGCTCCTGAATCTATAATCCAGAAAGGATAAGATTTAGTTAGTAAAATGATACTCGAGACATTTATCATACTATTATGATAATTAGAAAGAACTGCCTTGTCCCTCTTGGGCTCAGGGCATTCACGGGCAAAATAGCCAAGGTTATGACAATTATAACAAGGCATCTTGCATTTATCTTTCTTCTTTCGATTCTTTCCTTTCTTGTTCTTTCCTTCAGGATTATTAGCAGGTTTGTTGGTAGGATTACCGGTCTCAGGTTGCTTACCTTTCTTCCAGTTTCATTTACTTTTAAAGCCCGAAGCTTGTTACGAACTAGACCCAGCGACAAGAACACTTGATGATGGCGTGTCAGCTCCAAGCCGTTCATCCTCCAGCTCAACATGTCGAGCTGCATCATTGAAAGTTCTGATACCTTCATTGTGGGTCAGGTTGACCTTCAAGTGTTCCCATCTATCGGGAAGTGAGCGGATAAGATCTTGAATCTGTTGTTCTTCAGAGATAATATGACTAGCAGTCTTAAGTGCTTTGATCATATTAGACATCTCACGAATGTGTTGTCTAATGTTATGATCGGGTTTTTTCTTGTAAGTATCAAACTTAATGGTCAACTGCCTTAGACATGTAATTGACGTGCCACCATACTTTTCTCGTAGATAAACCTAGATATCATGGGCAGTATGGTGTTGTTCACATTCGTACATCATTTCATCAATCATAAAACTTACCAAAATGCCACGAGCAGTAGAATTTTTCTTTTTCCATGTTAGGTAAGTTTCTTGGTCCCTCCTCCTCTGAGGTCCATTCTCAGCTCCCGAATCCGCCATCACATGATTAATAACGTCCAACGCATATTGTTCATCATGAACATACCATATCTTATGGCGCCAGGTGTCATAATTATCACCATTGAGTTTTTCTCCTTTGTTCAACTAAGCGATAAGTGTTTTTGATGCCATTTTCTGGTCTTAGTAAGAAGTGATAAATATAAGTTAATGTGCAAATATGTATTTTCATGCTTTATGTTCAAGCAAAATGGACATCTAATAAGGTAATACAAAATATGATTTCGAAAAATAACTTGAAGTTACTAATCATCAATCTTATGAAATATCTCTCATCAGCACAGATTACATATCCAAACATATACATATTAGTTTCAGCATATAGTTCAATCAATATCTAAAACTCCCAATCAACAAAATGAAACGTCATGTTAAATTCAAACGTTCATCCATAAACATCATATAAAGCAACATCCATGCCATTGAAAAAATAAACAATAAGCAGTAAACCTAGTAAACAATTATAAGTTTGTATGAAATTAAATCTCCAATCAGTACATTCTAAATACTAATTGTCCCGACATAGTTTTCTTAAAAACCAAGGAATACCCGATTCTTCATCGCCTTTGAGAACTAGACTATTAAGTGCAGCATTAGCACCAACGTTATAAAAGAGGTGAGTAAGAGGATCCATGTGAGGATTCTTCATCTGACTGTTACCTCGACCTCTTAATCGAAGAACATCGAATCGATTAACACTTCCCATCCTCAAGCATGTTGCTCTAGCAACTCGTCTCTTATCTTGTTCCACTATGACCTTCGCTGCTTCCTCAAAATCTTTAATAAAATCTTTAATGGTTTAAAAGCCAGTAAACATAGAATCATATTGGTAACATTTAGCAGTAAAGATTCCACGCAAATCATCGGGTAGGGTTTGAGCCCAGGTATCATGGGTGGCCCTGAGGCAGGGCGGTAGGGGCGACCGCCCTGGCCCCAAGATTTAGGGAGCCTACTTTTATATATATATATATATATATATATATATATATATATATATATATGAGTTTAACGAAAAATGTGTGATACATTTTATTGTGTAATGAAAGATGTGTGATAAAATGCTTTTTTTCTTATAGTGAATAAAATACAAATGTCATGTGCACATTTTGTGCACGATCCATACGTTCACGGATCGTGCACATTTCGTGCAAATTTTGTGCATGATATGTGTATGCATGTTTCATGTACGGTCTATATGAACACATTTCATACTTATTTTAAGAGTTTTTTTTACACTTAGATGTTTTTTACACCTCCTTTTTTACATTTTAGTACTAAATTTTTTCAGAGTTACTATTAGGTGCAAAATGGGTGGTAAAATACCCTTTTATACCCTATATAAAAAGTAATTTTCCTCCCTCACCCATCTCCTTTATACAAAAAACCGTTTACTCTCAAAATGCTAGAAGAAGGGGCACATTTTTCTTGTTCGTCCCAGGCCTACAAAATCTCAAGACCGACTCTGAGCGGGACTTGTACAAACAGGCACCTTCGAGCGAGTCGGTATCTTTCTCCCCTTGATACTAAAGTAGGTTTCAGATGTCGCCGCCTCGGCTGGTCATAGCCGCAGCCTGTGCCCTGACAGTCATTGTGTTGTCTAGAGGTAGTTGCCTTTGCTCCAGTCGGAGATAGAGGTGTCCCTAATGGCGCAAGGCACCAACCCGACCACCCCGAAGTCAGGTGGTGTTTGCGAAGGGCATCCCGGGGCCTCTCTCGTACTTCTTGCTGGTGCGTATTTCGGCATGGAGAGGGTCCTTTGCCACCTCCCATGTCATGTTCAGGGCGAACCCGAAGACATTCAGTTTGGGGTCGAATAGGGGGTAGGTTTCGTTCATCGATCCACGGTCGAGCATGTTAGACTGTCCGACCAGTATAAACAAACTTTGTAGGCTCAAATCGTGTGAACGAAGCAGCTGTTTAGGAGAAGAAAGAAGAAGAGAAATATAATTTCCATTTTTCCAGAGAGAGATATTGAGCTAGAAGAAAATATTTGATATTGGAGAAATTAAGAGAGATATAAAGAATATGAAATCTCAGCTGCAAGCCCATTTATTTATTGGAAGATAGTTAGGTACAAATCATTTTATCTAAATATAAATTCCATTTTTCCTTTTCTTCTTCTACCTTCCTTTTCCACACTTTCTTTGACCTTTTCATATTTTCAAAAAAAGTAGAGGTAGTTTAGGAAGATCATTGATAAAAATAGAAAAAGAGATAAAATTTTTAAAATAAAATTTAAGATCAAATGCGACAAACTTTATGAAACGGATGGAGTATTATTATATATGACAAGGATACCAAATAAGTTCTCTGTTAGAATTATCAAAAATTAAAGTGGCGGTCCCATTTGTGACCATAATTAATTATAAAATGTTTATTTAAAGTAACAGTCCCAAGATTTCGGGGCCTACATATATATATAAATAAATGAGTTTAACAAAAAATGTGTGACACATTTTATAGTGTGATGAAAGATGTGTGACAAAATGCTTTTTTTCTTGTAGTGAATAAAATACAAATGTCATGTGCACATTTTGTGCACGATCTGTACGTGCACATTTCGTGCACATTTTGTGCACGATCCATACGTGCACATTTCGTGTAAATTTTGTGCAAGATATGTGTATGCATGTTTCATGCACGGTCTATATGTACACATTTCATACTTATTTTAAGAGTTTTTTTTTTACACCTCCCTTTTTACATTCTAATACTAACTTTTTTTAGAGTTACTATTAGGTGCAAGATGGGTGGTAAAATACCCTTTATACTCTATATAAAAAATAATTTTCCTCCCTCACCCTTCTCCATTATGCAAAAAATCGTTTACTCTCAAAATGTTAGAATAAGGGGCTCATTTTTCTTGTTCGCCCCATGCCTACAAAATCTCAGGACCGACTCTGTCAGGTATCCACATCATCTACGATATATCGTAAATATCTTGGTAGAATCTTTTTCGTCATTAGAAAATACAATTGGTCGTGCAAGGCGAATAAGAAAGTTTCATGTTCCTTAAGAGTGTGATGAGGGTCCATTTTATGATTCATAAAAGTATGAATTACAAGATCAGTAGTGCGTATATCTCGAGTACTAACAATGCGCATTCGACAAGCCATACCTAAAAAAATGTGTAAAACATAAACACATAATTATTAGTTAAACTATTACATTAATATTAGGGATTATATTTTTTTAGTCCATTAAGTTACCAAGTTTTTTAATTTAGTCCACCAGATTACCAGTATTTTTTATTTAGTTCATTAAGTTTCGATTTATTTTAATTTTGGTCCAGTTACCAGCTACAACAGGTTTAACACGTCATTTTTTAAAACACACCACTCCCTATAAAATGTTATACACACCCCAAATGTTAAACACGCCACACTAAAATTTTAAAATCATTTTTATTACTATACACGCCCAAATTATTCTTATTTAATAAATTGCTAAAAATAATTAAATTAAAAAAATAAGAATTCAAATTAATATGAAAAATAAAAATAAAAACCTATAAAAAATTGCTTAAATCTTAAAAAATTAAACAAAGCTAAAAAAATTAATTAATTTAATTAGTCTTGAAGATTTAGTTGATTTTATACTATTTTTAAATTTTATTTAGCCTTATTGTCGACATTTTTAAAGAAGTTAGAATGCAAATAAAACATTAAAAGAGCAATGGAGTTTTAAACTTTTTTATTTTATTTTTCATTTAAATATTTCTTTTATATTACATGAATCTACTAACATCCCATAAATATTATATACACTCCAAATGTTAAACACAAAAATTCAAAAATTAATTAAAATTAAATAAAATTATAAAAATATTTAATAAATTGTAAAAAATAATTTAATTAAAAAAAGTAAGAATTCGAATTTATATAAAAAATATAAATAAAACCTATAAAAATACCTAAATCTTCAAAATTTTAATAAAGCTAAAAAAATAATTAAATTAATTATTTTGAAATTTTATTTGATTTTTTAATATTTTTGAATTTTATTTTATTTAATAATTTTTTCTGATTGAGTTGATTTTTTTAATTTATTAAAAATCTTTAAAATAAAAAATTAACTAAATCTTCGAAATTAATTTAATTAATTAATTTTTTTAGCTTTGTTTAAATTTTGGAGATTTAGACGACTTTTTTATAAATTTTATTTATATTTTTTATATTAATTTGACTGTTTTTGGCAATTTATTAAATAGAAAAGAATTGGGTTGTGTATAGTAATAAAAAATTATTTTTAAATTTTAGTGTGGTGTGTTTAACATTTGGGGTGTGTATAACATTTTGTGGGGTATGTTTTAAAAAATGACTTGTTAAACCTGCTATAGCATGTAACTGGACCAAAATTAAAATAAATCGAAATTAAATCGACTAAATTCAAAAAATTGTAATCTGGTGGATTAAATTCAAAAACTTAGTAACTAAATGGACTAAAATAAATATAATCCCTTAATATTACCATCATTTGCAATCTAAGAAAACACAATTTTTCCTAGTGCAATCTAAGAAAACACAATTTTTCTAGTACAATGTTGGTCCTGAAAGGAGTATATAACAAGTGTATGGGGGGGGGGGGAATACACTTGTATGCAAATTCTTCTTGACTATGATCAAACCAGAGCTCAGCAAGGTTGTCTTGGACAACTCTGCTGAAGATGATTAACTCTTCTAAGATAGTCAAGCTACTAAGTACTATTGAGTACTTAGTTGAATAACTATCTAGGGGAGTTATATGTGCGGAATAGTGGTTGGCCCTTTTAGTTTAGACTCCTTTAGTTTCTGAAATCACTTAGTCAAATCAATACAGTCCAGTTTTCAGGGAACTTGTCCAAATAGGTTTTGCACAGTCTTTGAATGTTTATCCTTTGAAAGTTCAGTTTAGTGTGCAGTGTTGAATGTATGTAAGTACTTGAAAAGTAAATCAACACAAGAGTTTATAGTGGTTCAGAGACTCAAGCTCCTACATCCACTTTCCGTGATTGAACAGGATAATTCCTTCACTCTTGGAATTAACTTGTTTTATAGTACCAAGGTGCACTTGATCAATAACACCACTCCTTGGTGAATTGATCCCTAGGATGTCTAGAGTCCTAGTACCCTCTTCTCAACTCAGAACTGAACTGTTCTTCTCTCAACAGTCAGCTCCTACCACTTCTACTACTACAACCTTCTCACTTTCACTCTTGAAAGGTATAAGGGTTGAAGTAAGGTTCCAACTAATGAGATATCCTTTACAATGAAGATCAGTGTATAAGGATTAGGATATCTCTCTAAGCTTTGTATGGATATTCAATTGAGTTCAGCTTAGAAGAAGTGTTTGAAGACTAAGATAGTCTTTGAAAGTTTTGAAAGCACTCTAGCTTGTAAGAACTTGTCAAATGTTGGATTCTGTTGAGGTGCCTTCAAATGGTCTTCACACTTCTGTATTTATAGACAATTGAAGGATTTGCCAGTTGGAGAGGCAGCCTCAAAGGTCCATAAATGTCTTCTTTTGGTTCTTCAACTTTGAAGACAGATTCTTGATAGTGACATGTCCTCATTTGGGAAATAAACGGTTGTATGAGCTTTGTCTTCATTCTGCAGCTCTCTTCCCAATGTCTGACTTTCAGATTCTCTTGTTAGGACATGGACATGGCTTCTGAAGGTTGTTCCAATGATAGGACAACATTCCTTATCAAATGGACAACTCTCCTTATCACTATCAGCAGTCTTGCTTAACAGCAAGGTTGGCTAGCTCTTCTTCAGATGACTTGGCTCTTACCCTTTGCTTTTCTTGAAAGTGATCTTAGCATGATTCATTAAGAATCTTTAGGGTGTAGTTGTCTCTTCAGCATGGTTGACCTCAAGCTTTCAGTACACTTCTTCAGAATAGATTGTGCTGAGACAACTCCTCTGGACAACTCATCTGATCAGCAAATTTATCCTTCAGCAGACTTGGTCATGGTTCCAGAATTTGAGCCTTGAGGGGACTTGTTCTTGATAAACTTCAAAGCATAGGTTCCCCCTCAAATTGTGCATCTATACAACTAAGAGCTGCCTAACATACCAGCTTCTCATCTAGCCTTTATTCTATATGTTCTAACATCTCTAGAACATATTCAACTTGACTTAGGCATGTCTCAGGGGGTTTTGGTATTGAATCAAAACATATCTCATTTTATTCCCAACATACAATATTACCACCGGTTCTCATTATCAAATGCAAATTTTAATTCAAACATCCAATGTTTAAATAAAATTAAAACATACATATTATGAAATTACATTAAAAATGGAGTTTCCAGAAATTTTCATAGGCGAAAACGAGGTTAAAACGAGCTGTCACGCGTTCGCACGCGCCGACCGATGATTCCACACATCCGCACGCACGCCCCGCTTGTCACTCACATGCGCCCACACGAGTCGTCTGTCACTCCCACGTGCCCACACGCGTCGTCGGCCACTGGCACGTGCCATCGGCCCCCTGCACGCGCTCCCACTCGCCCACACAATTTTTATTAAAACTATGTGTGCTATACGCGCTTGGTGCTTTACCTGGACACTGACGCTGTCTGATTTTTTGACGTACTGATGTCGTCTGAATTTTCTGACACACTGACGCTTCTAACATACTGCGTACCGCTTTTACTTTCTGTTTTATTTTTTACATGTATTTCGTCCGTTTTGAACGTTTTTTATCATATTTTTTTTAATTATATATGATCTGAAATTGACTAAAAAAATTATATTTTCAGAAAAATTATGCTTAAGTCCTTGTATTCTATCTAATTCTCAAAGAACAGTCCTAATATACTCTGAAATTATACAGAGCATGCCAAAACATGTGAATTCTTCTAAAAATCATAACTGATTCAATACTAAGCCAAAATTAACGTATAATATATCAATAGAATCTTCATTCAACGTACTACACTCTAGTAACAAGAAGAGATTCCAAATCATGCCACAAAATTTTCGAAATTTTCAAATTGAGCATACTGTAAACAAAATATTTTCGAAAAGAACAATAAAATGGTAAATCATTAGGCCAATTCCCAGAATTCCTAATCCACAACACATAAACATGTTTTCTCATATAAATCACGCTATCACCATTTCATCAAAAATAAATTTTATTACAGTTTCATGCAAAATAACATAGAAATACACGAATTCCAAATAAACAGAAGCATGATTCGTACGGGAAACCAACATAATTGATTTGATACCATTGTTGGATAATAAGGATTATTCACATACCTTAAATACAGCGGAAGATTGATATACCAGTTGGTTTTCCACGTACTCTCACTGGAACTGTGATCCTGCAGTCGAATACAATATTAATTGTATTTTGTTTCCACAATTTTTCTTGCCAGGATGGATGATCAGTGTACTCAGAATTCTCTTTTGTGTATTTTTTTTCTCGGTGGAGATGATGCAAATGTGTGAATCGCATTGTGAAAATAACTGCAGAATTGGTTATCTAAATCAGAATTCATTATCCTTTTATTATTTCATGGGTGTAAATATATATATTATATAAATAATATATATAACTAATATTAAATATAATATTAATTTACATATGGGAAAAAATAGGGAACATCATTTTAGGATGGATTGAGTATTATTTTAAACTAATACAGTCAATTCAATATACAATTCAGATTCTAACTTAGTCGTTAGCAAATAACTACTCCTATAATTATTAATTTTGAAAAAAGTATTATTACAGTTGCAATTGAATCATTTATTGTAACCTTAGTATATTCATAACATAGGTTGTTTTAACCTCTTGTTTTCTTTACAAATTAATATATGGCGTTTAAACTTTTTAATGTAGATTAATTGCATTTATTCCAAACTTATCCTTAAAATTAATAAATATTTATATAAATGTATTATTCTTTTAATGAAAAAGTACAAATATTAATTAAGGATAAAATGAGAAATTAATAATTGCCATTAATGTTGTAGGTCAATTTAGGAAACTTTTCAAATTACATTACTCCCTAGTCCAAAAACTATGTATATGATTTATTTTCGGTGGGTTTTAAAAAATACTTATGTATAAAATTATTAAATGAGTTGGAGGATATTATAACATATTGTGGGGTCCACTTATAAAAAAATATTATTTATGTCTTTTATCTTTCACATTTTATGAAAATTGTCAAAAAAAGGATAAAAAATAATTTACATCCCATAATCATCAATTTTTTGTTGGAGACAACAAAACGACGTCGTTCACTCACACTTTTATTACGTGTGCATAAAAAATATTGGAAATCGATGAAAATTGTAACATGGTTGGGCTGGACTTATATAACGTGGAAAAACAACGACCATGTGGATTAAAAATAAAATTACAAGTCACTATTTATAAGTTGCAGAATGGAGAAGAATGACATAAATTAACCAATTTATGAAATTATGTGACAAAAATTAATTTTTTTTCTTTTTTATGACATTTTTCAAAAAATGTGAAAGTTACGGAACATAAAAAATATTCTAGTTCCACGAGAATTAAATTTTTTGTCCCACGAAAATTGGGGTTCACGAAAGTGGTCTTTTATGAGAAAAAAATTGTGTCTGCAAATTTTTCGTCCAAAACTAACATATGAAGATACGTGACGGCCTTGGGGCACCCAAGTGAGATGTTTGGTCGCTCGGGCACGAGCTTCTTCTATTTATTTTTACTTTATAAATTCTATATGTACACATATATATTTGATTTTTTTTTTTAAATCCCTTTTGATGTGGTCAAAATATGTCGCCCTATAAGGTGACGACACGTGGATAAACAATGAGTTATCCTCACCAAGTATTTGTACTCATTTCATAAAGTGATGAATACACCCCTGATTATATATTTTGTGAATAACCCAATGGGCCTCTTAGGATCCCAATTGTAATAAAGGTAGGCCCACAAAGTGGCCCAACTTAACAATAGCAAGATATTGGGGGCCGAGTCCCTTGAGAGATGAATGGAAGAATAACACATGGGCCCAACTCCATCAGGGAACGATAGGCCTAACCCTCGGCCCATATTATCAACCCAAGCCCAGGGCTAGGTGGACTGAGGCTTGGTCAACCGGAGATAAGCTCCGAGTTCTGAGGGAAGTTGAGGCTAGAGAAGCGGAATTGATTCCATGAAGATAGGAACTAACGAAGTGGAAGAGAAGGATGGGCCTCGGACCGAGTCCAGGGCTGGGTAGTTGAGAGAAAAAGGAAAAAGACAACCATTTCCCCCAAGGTATGATTCTTAATTATTATTATCGAATATACTAAATACATGAACACACAATTAAGCACATAAGCACTTGAGAGTGGGAGTTTACATTGACTAAGAGAACAATACATTTGATATCATATTATTTCTGAGAGAGATTCCCTTTGATTTGGTTAGCTCCACCTTGATTCTCCCGAGAGTATTATCTAACTTGAGCGTCGGAGATTCCACACCGTAATCCCCGCTAGTGTGTTTTTGCAGGGCTTTGGAAGGATTTATTCATCCGAACATCACTCGAGAGTTATAATCCAGTGTAAGGGATTGACAATCACTACTCGTCATTTTCTGATGCAACAACTGACGTCGTTTGTGGGAACGATTGATCTAAGACGTGAGAAAGCATTCATTCAAGCATGGGTAGAGAACAAGACCTTATAAAACAAACCAATGAAAAAGGAGAGTCCACTCCAGGATTCCCTTCAAGCAGGAACTTAGGGAAATAACCTATATTCGCCCCATCAGGGCTTAATCCGCCCCCACCACCGCCGGCATTCCCGATCTTACCCTGTGGAATGTGGAGCATCCCTTCCTTAGTGGAGGGTAACATAGCAGGTACCTCTGAAGCTTTAGGGCATGTTTGTTTTGGGATGGAAAATTCGAATTTGGGATTTCGAAACTCCACCCCCGTTACAGTTTGAGATTTTGATTCAGGATTTCAAAATCCTACCCTATAACCTTATAAAAGTCAACTCTATAAATACCTACAAACCCTATATAAATACCTATAAAACCTATAATCCTATACTATAAAGTTAAATCCTACCCTACATAAATCCCAAAACAAACACAAAACATAAAAGATATTAGGATTTTGAAATCCACTAGATTTTGAAATCCGGATTTCAAATTCCTCAAAATCCCAAAACAAACATGCCCTTAGGGAGTGGGACAAGTAAAGAAATACCTCAGGTCTGAACCAATCCCGAGCTCTTAACGGTCTCTCACAATCAATTGAATGTCATGATCGCTCAAGCCGTAGAGAAGGCGATGGCGTCCCAAGGGACACATATCCCTGGTACCACTCCGCCAGCAGCCGAGAATGCAAAACAGAAAGGCCTTGAACATATACCCGTGGCCTCACAAGCTCCTTCAAGAGAGATTGAAGCCCCTGCATATCGAGAGGAGAAGGTGCCCTCTCAAGCCGAGAGGAGTGTCCCTACGAGGATTGCCAGAAGGAACATGGAACCAATATTTGAAGAAGCCCCAATTCTTGAGATAGAAGAAAGTATGGATGATACATACAAGGGAGCAGTTAGTGATCAAATGCAAGCCCTCTAGAAGGAAATGAGGGATATAAGAAAGCAAATGACCAACCGAGTAAGTAAATCTCCATACATTACTGGTTGTCAATTCTCCTCTACTATTTTACAAGACGAATTGTCGTTTAACTTTAAACCTCTTAATTTTGAATATGACGGTACCACCGATCGGTATGAACATTTGGTGAGGTTTGAGAATGCTGCTTTATTGAATCTCTACGAAGAGGGTGTCAAATGCAGAGTATTTTAAACCACCTTAACCAAGGCTGCCCAGCAATTATTTACACAGCTGGAGCCGAACACCATTCGATCATGGGCGGAGTTCAGCGAGTTATTCCTGCATCAGTTCACTAGCGCGAGGAGACAGCCCAGGGCTACATTGACCCTATTCAACATGAGACAAGGGGAAAATGAGAGCATGAGAGACTTCCTAAAGAGATTCAATCAAGCTGCGTTGGAGGTGCCCATTACTTCCCCCGAGGTCAAAACTAACTCCCTTACCAACGGACTGAGAGATGGAGATTTGTTCTCCTCATTAGCCAAGAAGCCAGTGCATACATTTGACGAACTGCTGCACAGAGCCGAGAAATACCTTACTCTAGAGGAGGTAAGGAAATCGAGGTCAGAAACGAAGCCAGCCAGTGGAGAGGAGGAGGAGAGATGCTACTTCAAGAAAATCTAGCCCAGAGACCCTCAAGAACTCTGGGAGCACTGGAAACTCGAATGGTGTTGGAGGGTCACGCTCGGGCCCTCGATGGAGGTTTGTAAAATATACTCTCTTAAGGCTGGAGCCAGTGGAGTTCTTAGAAGTAGTAGGAGACCATCCTGACATGAAGCTCCCCTACTCCAGGGGTAAAGGTCCACAAAAACCAAAGTCAGATAGGTTATGTCGCTTCCATAACGAATATGGTTATGACACCAACCATTGATATCATTTGAAAGATGAAATAGAAAGGATGGTTCAAGCTGGACACCTCAAGGATTTTATATTCAGGGATAGACAGGGCCCTCGAGGGCAGAAAAGAGTATGAAAGGAAACCAGAAGATGACAGGAAGGAACTAAGAGATGATCTTGAGGGTCACCCCCCGCCACCTCAGAAGAGGGGAGTGATCCACATGATCATGGGAGGGCCCAATAATGGGGACTTCTTCAGGTAGAGAAAACGTGTGAGATCTTTAAAGACAGGACATAAGATGGAGTATAAGGAAGTAGGGCATGTGATATCCACCCCTAATATTGAATTCGGACCAGAGGATGCTGGAGAGACCAAAGAGCTCCACAACGATGCCCTAGTCATCACCACCGACATTGCAGGGTATGACGTAGCTCACATCTTCGTAGATACGGGGAGGTCAGCTGATATTATGTTCTTGGAATGTTTCAAGAAGATGGAGTTAAATGTAAAGCTTAGACCGGTAGAGACTACACTCTACGGATTTTCAGGAGGTGTCATCCAACCCCTCGGTTCTGCAATGCTGCAAGTAGGGCTAGGAAGTGCCCCAAATAGACGAGTTCAATGGATAGAGTTCTTGATAGTGGACATCCCCTCCTCCTATAATGTGGTGATGGGGAGGCCCAGTTTGAATATATTTCAGGTAGTGACATCCACCTTCCACATGAAGATGAAGTTCCCTGCCTCGGGAGGGGTAGGAGAAGTACGGGGTGACTAATACCAAGCCTGGAAATGTTATGTTGAATCAGTAAAGATGACAGATAAAGTTGTGGTTCGAGGACTAGAAAGATTCAAAGGAGATGGCCCTAAGCTGAAGAGGTAGAGAGTAAGCGAGCTGGCAGGGGAACAACCTAAGATCAAAGCAGACGAAGAATTGATGAACATCAAACTCTGCCCAGAGAAGGTCGGATTCACCACCAGAATTGGCACTCAGATGGAGCCCGAGGTGAAGGAGAAACTGATAGCCACTCTTAGAAGGAATGTGGATATTTTTGCTTTCTCTCCAGCAGACATGACGGGTATCCCTCCGGAGGTAGCCATTTACTATCTTCATGTGGACCCGAAAGCCAAACAAATCAAACAGAAGCTGAGAAATTTTGGTAAGGAGAAAAACGTTATTGTAAAGGAAGGAATTGATAAATTGTTGACTTCAGGGCATGTAAAGAGAGTCAAATTCCCCGAATGGCCCTCAAATGTCGTATTGGTATCTATAGGGGCTGGCAAATGGAGGATGTGCATTGGCTTCAGGGACCTGAACAAAGCTTGCCCCAAGGATCATTACCCCCTGCCTAGAATTGATAAGTTGGTGGATGCAACATCCAGATTCAAATTTCTTAGTATGATGGATGCATATCAAGGATACCATCAAATCCAATTGAACCCTCTCGATATTCCCAATGTATGTTTTATTGCTACCTGCGATACATTTGGCTATATACGAGTGCCTTTCGGACTAATAAATGTAGGAGCTACCTATCAAAGAATGGTAGATGTCGTATTCCATGATCAGCTCGGTAAAAATATGGAGGTATATGTAGATAACATGTTGGCAAAGAGTGCCAAAGTTGAGGGACATGTGAAAGATTTGGAAGAGATATTTCAGGTGGTCAGAAACAATGGCATTAAACTGAATCCAGCCAAATGCTCGTTTGGAGTAAGATCTGGGAAGTTCTTGGGGTACATGGTAACCTAGAGAGGGATAGAGATTAACCCTGTGAAGGTGAAAGTTGTGCTCGACATGCATACCCTGAACAGAAGGATAGCGGCCTTGAGTAGATTTATAGCCAAGTCCGCTGAGAAGAGCCATCACTTCTTTAGAACGCTGAGGAAATGATCTAGGTTCAAATGGGATGGAGACTGCCAAAAAGCCTTCGAGGAGCTTAAGCTCCACTTAGCACAGCTCCTGAAGTTGACGATACCCTCCCAGGGCGATACACTCCTTCTGTATCTCTCCGTGGGGGAACATTCATTGAGCACCGCATAGACGAAAGAGGAGGGTTTAACACAGCAGCCCATTTACTATGTGAGAAAGGTTATCCAGGAATTTGAGAGTCGATATTTCGAGGTTGAAAAGGCCTCCCTAGCCCGAGTAGTAACAGTCGGGCGATTGCGCCCTTACTTTTTATCTTATAAAATTTTTGTTCGGACTAATTATCCCTTGAAGCAGGTGATTGGTATGGCTGATCTGTCAGGGAGAATTGTCAAGTGGGCCGTGGAGTTACAAGAGTAAAACATTGATTACGAACCTCGTAGGGCCATTAAAGCTCAAGCCTTATCAGATTTCATCTAAGAGTCTACAAGACTGGAGAGCATATGTGGATGGTTCTGCATCCTCGGGAGGATGTGGGGCTGGGATCGTGTTAATTGACCCTTAGGGTTAGGAAATACAATTTGCTGTCAAGTTTCGGTTTTCAACCTCCAACAATGGGGCTGAGTATGAAGCCTTGATAAGAGGAGCTCACATGGCTGCTGAGCTGGGAGCTCAAAAAATCACTCTGTTCTCCGACTCCAAGTTGGTAGTACAACAGGTGATGGGAGAATATATTGTCAAGGAGGAGAGGATGATTACTTATCTAGAAGGGGTAAGAAATTTGAAAAGTAAATTTCATGCTTTTGAGGTGTTGCAGATACCTAGGGAAGAAAATATGAAAGCGGACGGGTTATCCAAACTTGCTAGCTCCACTGATTTTGAGGGGCAAGGGAAGGTAACCCTAGTGGTAACAGCCCGAGAGGCTACCGAATCTTTTGTTGGAGAGATAATAGAGGGAGATGACTGGAGGAAAGGGATATGGGAAGAACTGAACAAAGACCCTGGCGTTCTAGCATCTAGAGAGGCAAGAGCCTTGAGGTTGAAATTCTGCATTATGGGAGGTCAGCTATATAAAAGATCATTCACTCAACCTTACTTAAAAATGTCTTTCGAAGTTGGAGGCAGAGTTCATAATCAAAGCATCCATGAGGGCTGCACAGCTAGCCATGAGGGTTATAAAACCACGGTGAAAAAAGTTTTGAGGGCTGGTTTCTATTGGCCTACTTTGATGAGGGATGCCAGAGACTTTGTGAGAAAATGTGTGAAATGTCAGAAGAACGACCCGCCGATACGAGTACCAGCGGAGGAAATAGGAGTCACGTACTCACCTTGTCCCTTTGCAAAGTGGGGGGTAGACTTGGTAGGACCCTTTCCACCGACACAAGGTGGGAGAATTTTTTTATTGTGGCCGTAAACTACTTTAGCAAGTGGGTTGAGGCTGCTCCACTAGCTAAGATAGAAGAGAAGAATGTAATTCGCTTTCTTGGAAGGCACATTTGCTGCAGGTTTGGCGTGCCAAGAATCTTAGTTTCCGATAATGGCACACAATTCAACGGAGAGAAGGTTAGAAGATGGTGTTAGAGGTTGAACATCACCTAAAGATTTACTTATGTAGCCCATTTGCAAGCTAGTGGTCAAGTGGAGGTCACCAACTGAATCATAGTGGATGGTATTCGAACCCGCCTATAGAGAATAGGTGGAGGAGTTAGATAATGTCATGTGGTCATACAGGACCAGCCTGAAGTCAGCCACATGGGAATCACCCTTCCAACTAGTGTATGGAGTAACTGCAATGATCCATCTAGAGGCTAGGCTGGGGTCACATAGAATCACCCAATTCAATGAAGGAAAGAATGATGAATTTATGAGGGAAGCTTTGGACTTCATCGAGGAGGAGAGAGAGATAGTAAGGTTGAAGGCGAAGAGGTATAAGAGCAGAATTAAAGCTGCTTATGATCGAAGAGTGACCCCGAGGTCTTTTAGAGTTGGAGATCTAGTCTTCCGAAGGGCTGAAGCACTGAAGAACATAGGGAAGCTGGAGCCCAACTGGGAGGGCCCCTATAGAGTCACTCAGGTATTGAAGGGAGGAACCTACAAGCTACAAGATATGGAAGGGAATGAGATAGCCCGTCCATGGAATGTTTGCCACTTAAAGAGGTTCAATGGTCGAGAGCATGTTTTGTTAGAAAAGACTTTTTTTATTTTTTTTAGAATAGATGTTCATTTCAATTCGAATAAATGTACATTTGCTTCACCGGAGCTCTTTTTCCCTCCTCATGGGTTTCCCACTGGATTTTACTATAAGAAGGTTTTTAATGAGACCGGCGTAGGTCATCAATTGCCTATGTTGATACGTAATGTTAATCAATGAAGCCTTATTTTTTGGAAAATATATCGCTTCCTACATATTACATGAGAAAATTATTTGTGAGTTAATGGAATGTGGTTATTATATGATTACCGCTTTAGAAACATGACATATCCCTCAGTCAATATCCCTGAATGACCAGGGACAACAACCATATCCCTGAATGGCCAGGGATAATATCCCTAGAAACAAAATAAACTCGAGAGGAAGTTGATCCGAGAGAGAGAATCCCCCATTTTACTCAAGGTCCAAAGTGGATTACTTATAAATAAAAAAAAAAGTCTTGATATGATTAATACTTTGATTCGAGAGTGAGAAACACTCAAAGGACACGAGGCCAAGGGTAACTATAGAATCCCCCATCTTACTCGAGATCCAAGTAGATTACATGAACTTATAAAGTCGAGATATGGCTGAGGAATTGATTTAATAACTAAGTGTGAATCACTTAAAAACTCGAGGGATTGTAGACATGAACCCCACTATTAGCAAAGCCAAGATATGGCCGAGAATTTCAGAAAACTAAGTGTGAATTACGTAGGGAACTGAGGAGTTCTAGACCCGGCCTCCACCGTTGCTTAAGCAACTAAGAAAAGGCCGAAAGCTTTTGAGAGCTAAGTAGTCATTATATCAGGATCTGAAGGGGTTCAGGACATGAACCCCATTACTAGATAAATTATGATGAGGCTGAATGTTAAGTACCAGCCGTATGAATGTTTTTTAAGTTCACAATACAAACTGTTTTGATTAATACCCCTAAAATAGATGAACCGCTAGGTGTTTCGAGCACCAAACCCCAAGTATTTCTTGAATTTCAGGGTTACAAGTTGTTTGTAGCCATGAGCTGGTTGGAGTTTTTAAAAGATAAATCTGAAACTTTTTCCATTTTCAAAATTCTGTACAAAAGATTCAAGAATGTTTTTAATTCCAAAGTGTGCAGAATCAGGTCTGGTCATGGAAGGGAATTTGAAAATAGTTCTTTTACTGAGTTTTGTGAATCTAAAAGAATAATACAAGAGTTTTCATCACCTAAAACTCCTCAACAAAATGGCATAGCAGAAAGGAAGAATAGAACACTTCAAGAAATGGCTAGAGTCATGTTATGTTCTAAGAACTTATCCAAAAGATTTTGGGCTGAAGCTCTTAACACTGCTTATCATATTGCAAATAGAGTTTACATTAGAACAGATTCTGCTAGAACTCCATATGAAATTCTGAACAATAGAAAGCCTAACCTTAAATATTTCCATGTTTTTGGTTGTGTTTGTTACATCTTGAATGACAGGGATCAGTTACATAAGTTTGATTCAAAGAGTGATAAAAGGTTCTTTCTTGGCTATTCAAAAAATAGCAAGGCCTACAGAATTTACAACTTTAGGACTGATACTGTGCAAGAATCTGTAAATGTTGTTTTTGATGATGATACAAGCATTATAGGTAAAAGCATTGAAGATGAAGACATTTCAGACTTGATTGATGTCCCAATAAATACTGAAAAAGATGAACAGGTACTTCAGAATGTTGAGAAGAATGATGACACACCAGAAGAATCATCTGATAATACAGATCCTATAAATTTGTATAATCTCTAGAAAACTCCCTCCATAAGGATTCAGAAGTATCACCCACATGCTCAAATCATAGGTGAACAATCCACATGTGTTCAAACCAGAAGAAGGATGGGTATTAACTCAAAGGATGTGCTAAGATCTATATGTATGGCATGCATGTGTAGTAAGGTAAATCATGAATGCTATCACTCTGAGATTGAACCTAAAACAGTTAAAGAAGCATTAGATGATGAGAACTGGATTGAAGATATGCATGAAGAATTAAATCAGTTTGTTGGAAATGATGTTTGGACATTAGTTCCTAGACCAGACCAGACCATGTTAATGTTATAGGGACTAAATGGATCTTTAAAAGCAATACTGATGAGATAGGAAATATTATTAGAAACAAAGCTAGGTTGGTTGCTCAAGGGTATACACAAGTAGAAGGTGTAGACTTTGATGAAACATTTGCTCCTATTGCTAGAATTGAATCCATTAGGCTCCTACTTGCCATTGCATGCTATATTGACATAAAACTGCACCAAATGGATGTTAAAGCTGCCTTTTTAAATGGTATTCTAATAGAAGAAGCTTATGTTGAACAACCAAAAGGCTTTGAAAACCCTGATTTTCCTGATCATGTCTTTAAACTGAAAAAAAGCTCTATATGGCTTGAAACAAGCATCTAGAGCATGGTATGAAAGACTAACTGATTTCTTGATTGAGTTTGGCTTTGTAAGAGGAGAAGCTGACAGAACACTGTTCATTAAACATGAGAAAAATTCTATTATGATTGCTCAAATCTATGTTGATGATATAGTATTTGGTTCTACTCCCTCCGTCCCAGGATTTTATGCACACTTTCCTTAACGGGCGTCCCAACATTTTTTGCACACTCCAAAAAAGGAAACAATAATACCCCTCCTTATATAGATCAATGATAGGTAGTCTTATTTATTTGAGCTCTAGTAGACCTGATATCATGTTCAGTGTATGTTTATGTGCTAGATACCAATCTAACCCTAAAGAATCACATATGAATGTTGTTAAAAGAATCATTAAGTATGTTGCAGGAATATGTGATTTAGGCATTTGGTATAGCAAAGATACAAACTGTACCTTGATAGGGTATAGTGATGCAGATTGGGCAGGTGATTGTAATGACAGGAAAAGCACTAGTGGTGGTTGCTTTTATATGGAAAATAACTTGATCTCTTGGTACAGCAGAAAATAAAACTGTGTGTCTTAACCCACAGCTGAATCAGAATACATTGCAGCAGGGAGTTGTTGTACTCAATTATTATGGTTGCAAAAAATGTTTCATGATTATGGCTTACCTAGTGATGTTTTGACTGTGTACTGTGATAATATAAGTGCTATAAATATTTCAAAAAATCCAGTGCAACACTCATTAACAAAGCACATAAGTATTATACATCACTTCATTAGAGATCTTGTTGAAAAGGAAGTTGTTAAGTTGGAGTACATATCTACTGAAAAACAATTGGCTGATATTTTCACCAAAGCTCTTGATGACAAGAGATTTTCATCCCTTCGAAAATCTCTTGGTTTGTGTAATATCTGAAAATATGATCAAGGGTGTTGTATCAAATGCGGTAGCATTTGAGACAACACTAAGATAGGTCTCTTATTTGTTTCCTTGCTATAATTTTCGTAATTATTGAATTAATGAAATTCCTTGTGATTGTTATTTGAATTCTGAGTGACTTGTGAAAAATACTAAAAGAGCCTATACACCTCTCAAATGCTGAAAAAGAAATATCACTTATTAGATGATTTATAAATCACTGAGTAACTATGGGACACGGAGCTCGCTACTACGATGATCTCTCTTCAAAAGGTGATATAAATTGCATCAAAATATTCACAAATTCATTGAGTAACTATGGGGCACGGAGTTCGCTGCTACAATGCACACTTTTCAAAAGATGGATCAATGTGAAGTGTGATAAAAAGAAAAAGAAATTAGAGCAACACACATGATGTAAAATCATGAAAAAACTGTGTTGAGGTGTATAGAATGCCAACAATAGTCGAAACACGCGTAAACTCAGATTCTTATCCCAATTTTCTAGGAATTTGTTATTTTTTATAATTATTAAATATTATTCTCTGAAATATTTAATTGACTAAGTCTTACCTTAATTTATTACTTCAGTTATTATATATTCTGTATTTATTTTTTAATTTTTTTAGAATTTTATTCTCCCAATTTCACACGATCAATTAGTGGGGAAGTTACTTCCACTACTTCACTTCCCTCATTCTTAGAATCGTGTAATCACTCTCCTTAATCTCTCACTTTTCAATTCTCCATATAAGATGAGTCTCCATAGAATTTTGGAAAATATATTAAAGGCATTGTTGATTCAATTAAGCATGGTAATTATTGTTTAAATTGTTTACAGCACTTAAGTATTTCCACAGAAAATGTCACATCACTTTAAGGCTCACTCTTTTTGAATTTTTGTCTTGCATTTATCCATAGAACACGAAATGTTTCTTTTGATATTTAATTTTTTGCTTTGATTTGTGTGTACAACTTCTATTATGTCACAAAACTCTCAAGGCACAGCTGCACAAACGAATTCAAGCTCAAGCAAGAAAAATTGTGAATGCGAACGCTGCTGCCTCAAACTCTCCAAACTCACCATCATTCACTATTGGAACCATCGTTGTTCCATAAGAAGATGAACAAACACCCCCACAATCATCTCCACTCGAGATCGTGTCATACAATCCATTCGACATTCGCACAAAAATTGCGAATGCGAACGCTGCTTACGCATCAGCCTCTAACCTACAAAATGAGCCATCATCTGAAGCTCCCACACTCGAAACCGCTCCAGTAACCTTACATTTTCCTCTAGGCACTCCATTCAACACACTTAAGGATGCCTTCGAAACCCTAAGCCTAAAAACAGCACACCCTATTATTGTGTTTGAGGGAGAAACACTGGAAAACTCGATGTTCAAGGGAGATGCTCCACCAAACTAAGATGTGGACATGCAGGATAGACTGGAATCTTCAGATGACGAAGTATTGGCTGCCAAATTTGAGAAACTACACCGGTAGAAAAAGGGCAAGAAGAAGGTTGTTGTTCCAACTGCAAGGAAATGGCCCGGTGGAAAAAGAAAGTCCCAAAGGAACCTGGGCAAAATTGTGGACTACACAGGCAAAGGGAAGAAGCCCAGAACCGATGGGAACGCATCTGAACCCATTGCGGTTTCTGATTCTGAACCAGAACCAGAACCAGAAACAGAGCCTGAACAAGTTGTAGCTTAAGAAGAAGAAGAGGAGGTTAATGAGGCTGATGTGGATAAGGTAGCTGAGGTAGCTGAGGACTTGGAAGAAGAAAGTGAACCCACTCCACCAGTAAGCACAAGGAGATCAAAAAGGCTCCGAGAGACCGCTAGTGTTGCCTCTCCGATGGAAACACCCGAGCCTTCTGATTCAGAATCATCATCCAGCACTTCTAAAAAAGATGAAAATGAGGTACTACTTTCTTCCGATGATAGAAATAGCGATTCTGATGAAGAGTACAATGATAAATCCAGTATCCAGTATAGAACCATTAGAACTAGGCAAATATTGAGTGAAAGGCTGATAAAAGTTCCTGACTTTGAAGAAATGAATCTGATTGAATGGTTTAAGGAAAGATCTTTACTGCATGCTTTACAATTTGCTTGTCCATACATTGTAGACTGGATAATTGAGTTTTATGATAATGTCTCTCAACATGCTGGTGATTCAAACTCTACTAGATATGGACAGTTTTGGTTTAGGGGAAATAAGCTTATGATTACTCCTAGGATGATCAATATTTTTCTGAAAACTAAGATAATGGAGGATCCAGTAGTTACAGATCATGATGTGATGATCAGTATCTTGACTAGGGGAGTAATTACTAAGTGGAGAAGGAGAACTTTGGCCTCTAAATTAACTAGTCTATACTCTGTGCGCATAAGTTGGTATGTTTCAATTGGTTGCCTACCACAAACAACACCACCCTCACTTTAGAACAAGTTGTACTTATGTACAAAATTGGGCATTTGAAAAGATTCAACCTAGGACAGGTTATCTTTACAAATATGATGACATTCAAGTCTCATATGTCTGGTAGAGGCATACTGCCTTACCCCTGCCTTTTGTACAAATTCTTGCTTGATAAGTCATTTGAAAGATCAGAAGAAGAGGTGGTTAGTAGCTACATACCTGGATTCAGCATTTCAAATCAGTTCAGGGTTGCAGGAGAAAGAGTTGTAGATCTCCCTTTGAGAATGATTGATCATAAAGCAGGCACAAATTCTACTCCCAGTGTTCCAGCAAATGATCCAATCCACAATACCACACTGCCTCCAGAAGGAGTTGTCTCCTCTGTTTACTTATCTTCCCACTATATTATGAGGCATATTGATATTTTGCAGGGATCTATTGTTAATTTGCAGAGTTCTGTGGAGGATCTTCTCATTCAAAAGAAATTTTGGATGGATCTTCTTTCCACTTCAACTGGGGGAGTAGCTGATGGTTCACACAACCAACAGACCACTAACATTGCTGCTCCATCTGTAGATGAATCGGATGTTGTTCCTGACAGAACTCATGAGGCTGCTGCTGACACTACAATGACAGAAGATGACCAAGATATTCATGATCTGTATGGAGATCTGGATAAATGAAAGAGCTTGAAGACAGGGGGAGAGCTTACACTATGTGGGAGTATATGCAGATTATGGAGATGCAGCTGAAATACATTTCAGCCCATTCCTTTCCCATGTGTTAATTCAGTTCATTCCCTGTTGTAAAAGTTCTGTACTTATGTTATTTATTTTCTCAAACTCTGTTATTTACTTTCTGTAATTAATTAGGATTTATTTATGTTTAAATTATTTAAATCTAAACAAGTATTTTTGGTTTAGATGTTGTTTTTAAATTTGATCTTATACAACTTGTTACTTCATTATTTTGAAATATCAATTGTGTTATTTTCTTAGTCAATGTTTATGTTGTGCGAACATCAGTAGTGTTGATGTAGAAAGGTCAAATTGTGGGAGATTGTTGATGTTGATATAAGTGTTCAGTTTAATGATCCAACACTAACAGTCGAGTGTTGTGTTTAATGTTCCCAACACTTAGGACAACATCAGAATTTGTCCTTCCTTTTCTCACTAACTCCGATCTTACACTTGTTGTCTAATGATGTCCACAGAGCAGTTAGAAGACGTGGGCAACACCTAAGTCATGTCACTGCGTGGGAGTGAGAAGTTATTGGACATGATATAACAAGTCCTACATTCAAGGAGTGGTGGAGAGAAGTTATTACAAACCGTTTGATCTCACGGCTGTGATGATCATAGGAGTTGAAGGCAGTTCGTCCATGAAGTCTATAAATACCGTAGATGCCTCAACACAAGATAGACAAGAAGAATAGCTGAAATCGATCACTACACTATTGAACGCTCTATACGCTTCTAGTTAGGAAAATTATTGTTTCTTCTTGTAGTTCTTCACATTATTGTAAACCCAAATAATAGTGTGCTTGAACATAGTCTTATTTACTAGGTTATATGCATAGATCTATGAGGGAGATAGTATCATATGATCTAGTAAATCATTTACACTTTCGTAGTGTTATTGTACACCTCTAATAGGTTGTAATTCGTTTCACATATTTTTATATAGTGAACAACATATATTATTTTATAATCTATGCAAAGTTTGAATACTTCTATTTTCAGTACATGCAATTTAATTTCCGCTGCATAGTGTTGTCTGGACAGTGCCAACACGACAGACAACATGCAATTTAATTTCGCACGCACACACACTTTCACTAACTCATACTCAAATTTCATAAAAAATAAATTGTATTAAAAAAAGTGATTTAAATTGTAATAATGCAAAAATTTACGGTAAAATCACTATGCCAATTTTAGCTTTTTACAGCAGTCGAATAACAGCGGTTTTAAAAAACTGCTGTTAAAACTTAAAAAACCGCTGTCATATATTTATGTTTTGAGCTGATAGACAGCGGTTTGTTGTAACCACTGTAATATGTTTTAATTTCAGCGCTGTAATAGCTACTTCTGGTACGTTTATATATAATCCAGATTAATCTTTAAAAATAAATATATTGAAAAAAATCTGATAGATATTATTTTTAAAAATCAAATAAATTCTCAAGATAAATATATTTTAAAAAAAAATCAATTAAGATAATATTTTTTTAAATCAATTAAAACTAAATATTCAAAATGTTATTTGATTATTTGGTATTTTTATGATTTTATTTTGGTTTAATTTATTTTTAAAGAATTTTATATTTTTAAATTTGATTATTTTTTAAGTTTAGTTGATGTTTTTAATATTTTTCAAGTTCTATTTAAATTTTCAGTTTTTTTAATTTCATGTATATATATTACTAGTATAAGACCCGAATTTCGCGAGGAAAAAAATTATACTCCTATTACTATTATTTAATAAGATTTTATATAATTTATTATTTTAAAATATATTTGATGATAATTAATGTAATGTCACATCTTCAACAAGTAGGGATGTGTTATAGATAAGATAATATGAGAGTTGGGCTGTTATATTCAAAATTATATCAATTGTATGTGAGTTCTTGTCTAATAATATTTTTGTACTTGTACATGAGGTATAAAGATATAGTAGCTTGTATTTTAAAATGTTATAAAATTATAAAAAGTAAACATAAGAAATTTGGAACACAAGTAAATATTATAAGTGAGTCATTCAAATGCATAGGATTTATGTAAAACAATTCAATAGAATTTATGTAAGATAATTCAATGTTATATGTGTATAACGGTTACAAAAATTAAATTTAATAGAAAATATAAAATAAGGAATGCGGTTACATTAATTAAATTAAATAGAAAATATAAAATTACAGGAATGCAGAATTGGGTTATAAATAAGGACATTTCACTACTAGTTTTTTCTAATAAAACCTACACCATAAATTCTTGTCTAATAGAGTCAAAATTAAAAATCTTAAACAACTTTACCCTTTTACTAATTTGACACAATTCGAAATATTTAATTCAAATTAACAGGTCAACTAAATCCCCTAATTAGATATAAACAGAAGTTCTCGAAAATTGCGTAATTTAAGGAGCTTCCAAAAATTTAAAAATTTCCTAAAGAGTAGGTATCCTCATTAATTCTTTTAACTTGCTTGAGCTTTGAAATTTTTGGAGTCTACATTTACTTCCAGCGATTGTTTCATCTTTCTCTACATTTTTCGGCGACGAGTTTTACGATTCACCCCATCAGGTAATTCGATAATATATGTGTAAAGGCAAAATAATAATTAAGTACTGCATATATATGTCGTAACATGATTATATATGTGTTAGTGAATATAGAGATGTGTAGACTAAAAAATATAAAAGCATACGAGCAGAGAAATTTGAACTAATAATTCTTTAATTCAAATAAGGAGCATAAAAAATATATGGAGGGGAATAGTGCATGGTATTGTAATCTGTGCACATAGAACTGCATGTTTATATGTGAGTAAAGGCAAAATGTGAAGTAAGTAGTGCATATCTATGGCGTACCATGTATTTAACATGCATATGCATTGTGCAGTGCACGCTCTCTTATATGCATTGTGCAATTAACTTGTTTTTCCCATATAAATCAACTTGTTTTTTCCATTGAAATCAACCTTGCAGAAAATAATATAATCCATTTGAAACCTTAACGATATCGACAGCCTGTTCAACACAAATATATTGGAAAACCGATTAATGGATGCACTAAAATACGTAATATACATAGGCGAAATTAAATAAAAAATTGAATTTACGATATGAATATTGTTGGTTGAACAAGTACTGCATATATTCGATGAAATCAATGATTGGTTTGATGAGATGAACAATAATCGAAAGATAAACAACAAAAGATAAGAATTTGATACGTACTGTGCAGGCGAATCTTGATATAATATCAATATGACCGATTTAATTCTGATCTCAGACGAATCGGAGAAATAGAATCAGAGATATTGAAATTGAAATGCAAATTTGGAAAAAAAATTACGGTGCGTAACAAGAATCTGAGGGAATACTTTTTGAAAATCAAAATTGGAAAGTCGTTGAATTATGGGAAGGATTGGTCTTATATAGAATCAATTCCTTATAAGGAATTGAGTTGACTTGGTCAACTTAAATCTTAAATATTCAAGAATATTGTGAACCATTATTGTGAATAAAAATTTTGACTTGATTAATTTTTTTTTTATTATTATTATTTTTTTTTTTGTAATTTTTTTTATTGATACGGAGTAATTTTTTTCGAAATTGTGTGTGTTGAAAAGTGTAAGTTAATATTACTAAAAAGTGTAACACATTTTTTTATTAAAATGTGTAAGTCACTATAATTGAAAAGTGCAACACAACTTTTAATGAAAAGTATAAGTCATTATAACTAGAAAATTCAAGTTAGTATAACTAGAAAGTGCAACACAATATTATTAAAAAGTGCATGTCAATATACTTGAAAAGTGCAACACAATATTTTAATGAAAAGTGTAAGTTATTATAACTGAAAAGTGTAACAAAATACGAGTAAAAAGTGTAACATAACATTACTAAAAAGTGTAAGTCACTATAACTGAACATATTGTTGAAAATTGTAAGTCACTATAACTGAAAAGTGCAACAAAATATGACTAAAAGGTGTAGCATAACATTACTAAAAAGTGTAAGTCAATATAACTAAAAAATATTGTTGAAAATAGTAAGTCACTACAACTGAAAAGTGCAACAAAATATGTGTAACATAACATCACTAACAAGTGTATGTCATTATAACTGAAATTATTATTGCAAAATAACATGCTAAAAAATTGCAAATTGCATGTTACACTTTTTCTTATTTTCAACATGCACTTTTATAATTAAAAAAAAAATATGTGAAAATTGTTAGATGTAAGAGTTGAACATTAGACCTCAACATAAAAAAGAATATTCTCAACCATTTAAGCTACATAAATTATCATACATGTTTTTTCGCGTATTTTATTTTTATTATCAATCCTACCAATTTTTTAAAATTTAAATTTTAGGATTTTGACTCTGCAACTTTCTGGTAATCAAGACTAAATTCTAGGAATTCATTTCAAAATTCATATTAGTTTAAATTACGAATTTTTTTAAAAATTTATTTTAAGGGCATCATGGGTAATTTGTCTTTGATTTGTCTCTATTAGAAAATTATTGAAGTTGGTGTCTCTATTTGCTTAAGGGGTGTTAATAGTGGTCTTATTAGGGAATAATCTAAAAAAAAATTGGTATGAATTGATCTTATTAGCCCAGTTTAGTCAAATAATTATTAAACATACAAACTCTTTGTTATTAAAATGGGTTAATATGTTTGAATACTTTTCACTAAAAATCTAAAAGGAGTGAACCTATTTTAAGAGATCAAAATCGTCAAACTCATCTTAATGTACTCCACGTCTTCACCCATTTATTTCATTCTGCTCTGCTAAACCTGTTGAAGTTTTGGATTCAACTTCTTCCAATACAATGATGAACCTATTAAATAAGAGGAGAAGAAGAAAATTATAATGTAAGATTATGAAAAAAGCATAATAAAAAGAACGCAAAGTGGAACATTTAAAGATTAATCTTAGATTCAATCAAGTTAGCGTTCTGCATACAATTATTCAAGAAATATACCTGACTTCAAATCGTCCCTCAACAATTAGAAAATGAAAATTAAATTTCAAATTATATTGTAAATAGTCGTGCCGCGTGTTGTTGAAATACAAAATACTCATTCACTAACAATAGACACATGCACAAACAAAGTAAAAACTCTAAATTTTTTCTGAGGAAAAAAAGGTTTGATGATTGAACCTCTCTTTTGGCAAGATAATGGTTGAATAGAATCCACGGGATGGAAATTCGGGGATCGCTAGATGGCATGAAAGCTTTTGTACTTCACAAATGCAGAGAGAATTATGATTGTTCTAGAATACATGATGACATGAATATGCATAACTCTCATGAGTTTAAACTAATAGTGGCAGATTGATCAAAAACATGACATTTCAATGAGGCATGGATTAAAATATCTTCCCTTCAATTGAAAAATGCTTCTCACAATTTTTCATTGTGACGCGGACTGAGAGTCTAGTCACTTAAATAGGCTGAAAGTCCAGTAGAAACAACAAAATTATGTTAATCATCAATGAATTTAGAGCACACATTGATATTGTAGAGTAAGACATTTGTATAGCAATAACAAATCAGTATTTCAATGCAAGCATGCTATTTTGTTATATTAATGGATTGATCGTCATTTCAATTTTAATATATTTTGTCAAATTAATTAAACATAAATTGTTTTCTAAACATTAAAGACACCTACTAATTAAAAGTACGTAAATGTAAATATCTAATGTTTCATTTTATTAAGAACATCACCATGTATTATGGACAATAACTGATTGTTTGAATTCTTATTGGCTAATAAGTCCGAATCTATTTCCTTCATCAACTAAAAAATAGACTTAGTAGGCCTGTAACATTGAGGTAGTTAATTGGGAAAATATCAATTTTGGTCACCCAATTTTACCTTTTTTCATATTTGATCACCCACATTTAGTCACTATCAAAATCGGTCACTCACTTATTATATTCTATCAAAATTGATCATTCCGTTAGTCAACCTTTCATTGACTAACGGAGAAAGAGTTTTGAGTTCAAAATTGATCACTCACTTATTATACAAATTCAATATGAAACCAAGAATTGAAAAACAGAGTACAATTGTAAAAAAAATACAAAGTTTCATTCTATCTCTTAGAGTTTCTCATTTCCTGTAAAATAAAAAGTAAACCAACAACAAATGAATACATAATTGAGTTAAATAATTATTAAAAACTTACTGAATTTTTTTTGACTACTAGCAAGTTGATTGAATCACGTTCTATAGAAAGTAAACCAACAAATGAATTCATAATTGAGTTAAATAATTATTAAAAATTTACTGAAATTTTTTGACTACTCAGCAAGTTGATTGAATCACGTTGCAAAGATGCATGAGAATTCTTTCTGATCAAGGATAAATATAATGAAAATTTCTTCTAAAAGATGCATGAAAACTCCTTTTGACCTATTACGATTACAGATAAATATAATGAGAATTCCTTCTGATGATCTATATTATAAATATAATAAAATAATTTTGTCATAAAAAAACTTAAAACTTAAATTGAAATAAGAAATAATGTATAATTTTTGTGATTGACTAAGATTCTTCAATGGGTATTTTTTCACGCTCCAGGTTCCACATGTTTCATTTTCTAGAAGATGCATCAGAAGTTTTTAACATTTTGAAAATTTTGAGCTCAAAACTCTTTCTCCGTTATTCAATGACAGATTGACTAACGGAATGATCAATTTTGATAGAATATAATAAGTGGGTGACCAATTTTGATAGTGAGTAAATGTAGGTGACCAAATATGAAAAGAGGTAAAACTGGGTGACCAAAATTAATATTTTCCCTAGTTAATTCCACATAATCCATGGAGCAAGAAGAAGAGATTGATCATTTTCAATAGTTGTTCTACATAGAAAATGACGTTGAGATTGGTCTCTTCATCTTCTGCAACAATAATTTGCCGCTGATCGAAAATTGATCGATAGATCAAGATAGTATCATCCATTGAAGATGAGTAAAAGCACATTTATGGGAATTAAAACTCTGATATTTTCTCTCTCCCCATCAATATGCAAATTATGCCAAACAAAATTTAGAATTTAAACTTGCATATCAAAAAATGTACTATAATCTAATTGTTTGGGCTAATTCGATTTTTCATTTTCCTCATCTTTGATTTAGAAATAAATTAATGTCTCTCTATTTTTTTTTAAACCAAAATCACTGTACAGACATACGTACATACGAAACATAAGTTATCAATTTTAGTGACAACTAACAGAAAATGATTCTCCTCTCAAAAAAAAAAAAAAAAAAGAAACGGATTCTTGTGGGGTTTCTACCTCTTTGCCCTCCAGCATGGAAGACACCTATATACAAAAAAATGAAGAATAGAAAATGAGTAAGATAGATAGACCAGAAAATAAATTGAAGCAACAATGAGTACTGATAAGACAGGCGAGAAAACCCAATTAGCAATAGAGGACAATAAAATAGAAAATCAGACATTGATAGAAAATTAAGAAGACGATTTCAACCATACCTTTTATGATGGACGACGTCGAAGAAGCGGCGCGAGAAATACAGATAGGACGGACGTACAAAATTTGAAAGACGAAAGTGGTAAAATGAAAACTGTAAAAAACCGGAAAAAAAAGGGAGAGAGAGTGGAGATAGAAAAAAAAAATAATTTAAAAAATATATAAAAGAATTCATAGAAAAGTAAAAGAATAGAGAGAAAAAAAAAAAGAGAAATGAGAGAACTGAAAAATAATTTAAAAAATTCTTAAAGAAAACAACTGAGAAAAAAGGGAGGGAGGGAGGGAGAGGAGAGAGAATCTCCTTTATATACAAATTCAGAATCTCATTATGCTAACATAGCTTCTAAAAAAGCCTCCGTTTTACCATCTCTTAAATTCTGTAATTTTACTTTATTTTTTTAAATATTTTTCTCTTTCCTCTCCCCGTTTCCTCCATTCTCTCTCTTCTAACTTCTCTTTTTTACATCGATTTTTTTATATAATTAATTTTTTTTTACCTTTTAAAATTCTATATAAATTATTCTTTCATTCTCTTTTTATTTTTATAATCTCGCGTAATTATTTACGCGAGTCTCGTGCTACTGAAAAAATAAGAGTTGGTCTCCTGTGTGTAGTGTGCACCATGCACACTAATGCACAGGTTAGTCAATATATAAGGTCACGTGTTCAAATCCTTTAGCCATCTTTTTTAATATTACAATTTTTAATTTTTTTGTTACCACCTTATAATAATTTTTTCAACAACAAAAATCACCACTTTCCAATAATAAATCATAATAAATTTACCACTTTTCATTTTACAATTTTTAATTTTTTTGTTACCACCATATAATAATTTTTTCAATAATAAATTTATCATTTTTCAATAACAAAAATCACCACTTTTCTACAATAAATCATAATAAATTTACCACTTTCCATTTTACAATTTTTAATTTATTTTATCACCTTATAATAATTTTTCAATAATAAATTTATAATTTTTCAATAACTTATCTATTTTAATGACAAAGTGGGATAGTTCAAGTGGTTAGAGCACCACTACCTAAGCCTTAGATCTGGGTTCGAGTCATGGGGAGGGGAAAAAGGAATGAGTATTTAATGTAATTCAAAAAAAAAACCCACTTTTCAATAATAAATCATAATAAATTTACCACTTTTCATTTTTTCCAATAACAACAATTACCACTTTTCAATAACAAAAATCACCACTTTTCAACAATAAATTAACCACTTTTTAATAATAAATCATAATACATTTACCACTTTTCATTTTTTCCAATAACAACAATTACCACTTTTCAATAACAAAAATCACCACTTTCCAATAATAAATTTACAACTTTTCATTTTTTCCAATAACAACAATTACCATGACTATCTTATTTAGATTGATCATTTTTCAATAACTAAAATCACCACTTTTTAATAATAAAACATAATAAATTTACCACTTTTCAACAATAAATTAACCACTTTTTAATAATAAATCATAATACATTTACCACTTTTCATTTTTTTCAATAACAACAATTACCACTTTTCAATAACAAAAATCACCACTTTTCAATAATAAATTTACCACTTTTCAATAACAAAAATCACCACTTTTCAATAATAAATTTACCACTTTTCTACAATACCTGGATGCCAATTACAGAATATAAAAAACTCCATCATTTGATTAATTTAAAATCTAAATCCACAATTAATTTAAAATCTAAATCCACAATTAATTTAAAATCTAAACCTAAAATCTAAAAGCAGGAAAAAAAAAACCATAGTGGATGGTGTGGATATTTTTTAGAGTTTACATATTCTCTCAAACAAATAAATAGAGAAGAAAGAAAAGAGAAAGAAAAAATCTGTAAAAAAAAGCAGAAAAAAAAAAACGGTTATAAAAAAAAGCAGAAAAAAAAAACGGTTATAAAAAAAAGCAGAAAAAAAAAACGGTTATTAAAAAAAAGCTGAAAAAAAGTGGTTAAAAAAAACAGTTAAAAAAGTGAGTGCACCACATCATTTTTGGTGTGTATGGTGCATATAAAACTTTCCCAAAAAATAAATTGTAAATTTTAAATAAATTAGAAAATTAAAAAGAAAGAAAACTGAGAAGTCTAAGATAGAGAAGATTAAAAAATCAGAAAAAAGGAAGAGAAAGAGAGAGTGGAGATAGAACAAAAAATAATTTAAGAAAAATATAAAAGAATCCATAGAAAAGGTAAAAGAATAGAGAGAGAAAAAAAAGGGAGAAAGGAGAGAACTAAAAAATAATTTAAAAAATTGTAAAAGAAAATAACCGAAAAAAAAAGGGAGAGAGGGGAGAGAGAAATGCAGATAGGACGGACGTACAAAATTTGAAAGACGGAAATTGTAATAAATCTTAAATTTTAAGAAAATTAGAAAATTAAAAAAAAAACTGAGAAGCCACGTAAGAGAAGATTAAAAAACCAGAAAAAAGGGAGAGACAGAAAGTAAAGAAAGGAGAGAACTAAAAAAATAATTTAAAAAATTGTAAAAGAAAACAACCGAGAAAAGAGAAAAGAGAGAGAGGGAGGAGAGAGAATAAAAAAATAAATTGTAAATTTTATGAAAATTAGAAAATTAAAAAGAAAGAAAACGGAGCCACGTAAGACATAGAAGAAGATTCACAAATATTAATTAAGAGAGAAAAAAAAAAGGGAGAGAAAGGAGAGAACTAAAAAATAATTTTAAAAATTGTAAAAGAAAATAACCGAGAAAAAAGGGAGAGAGAGGAGAGAGAAATGCAGATAGGATGGACTACAAAATTTGAAAGACGGAAGTTGTAATAAATCTTAAATTTTAAGAAAATTAAAAAAAAAATGAGAAACCACGTAAGAGAAGATTAAAAAACCAGAAAAAAGGGAGAGAGAGAAAGTAAAAAAAGGAGAGAACTAAAAAAATAATTTAAAAAATTGTAAAAGAAAACAACCGAGAAAAGAGAGAGGGAGGAGAGAGAATGAAAAAATAAATTGTAAATTTTAAGAAAATTAGAAAATTAAAAAGAAAGAAAATGGAGCCACGTAAGATGGGACCTTCTACGTGTAGTCAGAGTGTCGTATGACTACCGTAGTCAATTTAATCTGAACCATTAAAAATCAAATCTAAAGGCTTAAATCTGATGACCTGTTAACTTTTATACTTTGTGTTGAAAATATTCAACGTATGTGTCGTATGGTGTCATATGTTATCATATTTATAATTAATTTAATTAATTAAAATATATAATTTTGAATTTACAGTTTCATCCTTAATTTAATAAAAAGATTTAATATATTAATTAATTTAATTAAAATATATAATGGTAAAACTACTAATTTACCCTTATATTATTATTAAAATTAATAAAAAAAATAAATTAAATTAAATAAAAGAAGTTATAATCTAGAACATAATACGTAGGTTTTAACACGCACTCCACTTCAGCCCCAAGCCACTGCCCTTCCGCCGCCGACGCGCCGCTTCCCTGCTGCCGCCGACGATCATCTCCTTCCCCCTTAGTTTTCTTAATTTGTAAGTTTAATATTATTGTGGGGTAGGTGAATTACCACCACTGAACGTCGCTTATGTATATCTTCAATTATTTTCTTACTTCCGTCATTTGTTATGAGTATTTGAATTAATTGTGAAATTGTTAAAATTGTGGTTGAGTTGTTGAGTAGTAATTGTTTTTTAAATTGCCTCAAATCAAATAGAAACATAACTGCCCAACAAGTGTTTGACAAAATGCTTCAAAGAAATTTTGAAACTGAATTTAGCAAAGGAAGTGGCTATTGAATGCACATTCCTAACCATATAGTTAAATCATCATGTAAAGTTTTGAATTTTATATTTAATATAGTGTTTAAATTGAATTTTATGTTTATAACCACATGGTATTCCTCGATTTTATGTTAGAAGCACATGTTGTTAGTTGTCGTAAATGACATTAAAATAGGTGATTGAAATATATAATATGAAGATGTTGCATAACATTGGAAAATGTAGTAAAATTGGAAGATGCTGCATAACATGTCTTTTAATGTGTTTCTGTTACAGTTTGTATGTACAACAACGTTCCACAATGTTCTCAGACGTTGGATATGAAGATATCAAAGTGGATGATGAATCACACGAGGAGCACATGAGTTCAGAAGAGGGGTCAGATGAGGATTTTGGGTATGACAATTTCAAAAATGCTCCCATAGACGACAATACAATTTTGGGGATGACTTTCGCTTCGACGGAAGAAGCTAATGCATTTTATAAGATATACGCAAGACGAAAGGGATTTATAAGCCGAAAATGCCACACTGGTCGGAGAAATAACATTATCAAAAATATGGCGTGGGACTGTTCCCGGTCTGAATTTTCTAAAGCTACTATAGGTGTACGGAACAACATTCGTAAGTCAAAAGCTGATACCAAATGTGGATGCAAAGCTTATTTTCGTATCGCTCTTCATTTCGGAATCTACAAGGTCACCAAATTTGTATCCGAACACAACCACGACCTAGGGTAAGCAGTCACAAAACTATGGTGTAGGTGATCCGACAAAGAGTAAGCCTCGAGAAGCACCTCGAAATAAAAGGCAAAAATGTGGATCTTGTGGGTATGTCATTTTAATTAATTTTGCATGTTTAATAATCGTTTATGAAGTTATGTTTTTTTTAACACTCAATAACTTAATAATTTTTCTTTACCAGACATCCAGGACATAAAATTGGGCGATGTTCAAATAAGAAGAGCAACATTGATCGAGAGAATGATGAAGATCTCAACAAAGACAGTGATTCTAAAAACGTTAATTAATGTTGATCCTACCAAAACAATTAGTGTTAGATTTTTTTTATGAATATTGATCATATGTATTTCAGAAATTTTATTGAATTGCTGGTTTTTTATTTAAATATTAATTTAATATTTCTTCTGTTGTTTAATCCACGTCATAAGATACGTTTATGCTAAAATTAAGTGTGAACAATAATCATATTGAATTGAGATGAAATATGCATTTTATACGAATATGAGAAAGATGCTTGTGTGTCTGCATTTCTACTCTATTTGAGGCTCGAGCACATGAACAAGAAAAGAGCATTTTTTTGGTTTTCAAGGTTTACTTAACATCGATATCGACCGTGCAACCAGGCATGGCTGTTGAACCGTGAAAGTGAGCACCTACAACACATTTTTTGAATTGCACGGTTTACTGAGTATCGACCGTGCAACTGTGCACGGTTTTTCGACCGTGCAACTGTGCACGGTTTCTGGACCGTGCAACTGAGAATTCTTCTAGGACATATTTCTATTTACCCGGGTGACTGAGTATCGACCGTGCAACTGTGCACGGTTGTTGAACCGTGCAACTGAGAATTCTTCCAGGACATGTTTCTATTTACCCGGGTGACTGAGTATCGACCGTGCAACTGTGCACGGTTGTTGGACCGTGCAACTGAGAATTCTTCCAGGACATGTTTCTATTTACCCGGGTGACTGAGTATCGACCGTTCAACTGTGCACGGTTGTTGGACCGTGCAACTGAGAATTCTTCCAGGACATGTTTCTATTTACCCGGGTGACTGAGTATCGACCATGCAACTGTGCACGGTTGTTGGACCGTGCAACTGAGAATTCTTCCAGGACATGTTTCTATTTACCCAGGTGACTGAGTATCGACCGTGCAACTGTGCACGGTTGTTGGATCGTGCAACTGAGAACCCTAACACGTCTTCGATGGAATTGGGGAAGAAAAACATACTACTGAGTACTTTTAATTTAATTACTTTATTATTTAATTATTTTTGTATTAGTTAATTTAATTTATATATATATAATTGTGCTTAATATATAAAAAGAAGGGTAGAATAGTAATTGTGCTTACTATATATATATATATTTTAAAAATTATATTTATAAAAGAAGGGTATTATAGTAAATAATAAAATACAATTTAAAAAATAATTTAATTAATTAAAACCTGTATAACAGGTAGCAGATTCATACGACGCATACGACACCACGTGGCGCATTTCGACGCGCTAACTATATAGTCACTTTGTACTATTTGACTACACTAAGAAAAACCCACTTACGATATAGAAGAAGATTCAGAAATACTCCGTAGTAATTAAGGGCATGTTAGTTTTGGGATGGGAAATCCGAATTTGGGATTTCGAAACTCACAGTTTGGGATTTTGATTCATGAAACCTATAATCTTTTTTTTTTTTTGACGGGGAGGAAACCTATAATCATATACTATAAAGTTAAATCCTACCCTACATAAATCACAAAACAAACACAAAACATAAAAAGCCCCTCCTCATGACTCGAACCCATGATCTAAGGCTAGGTAGTGGTGCTCTAACCTAAATTTGAGTGATTCATATCATATTTAAATTTCACAAAACCTAACACTAGCGTATCTATTTGACAACAGCTCATTTGCGGAAAAAATCAATTGACAACCGCCACTTCGTTCAGAGAACCGTCGCCCCAAATTCCAGCGCCGCCGTGATAGGAACGCAGTGCCGCTGGCGTCGCACGGTCCACAGTCTCCATCCTTTTGCGTTGCCTCGCGATTTTTTCTGTGGTTTTTTTGCCTGTGTTTAATTTGTTCCTTGTGCTCTGTTTTTCATCTCTTGATTTTTGTTTTTTCTGCTGTTTTGTTTTGTGTGTATCTTCTCTTGATTTTTTGCTTTTCTTCGGAGTTTGCTTTTGTGTTTACACCATTCCTTACTCTTTGGGTTGTGCTGATAGATTGCAAATCTGCTCACTATTTGGGGTTATCATGTTGCCTATTTTCAGTAGAATTTGTTTTTGGTTATTGCCCTGGTTTCTGCTGCTGTTTTTTTTTTGCTCTTTTTACAGCTGCAAATTTCCTTTTTTTAAGTTAAAACAAGGATCTTGCCAGAAGATTTGATTGCAGAGTGGTAAAACTTATGGGAAAAGTACTTGAGTTGCAGAAAGAAAGAAGATAGCATGCATTCGAGGTGTTTGATAGAATTACTAAAAGATCAAAATGAGTAGAAAGAAGACAAAGTAAATTTACTTCAATTGCCAATGGCTTACAAGGTACTCATAATTCCTTGTAAAATTCTCTACAATGTCATTTGAAATCCTAAATCATCATCCCTTAACTCTCACTCACAGACATCAATCCTTCTTTTGCTTTTGTTCATAATTGAGAAATTTGAAATTGTAGTGTTCTCTTCCATCACACAGGTATTAACTGTAAATAAAAAAACAGTGGCTATAAAGATAAATTATAAACCAACCATTTAATTAGTCATCAAGTAATAGTGCTATGAATTATTTGCAACTAACGTAAATATTTTTGTAGTTTCTTTGTTGATTATAGATATTTATCCATGTTGTTCAATGTGCAATTATAAAATTTGTACAAGTTATACTAGTGAATTTATATGAATATGGTCTTGAAACGTTAGTGATTACATATTAATGTGTGTTTAGACTTGTTAATTCTTAAACATAATTTATGTTTGAAGTCTTTGTTATATATTTACAACAAGCAAGAAAGGCACACTCCAACTCTTTGATGAAAAGCCGCATTGAAAATTAAAAAACTGGAATGATGAGTAACACTAAGAATGTTTGAGGAGTATCAAGCACAACGAGCATAGTTTGTTTAATTCTATTGAAATTCTATAGTTTTAAATTCAACATTAGGATATTTATCATCAGAGAAATAATTTAGTAAAATAATATGATTCTCCTTAGAAAGGCCTATATGAGTTTGGGTAGGGGGAGGAATTTTTGTTGGCATGCAAATATAATTTGGTGCTGTCTCACAAATAGGACATAAGGAAAAAAAATGAAATAATTGGCCACTGAAACTGCTATTATTTTCATGTATTTTGAAAGATGGATTTAAAGTTTGTTCATGCACTGTAAATTTCATAAATTACATATATTGCAGGTCAATTAAGAGAAGGAAGTGAAACAGAATATAATGTATTATTTCACATAGTAATTCTATCCAACTGTTGCTGCAGGCAAACCATATTCATGTCCATGTGGAACTGTGGAAGGTTCTTATGGAATTAATTGGGTATAATCTTGCTAAGTTTAACTAGTAAAATCAATCCCTACATAGTTAGGTTGAATTTATCATACAACATGAAACTATAGATGGGCACTTCTTTACTAGAGTATTGAGTTATATTGAGGAAACTATAATAATTCTGGATGGGCACTTCTTTACTAGAGTATTGAGTTAGTTTGGATTGATGGATGGGATAATGTGGGATAAATTAACTCACCCCTCCTCTATGATTAATAATCCCACATATGCATGAAAAGTAGTACAAAATTGTCGGGCCTTGCATCAATCCCGGGCCATAATCAATCAAACCAAATGTTTGATTAGTTGGGAATAAAAAGTTAATCAAGCCTAATCCAACCTAATCAAGCAATGAATTATCTTTTGGAACATTTTCTCATGGATGCATCATTTCCTTGATACTTTGCTAGATATACTTAGTGTGGGTGAATACATTAATGAAAGTTGGTGTGCAAAATAAAGGTAGAGTAACTCTGGTAGCAATGAAAACTTTGAAATGAGCTTCACCATCGACTTTACATGGAAGGAGGGAGGAATATGTGTGGAAAATACTTTTTGGATGGAATGTGGGAGAAGAGGAGGTTTTGCGGGATTTTGGCACAAATTTGCGACGGTAGTAGCATTCATTGCAAATATTTGAAAAAACGATGTTGTATTTTTTTAGTTTGCGACGGAAATTCCATTGTTATTCACTATTACGATTTGCGATGATCGATTTCGTCGAAAATTGTCAATGATATAAAAAAAAATCATGGCAGTTGATGTGTTAGGGTATTTGCGATGGAATGGTTTTCGTCGCAAAATTAAATTTAAACTTGCGACGAATAATTCATCACAAATCATATAGAAATGGCAATGTTTCATTTTGTTGTGGAATTTCATTGCAAAATCAATCGCAAACTGCACACGACGAAAAAAAATCATCACAACTCTGGTAGACTTTGACCTAGTTCCTGAGGAATTCTGATATGTCGTTGTTAATCTCCTCAATTTTTGTAGTGGCGACTACGTTGAGATACGCTGCTAAATTGATCCCATCAAGATTTGAGTCGGCTAGCTCCAAAATTATAGATGAATGCCCACATGAAATAATTACTTCGTGTTCCAAGGAATTTGAAACTCCACCCAAAGACCATCTAATATTAAAACTAGAACCATCAATTTGTGGGGTTATGAGAAAGTTGATCGGGTTCGGATCCGATGTCAGGATACAGAACTTAGCAAATGCAATACTCGACATTCGATCAGTGAATGGATCAATATCAACCAAGCTACGAAACAGGAGATAAAGCCAACCAATTGAAAAACCTTTAACTGAGAATCAGCCTAAGCTACAGGATGACTTTTGATATTAATTCATCTTCACATTCAAAACAAATCTTCATTTTTTTGTTAAAATCCACAAGGTCAAACTCCTAGACTGCCCTAACCCTAACCGCCTCCTCGCCTCCACTATGTGCGATTTTCATACAGTTTGAGAGTTTCCCTCTCAACGACTCCCTACTTCCGTCTCCTGCTCCAGCCGCCGACCCCCATCTTGTCTAGCCTCTCTACGCAGCCGCCCCGCCATCTCTCGCTCCATCCGCCGGCCCCCGCATATCTTCTCAGTGTGCGCTGCTCGTCATCTTCGTGGGGCGTGTGTCACCTTCGCAGCCCATGCAACCATCGTCACTTACTAGCCACGGTTGGCTGTCTCCAGCGACCTCCCGATGGAAGAGTTCAATTGGCCACCTCTGTCGCCTTGTCCCTCTTCCGGCCACAGGCAATCGTCGATCGTGCGTGTTATGTCGTCGGACCCGTGCACTCTCTCCAGCCACACGCCCACTGTCCCCAGCCCGTATGCTGACGGCCTAGTGCGACCCCCTTCGTTTCACCCACCACCTTCTCCGGTCATGGAGCCCTGTGCTTCGTCGGCTCAGCCTACTACCGATCTCAAGGGACTGTCTTTAATTGTCTTATTGATGATTGTTTTTCGAGCATTGTTGCCTTCGTGGAATCTCTTGACCCGTCCATTTCCTTGGGTGGTCATCTCCCTGTTTTGGAAATAGTATTCCCCGACATTATTAGCTTTCTCCAACTCCTTATAAATCTAACTTCGAATCATCCGCCTTCAGCTTCTAATCGTGACAGGCTTCCAGTTGACCCGACGGTCCCATCCTACGCTACTATGACATAATCTCCTTCAAGGGTTGGGCAACCGGCTGCTTCATCGGTTCCTCCCTCCTACGCTGCCATGACAGGATCGCCTCCCATAGGCACTCCTTCGCCCTCTTGTTGTTTTTTCGAACCATATGCGTCCGTGATAAAAGGGTGATCCTTACACCATTTTGATTGATGATGACACCTATCAAGTTGGGGTGCAGGAGTTTAAAGATGCCCTTATTCTCTATTAACTCCTCGTGGTAAACCTCCGGTTCCGTATATGGATATGTCAAAGAGGCTCACTACGATTTGGTCTCTTCAGGGGAACTTGTCGGTTATACCTATTGGAAAGGGATTCTTTATCCTCAAATTCCACTCTTTAGAGGAGCGTGATATTTAAAAGGAGGTTTTGGCAGTTGGCTCCGGGTTCTACTCGACTCCAATGTTAGACCCCTGGATTCAGCCCGCACCATGTTCAGTCCTCGACTGCTCAAACATGGATTCGTCTGGTTGGCCTTTCGATGGAGTTTTGGCAGCCTACGTTTCTTTCTGCAGAGGCCTCTATTGTGGGCCCAGTGGTTAAGTATGCTAGAATGTTGGTTGAGGTGGATATGAAACAACCGCTCTTGGAGAGATTAGTGTTAGAACGTACATAGTGATCAGGTTGTGACCATGGAAGTTAGTTATGAGAAGCTTCTGGAATACTGCAGTCAGTGTGAGATTGTTAGACACATGACCGCATACTGCCATAAGGATAGGGTTCCGCCTCCTCGAGACGCGAGCCATCGTGGCAGGAGTTCTTCCTGCCATCAGAAAGGTCGTCCTAGGCCTTATGCCCCTACGGATACACGGCTGGCCCCACCCCATGCGTTTATTGATCGACATCCTTAGACAGGGAATCTTAAATCGGCGCGCTATTGTGGTCACTTCGGTTCCGGTGAGCAACTTATTCTCTAGCCTCCATGTTGACGACATGGTTGAGGCCTCGGAAAATTCCCAGGAACTATTGGCCCCGCCTGGAAACAACGCCCTCGACCTTCCTCTTGCAATTATACCTCGCGCTACGTCGATTCCTAGAAGCCCACGTTTGATCGGCGTGAATGTCTCAAATCAGCAACCACCGGTGACCGACATTCCGTCCCACTCTACATTGATTCCGCCTAGGCACATACCGAAAGAGGTCATCGACGAGTTTGACGCTTCGGAGGCCTTAACGGTTGACTCTTCGTCTCCCCTTGCTAATGAAACGCGTCTTGTGGCCTCGTATATGGGACGATGGGGTTATACCTTTGATCCGTCGTGATCTTTGTGGGGCTCTCGTTCTTTAGTCTTTCTACGTCGTGCTATTTTTCTTTGATTTAGAGGGGTGTTCCTTTTTCCCTTGTTCGGAATCTTTCTGGACAAGGTTTTATTGGCACCCCAGCCTCCTCTCGGCTTGTGAACTTATGGTTTTCTATCTTTTTTCTTTTTGCTCTTAATATATATCATTTTATTGGTTAGTGTCTCGTTTTCAGCTTTGGACCTTACTGTGTTTATTTTTCAACATTTCTTTGATTTGTAATTTTTATAGCGAAAATAGGAAAAACAATTAGGCAATTTTGGTAAATGAAAATCAAGTAATTTGAAATTTAAATGGAAATGATAAGTAATCACTAATCATGATGGTCTTAATGTAAAGAATACGAAGTTGGAAAATATAAATAACGGCAAAAACTTTGAATTTGAAACAGGCGTCTCCGACAGGCGGCTTCAGCAGGTCGACGCCACTTTCTCTCTCTCTCTCTCTCTCTCTCTCTCTCTCTCTCTCTCTCTCTCTCTCTCTCTCTCTCTCTCTCTCTCTCTCTCTCTCTCTCTCTCTCTCGGCAAAGCTGATTGGCCTACATTTGATTTGAACCGCGGTTGTTCATGGCAAAAAGCACTCTCCCGAGGCTTCTTAGCCTGGTTACTTCCATTTGATTCTTTCTCACTTGAACTGTAGTGTGCATTAACAACAAGTTAAGATTATAGATGTACATTGAATGATTTAATCATTAAGCTAGATAGAAGATTACATTCGGAGAACCTCGCTTCGTTCAAATGAAGCTCGAGGAGCCTTTGAAGTGATTGGTTTTGCAACATCAATAGGTCCATCTTCACTTTGCAGTCTTCCACTTGTGACGTGAGACTTGATATCGCGTCCTGCAGATATAGACGTACTTGATAAAACTTGTATATATGCACTCGTTGCACTGTGCAACTAGTGCGCATTTTCAAATAGTATAGGAGGTTTCACTTAAAAGTACTAATGGTTGTACACCAGTTGCACCGACTTTTCTAAATTTACCTCTAAATTCTTCACCGCCTTTTCCAAGTCCGTAACATACTTGGCTTTCCTCAACCTAGCTCTCCGTGCGGATAATCTATTCGACAAGACCCTACGAACAAATTTGAAAAATGAGTGGTTAGGCTCACGCGCGTTATCATAAACTTATTTTTCATTTATATATGTATATTAATTTACACCCTGTGACAAACGAAACAAGATTTTAATCACCTTCGGATATCCTTTGAATCCCTTGTAGGATCAAATCTGTCGACGCCATAACCTAGTTCATACTCGACAGCTTCATCGAGGCTAATTAGAGCAGCTCCCGTGTTTTCAGAAACCAACACGGCCTCATTTAGCCACGGAGTCGACGAGTTGGGATTGGAGGATGAGGCCTGCATTTCTGAAAGAAAGCAACATTTGTTACAAAATTATAAAGACAATAAATAAAGTTAATTAGAAATATACCAAAGTACAATGCTACGTACGGTATTTGAGAAACAAATATAATTACTTTTGAAATGCTTTGCAAATTGTGTGAGAATGCAAAGCCTTATTTACCATAATATATATACAGGCAGTTGTGACAAAGTGGGATAGCTCAAGTGGTTAGAGCACCACTACCTAGGCTTTAGATCCTGGGTTCGAGTCATGGGAAGGGGAAAAGGGATGGGTATTTAATGTAATTCAAAAAAAAAAAAAAAAATATACAGGCAGTTGTTTACTAGTCCAAGTAAAAAAATTGAAATGTAGTTAATAATAATTAAAGGCTAAATAGATAGGAATTAAATAATAAAAATGTGTAATTAATAAAATCTACCAACAGTCCGTACGTACTTAGTACTCAACAGCTAGCGAGTTTAAAGTCATATTGGAAAGAAAACTCACATTATGCTGTCATAATAAAATCTATATCTTCATCTTTATGCCGTCGATGTAGATAAGGTCGATAAATTAATCTTATCCGTGAAGAGTCATTAATCACTGCAAAAAAATTGACATTTAATGACAGAAATTTTATCATTATAGCTTTATTTATCTAAAAGTTTTTAGTGACTAAAATATACTCCCTCCGTCCCATATTAATCTTCATAGGTAGATGGACACGAAAATTAAGAAAGTGTAATAATGGTGAAGTTTTGAGGGGTAATTTTGTAAAACTTTATGTATAAAGTAAAGAAATTAAATGAGTTGACTTTTATGTATGTGTGGAGATAAAGTAATGACATTTGTGTAAAATTAAGGTTATTGTGAGGGTGAAGTTTATAAAGGATTTTCCATTTTAAGGATGTGAAAGTTACTGTGGGACGTCCCGAAAAAGAAAGTGTGAAAGTTATTGTGGGACGGATGGAGTAAGAGTTAATGACATGTCATTAAAATTTATTTTTTCATCATTAAAGACTTAACTATAAAAGATATAATGAGATAATTTTGTAATTAAAGAACAATTTTAATGCTATTCATTTCTATCCAATAGTAATAAATAAGAACTCATCAGCCTTACAGGTAATCATGAATCTGAAGGCCTTTATTTTTACACATAGCCCAGAAAAAGGTCATTTAATTTTTATTTTTTAAAAATAATAAATTGAAAATAAAACTATTTGTCTTTATATATTGACTCTAAACTTTGGATGAAAAATTAATCTCACGTACCTTTTTAATTTTTATATTTGGTGGACGGTTTTAATATTTTATGTAAAGTTATTGGAAAAAGTGTAAGAAAACAAAAAATGTGGAGAGAGAAAGTGTAAAAAAAAAAGTAAATGATAATTTATATAATTTTATTTAAAAGTAAGAATAATTGTTAATAAATGTATGGAATCACAACTTGACAAAAAAGGAAATGCAAAACTTTAAAGAAGACGCCCACAATGCAAAATGCAAAGCTAGTACTCCCTCCGTCCGCCTATAAGCTTTCCATTTTACCATTTTGGTCCGTCCGCCTATAAGCATTTGGTAAGTACTTTTTCTTATACTTCACTTTATATCTTAATTTTTCTCTCTATCTCTCTCCTCTCTCAATCACATCACTTGTACTATATCTATTATTTAATCACTTTTCTTAATCTCTGTGCCAAAAAGTAACGTAACACTTATAGGCGGACGGAGGGAGTATTATTTAAAATAATAAAATAAGTTCAACAATTCATTAATTTTTAACATACGTACAATTATAGATTAATTTTTAATCTCTTTAGCCACACATAGCGGTTGTAAAATACTTCCATAATTTTAATTTTGAAAACTTCCTTTTGCAATGCAATTGTACCATTACTACGACCTTATAGTACTGTATCCTAAGTAAATAAAAACAATTTGGAAAATGATTTACTATATTAAGTATTCTGATGGGAGTATTAATGCAATATGTACTTCTAATCCAAAAATAAATTAATTACCCATTAATATCAAAATGCATATCAATTTAAGAAAGTATTCGAATTAATAATTTATTTATCCTAAACAAATTAAAATCCATGGATAAACCAATAATGGCATAATTGATATGATTGAATTGAATAATGGTTGGATTGAATGAATTCATTAATGTTTGTATTTGGATAGGAGGATTTGATTTGAGAAGACATTTCAAATGAAATGATTTAAAAATGCATGAAATGATATGGTTTTAGTGAGCATTTAAAATTCTCTCAATTTTAACTAAAAAAAAGAGCTCAAAACTAAGTAGAGATCCTCTTATATGTAGTCAGTGTGTCGTATGATGTCGTAATGACTATCGTAGTCAGTTAATATGAGTCATTAAAATTCAAAACTAAAGACTAAAACTTGATGACCTATTACCTTTTGTATAATGTACGGTATGTATTCATCGTATGTGTCGTATGGTGTCATACATTTGTCTTTTTATATTTAATTTAATTCATTTAAATATATAATTGTAAAATTACATTTTTATCCTTATACAATAAAATATTTTATTATATTTATTAATTTAATTAAAAAATGTAATGTTAAAATTACCTATTTACCCTTATATTATTAATAAAATTAATAATAAAAAACAAATTAAACCAATTTATTAAAAAAACAAATCAAATTAAACAAAAAAGAAGATTGAGTTAAAGATTGCTTCATAATGTACCACAATATACTACGGGCACGAGCGCTCATCTTTCTTCCATAATCACCTAGATCATGCTCTGGCCCTGGGGCTGAGGTGGTTGGCCCTCAATATCAGCTCAAGTCAGAGTCTTCTGACATCTTTTCAGGCCCTTTCATGGGCTTCGGATTTCTCGGGTGTTTTAGCATTCAGTTTCTGAATAAATTCAACCTTCGAGCCATCCGGAGGTCCAAGCTCATTCGGAGCAGGATGGCTCAATCAATGTCATCTGAACTTATTCAGGTGTTTCAACCTTTGACACCTGATCTCCAGGCTTACCCAAAAGTCTCACAGGATTTGGACAAGCTCAATCTGAAAACTAAAATCATATATAGGACATCGAGGCGTGTCAATCATACATAATTCAAAGATAAGTGTGTTAGCCTCATGTTTTAGAAGCATGGATCATCATCAATCCTCAATCATGGGTTCTAAAGCATATATATAGTAATCACAGAAACTCAATATGCGAGTTGCGCGCCTACTCATGCTTTCTATAATTTCAAGTCATTCTCAATTTCTAGCATCACATATAAAGCATCTAGAAGAAATACTTATGTAAATTAGGAGGGACATACTTAATCACATAAGGAAGTAAATATGAACCACCTATACCAGCTTCTTCAACTTAAGGAAAGTCATAACATATCCATGTGATACTCATTATAACACCAAATCAATGTAAGAGATCTAACCTCTCAAGATTTATAAAATACTTGTACTAATCGTTGGTCCCGGTGTACTCCTCATTTGGGGATCACGCCAATAATAGGTTTAGGTGTCATGGTCCAGCTACTCGGCTGGTTTTCCCCAACCCCGCTCTCTCTTCTGTAATTCTGCTCTCTCGAGCTCCTCGATCACCTCTAGGTTCTCCAGTCCCTCCTCATGGGCTCATTATTCATCGTAGACAAGGTAAAATGATCACAAACATTCACGAGGACGTCAAGTCCATGTCATTAGAATGATCAGAAATAGCTTAAAACATCATATCTCATTGAATTCACAAACAATAAATGCAAGTCGTACCTGGCACATGCCAACCGCATTACCAGATCTAAGTTTTCCGATCTACTGAGAGGGTAAAAATAGTCATCTAATTTCTCAGGGACTTCGTATCCCTCATCTGTTCTCATGTAATTCCATTTCGAATATGCCTCCAAGTCTTGGACCTCTAGGTCTTGGTCGTTCATTTCACATCTCTTGATCTGTATCCTAGACCTCAAGGTCTTGGGTAGTCGTCTCGGGCATTTTGATCTTTGTAATCTACAAGTTCTCTAACTGGGGCAAAGTTTTCTTCCAGTCTAGTCAGCTGCTAGACGTCTTTTATATCATGGTTCTGATACTTAACTCAATTTTGGGGAGCCCCTAAAAGGAAACTCCTTCATTATGTTCTGGTTCAGCTTCTGGACTGGCGTGTAGATCTCAGGGTCTACTCGTATATTAATCCTGTAAAGGTACACCAAAAAGGGCCTCCAATACAGGCTCTCAAGTGCTCAGATAAGCATCATAAGCATAAATTATATAATTAAAATATGAAATAATCAAAAAAAGTAAATCAGGTCTCTTTTGATCTCAAACCTGAAACCTGGATCCTCTCTAGGACCTCCAGTCTCGGCAAGATGATTAATTTTTCTAATCTCAAATCTTAGGAGGGGATCAGCTTCTTTGATCCTCGAACCTCTTATTTGTTAAGAAACATCAATCTCAGTGGTAGCCATTTAGACATATCCCTGAAAAACTCTCAACGCATGGACAACTAATCTGGGCTATATCTCAAACAACATGCTCAAGCAAAATTGTCAATAACATAAAAAATATCAATAGCCTGTTAAAGTAATTATTCACGCATAATTAAAATGATAAAGATAAATCATATCTTAGGGGATTATCATTCATTACGCTCACGTCCTCGAGAGCTCTGAAATATTTTCCGGATCTCAACTCGGGAATATCAAACTATGGAGGTTCCATAGGCGAGCTATCTGCTCCTCGGTCATGACTGGTGGCTGATATGCACCTCCTCTTCCTACACAGGGATTCGCATGTGGGGTTGAGTTGGAGGGCATTCCTCCTCCACCCTCTAATCGGGGTGTTGTGGAACTGGATCTCCAGCTCTTGGAAGGACCATCATCTCCTAGATCTCCGCACATCATCCATCTTTTCTGAGGGGGTCGACCTTAATCCTGGTTCTAGGAGGCCTCCTCCTTCTCGTTCTGCTTGTCCTCAAAATCTCTCCTCTTCTGCCCCCGAGGGCTTTAGTCAACTACTTTAAAGGTGCTCCAGCCTTGGTGCAGGGGAATTTCATCTCGGGATGATCTCTCATGACCATCAGCACCTTTGTAGGCTCGAGCCTTAAAGGTGTGTAATTCTCGAACCTATATACGATCTTGATCTCACTTCTCTAGAACCTCCAACACTTTCAGTGCCTTCAGCCCTTTCAGCATATTTAGGACTTTTGGACGGTTCTGAACATAATCTCTTTGTCAGGGGGTTTTTCTCCTTCTGATGGTTTTGTTTTAGACCTCTTAGTCTATCTCACCTCTTCTGATGGGGGTATTTCCCTTACAATTGGTAATTTATTCATTCCTCCACCATATTCGAATATGGCAGCAATCAAATTATAATAAAGACCTCATGTCTTAACTCAAATTCTCATAGACAGCGCCAGTTGATGTGTCAAAAAAGAACACACAACGGTTGGGACAGTTGTCTAACCTTACCTCAAGATTACTCAAGCGTCCCTTTGATAACAACCGCACGTCTTCGTCTCCAAAGGCCTTGAAAACCTACAAAAACCATGTCGGAGAGGTCCTCGGCGTTGGGCCTCCGACGCTCAAGTCAGAAAGGTGTCGGAAAGTATCAGTGAGGAAGGATCCTCGTGTATAAGGAGCTCGAGTATAGCTCAAAGTAGTAGTATTTGGAGAAAGCAGGATATCAAGGTCGGCCAGCTTAGGTTTAGCTCTTATAGCCTCGCCGGAAAAAATGTCAGGCAATTTTCCGGTGAGAAACTGTGTTTTTAGGTTGGTTAAGTGTTTAAGTCGTTAATATCCAGAAATAGCAAGTGAAAATGTTTAAATAGTACCTCCTAGGGGAAGGGTTATCCACTTCCCTTTTTCTCTCAACTTCCCACCTTGTGGGCTAAGCCCATAACCTCCTTCCTCTTACTCACGCCTGGGAACTCCGAAAATAGGGGGAGTGGGCAAGATTAGTCACTCGTGCAGCATGGTCAAAGCTAGTGGCGCAAGATTCGGGATTTCAAACCTCGAGGACCTGACTACTACTCGAGCTCCCCAGGTCCGAATAGAGAGAATCCAGATTCTGGCCCAACTACTCGCCTATAAAGGTGGAAGGGCCTTTGACTCGTTCTTCTTAGGGCTAATCCAGCCCATTTGCCTTGATCCTTGTATGTGTTGGGCTCACTCTAGGCCTAATTCAATATCTCAAGGCCCATGATCAATATAATAAAGATGAATAAATATATAATTGAATTATGTATAATTTACTTGGAGACCACGTGTCAATATGTGATAGGACGATACATTTTATCCACATCAATATAAATAATAATGCAAATTATTATTATAAATTAAATATTTAAAAAAAAAGGTTAGTGATAAATAAGAAAATCTAAATAAAAAATAAGGTCAATTCTAGTTCAATTGTATTTAAAATGTATTTTTTGTATTTACATATATTTCCTTTGTCCACAAATTAATTATATTCTCATTCCTTTTATGAAAAAAACTAACTTTATATTTATCCTGCAACCATCACTTAATTACTCAAAATGTCATTCAACTTTACTTACTAATAATCACTTTATTCACAATAGATTCTACTATATACTACAATAACCTTACTTTTATCTTATTTATCTACTTTTTTCTTCCATCAAATTTTAAAACTAAAGATAATAATAAAAAATGCATACATATTTGTCATTTATCTCCCCTCTCCCCTGCTCTTCTCCCCGCCATCGATGTCGGTGTCATAGCCGCTACCTTGCTGCCACCCGCCAAAATCGGAAATCAATCTCGCAAAACTTCATCTCACATGCATATTAAGCCCCCTCAAACAAAATAATAATAACTTCAAAATCAAATTGCTAGATTTGGTTTAAAAAGATGTAAGAATCTGTCTCAAAATCACAAAATCTGGTTCAAGCAAAATCGCACCCCGCACCCAATTGGTCACCGGCGCAACCGCACACCACCAGCCCTAACAAAAGAAAGAACAATTTAGATGGGATGAGAAAATTTGGCGTGTGATTTCAATGAATGCAATTTTTATGCTTCGATTTAGTGAATTTCAGTAGGTTTTGAAATTTGGGAAATTTCAGTGAGGGTTTTGTAAGTTTGGAATGCTTGATGAGTATTTCGGCTTCAATTTTGCCTGGATTCAAGTTGGATTCGGGTGGTTTTATTTGGGGGCAATTATTTTAGGACTTTTTCAGAATTAGAGGTGATTTTAGAGCATTTGATTTAAACAAAGCATTTACAAATTTTGTTTCAAATGGTAAAATCTTGTGGGATCTTTTTTGTTCAAAATGGGACCTTTTTTGTGAGCACGAATCTCTTGGAACCAAATCTGCATTTTACTTGTTTCTAACCTTAACGGGCGCATGTGCCTCGCGCTCACAATTCTATTAGCTTTAGACTGTAAAATCTCGTATGACCTTTTTTGTTCAAATGGGACCATTTTCGTGAGCACGGATTATCTTAGGACCATATCTACATTTTACCCTATAAAAAATACGGGCATTTAGTTGGACGTTGCAGCAGGATAAAATTTCAATGTTGCCTGATTAGAAGAAGAGGAGGACGATTTCGGACACTTTCGAAATAAAATATTGTAAGCAATACAATAGGGATGATGAAACGACAAAATATTTATTTTTCCAATGTAATACTAGCAATCTGAAGGCCCGAGTTGGATTGTGTTGATGGCTGAGAACGACCTTTGATGGAGATCGAGGAGTTTCTACGCTAAATCAAAAGAGGTATGTAGGTATGATTTGGCAATTATGGCGAGTGGGGGAACAAATTGGCGTTCAAAGGGATGACGAGCTTTTGGGAAGAAAATCTAGATAGGATTAAAAAATCCAAACTCGGGCGCAGTTGATGAAAGTTATCCAAAGGACGAAATATAATTTTTTTCATTCCGTAACTTTTCATTTTTTTCAAAATTGTCCCAAAAAAAAAAGTATGAATGTAGTCTCAATTATTATTTTGTCCCAAAAATGCTAGAATTATCTAACGACGTCATTTTTAGTCAGCAACTTCATCGAAATCGACTGCCCACGTGTCAAGCAAATTACCAAAAATGACTTTGTATCGAGGATTCCGACAACTTTGGAATGAAATTAGTAATCTTACCAAAAATAAACTGGCATTTGAATGATCCGTTCAACGGATATTTTCAATTTTTTCTTTATAAACACATATGGCCTTGATTTCAGTGGATGCGATTTTTCTGCTTCGATTTAGGGAATTTCGGTGAGGGTTTTGTAATTTGGAAAATTTCAGTGAGAGTTTTGTGAGTTGGGAATGCTTAATGAGTGTTTCGGGTTCAATTTTACCTGAATTCAAGTTGGATTCATGTGGTTTTATTCGGGGGCGATTATTTTAGGGTTTTTTATTTAAGTAGAGCGTTTGCAAATTTTGTTTTAGACGGTAAAATCTTGTGGGACCTTTTTTGTTCAAAATGGGACCATTTTCGTGAGCACGAATCTCTTGGAACCAAATCTGCATTTTACTTGTTTCCAACCTTAACGGACGCGTGTGCCTCACGCTCACAATTTTGTTAGTTTTAGACAGTAAAATCTCGTAGGACCTTTTTTGTTCAAAATGGGACCATTTTCAAGAGCACGAATTCTCTTGGGACCTTATCTACATTTTACCCTATAAAAAATATGGGCATTTAGCTAGACAATGTTGCAGGATAAAATTTCAAGGTTGACACTGATTTAAATGTAAGCAATCCCTATAGTCACTGATATTTCGAAATTTTATCCGAGGGCGATCTTGGACACTTTCAAAATAAAATGTAAGTAGTACAATAGGGATGATGAAAAGGCAAAACATTTATTTTTCCAATGTAATACTAGCAATCTGAAGGCCCGAGTTGGATTGAGTTGATGGCTGAGAACGACCTTAGATGGAGATCGGGGAGTTTCTGCGCTAAATCAAAAGAGGTATATATGTAGGTATGATTTAGCAATTATGGCGAGTAGGGAACAAATTGGCGTTCAAAGGGATATTGTCGAGCTTTTGGGAAGAAAATCTAGATAGGATTAAAATCCAAACTTGGGCGCAGTTGATGAAAGCTAGCCAAAGGACGAAATATAATTTTTTTTTTCTGTAACTTTTCAACTTTTTCAAAATTGTCCCAAAAAAAAAAACGGATGAATGTAGTCTCAATTATTATTTTGTCCCAAAATTGTTGGAGTTCTCGGAACGACGTCGTTTGTAGTCAACAACTTCGTCGGAATCGACTGCCCACGTGTCAAGCAAATTACCAAAAACGACTTCGTTCCGAGGATTCCGACAACTGTGGAATGAAATTAATGATCTACCAAAAATGAACTGACATTTGAATGATCCGTTCAACGGATATTTTCAATTTTTTCTTTATAAACACAGATGGCCTTAATTCAATGTTACCGAAAATTAACCAAGCTAATCAAAATTCAACTAACATAGTCACTTGAGCATTCAAGCAAGCAATACTTGACCTTCAGGGAATTTCTCAAGTATATATTTTTGTTTTTGGAAACAACAAAATGAATTAAAGTAATTACAAGGGTACTCAACCCTTACAAATACAAGAACGACGATCACAACCAAGTCAAGAGTTCAACTCAACTCCTACATCCTCTAAGCATGCATCGGGTTTGTCGCCCAATCACTAACATTGTAATAAGAACGGATATTTCCTCAAGCTTTAAACCAGTTCCAAATTCTAACGCAGCATAACTCGAAACAATCTTTCACATTTGGTACAACACAATTGAAAATAACAAGATTTCTATATTTCCAAATTCCCCATGAAATTCCCAGCCATAAAGTGTTCCATACCTTGGCTGTAATCTTGCTAGGCCTCGAGGTATCGTGCAGCAGAAAATTTGTTGGCATAGAATTGTGACTATGTTAATGCCTATCCCTCTCCAAATTTTTGACCAGATATCGTGAGCAAATTTGCACTGCGCTCAATATTGTGAGCTTACGTAGAATACTCAGGCCGGCTTAGAAGATTTTAAGGCCTCTCTCCATTGGACACGAAGGAAAATATAAAACATCTCCAAACCCTCGAAATCGATATCATCTTTCATAGCTGCTATTGACTAGCTACGGCCTCAAATCGTATTTTTTGCAGTTACATGAGATTAATCTTGCTCATTTCTAATCCATTATATTGGAGATAGTAAATATAAAAAAAAAATTATGCAATGACTTGAAGTGGAATCAACCTAAGTTACGTGACGACTTTTTATATTAATTCATAATATTTTGGCTTTTTTTAACTACTATTGTTAGTGTCACATTTCATCCTAGCAACTTATTGTGCGTTGTTTATTTTTTTCGACGCTCTCTTTGATCTTTAAAAAAAATTGACTAAAATAAAATGTAAGGCAAAATCTTCAATGAAAACAAAAACTTGGAACCCCAAAAGGAAACAATAAGTAATCAAGACAGTCTAAAGGTAAGAATAGCAAACTGGAATTTGTAAATAACAACAAAAAAAAAAAAAAAACATTTTAAAACAGCAGTTGGGATTGACATTCAGTCTTCCAGGTTGAGATATTGAAGATACTGATCTGCTGCTCCTATTTCTACTTCTCCGAAGCTCGGGACAGGCGGCTGCGTTGCAGAAGTCGATGCCACAATCTCTTGGGCCTGCATCTGATGTCCACCCTCATTTACTCTATTGTTGTTCATTCGAAGTACTTTCTCGAGTTCTTGGAGCCTGGCTACTTCCTTTTCATTAAATGCCAACCGAACTGCATTCATTAAAAATACATACCAAGTTAAGCTTATGCCGTCGCAAATTATAACGACCTGCGACAAAAAATTTTGTCGCAAATATTAAATAATAATAAAAATTGCGATGAAAAATTTATTTTGCGACGATATTTGGGTCAGGGGTCATGAACAATTTGCGACGAATATTTCCGTCGCAAAATTCGTTGGAGAAAAAAAATGGTAGTTACTTTCGGAGATCCTGGCATCATCCAAACGAAGTTCTATGAGTCTTTGATATGATTGGTTTTGCATCGTGAGCAAATCAATCTTCGCTTTTTGGTCTTTTATCTTTGAGTTGAGATCTGATGTCACATCCTGCAGATATATGATGCAAAACCATTTAATTTAATTCTAGCCATACAAAAATATACGTCAGGTGTATTAAATGACATTATTAATTAAAGTTTATTAAATTCAATGGAGCACAATAAAACAGCCAATTGCGATAAGAGAATTTATTTTCTACATTTGGAAAAAGTTGTACACACACTAATTACATCGTGCAACTAGTGCACATGAGACCAACTCGATCTCTTCTAAATTTACCTCTAATTGCTTCACCTTGTTTACCAAGCTGGTAACATGCTCAGATTTCTTCAACCTAGCTTTCTGAGCAGATAATCTGTTCGACACGATCCTGGGAGGCAATGGTACGTAGATCGAATCGAAATTAGAACAATTCACACCATATGACAAATTACAAAACAAGATATTAATTTATCACCTTCGGATCTTCTTTGAATCCATTGTAGGATCAATTCCTTTGCCATGATCGAGTTCATGCTCGACAGCTTTATCAAGTCTAAGAGACGCCCTTGCATTTTCGCTAGGCAACGAGGTAGTTCTTCGGATCTCTCGTTTCTCATTTGTCCATGAAGAATTGTACCTCGACCATGAACCATTGGAAAAGTATGGTGGCACATTATTCGATGAGTTGGGATTGGAGGATGAGCCCTGCATTTCTTAAAATCCTGCACATGTTGAAACGATCAAATTTGTTAGTGCTACCAATTATTTTTATTACAAAAAAAAAAAAAAAAAAAAAAAAAGAGTTACAAGAAAGATACCGAAGAAAATCTAAAATTTAAGAGAGAAAACTTTGTATATGAGAAACAACCTTTTGAGATGATTTTCTAATTGTATGAGAATAAAAAGCCGGCCAGTATCATAGTGGATATATATAGGGAAACAAGCATATTTAGTACCATAACTTTCTTCCCTTTTTTAAATGATCCCAAAAAAATTAAATATATCAATTTAGTCACATTTTTACAATTTGTTTTGTTTTGGTCCCAAAAAGTTAAATATACTACAGTAGTCCCATTTTTTCGCAATTTATTCTTTTTTGATCCCAAAAAGTTAAATATATCAATTTAGTCCCTTTTTATTGCAATTTGTTCTGTTATGGTCCCAAAAAGTTAAATGTATCAATTTAGTCTCATTTTTTCGCAATTTGTTCTGTTTTGGTCCCAAAAAAGTTAAATGTAATTGCAAAAAAATGGGACTATATTGGTACCTTTCACTTTTTTGGAACCAAAACAGAATAAATTGCAAAAAAAAAATGGGATTAAATTGGTACATTTAACTTTTTTGGGACCAAAACAGAACAAATTGCAAAAAATGGGACTAAATCGATACATTTAACTTTTTTTTTTTACCATTTTAGAAAAGGTTGAAAGTTATGGGACTAAATTGACTTCTATCCCGATATATATACAAGCAGTGTGACAGTTGTATACTCCCTCCGTCCCACAATTATTTACACTAAATTTCTTACACGCTAACTAAGAAAAATGTGGAGTATTGAGGGGTAATTTTATAAAAGTTTACAAATAATTAAAGTAAAGAAATTGATTGGATTGAGTGTAATTATGTGAATATTGAAAGGGTGAAATTTATGGATAAGTTTTCTTTTTTGGAGTGTGCAAACAATTGTGAAAAAAAATAAAAATAAGGCAAGTAATATGTGTAAACAATTATGAAACAAACGAATAAGGCAAATAGTGTGTAAACAATTGTGAAACAAATGAATAAGGTAAGTAGTGTACAAACAATTATGGAACGAAACTTCCCCATGCTGCCAACAATATTTGTTGTAGGTAAAATATTTACTAGTCCAAACCATATTTTTAACTGTAGTTAGATAATTAAAGGCCAAAATAGATTAGAATTACTAAAATATCCTCATGCAACGATCCTTGTACAAGCATAATTTTGCAATCAGTGGTATATAAGTGGAGTAATTTTTTGGCTATTATAACTATTAATTAAACGACGAGTCGAAAGCCAAATTGGTAAGAAAGCTCACATCCTATTGGCATACTATTAAAATCTCTATCTTTTGGGAGCTCACATCCTATTGGCATACTATTAAAATCTCTATCTTTTGGGAAGATTCATTAAAGTTTTATAATTTTAAATTTATCTCTAACGACTATCTGCTTTTTATAATAAATGACTCTTGTGGATATAATATAATATAGTTTAATTGTCCTATACCACTTTTCGTGGGCCATGATTAGTATTTCACCCTACTAAATTTTTTATAGTAAAATGCTAAATTATTAAAAAAGAAAAAAAAAACTAATTAATTTACACAACCCTTTAGATAAAAAATTGTACTACTATTGTTTAAACGTATTGTTGCAGATGCAATTGAACCATCTATTGTAACCTTATAATTTACTATACTCCCTCCTCCCATTTTGTTATTTTGTCTTTTTATATATGAATTTTTGTCTCAAAAATAATTGCCTTTTTTTCTAATTTAAAAGAATTAATTAAATGTTATATTCCAATTTTGCTTTTATATATTCTTCGATAATAATATGCATTAAATCATGATCATGTAGGGAAATGGATAAAAATTATCCATTACACATATATTTATTGTTGCTCAATAAATTTCATAATTGGTGTAAAACATGCTAAAACAAATCTAAATTTGGATTGGGGAAGTATTAAGTGGAGTATTTTTGGTGGGTGTATTAATGCAACATCATTTAATACTTATAATTCCAGAAATAAATTAGCCATTAATAGCAAAATCCATGTCAAATTAAAAAAGTTTTAAAAACAATTACTCCCTCCGTTCCTTATTTGATATTGACACAAAATTATTGGGCACGCGTTTTAACGAATAAATTGTTTATTAGTATAATTAAAGATAAAGTAGGGATAGTAAAAACTTTTCAATTTTATAAATAGTCTAATAAAGTTAATTTTTAGTGTAATAAAGTAGTGACATTTATTGTAATATTGTGATATTTTAAAGGAATTGTTTAAAAATGTTTTTACTATTTTAGATATGTCATCAAGTAAGGAACACCCAAAATGACAAAATAGATCAAGTAGGAGACGGAGGGAATATTTTTTAGACACTCTTGTGTGAGACGGTCTCATGAAACGGGGACCCACATTAGTATTTGAGTCATACTTTAAAAAAAAATGTACTCGGAAGTCATACTCTTGGGGTTGTAATTTCTCATTTTGTTATATTACAATTTTCAATAATATTGCTTAAAAAAAAAAAAAAAATTGTATTTGTACTTTTTAGTAATATTGTGTGGCACATTTTGATAATATTATATTGAACTTTTTAATTATATTGTATTATATTTTGGCAAAAACTTGTGTGAGACCGTCTCACGGATCTTTTTCCGTGAGACGGATCATTTTAACCCATATTTCAAAATTTTGGGTAGGATAATCCATATTTTTTTTCCAGATTTTGGTTTGTAAAAAAAGTGATAATGTTTAAGTAAAAAGTGATAATATTTTTAACAAAAGTGACTATCACTTTTTACTTAAACACTATCACTTTTTGCTAAAACATTATTACTTTTTATATATAAAAGTCGTCTCACATATCTCATTATGTGAGACGGTCTCACTCAAGACTAGCCCTTATATTTTTTAGTAATATTGTGTTAAACTTTTCAATAACATTGGAGAATTATTTTTTACAATAATTAACCAATAATCCAGACAAACTCCATCAATAAAAGGGTGGTGAAAGAATAATGAAAATGGGAAAGAAGTTAGGGAAAGAGAGGCAGCGGTAGGATAAGGAGAAGGGTTGCGGTGTCGAGAGGCGAAGTTGCAAAAAAGTGAAGAGAAGGACGAGAGGAAGAGTGCGTAGAAATTAATTTAATTAAGGTAAATGTTGTTTATAAATGTACTAATTGACGGTTTTATTTTTTATGTTACACTGTCTAAATTTTTAACACATATCATTATAATTATTATTAAATACTCCATCCCTCTCAGTATAAAGAATATGATAAAATAATAGATGTAATATAAGTGATTTGATTGAGAGGGAGAAAATAATTTATCAAAAATGGAATGAAAACTTAGTGGGTGTTTGGAAACACTAGAAGTTGCTTAAAAGCACTTTTTTTTTCAAATGGAATCATTTTTGGAGTGTTTGCAAGCACAAACAAGTGATTAAGTTAATTTGTTAAAAGTGATTTTGGTGAAGCACCCCTCCACCTACTTCTAATAGCTTCTATGTGCTTCTCATCATTATAATAATCAATTTTATAATTTTGCCCTCACAATTTAAATAATATTTCATGTTTACACATTACCTATCTTAATGTAATAAGGGTTTTTTTGTATATTTTATAAAAAAAGTGGTTTGTTTTGTAAACACCACAACATATACACAATTGATTTTAAGTGCTTAATTTTAAAACACTATCAACTTTCTATTTTACTGTAAAAATTAATTTTAATCACTTTGAAGCAATCACTATAATTTGCAAACACGCCCTTATTGTGGAACATCAAAAAAAGAAAAATGTAAAACTTATAATGAAACGAAGAAAATACTAATTATTTTTCACTTTACGCGTGTCAAAACTAAATGGTGGAACATGGAATGGAATACCATTGGACGGTGAGAGTATTAATTTAAAACAGGGGTGCAAGTAAGCTGGCCTAATTAATTTTTGGACTTTCATGAATAAAAATCTAAGCCATTTAAGATGCATAATTTGATTTTGGGCCCCCGCCACTCCATCTACTATCTACATGGGCTTTTTGACCTTAAAGAAAATGGAGTTATTAAATATAGGTTGTGATTATTTTAGTTAGAGCTTCAAAACGGGTTAACGGGGCGGGGCGGTCCACAACCCACTTCAACCCGTCATTTTACGGGTTTTGGCGGGCCGATCTACGGCGGGGACGGGCTGAAAAATACCCAACCCAATCCACGGCGGATTGCGGGCTAGCCCACGGGCTTTTTTTATTATATATTAATATTTTACTTTTTTACATTTATTATTATGTATATAATTACTAAAAAAAATTAAAATAAAGTACAAATAATTTGGAATAATCTTTGATTAAATCCACACAGTTGATGTCAATAATTTCAATCTCTTATAATCAGAAAGTATACCTCAAATATATATTATTTTGTTTAATTAAAAAATTAATCGAACTAAAATTTAAACCTTCAAATTGTTTAAATCCTTATTGCCAAAAGGGTATAATCAATATATATATATATATATATATATATATAATATTCAATGAAAGATTAATTGACAAATCAATTCAACTATAATTAGTAAATATTAATTTGTGAATACACGTCTCGCCATACTCTCTCTCTCTCTCAATCTACTAATGATAATTATGCTCTTATAAAGAATAAGTTAAAAAAAAGATTTAAATCTACATTAATTATTATATCTCTCATGTGAATACATGAACGACAATGGTGTATTTTCATTCTCAAATATTAATTTTGTGTGATTTTCAATCTTGATTTAAAGTTGAATTGAATTCATAAATTTTTATTTATCACATTTTTAATTACAATTCAACTTAAAAAATATTTTTTTTAAAAGCCCGCGGGCCAACCCGCCCCGTCCACGGTCCAACCCGCCAAAACCCACGACCCATACGGTCTGGTCCATACGGGCTTGCTTTTTAAACGGGCCTAAATAACTCAACCCAACCCACCTTTTTTATAGACGGGGACGGGTCGACCCAACGGGCCTAGCCCGTTTTGACAGCTCTAATTTTAGTGATGATTTTAATACTCATCTAAGAAAATGAAACTAACTAGGTTTTTTTAAGCTGGGAATTCGCCCTATCTTACAATAAGAGTTCAACTAAAAGTTGTAACGGTAGACGCCTCAAATTTTATCGATTCCTCTAATTAATTTGGGCCTCCAAAACCCAATAAATTAAGTTAAGTCTAGACGGATCTCTCACTACAAAAAATGCCTTGATTAGAGACCGATTTTAAGACCGTAAAGACGGTCTCAACACACGTTAGAGACTGATTTGAGACCGTCTTATGGTGGTCCTTATTCGCTTGGTACCTGATATTCAGAGACCGAATTTATGAAACAGTCTCAAATTAGGGACCGATTTTTGGTCGGTCTCTAAATTAGAGACCGACAATTCTGTCTTATAACGGTCCCTAAACGTGAGTTGGCCCGACCTATTTTCGGACCCTAAAATACAAATCGATCTAAAGTCCAATAAATCAAGATGGACCACTAAAGTCCAATAAATCAGATCGGGCCCAAATCTGATATTTTGAGCCCATCAAATAATTCGGCTCATCATCAAGTTGTAGATAAGATTTGACTAAGTTCTAACTACTTAGCACAAATATCTCCGGTCCATCATATTTAGCCCATAAAAGCCCTAGGTTCTACATCTATATAAAGGGATCTCATTCCATTTATTTGAGATAAGAAGTTAGAAGCATTCAAAACTCTAAAATTCTCTGCAGAGATTTTAGAATGTTCTTCAGCATTTGGAGGAGCTTTAAAGGCGTTCTTCGGGCAAAGCGGCGAGAAGCGAAAAGTCCCGGGAAAGTCCCGAAAAGTCTCGAAAATCAACGTTTAATCCAAAATACGACGTCAAGCCCTTTGATTAACGTTAACAAAGTCCTGAAGTTAAAAACGATCTTCAACGACGTTCGTCCCAAAATTCCCTAAATTCAACGATTAATCCAAAATACGGCGTCAAGCCCTTGGATTAACGTTACAAAAATCCCAAATTCAAGACGGGTCTGGATTCGGCTGCGGATCCAACTCCAAAAGCTCAAGAAGTTCAAGAAGAGAAGAATAAGAGGAATAAATTAGAGATTAGAGATAGTAGGTTTAATCCGAAAGAAATAATTGTATCTCATTTTTGCGTTTAATTCGAAAAAAATAAATTGTATCTCATTTTTGCTTTTTAATATTTAATTCACGAAATTTGTGTTTACAGTAACGTTATTACATTTCACATACCCAAAAAATGGAATAAGATATCTTTTTAGTGACAAAAAAAAAATTGTAACATTATTTAGCTTTGTTACATATAGGCCCACAGATAACCCACTTCGTCATTAGATAAAATATTTAATTTTTATAAAATAAAAATATAAAATAATTAAAATATCTTTATAGTATATTTTTAAAATATTTCAAGGGTTCTTTCTAAAGTCAGACTGGAACGCATATTTCAAGGCACGAGTGAAATCCCAGTCATGCCCACTTCCACTTCGACCCGATTCAACATAGCTCCATCAGGCCCAACTCAAGTGAGAGACACACACCTATGGGCCCACGCGCTAAGCTTGATCTATTTGACAACTCTAAATATATATTTTACTTTATAATTAAATATTTTTATTTATTTTAAATTAAAAGGATATATTCATATATATTTTTTTATTAATTAATTTAATTTATTATTAGTGTGAGAAAGACTCATGAAAATATTTACCAGTTACCATAGAAAGACTCGTGAAAATATTAAAAATAGGGTGTGATTACTTTTTTACTTTTATTACCATTATTATTATTAAATACTAAAAAAATTATTAATTGATTTATAATACTTCCTCCATTTCAGGATTGATTTATAATACTTCCTCCATTTCAGGATTACTAATTTTTTTTAAAAAAAATTAGTGATTAGTAAAATAAAATTTTATTAATTATTTTCACATTAAAAGGTAGCAAATAATTTTGAAATATTTCAATTAAAAAAATGTGCAAGTATTTAAGGTACGATTGAGTGAATAGTATTATTATGTTAAATAGTGTTTGAAGAAATTAGGAAAGTTGATGGGACTGATCCAGATGGGATTTATGTAGGCTGAAAAAAGTTTGACATTGACATGAATGCATTTCTGTTTTGGCCCACTTACCTCTTCGTGGATGCGGCATAGCAATAGCATAATGTATCACATCAATTTTATTGATTCCACCTTACAACCACCTATTTTCCTTCAACAAAATCTCACAAATAGTAGTATATCAATTCCTCCAAAAGCTAAAGCTATCCATTTATTTTTGTACATTAATTAAAAAATCTAGTGAAAAAAAAAAGTTTTTTTTTTTTTTTTGACAATAGGTAGAATTACATATAGGGAAAAATTACATTTCAATGCCCTCACCTATCCTTAAAGTAAAGTTCTACCAAAAGACCACATATTCCAAACTCAATCGTGAGAGAGTGGAAGGATCATCGATTAAGCCAACATTCCTTGAAACTCCGCGATCTAAGGAGATAGCAAATCGGCTCCAAAGAAGGAACAGATTGTCGCACACAACGACTCGTACAATATACCTCCCAAATCTTATAAGTACGGACCCAAGGGCTACCAGCTCCAACAGGCACAACATAGCGCCACCATGGGAAAACCCGTAAACGGGAAGAAAACCCATCTTATCAGGGAGGAAACCATAACAACTGGGGAAAACTAAAATACAGTAAACGGAAAATAACAACTAAGGAAAACACGAGATCTAAAGTAGGAAACAAACTAAACTAACATGCAAAAAGCATAAAAACGAAAATAAAATGGGATCAAACGGATGACTCACCCGGTCGGCCACCGTGGCTCCGACGGGGAGATTCACCCATTGATCCCAACAAAACCCCTGAAAAGGACTCCTTCACCGGCGGTGCGACTGTGATACAGGCGGCGAGGCGGCTTTCTTACTAGGAAGAGGGGGAGATGGTCGGAATTTTTTTACGTCTTGTGGACGGCGGAAAAGAGGGGATAAGCTTACAAAGTAAGCTAAGAAGGGTAGAGAGAGAAGCTCTCACATCTCACTAGGCGTGTAAACTATCTTTTCAAAGTTGTGAAAAAAAAAAAGTTAGAAAGATAAGAGTTAGGAAAGATAAAGAGATACATAAAGTTGTTCAAAAAAAATAATACTTATTTTTTCTAGCACAAATTTTAATGAATATTAATTATTTTATATATAAAGTAAATAAATTAGGGGTATGATTGAGTATTGTAATACCCGTAATTTTTTTAATATAGATATATAAACATATATTTAATTATTCATGAGAAATAAATATTCAAAGCTCATTTAAATTCAAGCTTTTGAGATGGTAAACCCTAGTTTCCATCTCAAGTCCAAAGCGGATTTTAATATATATATATATATATATATATAATAGATTTTACCATAATTTTACACAATCTCAAATTTCAAATTAGGTTTTTCCCTTGACTGTTATGTTCAATGTTATTAAATAGAGCAACTATATGTTTGATATTTAACTGTGAACACCTTCGTTGAGTGTGTTTACATTACTCAACTTTTCATTTTAACATTATAGATTAAGAAGCTAATGGCGAGAAGGAACGGTGGATGACATTTATTTATTAAACTTTTCGTAAGATACCGAGACTTGATTCGATTGTTATTCTAAAACTCACCCTGAAATATTATTTATTTTCTACGCTTTCACTAATTTTTATTTAAATTATAACTTCACATAACTTTTAAGGTCTCGTTTTTTAAGTGAAATTTTTACTTTACGCCCTTTTATTTTTACAATTTAAGTTATTTTTGTAAAATTTACTTTTATAAAAATTGGGGCGTGACAAGTATTGTGAGATTCACTTATAAATAAATTGATTGTTTATTAGTAAAGTGAATGACAATGTGGATAAATAAGTGGATAAATAAGTGATGGTGCGTGGACGGTGGAGATAAAGGTGATGATGAGGATAAAATAGTGTGAATAATATTATTTTATAAAATTGAATAAGCATAATAATATTGAAAAAACTAAAATAGGAAAGAGAGAATAATAAAATTGAACGGAGGGAGTAAATGAGTAACTCATGTAGTGCTAACTTTTCTTTTGTGAGCATTTTCTAAAAAAAAAAAAAAAAAAAAGGAAAAGTATTAATTTATGTAATTCGTAAATATTTTTATGAAATTTGGTGCATATTATATAATTAGATTTTATGTGATTTGAATATATTCTTAATTATTCAATTGATTGTTTCTCCCTCACATTAAAATTCTGTTAAAATTTTGATTCAATTGCATTATAAATTGAGTGCACAAAAATGTGAATCTATATACTTTGCTCGGTATAGTGTTATAGAAAATTGACAAAATTTAAGTTTATAAATTAAATATATATATTTAATATACAAATTACTTCCTCTGTGACAATTTAAAATAAATGGAATATTGTAAGGGTTTTAATTTTATGGGATATTTCTACATTAAAAATGTGCAAGTAGTAAATATTTTTCTTTTATATGAATTATTGTAGTGTTTCATTAAATTATTCTGCTTCTTTTGTAGATCATGCTACTATTTATCAAGATTCGACCAAGATTGAATGAGTTAGCACTATTTTTTACCTAATTATATATGTTCCCCTCTTCACATTTACTCTTTATGAATATGTTTGTTCATGAAAAAGTAAACAAATTAAAATTCTGTTTTTTTTTTATTTAAAATTAAATTCACTATCTATTCAGTTTAATTGCATTTAAGCACGAAAGCGTACGAATATGATTCAGGTAAACTGCTTTCGTTCAAATTTATTATGTCAATTTCTTTTCGAATACGAGTTTTAATAAATATTGATTAGTTTATATATAAAACAAATATGATAGAAGTATGGTAGGTAGGGGCATACTCAAAACTTGCATTAAGGGAATTGCAATGATTCAAAACACTAATATTTATGTATATTAAATTTGCATTCAAATCCCGTCAAAATAAATTGCATCCAAATACATAATACTCAAATTATTGAATAATAAATATTTTATTTATTTATTTTGTTTAATGTGATGTAAAATTAAAGAAAATAACATATTAAAATTTTTCTTAAGGGAATTGCAAACATGTTTCAAAAATATTAAAGTAATTAAAAAATAGGAGTATCATGTTTTTATCAATAATAGTTTTAAACGTGTAAAATAAATTCTTTTGAGATTTGTTTTGCAATTAAAATACATACAAAATAATCACTTTTATATATAAGCACCAACCGTGTAATAAGATACTCCCTCCATCCCAAAATAACTTTCACATATAGGTGGACATGCAAATTAAGACTATAATCATCGGTGACATTTGGTGCAATGTCATAAGTGGACAAAAAAGTTAATATTAAAATAATGATTTACCTACGACATTTTATTGACATTGGTCGGTACGTTGAGAGACCAAATGTCACCTATTTATATTATTGAATAATATGACACGTGTCATCATTCTATTGGTTGTTGTGATTTTTTGTGTGATATAATTAGATTTGTAGATATTGAAGATAATAGTATTAAATATATATATATATATATCAAAATTCGTAATTTTTTTCTCTATAAATAGAGTCCAATATCGAGCTATTTTGAAACACAAACTAAAATTCTCTCTTTTATCTTCTAATATTTCTAGCATTTACTATTAGGTTATGGATCCAAATTATCCCAATTTTTTTTTCAAACTCTCAAAATTTTCCAAACTCTCAAGATTATCCAAATTTTGAATCTAATTTTAATCCTTCTCTTTCAAATTCTGAAGAATTTTCAAACGCACAACACTGTAAAAATTCTCAATTTTCTCCAGATCTTAATCAAGATCCTATTTCTAAACAAGTTCAAACATTGCAAAATGTCTCCCGAAATTTATTCCAAGAAACTCTATCGACAAGCAAAAATAAAAAAGGGGGCAAAAAATGTACCTTGGTGCATGAAAAAAGATATACTTCTAATGTCATCTTGGTGTTACGTTAGTGTAAATAGCGTGCGTGGTAAGAATCAAAAGTCTACCTCGATGTTGAAACAAGTGCATGAAATGTATCATGAAACTCAACAAGAAAATCTGAAAGATATCAAAGAAAGAAATTTGAAGTCAATGAAAGGTCCTTGGAAACGACTTAGTGAAAATGCAAACAAGTGGATTGTTTACAAGGAGGCATATCGTCGAAAAATGAGCGGAATGAGTCAAATCGACATTGAGAACGAAGCTCAATCAATTTATGCAGCGGGTGGTAGCAACAAGTTTCAAGACTTAATTGTATTTAATGAAGTTATGTGTATAAATCCCAAGTGGGCATTACATTCGTAGACCATAATAGAAATATGTAATGAAGAAAGCGGTGGCAGCTCAAAGAGATCAAAAACCATTGATGATGGAGGAGAGTATTCCAGCCCATCCAATCCAAAAACTCCAAGCAGTGGATGTTCAACTATTCCCCGTCCTATAGGGAGAGATAAGGCAAAAAAAGGGGGGGGGGGGGAAAGGTACGGCAATGCAATGCAAAATCCTTCTACTGATGATTTGCTGCAAAACTTCGTGCATTAAAACTCATTAGAGAAAAGGAAGTTGAAGTGATGAGCACACTGGAAAGAGAGAGATTGAAATTCGACAGAGAAAAAGAAGAGAGGAAGATTATGATGTCGAATCGTAATATGTTGATGACATTGATGGCGAAAAATCACTTAACCCCTGAAGATGAAGAGATGAAACGTTATCTAATGGGAGTCGTGTTTAAACAGTGAATGTAATTTATTTTCATGCAACTTCAATTTATGTTGTAAGACTTTTGATTTGTGTGTTTAATTTTAGTTATTGTCTTGTAAACTCTTTTATTTGTGTGTTTGATTCCAATCATCAATTTTATGAATATTATTGTATTCGTGTTTCAATTATTGTAGTTGGAGGACATTGATATGATATCACGTGCATTCTAGTCATTATTGTCTTGTAAAGTGGTCCACTCATAATAGAGTCAGAGGACATTAATATCACATGCATTCTGTGATATACATATATCCACTTTATTGTATCAGATATCATATGCAATTGTCTAGTCCATTTTATTGCATCAGATATCACATGCAATTGTCTAGTCCACTTTATTGTATCAGATATCACATGCAATTGTCTAGTCCATTTTATTGTATCAGATATCACATGCAATTGTCTAGTCCACTTTATTGTATCAGATATCACATGTAATTGTCTAGTCCACTTTATATGTATGCATATTATTGTATCCTATATATACTTATTGAATCCATATTAGGCCTACACAAAAATTCTTATCTTTACTCAAATTTCTTCTCTCAAATATTTGTTTCGTCCTTGTTATTTACTCATTACACTTTACAAATGTCTTTCAATGAAAATTCATCAGTAGATTCAGATTCAAGTGAGGAGAATAGGTTGTGGGTGAGGATTCTTACTTCAATTTATGGGGGTTTGGTGGGTGGGGGAGGTAGAAATCGTAGAGAGAGGAGGAGTGGATCGAAATGGTGGAAGGATATTGTAGAAATATACGAAGGAGGGCCTGATCGGGGGGTGAAGAAAAACATAGTGAGGAGTGTAGGAAATGGGGATATTACCAGTTTTTTGAGGGATGCTTGGGTAGAAAAGGATTGGTGCCTTAAAGATAAATTTAATAGGCTGTATAACTGCAGCAACAAAAAAGAGGCAAAAATTAGTGAAATAGAGAGATGGGGGAGAGTGGGTGGAGCTGGGAATGGGATTGGAGGAGAAGTTTAAACTTGCGTGATCTTACTTCTTTGGATGATCTTACTAACACTCTTAACAGGGTAAAGCTCAATCAAGGAAGAGAGGACATGTGGACATGGGATCGGGGCACCAAAGGGAGTCTACTCCACCAGCGTGACTTACAAACAGATTCAATATGGAAGTAGTGCAAATCTGATAACACGAGACAGCGAGGAGGAATTCAAACTATTGTGGAAAACTTGCGCACCAAGGAGAGCCCAGACGATCGTGTGGAAGCCCCTCAAAGGCAGACTAGCGACCGTGAAAAATTTGAGAAAAAGAGGAGTCAACATTATAGGCGATGAAGCAAAATGTAAGATGTGTGGGGAAGACGGGGAAGACGAGGAAACGAGTCAGCACCTTCTGATGGAATGTAGTGCTACAAATCTGATCTGGGAGGAGTGTAAAAAATGGACTAAGGTTAGTACAGTATCCCATAACAATTTGGTAAACCATTTTTTACAATTTGGCGACGGGAGAAAACTCGTAGAAGAGTAGCCTCGAGTCTATGGGTGGGGGTTGTTTGGGAGCTGTGGAAATGCATAAATGCAATTATGTTTGAAGGAGGTGTCTTTGAGTCGAAAAAACTGATGGAGAAAATCAAATTAAACATGTGGTCATGGCTTGGGGGAAGTGGCATGCTATCTCAAAATTCGTCGATAGCGGCATGGTGTTGTGATCCAAAATTATGCATACACTAATCTACATGTGAGGGACTAAATATTATTTTCTGTCTTTATTTCATATGAATCACTCTAATTCATGTATTCTATTTGGGTTGAGTACCCCTTGTACTCAATATTAATAAAAATGGTTGTTTACTGTTAAAATAAAAAGATTCAGATTCAAGTTCTGATTCTAACTATTTCAAAGCACTTGATGAATGGAAGAAACGAGTTGCTACACAAAATCGCCAAGTTGATCTCATCATCTAGAATATGATCATAAGCAATCATAATCTGGTTATAGGAGATCACACTCCTCGAGCCAGAAGAAGATATTGTGAAAGAGATTGTGAGATTGGTGAAGAGCGTTTGATGAACGACTATTTTAGCGATACACCGACGTATACTCCTGAGATCTTCCGACGAAGATTTTGTATGCAAAAATCGGTATTCCTACATATAGTGTGGAGGTCGTTACTACGAATGATGAATACTTTCAACAAAGACCTGATGCCACAGGTAGACGAGGTCTTTCATCGTTGCAGAAGTGTACTGGAGCTATGGGGGTGTTAGCATATGGGACATCATATGATGTCGTCGATGAATACTTGCGAATGAGTGCAACTGTGACAAGACAAGCTCTCGAACAATTCGTAGAAGGCGTAATATCCTACTTTGGTGATGAGTGTCTTAGAAGGTCTAATGAACACGATTTGGCCAGACTACTCTATGTAGGGGATCGACGTGGATTCCCGGGTATGATAGACAGTATTGACTGCATGCATTAGGAATGGAAAAATTGGCCTAATGCATGGGCTGGGCAATATGCTGGGAGAAGTGGAAAACCAACAATCATTTTGGAAGCTGTTGCATCATATGATCTATGGATATGGCATGCTTTCTTTGGAACACCAGGTACGTGTAATGATATTAATGTACTCCATCGATCTCCAGTTTTTAGTGATATCTTGGAAGGTAAATGGTCACGAAAATGATAGGGCATATTATCTCACTGATGGCATATATCCTTCATGAGCTGCATTTGTCAAGTCGGTCAATTATTTCTCCACAACTTCGAAAGCATAAGTTGTTCGCTCAACACCAAGAGGCTGCGCGAAAAGATGTAGGCGAACATTTGGAGTTCTACAAGCTCGTTTCGCATTTCTTAGATGCCCATGTCTTATTTGGGATAAGTCTTTGATGGGAAAAATTATGATGGCTTGTATTATCATGCACAACAAGATAGCAGAAGATGAACGAGACAGTACCAAAATTACTATGATCCCACCGATTTTTTTATGGATAATCCCACAAATGATGATCAACGTTTTCAATACTCTACTGAACGCATTGCAAGTTTGTCCACTTATATGACTAATAGGGAACAACTTCGCAATAGAGAAGCTCATATCGCTCTCAAGACCGACTTGATTGAGCATATATGGCAAAAATTCGGCCCTCAGAATTAAATAAGTAATTTTTATTTTCTCTATTTGTAATTTAATATTTCATGCATCCATTTGTAGCTTGTTTATTATTGCTTTTCAATTTCGTATTTTCAAATCTTGTAATTTTAATTTCGTTATTGAGTTCATTATTTATTTTAAGTGTGTGATAAATTATTTTTTATTATAATTACAAATTTAGAATATCAAGTAATTTTTATATATCAATTTACACATTAAAATATAGTAAAAATTAATAATATAATATGTATTTAAAAAATAATTATTATTTTTGGGTTGGATTGGGTTGGTGTATAAAGTTTAAAATTGAGTTTGGTTGTAAATTGTATATGTGGATGAGAGAGAAATTAATATAATATTAAAGGGTTGGGTTGGGATGAGGATAGTCTAAGAATTGTAATAATGAGTAGAGTTTTGACTTTTGAGGGGTAATTATGTAAATCTTTATATGTAAAGTAAATAAAGAGTTGATTTGTGTGTATGTGTGAATCAAAAGTAAAGACATTTTTTCCTCTTAAAAAAAAGTAATGACATTTTATGTAAAATAAAAAATATTGTGAAGGTAGAGTTTATAAATAGTTCTCCATTTTAAGGGTGTAAATTAAAAGTTATTGTTGAACGTTTCGAAAAAAAAAGTATGAAAGTTATTGTAAAATGAAGAGGGTAGTTCTTTTTAGACGACTTTTACAATAAACTCACAACTAAAATGATTTATTAAATTAATATAACATTAATTTATTTATATATATGTGTGTGTGAGAGAGATAGGGTAGGGGGTAGGGGTTGGGGTTTGCCCTTTTGGGCTATATGTGCGTGCACTCTAATGATAGAGTATATTTATGAATAAATTGATTTAAATAAACTGAATGATAATTTAAATAGAAATGAAGTAGTGTGAATGATATTATTTTAAAAAAATATATAAATAATGAAATTTAATAAAAAAAGAACTATCATTTTCATTTTAAAAATTCATGGTTAATAACTAGGAGTATCTTTTGTTGAAAATTTATTTATGATCATCGATTATTTGCACTTTTTTTTAAGTTCTAGTGTAATATGCGCGAGTCTTGAACTATGACCATTCAATAATGAATTATGATTATTTTTTTAAAAAAGTGTCAATTTACAAACATGAAACACGTATACCTAAATGGCTAAATGTGCATGTGAAAAAAAAAAAAAAATCAAAATCACACTTGGGATTGTTGATCTCCGCCTAATTATAAGTGCAAATAAGTGAAAAAAGAGACAATACAAGTTCATGAATCAATCAACAAAAAATGAGGTGTTTTTTTTTTTTTTTTTTTTAAACGTGAAAATGAGGTTCATTCGATTTCAACCTAAAAGTATGCCAAATACCCCTTTTCAACTAACAAAAAATAAAGACTAGTACATGATTTGTTTGGTTTCTTTTATATATATGTACATGTTGAATTTGAAAATTTGTTTGATATATATATGTACACACACATGCATTGAGACAAAAAAAAATGAATTACTAGTATTTTATATGAAGTTATGAACTCTTAATTAATTGGTTAATACAAACCATGCAGGTTTTTGTATATTGATTAGTGGTACATAATTTGCATTTTACTGTTGTGTTATGAACCCTGGACATATCTAGTATCCAAGTTAAATTTATTGAATATTTTTGTGTTTATTTATATTTAATTTCCTGAATTTATTTTGAAATCTGGAGTATTGAAATAATATTCCAATCTAAATATTCCATAAGAATAAATCTTTTTCTTTTAATTTTTCCTGACTTTATATACTAAAAAAAAACTAGTTTATTGGGGCTTAAACATAAAGTTGTTTGCATGAGAATATTATATTCCTTACATATTTTGTGAATGTTGAAAGAATATCACAGAAATCTTTACATTTGACCTTTTATATTGTCTCTATGTTGAATTGTTGATAATAATGATTTTGTGTATTAATAAAGAAATATGTGTGGTTTAATTTGATTCCAAAACCACTTGGAGACTTGGAGTATAATATTTTCATTAATCTAATTAAAATTAAAGCATATGTATTCAATGCCACTTGCTCTACAGTATTTGACTTTGTGAATTGTATTTCAAATGACAAAATAAACAAACATACAGGTGAATTGCAGATTCAAGGTTAACTTTAACATAACATATCATAAACTAATTAAATTAAATTAACTTAAATAATATAATTAAATTTTAAATTAATTACGACTGGGTGCATATTGAAGGGGTGTGCACAACACATGTCTTATGAATGTACTCCCTCCATATATCCCATACACATTTTTTTTTTTATTTGTCTATTCCACAATTATTTACACATTTTTCTTATTCAAAATGAATTGGACAAAGTTTTTCAGGCTCATTTCGTTAATGCTCAATATTTTAATTGTTGTGATTTCATACTCAAACAATATTTTCGTGGTATTGTGGATTATCTGTTATAGCCTATAGGAAGAAGACAAATTTTAAAAAAAAATGTAAAATGGAATTTCAACCCACAACCGACTAACCGAGTCGACCATCCACTTAAGTCATCAACAATTCACCTCACCACATATTGACAAGTAGCAGTTTCTTATTTGCTGAATTATACTCCCTCCGTCCATCAAAAGTGTGCTCATTTCTTTTTTTGGGTCTACAAAAAACGTGTTTATTCTATTTAAATAGTTAACTTTTGAATATTTTTTTTACTTTACTAACAAGGTTGAGTATCTACCAAATATATTTTATACTCATTATATTAAATATATTCTTTATAATTAAAATATGATTTTTTTAAAAACATATATAAAAAAAAGTGAGCACACTTTTGGTGGACAGAGGGAGTATATTTTTTTGTGCTATAATTTCAATTGCTAATATTGTAAATAAATTTTAATAATAAAAAAAATAAAAATGACATCAAAATTCATATTTATTTTTTCTTCTCCATAAATCGTGTCCAATATTGATGTATATTTGAAGTGTTTTATTTCTATTATGAAGTTAAATTACCTATTTTTTTTCACTCCCGAATAAATTTTATTTTGAATCATTTATTAAGAAGTTGAGTTGTTTAATTTTTTTTATTATAAATTATGAATGTCAAATAATTTCCGTTCCACAATAATTTTTACAATTTTTTTTTTTTTTTGAGACATTTCACAATAACTGTCACATCCTTCAAATGTAAAATCTTTTATAAACTCCACCCTCACCATATCTTTAATTTTATATAAAATGTCATTAATTTTAACTCACACAGTACCAAGTCAACTTTTTTTTTTTTTTAATACACAAAATTTATAGAGTTACCGCTCAAGCTATACTCCCTTCATTATTACGCTTAAATATAATAAAAAAAGTTATGTGTTAGATCCAATGAATAGATAGAGCTGTTGCCAAACTGAGCAACCGTTAAGAAGTTATATAAAACCACGGCTATTGAAACCTCCTCCTCAATTGTTTAGGTGTACATTTCCATGTTCTCAACTGTTCACCCAACCTTCCTTCATAAAAATTCGGCAGACTTGTCGTCTAGTTATTCACTCCTCAAATTAGTACCTTATTTTAACCAATAATGAAAATTATTTCAAATATATATTATAAATTTGAATATTGAGATATGATTATTTGAGTGTAATATTTTTATTTTTTGGGGTATTTTAAAAATATTGCAAAATATCAATTATAGTGTAGTGTAATATTGGACGAGGATCAAAAAATATAGTAGACATATGGCACAATATTACAAAATTGAAAAGAATCGCGATAATTTTAAAACATTATTTGTAAATGTATAAAACTATGCTCCCTCTACCTCATACTTATTTACCTATTTTCTTTTCACACGAATTTTATTGTAAAAATTATTTATTAGTATTAAAAAAGATAAAATACAAAGTGTGATTTTTTAAATAATAAAATAGAGTACTAGATTATTGTGAATAATAAAGTAAAATAATAAAATAATCTTATATGATATTTTATGATTATTCATGGTATGATTAATCTAGTACTTCATCCGTCTCAATGCTACTCAAGTTTTTTTTCGTATGTACCAATAAAAGTTATTCATTTTTATTTTACAAATTATTCACTTTTACATTTTATTATTATTTTTTCCTTTCAATAACACCTCTAATACATATACTTATTTTATTATATTTTTTAACTTTGGTACTCAAAGCTCATAAATAATTTCTATTGAAACGGATAAAGTATGAGATACTATGTGACATAGGAATCTCATACTCCCTTCATCCCACAACCGTTTGCACACTTGCCTTATTTGTCCGTCTTACAATTGTTTGAACACCCATAAAAGGAAACACTTTCATAAACTCCACCCTCACAATATTCACATATTTACACAAAATGACATTACTTTTACTCTCTTTCCAATCACCTTTTTACTTTATCCATATAACTTTACAAAATTACTCCTCAATACTCCACTCATTACACTTTTTTCTTAAAAAGTGTGCCCAATTTGTAGTGCAAACATTTGTGGAACGGAGGGAGTATCTTTTAATGTTCATTCGATGTGAAATATTGTTGTCACACGAAAGTAAGTATTTGATGGTTGATTTTAAGTTACTTGTGATGAGTAGTCACGACTCACGAGTGTTTTGGTTGATTAATACTAATGTCATGTGTTACCCAAAAAATACATAAGATATGTAGAGACTGTTTGTGGCTTTGTGCTTTGATGATTACACTATACCATATGTATACAAATACTAGCACAGTGGAGTACAGTATATGATATTGACGCAATACAATCGCTTTTCCTTGAAAATATGAATAAAACAATACACCAGAATCTATGCTCAGGATTTGCTTCATCCCCTCTTTGGCCCACAAAACTCCCACCAACATAAATTCTCCCTTTCCATTAGTCTGCCTTCTGCGCAGAACTTCATTAAAAATTATTATCAAAAGCTTCTCAAAACTCCATTCTTCCCTTTATTTACTTACAAAAACAAATAAATCTCTTTCACCCAAAAGCCCCAAATTATTTATTTTATTTCAATTATTTTATTTCTATATTTAATTATTTATTTATACATACTATACGGATAAGGTTGGGGAGCAGGCAGATGCCAACGCCGGTGGGCGTGGCCCGCCAATGCTTAGCGGAGGCAGCCGCCGCTGTTCTCGACGACGCCGTCGCTGTGGCCAGACGCCGCAGCCACGCGCAGACGACGTCGTTGCACGTGGTCTCAGCCTTACTAGCTTTGCCGTCTTCTACACTCCGGGAGGCCTGCACACGCGCTAGAAGCAGCGCGTACTCTCCACGCCTCCAGTTTCGCGCTCTGGAACTCTGCGTCGGCGTCGCCCTCGATAGGGTTTCGGTGTCTAAATCCACGGCGGAGGCTCCGCCGGTGTCGAATTCACTCATGGCGGCTATTAAGAGATCCCAGGCTAATCAGAGACGCCATCCGGAGACCTTTCATCTGTATCAGCAGCAGCTGAATTTGAATCCTCAGAATCCTTCTTCGATTTCTGCGGTGAAAGTTGAGTTGAAGCATTTCATGATGTCCATTCTGGATGACCCGATCGTGAGCCGGGTGTTCGGAGATGCGGGTTTTCGGACCCACGAGATCAAGCTTGCGGTTATTAACCCTCTCACGAGGTCCAGATTCTCCCTGACGGCGACTCTGCCGCCGCCCCTGTTTCAGTGTAATATGAGTGATTTCGAGTTCAGCAAACGTCTCCATAATTTCCCTTTCTCCGACCCTGCTCCTGCTGAGAAATCTGATGAGAATTCAAGGAGAATTGGGGAAATTCTCGTACAGAAAACTAGGAGGAATCCTTTGCTCATTGGCGTTTATGGTAGTGATGCGTATAGGGATTTCACCGATTGTTTAATGAGGGGTGAACCTGGTGTTCTCCCCCAAGAAATTGATGGATTGAAAGTGGTTTCACTCGAACGCCAGATTTCGGAGTGCTTTGCTGAAGGTTTGAGTGAAGATATGATAGGATTGAAGTTTGAACAAGTGGATAACATCATGAAGGACTGCAAGGAGCCTGGGGTTGTTGTGAATTGTGGGGATTTCAAGACTTTTGTGGACGTAGAATCGGTGGATGCTGTTAATTGTGTGGTTTCAAAGCTGAAGAGATTGTTGATCAGCCATGGTGGAAGAATATGGTTGATTGGATTTTTGGGAGGTGATGATGATTATAAGAAGCTATTGCAGCAGTTTCCTGTAATTGAAATGGACTTGGATTTGCATCTGCTTCCCATCACCAATTCATCCACTGGAGGGAAGTCTTTCAAATCCAGGTCAATTTTTTTACCAATAATCATAGGAAAATATGGATTTTGAAATCTTGGAACTTAAGGTGATGTTTAAGGGTATGCGTTTGTTTTGAGATTTTAGGTAGGATGAGATTTAATCGTAGAAGAAAGAATTGATTGTATGATATTAGGTTTACAGGTGTTGTGGTGGTTTTTTTTTAAAAAAAAATTGGATTTCAAAATCCCTTAATTAGAACCGTATCAAATCCCTAAACTAGTTTTGAAATCCCTAATCATATCACCTCAAGGTTAACACATAACTATCCCTAAATTTGTGTTAACGTTTTCTGCATCTTATGAGCAAATGTGAAATGGAATCTGTTTTGAATAATGGAACTAAGCATGAAGATTTCTTGCTGGCAATTTCTTCAAGAAAGTTTGGTCTGTTTTACTCTGCCCCAGTAGCAAATTATTAATTTCCTTTGCCGTTTTATTCTCAGTTCCAAAGAAATATGAGAGGTTCTATCTTTAGAAACTCAAATGTATGTTTTACATATTTTACTCAACCATATTGTGTCATCTAGTCCAGATAATCTATTCAATATGCACATGCATTCTTGCTCAATTGTGTCTTATTATATATTTGTATGTACATTTTGGCTTCTGAGTGCTCTATCAATTTTTAACAGTTTCATTCTAATATATCTGCAGCTTGATGAGGTCCTTTGTTCCATTCGGTGGATTCTTCTCTATGCCATCTGAGCTTGAGAAACCGTGCACCACGGCAACTAAACCCTTGACACTTTGCAATTCGTGCAATGAAAAGTATGAACAAGAAGTTTCTGATGTTCGGAAAGGAGTTTCAACAGATTCAGTTGCTGATAAAAAATCTGCGAATCTATCTTCCTGGCTTCAAATTGGTGAATGTGAAACAAGCAAGAGATCTCACACCCTCGAGGTTTGTCACTCCTTCAAAATCTAACCCGCTTTTTTGTTAGCTCAATTAAGTGAAAATTACTATTTCGAATTTTGATGTTCGAGTTTTTTCGAGATATTTAGTAAACAGTTGTCTGTAATTTCAGTGCAGGCCAAAGAAGATAAAACTGTATTGGATGCTAGAGTTATGGCATTGCAGAGGAAATGGAGCCACATCTGCCAGAGGCTTCATTGCTCTAGGGCATCTCAAGAGGGCATAACGTTACCCAAGTCGCAAAATTCTCGTTTTACATCTTTGAGTAATGTTCCTACATGGAAAGACTCCATTGATGTGGGTTCATTATCAAATGGAAGTAGAGTCGCTGATTTAAGTCCGTGTAAGCCTTCGGACTTTCAAAAGACAAGCCTACCCATTACTTTCAAAACATCTTTGCCCTCGGCTTTTGCTGTAACCACAGATTTGACACTTGGAACAAATAATGGTTCTGCTGCAAAGTGCAGAAGAAATCCCATCTCAGAAGATCATAATCATTCCAGTGATGTTCAGAGCTCTGAATCATCTAGACGCCATGAAATATCTCTCAGTCAGGCTTCCCAATCTTCATCTTGTTCTCATCGTCTCGAAAAGCAGATATACACGAAAGACCTTGAACACCAATGGAAAGTTCTGGCTGAAAAGGTTTACTGGCAGGTGGAAGCCATTCAAACTATTAGTCGAACTTTGTCAAGTTGCAGAAATGGAAACGACAAGCATCATTACTCAAACAAGGGAAATATTTGGTTCAGCTTTCTGGGGCCTGATAAAGTGGGAAAGAGAAAAATAGCTGCCTCTGTTGCTGAGATAGTGTTCGGCAGAAAGGAAAACTTCCTATATTTCGATCTGGATTCTGATAATTGGAACAACTTCAACTCAGTTGTGGATTGCTATGACTCGAGATATCGCAAGATCGAGTCTGGGAGGAAAATGCTCGTTGATTACCTTGCTGAAAAGCTGAGCAAGCATCCTCGATCTGTTGTGCTACTTGAAAATGTAGAGAAGGCAGATTCCTTGGTTCAGTCTAGTTTATCTCAAGCAGTCAAAACGGGTAAATTTCCCGATTCCTGTGGTAGGGAAATCAACCTCAACAACAATGTGTTCATCCTTGCTTCCACTGTCATGAAGGTCGGTAAAGATCTGCTTTCTGGCACAGTAGCATCTGAATTTCCTGAAGAAACAATATTAGAGGCCAAAAATTTGCAAATGCAAGTATTAGTAGCACCAGTTGATGGAAATTCCAACAAGAATAGGACTATGTACGTTTCGGTTTCCCCAAGCAATATGATCTCTAATTGTCCTTCTGGAAAAAGGAAATCAATCAGTAATGACTTCACCAATACTGAGATGTCAAAACGTACCTGTCGATCTCCCAGATCCTTCATTGATTTAAACTTACCTGTGAGCAATGATGATGATGATGGTAATGATGATGATGCTGACGATGAACTGTGGTTGGGGGAACTACTGGAGCATGTTCATGAAAATGTGGTGTTCAAACCATTCGATTTCGATTCTCTTTCACGTAAAATATTGAAAGGAATTGATGTGCGATTAAAAAGGGTCGTTGGAGCTACTTGTGTGCTGGAAATCGATCGACAAGTGATGGTTCAAATGCTTGCGGCTGGTTGGTTAACGGAGAGGGATAATGCATTGGAGTATTGGATCGAACGGGTCCTATTCTCGAGCATAGAGGAAGCCAGTCGAAGTGGTTGTGATATTGTGCTGAAATTAGTACCCTGTAATGGGGTTGTTGTGGAAGCACAAGCTAGTGGAGTGTGTCTTCCAGAAAGAATAAATGTGAAGTGATGTACGTGTTATTCAGGTATGTAGCTACATTGTTAATATTTAGAAGTATCATTTTGGAGTAAAGTGATATTATTCTTGATGAGGTATTAGAACTTAGAAGTGTATCATCTTCTGAAACTACATTGTTGCTCTCTTTTAGTTTTATTCCATGTAATCTATTATCTTTTTTTTAAATAAAAAAGTAGCTTTTTTGAATTTGTGCATTGCATTTTGGTTGAATTTTGCAAAACTGCCTTGTTGGGTTTCATCCTCAGGAAATTCACCCTTTTTAGTTTGAGTAGGTCTCTTGTGTAATGGTTGCATAGTATGTAATTGGTGTACGACCATTCTAACGCTCGACCACTTTGACCGAATGTCAAGCTTAGTATTCGACCACCTTGACCGAACAGGCAAAGTGACTGTACGCTTAGCCATCCCTTTCGGCCGAAGTGGTCGAACACTAATCATGACATTCAGCTGAAAAGCTGAAAATGATCGTACATCAGTTACATACACATGAGTTTTTTGCGTTTTATAGTTTTTAACTCTTTGAAAAGTCAAAAAAAAAATTCCCCCTTTTGTTGTTTTACTTTCGGCTATGGTCCCTTCCCTAGTATCATTATCATATCATATCATAGGCTCTCTATGTCGATACAAATTAATTTCTACTCCAGAAATTATGCTTTACTAGTGCATGCATTGTTTAACTTTTTCCTTAAAGTCAGGATTAGAGGTACGTGTTTGTTTTGTATTTTCCTATAAAGGCAGTTGTACTACATCATAAAGTCATAATAACAGTTTGGAGTAACTTTACACAACGGTTTGTGTAAAAGTTTCTAGAAAGAGGTTTATACTCCAAAAACTACTACATAAAGATAACCGTTTGGAGTGTACGGTACAAACTGATTATTAAAACAAAATCGTCTTCTATTGACAATTATTTCTGAATCCACCGACATTATTATTGTTGTTGATTCGTATTCTTAAAAGAGGAATGTTTAAACACCAAGTCCCCACCTAATTTCTTGTCACATGTTGCAGAGGGAGGGGAGTAGATGAGTTGAATTAAGTAGTGTAAAGCGAACTCATCAACTCCATTGAAAAAATTGAAGCTTGAAACTTGACTCAATTTGATTGAACTTATTCTTTTTGGACTTGAGCTCGACTCGATGAAAAACTTAAAATACTTGAGATCGACTCGGTATCTTACCTATCATAAATTAGACATTTTTTTGTATTTATAATTAAAGTAGTATGAAATATACATTTGGATAAAACTGCAACTGTGTTTTTATAAATTTGTAAAATGAATTCTTAGCACTTGAATGCTTGTAGTATTAATTATGGCGGTTTTAGGTGCACTTTTGAAAGGAGTAGTTGATCGTAGCCTCGTAGGTTACAACTTTTTTCAGTGCAACTTTTTCTTTTGCTTGCTTTTTTTCCTTTTTATTTTTTGGGCTCTTCTATTCTTGAAGTCTATTCCTAATTTATCGACTATGAATTAACAAAAATGTTACATGTCTCATACTTAGAACATGTTACTTATAATGTTAAATAATAATATCACATGTTTTACTTACATTGTAATTTTGTATGCTTCTAATTGTAATGTTACATGTCTTATGATTCATTAGTATATGAAAATTATAGTATAAGACATGTAATATTACATTGTTATTCGTGTCTTAATGCATTAAAAGTCATGTAGCTCCATGAATTCGAGTTGGCCAAAAAATTCGCGCGTCTCAGGTAAGTGATTTACGACATGGTCAATATATAGTTAAGGTCAAAGTATTACCACTAAAAGATCAAAAGTGTACTACTATATGTCAAAAAAATATTTTGGAGAATTTACTCAAAAAAATTAAGGGGATTTCACATATTAGATCTTTCCACCTGATGTTTTTTTAAATAAGGAACTGATTTAAAATAGTTTCAAATTAAGGTCAAAATCCAACTTAAATGTACCATTTTACCCTCAATATTCAAAATTACGTTTTAATATAATATTAAGTCAACCAATTTTCCATTTTGAATGCAAATCGCCATTAATTACTAAGTCTTCCCCAATTTTAGGACTTTTCCAAATCTCTGATATTCAAATCTTCCCCAAATCACCGCCTCAATTTTAGGAATTTTCCCAAAGCTCTGATATTCAACTCTTTCCCAAATATTTCCTCAAATCTTTGATATTCAAGTCTTCCCCAAATTTCTGATATTCAATTGCATTTTTCCCAAAGCTCTGATATTAAATTTAATTTTCAGACTTGAAGATCTGCAGAAAAATCGTCAAGTCAAATTAGATATGTTTTTCAGATAAATCTCTGACTTGATTATGCAGAAAGATCTGCAGAAAAATCGGTGACTGTAATGCAGAAAAAAATACTAAAGTTGCATGAGCATATAAATAATGCAGAATTAAAGTTGCATCAAGAAATAAATAATGCAGAAGTGTGCGTTAATTATGTGCATATACAAATATCATTATGCAGAAAAATGAATTTAATGCAAATTAGATCTTATCTTGAATCATCGCTTCACCATTAACACCAGCCTTCTCGAGTAAATAAGAGAAAAAGCACGAAAACTCTTCACCCTTAAAAATCACATTGTTCCTTCTATTCCATTGAATTATCCTTTTCACCATTAACATTAGTCTTCTCAAATTCATCAAACATTGATTCTGTATTATTCGAATTGGGAATTGAAAAGGGAAAGTCAAGCGAATTAAATCAATTACCACGATCTTTTGCATAAATTGAAAACTGACTATATATTAAATAGGCCTAACCTGGATTCCTTCGAATCCACATGTTGATCGCATTTTTTCATCACAGAAAACTCTTTCCAGCGACAAATTCCAGAAATAAGCGCTGCCTTGGTCCAGATCGAACAAGACAAGGACCAGAAATACTAACCTGGAATTTTTCAGCAGCGTGAAAAACCTCCCAGATCACAATGGAAGGGATGAAGATAACCGTTTCTGACTATATATTAAATAGGCGTGTGTTAAGGAATGTATTATATCTTAAATTAATTAAATAATTATATTAAAAAAATAAGGGCATAATGGGTTATTAACATGTGTTTTTGTCCTTTTTTTAAAAAGATTTTATTAGTTGTCCTTTATTAAGAAGGTGTATGAATGGCCTTTTTTATAAATATTCTCAAAAATTAAGTGTGCTGAATATTTTTGGACTTGTAGTAGTACACTTTTGACCTTGTAGTGACAATACTTTGATCATTTGATCATGACGTAAAACAACACTTAAAAACGAAAAAATATGTTTTAATTAAGTTTAACTCATGTTGACTGACATTGACTGAATTTAACCCATAATTTTTTGCTTCAAATTTACCTTGATTATCTATATTTCATTTATAAAATATTTCATATAAGTTTTGTATTATTTATAACTTATTACTCCGTTTATAAAAAAATGCATAATTATTGTATAACAATATTCATTATTGTCGTTTCAACAATATTACTACACTATATAACATGTCGATGAAAAAATATTACATTATATAACATGTCGTATAAGTAGTGCAATTACTATAATAAGTAATTCTTTCCTTCTAGTGAAAGTTACCAAACTTTTATTTTTTCTTTATTTCAAAAAAAATTACGGAGTTTTTTTTTTTACAAACTACCCTCTCTCACGTTTTATTATATTATCTTCTCTCAATAATATCACCTTTAAAATATTAATTTATTTTATCATATTTCCAAAGCATATGTGTAGTTTTCACCGTATTGAATGTAATTATAATTTTTTTTATATATATATATATAAACAAGTGATATTATAATTAATACAAGACATCAGAATGAAATATGAAATATAGTATATAGTAGTACTAATAAAGTGGATGATGGCATTTGGTTCTCTAGAAAATACGTGAACATTTACTCTACAATTTTCTTGAATGATTACTTATATATTAATTCGCAATGTATGGAGTTTTCTATAAATAGGTGGTATGTCACCTCAGATCAAGAAGTTGAATAGAGTTGTGCAAAAAAAATTTATATTCTTTGTCAAATTGTTCTATTTTTCTTTTGTAAATCATTGTGCTAACATACATATTATTGCTGCTCATGCAATATATAAAATATAATGAAGTTGAATGTCGGAAAAAAATACATATAGAAAAATGGACTGCTAAAAATTTATTCGTGAACGTAAAATCTCCAGAATAAAAATAGGTAAGTAATTAGATATAAGTTTAACAAGTTTGAATTTCTCGATTTATGCAACGGTATGACCCATTTGAAAAATAAAAAGGTAGTGCCCATTTAAAAAACAAGAAGATTAAATAAGTGAATGGTGAAATTAAAAATTTTAGTGGTCAATGGAAAAGGAAGAGGTGAAAGAAAGTGTTTGAGAGAGGGAGATTTTTTTTTTTTTTTAAATAAAATAAGAGAGAAGGAGGTAAAATTAATTGGGATGAATAGATTTGGAAACAATTAAACGTGTTTTATTTTCAAATCAATGTGATAGTGTTGAAATTAAAACTATTAGCATATTTATATAATTAAAATTTAAAATATCTAATACAAAATTAAGTAAATTTAAAATTTACATCATTAAAACCACTCTTTACATGTATATATATATATATATATATATATATATATATATATATATATATATAATCTAACATAGATATCAATATTACATATATATAAATATAATATATTATACTAATATATTCATTATCATAATAATATAAATATATATATTTATATATTTTGTGCAAGTATTTATTTTAAAATAATATCTTATGCAAATATATATTTATTATAATCTATTTTAAAATAGTATTGTCAAGGATTCCAGTCGATTAGACGTCTCCAACCAAGTAGAATACTTGAAGATATAAGAAATAACCAACTAAGATAGTAATTCAAAAAGTAAGCAACGAGACAAACAACACACAAAGATTTAAAAAGTAAGCAACGAGACAAACAACACACAAAGAATTTAAGTGGTTCGATCAATGTGATCTACATCCACTGGACCAGACGAGTACTTCTTTGATTGATCAATAATGTTTACACACTCATTCACTCGGAATATGATATTTCCTCACTTCACTCGTGAACTCACACAACTCAAAGATTACAATCGTGCTTGCATCCAAAAACGCGCAACCTTTACAATGTACACATACAAGAGTATATAAAGACCAAGGTAGTTGCTGTTGTTAGGAACTGCTTGAGTAGTTAGCAACCGTTTGCAACCGCTTGTAACAACCCATGTGTTCTGTTATTGTCCAACTGAAATGGTAGTTATGCCCTCAAGTAGTTGTAACTGTAATACAGCTAGTTAAACTAACTAACTTCCATATCAGAAGACTTGTCAACTCTTCTGTTCTTGTGATCAAAAGCTGACTCTGCTGATAGACTTCTATTGTGCTGATCTTTACTGCGCTGATAGTACTGTGCTGATATACCCTGCTGCAGTACTTTGCTGATATGCTCTGCTGAAGTACTGTGCTGATATACTCTGCTGAAGTACTGTGCTGATCCAGTACTGTGCTGATCTGACCAACTGTGCTGAACTCTAAGCATCACCTCCTCAGCTAATTGAAAAACTTCAACTTTTCTGATTTCGGCCTAAGTCATCTTATCTGATCCTATCAGCTCATTACTTACTGTGCTGACTATGAGATTATGAGATAACACTCACAATTCTCCACCTTTAGCTCATAATCGAACTAACCTCCACCAAAACACAAAACCACTATTCTCCTCAAAGAATATTCTCCACCAGTGCTCCTCTGCCACAGGATCAGCAGCCTTCTCCTCGGAGGAATTAATGTAGTCCAATAAGTCTAAGACACAAACCAAACTTCTCTTTTGGCAATGCCTTAGTGAACGCATCAGCAGGGTTCTCCTCTGTAGCAATCTTCACTACCTGGACCACCCCCTTCTCTACAATATCTCTTACAAAGTACAGCTTTATATCTATATGTTTAGTTCTCTCATGATACCCCTGATGCTTTGCAAGATGTATTGCACTTTGGTTATCACAGAAGACATTCACACTTCTTTGTGATATAACAAACTCCTTCAAGATTCCCCTAAGTCACATGCTCTTGCTTCAGTCAAGGCTACATATTCTGATTTTGTAGTAGATAATGCAACTACAAACTGATGTATTGACCTCCATGATATAGCTGTACCAAATAAGGTGAACACATACCCTGTCAAGGACTTTCTTGTGTCTATATTGGCTGCATAGTCGGCATCAACATATCCCACAAGTGTTTCTGCCTCATCTGATATCTTCTGAAATTTCAGACCCTTCTCAGCTGATCCCAGAACATATCTCATGACCCATTTAACTGTCTCCCAATGACTTAAGCCTGGATCACTCATGTATCTGCTGATTACACTAATTGCATGAGTTAAATCTGGTCTACAACACACCATAGCGTACATTAAACTCCCTACTGCACTGGCATAAGGAACCTTGCTCATCTGAGCTCTGTCTTGGCTGTTCTTGGGACACATCTGATTGGATAGCTTCTGATGCTGGCCAATTGGTGTAGAAACTGACTTAGCTTGGTTCATCCTGAATCTCTCTAACACCTTCTTCAGATAAGTAGGCTGACTAAGCTGAATTGCTCCCTCAACTTTATTGATCTCCATCCCAAGAATCACTTTAGCTTCACCAAGATCTTTCATCTCAAACTCCCTTTTGAGAATCTCTTTCACCTGATTAATACTGTTAATAGACTCCCCTGCTATTAACATATCATCTACATACAACAGAAGATAGGTAACTGAACTCCCAACTCGTCTGAAGTAAACACAACTGTCATACAAGCTTCTTGTAAAACCAGCTGAGCAAATGTACTCATCAAATCTTAAGTACCATTGTATAGGGCTTTGTTTGAGGCCATAGAGTGATTTTCTGAGTAAGCATATTTTGTCTTCTCCATCTTCTATGTCCAACCCTTCTGGTATTTTCATGTAGATCTTCTCATCTAAAGTCCCATGAAGAAATGTTGTGGTCACATCCATCTGATGCAGCTCCAATTCATACTGGGTAACCATAGCCAATAAGATTCTGATGCTACAATGCTTTGCAACAGGTGAGAAGATTTCATTAAAGTCAATACCCTCCTTTTGTGTAAATCCTTTAGCTACAAGTCTTGCCTTGTACCTAATCTTGCCACCTCTCTGGGCCTCCACCTTCTTCTTATAGATCCACTTACACCCAACAAGTTTCTTGTTTTAGGCCTCTCAACAATCTCCCAAGTCTGGTTCTTGTTAAGAGATAACAATTCTTCCTCCATAGCAACTAAGCACTTCTCTTTGTCATGACAGTTGATAGCTTCTGTGTAAGTTTTAGGCTCCAGAGACTCCACCTCAAGGGTTGCACATAATGCAAAAGATACAATGTCAACTTGACCATACCTCTGAGGTGGGTGGACTTCTCTTCTGGTTCTGTCCCTAGTCAACTGATAGTCATGAAGCTTAGTATCACTATGAGTAGTCTCCTCCTCATCTGGATCAATATGATCTTCAGTTAGTGTTCTGGTGTCAACATGCTCCACCTCAACCTGTGTTTCATCTGGTCTGTTGTGTGCTGCACTTGAACTTGCCTCTTCTTTCAATGGCATTCCACTTTCATCAAAAGTTACATCTCTGCTGATAATACACTTCTGCATCCCAGTTTCAAGGCACCACAACCTATACCCTTTCACTCCTGAAGGATACCATACGAACACACATTTCAAGGCTCGAGGCTCAAACTTATCTTGCTTGACATGGACATATGCAAAAAAACCATAAACCTTCAAATTACTGTACTCAACTGCATGGCCAGACCATAACTCTTCTGGGGTTTTAAATTGCACAGCTGAGGAAGGGCTTCTGTTTATCAAATAGGCTGTTGTTGACACTGCTTCTCCCCTAAATACTTTAGGCAATCCAGAGCTGCTCAACATACACCTGACCCTCTCAAGCAAAGTCTGGTTCATTCTCTCAGCTACTCCATTCTACTGAGGTGTACCTGGTACTGTTCTATGCCTCACTATACCCTTCTTCTTGCAGAAAACATTGAACTCTTCTGATATGAACTCTAGCCCATTATCAGTTCTCAAATGCTTGAGCTTCTTTCCAGAGACATTCTCAACCTCAGTGAGCCATTCCTTAAACTTTTCAAATGCTTCTGACTTGGATTTCAGGATAGTGATCCATACCTTTCTTGAGTAGTCATCTACGATAGACATGAAGTATCGCCCACCACTTCTGGTCTGATTCCTAGCTGGCCCCATAAATATGAATGGACATAGTCCAAAATTCCTTTGGTAGAGTGTGTACTCTTCCCAAAATTCAATCTCTTGGATTTCCCAAGAATGCAGTGCTCACACAAATCAAGTTTTGTGATCTTATCACCACCTAGCAGTCCTTGCTTACTTAGCTCAAGTAGGACCTTCTCTCCTACATGACCTAATATTATGTGCCACAACATTGAGTTGTCTTGCACTCTTGCCACATCTGATCTGCCAATCACTGTTCCTCCCTTAAGAACGTAGAGATCATTCCTTCTCTCACCTTTAAGAACAGTAAGCTTCCCCTTTGAAACTCTGAGCTCTCCATCTTCTGACTGGAATTTGTAGCCCATTGAATCCAACATACCAAGAGATATCAAATTTCTCTTGAGTTCATGAACATACCTGACCCTCTTGAGAATTCTCACTACTCCATCATACATCTTCAAGTGTATTGTACCTTCACCTTTGACTTTACAAGTGTGATCATTCCCTAACAACACAGAACCTCCATTCTGATGCTTAAAATCATGAAACCAATCTCTTCTTGGAGTCATGTGGAAAGAGCACCCTGAATTTAAAATCCAATCCTGCTATTCTTTAATGGAAGTGATGGATAGGGACTGAGCTGACTCATAGCCCTTCTGCTCCTTATCTTCTTGGGTTTGATTTGCTTGATTCTTATCAATAGGGTTATTGGGACCAGATTTTCTCATAAGCTGTCTGTACTTGAAACAAGTACTCTTGTAGTGCCCAGGTTTGTTGCAGTGGTGGCACACTACTTCCCCTTGATTTGACACTGCTGATTTTCCCTTATCAGCTCCCTTGGGTTGACTAGACCCCTTCTTGGAGGCAGATTTCTTCTGTCCTCCCTTGATTGTCAATCCTTCTCCACTGCTACTTTTATCTCCTTAAGATGTCTTATTATGCAGTAGCTTGGACTTGACAGCCAAGATCACATCCTCGAATGTGATTGCCTCCTTTCTACCATACAAGATGGTGTCCTTTAGGATTTCAAAGGACTTAGGAAGAGCACTCAACAAGATAAGAGCCTTATCCTCTTCTTCTAGCTTGACATCCAAATTCTCCAGATCATCAAGTATCTTTTTGAACTCATCTAGCTGCTCCGTAATGGGTTTGTCATCTCCCATTCTAAAGGCATATAACTTCTGTTTCGAATAGAGTCGGTTAGCAAGAATTTTCACCATATATAACTTCTCAAGCTTATCTCAAACCTCCTTCGCTGACTTCTCTTTAGCAACCTCCCTCAAGACCTTATCACCAAGGCAGAGTAGGATCGTGCTTCGAGCTTTTCTGAGCAACTTGCTCCTTTCAGCCGCAGCTGCTGCAGTCTCTTCGGGTTCTTCGAGAGCCTCGAATAATCCTTGCTGTTCAAGGAGGGCCTGCATCTTGACCTTCCACAGCGCAAAATCTCCCGTGCCTGTAAACTTCTCTATGTTGTACTTGGTAGAATTCCCCATCTTAGATCTGCAGCTACTTCAGATTCCCACAGACAACACCAATTGTCAAGGATTCCATTCGATTAGACGTCTCCAACCAAGTAGAATACCTGAAGATATAAGAAATAATCATCTAAGATAGTAATTCAAAAAGTAAGCAACGAGACAAACAACACACAAAGAATTTAAGTGGTTCGATCAATGTGATCTACATCTACTGGACCAGACGAGTAATTCTTTGATTGATCAAGAATGTTTACACACTCATTCACTCGGAATAGGATATTTCCTCACTTAACTCGTGAACGCACACAACTCAAAGATTACAATCGTGCTTGCATCCAAAAACGCGCAACCTTTACAATGTACACATACAAGAGTATATAAAGACCAAGGTAGTTGCTGTTGTTAGGAACTGCTTGAGTAGTTAGGAACCGTTTGCAACCGCTTGTAACAACCCATGTGCTCTGTTATTGCCCAACTGAAATGGTAGTTATGCCCTCAAGTAGTTGTAACTGTAATACAACTAGTTAAACTAACTAACTTCAATATCAGAAGACTTGTCCATAAAGATCAGAACACTACTTAGTGTTCTGATACTCAACTCTTCTGTTCTTGTGATCAAAAGCTGACTCTGCTGATAGACTTCTATTGTGCTGATCTTTACTGCGTTGATAGTACTGTGCTGATATACTCTGCTGAAGTACTGTGCTGATATACTCTGCAGCCCTCTGCTGAAGTACTGTGTTGATCCATTACTGTGTTGAACTCTAAGCATCACCTCCTCAGTTGATTGAAAACCTTCAACTCATCTGATTTCGGCCTAAGTCATCTTATCTGATCCTATCATCTCACTACTTACTGTGCTGACTATGAGATTATGAGATAACACTGACAAGTATGTTATGTATTCTTATAACCAATGGTGATTTAAATATCGGGTGTCAAACTTTTTATTTTTATTAGCTTCATAACATGTTATTAGCATGAATATCTATCTAACTATCTTGAGCTAAAATTGAAGATATTCAGTCAAGCACAAGTACCATTTACTTTAACGATTGTTGAGGTAATAAATTTATTTTTCCTTATCCATTTGATTTCGTTATGACTGATTGTTGAAGAAGGAGATGACCTTGTCATCTTAAATGACGCAGATGCAGAGAGACAGCTTGAAGTTCAGAACAGACGAACTGCTGAAGACAGAAGAACAGAACTTCAAGAGGCACTTAATGAGTTGTCTAGAATCCAAACATCTACTCTGGCTGTCTGGCACCAGCAGGCCCTTCCAAACTTGTTATGTCAGTTGATGAAGAAGAAATGATTGTCCAAGATGAAGAGATTGGACTTCCACTCATCACTCAACTCATTAGTGATCTTTCCAAGAAAGTGTTCGAAGAAGTGTTTGTAGTTGTGAAGGATACAAACAGACGATGCAAAGAGACAACTGAGTCCATCTATGATGTCGTTCGGACTAATATGAAGAAGTACTTTGAGCACTGCACTCTTAGGCAAAATGGACACATTCATTCAGAAGAATGCGGAGTGCACGGTCAAAGCCCTTAAAACTTTGGATGCTGAAAGCAAAGCTGATCTTATGAAGCAGATTAATGATGTAAAGGAAGTAGAGCTTAAGAGAAGCCAAGAAAGAGAGCATGCATCAACTCAACATCTTCTCTTTAAATTTGCTGAATTTGAGAAAATGGTTGTTGCCCAAAGATAAGATCTAATGAAGCAGCTAGACCGGTTGAAGGACTTTAACCTCGAGATGGAAATTGAAAATGAGAAGCTGAAGATGTCTCAGAATCAGCGTTCTCTACTTGTCAAACAACTGACTGATAAGTTGGACTCTCTACCTGCTGTTCCGGACATGGAAAAGATATCTCCAGAAGCTGCTGCATCAGCTACTGCAACACTTAAAAGAACAACAACAACCGTTTTGAACAACTCCACTTTAGTGATGCAAGATCAGATGAAAGAACTTACTCAAGAGCTCACTTCCTATATTGATGAAGCCATAAAGAGGAAAGAAGAGGCCAGAGCTAAGTTATCAGATGAAGTGAAGAGATCTAATCGAGCTCAAGTTGAGCTGGCCAGGAGATTGACAACGTCAGAAGAGCAAATGAAGAAGCAGGCTGAATAGATGAAGACCCTCACAAGTCAAGGGAATTGTGCCAATTCCCTCATCTACTCATCATCAGTTACCAGAAGACTTGGCAAAGGTCGAATAATCTCTAATTGCCAAGAATGTTGCTAAGGAAAAGCAACCAATGCTTGCACTGCCTCTTGTTCGTATTGAAGAAGATCCTAAAGACAATGTTCTGATTGCTTTAAGGAAGAAGCCAATTTCGGAAGAGGAACAACGTTAAAAGGACTTGAAAAGGAAGCAAACTGCCCCTCTGGACTCCAACTTTAAGAGGAGGAAAACGCTTAAGAAGAATAAGAATCAAGAAGAACCTTCACCAGAGGAAGGAATCGAAGATGAAGAACATCTTCCATATTAGTCTGACAAACATATCGACGAGTTTATCGACCCCGTGCACAACCTAAGATGGTTGAACTTGAAGAGACAATGGTAGATAATTTATTATCTTGCTTACCGCTGGGGAGATCTGGACAGAGACTCTGCCTTCAAGTACTTTGAAGTGTTTATGACAGGCAAGGATGAAGAGTTCTACAACATTATCATCCAAATAGCTGCAGAGAAGAACATCAACATCCTTTTTTCCAGAATATCCGTGTTGGAGAGCTTCTGAAACTGCTTTTGGCAAACTCGATCTGAGGGAAGTTGATATGCTAGTCATGAACATAGGCATGGAAGAAAGGATCTTCGATAGAGAAAGTACTATAGAGCTGAAGAAAAGAATCTATCGTGCTTATCAGCGCTAATCTGATGAAGACACCAACTTTAGCTAATAGGTCTTTTACTTGTATTTGTAATCCATTTTCCATTTCAAATTAATACAAGTGTTTACCTCTTTCAGCTTCTAAGACAAAATCTCACTGTCTTCATCAAAAGCATTATTACTTATTTACTTATTGCTATCTAACACTGTTTGATTACACATTTCTTACCTGATCTGATAACTTAGATAAGTTGTTTTGACTACATCAAAAAAGGAGAAATTGTTGGGATATTCATCCTACCCCTAATCTGATTAGAGTTTAAGTATTTAGTTGTGATGGCCAAAACCAGATCAGAACTCAAGTGTTAGAGTTTCAATTTGTAATCTAGTGATAAGTTATCTAAGTTGTTTTATAAAGCTTAGTAGATAAGAATAGAAGTCCAAGTCTTAGTTAGTGGAATCAGCTGATACCACATTAGATCAACACGCGTTCGCTCAAGACTTAAAGAGTAGAAGACTAAAAACTAGAAGACACTCGAAGTTCATTAGTGAAATCAGACTGATAGGTTCTTGTATACCTTATCAACTGATAGTAGCTACTTGATATTAGCCGAACAGAAGATGCCAACTGATATGAACTTCACCAGATCTTATCAAAGCAAGCCTTAAAGAGCATTAAAGAACTGTTAGTCCGATTGATAAGATATCAGAACACATTTATTGAAGAATGCATTTTTGGAAGCTAAGGTAAAGATAACAGAAGACAAAGAGAATTTCGGATATCATCTGACTGACTCAAACAGAAGACAAGACTACAAGTCTAACAACTCAGCTGATCATGTGGACCAATTAGAAGATGACAACACAGCTATGAAGTTGACTTGGAATAGGGTTTCAGAGATCTTTTCAGGATCATACAAAGCATTTAATGCACATTCCCTTTTTAAGGAAATGTCGTACCGGAAATCAAGAAGACATCAAATCAATGAAGACCTCATCCCAAAAATAGAAGATATGTTGCAACTGCTAGTTCTCACCAACGACTAGTTTGGAGCACATTTCTCTCTATAAATACAAGATGTTATTCACTTAAATAACTACGGAAACTATACGCGAGAGAACTCATCAGCAGACATCAAGAACATTAAGCATTCTGAAATCTTATATCGAGTTCCATAGAGCCTGAAGTTATTTTCTATCCTTAGCTCTAAGTTTCCGATCTTAAGCCCGTTTTAATATTCATATCTTTAGAGCTTAGACAGTGTGATTCTTACACACTTAGTTGGTTATACACACATACTTTACTTTATTCGTAGTTAACCAAAAAACCCTTGTAAAGAGTACTTGTTCTCTTCATAACAAGTAGATCCGTATACACTAAGGAAGTGTATCTCGATCAAAGTCTTCTCTTGGGACTATAAAGTAGCAAGGACCTTTGTTTAAAGGAATTAACATCACGATTGAGTCGTGAGAGTGGACGTAGAACAAGTTGTTCAAAATACTATAAATAATTGTGTTATTTACTTTTTTATTTATTATTGTTTATTATTTACATTGATTATTCATATTTCTAAATCATAAGTTTTCAAAAGAGTCAAAATTTACTGTTTGATAAAGTCATTCTTTATTAAAAGTTTTTCATTCAACTCACGAGTCTAAATAATTAGGGCCTACACAATTCCGCACTAGTAGCTCATTAGATAGCTTTCCAACTGATATACTGTTGGTCCCAAAAGTTGAGTTAAGATTGAGTAAGCTAAGAAAAAGTCTAGAGGGGAGGGGTGAATAGACTTTTCAAATTCTATCAAAATATCAGAGTTTTTAGTGCGGAAATGTGTTCTGTACAGTACTGTTCTTAGAATCAGCTCAGTACTTAACAGTTAGCTTTTATACTCAACTTTTCTTTAAATCTTTTCTTTAGAAAACTTACTGTTCTTATTCAACAAATATATCAACAGTTAATCAAAACATAAATCAGTAAAGAACACAAGATTTTATAGTGGTTCGACAAATGTCTACATCCACTCTCACAACTCCAGTTGCGATGTTTTATTACTCTTTTCCACTTGAGTACTTGTTGTTTAGAGTCCCAAGATTAAGACTTTGATCTTGTCGATTATACCTCCAGGTATATCTTTGATCTACTAGTAATTTCACAAGTAACTAGCACACTTGTTTACACAATACAAACTTAAAACGAAAAGTAAAACTTCTCTTGGTAATAGCCTTTGATTCTTCAAATCAGATCTGTGGCTTCTCTTCAGTTCTTCTTGACTCTGTGAGTTCTTGAATACTTGAATGCTTCTTGATTGCTCTTGAATAGTAATTGTATCAGTAGTCTTTTCAAGTAGAAGATCACACGGTATTTATAAGATCTAGTAAGACAGTTAGCAGTTTGTGAACTAACTCTCAACTAACTCATAACCGTTTCTTGTTGTAACTTCCTTCTGTTTTGTAACCAACTTATCTTATCTTTCCAAGTCAGCTTATCTTCATATAAATCTTCAGTTACGCTTCAAATAAGTCATCCAAACTTATTCTTCAAATAAACCAACTCAGCACAGTAAACTACTCTTCTTAGTTTTACTGCTCTTGGTCAGTCAGCACAGTTCTTCCAAAACTGTTCAGCTTCCTTCAAAAACTTCACTTGATTTCTTCATCTTCTGAAGTAGTCTTCTTAGTCATCTTTAGTCTTCTGACTTCAATCTAATCTACTGTTCTAACTATTACATTGCTGAAATACAATAGAATACAACTTTACAAATATAAAACCTATCTATACATCAACTGAACTACATACAGATGAGTATAACTAAGTCCTATACTATAAGCTGTCTATACAATATTTCCATCAGCTTAGTTCTTAAACAGTTCATATATCAGATTAGTAATATACTAAGATCAGTAAACTTAATCAACATAACACATTAAGATCAGTAAACTTAATCAACATAACACATTAAGATCAGTAAACTTATTTCATATAATTCACATAGAACAACATATAATCACACATATCATTAACTCTAAAGTTGTTTTTGGCCATCAAAACATATAATCATCAATTAGAACATTGTTTATAGGATTCATATCCCAACAATTTCCCCCTTTTTGATGAAGCCAAAACTACTTAAACATTCTAAGATCAGTAGTTAAGATATATAGTCATTCATATAGTTCATCAATTCAAAAATCAGATTAATATTCAAAATAAGATCAGATATATCACATATTACAACTAAGTCACATAAACACAGAAATACCAAATAAAAATATAAAGATAAGGTTTAGAAATGTTATCTTCTTCAGCATAGTCCTTCATCTTCAATCTTCATTAGGAATTCTGAATGCCAAGTACATTCTGTTCTTGATATCCATCATGTGCTTATGATCAGTTATTCCTTCATCTTGAATAATCTGTGAAATTATGTTTCCAACTTCATTCAGATCAGGTTCTCCATTCTCTAATCTTGGAGGTTCCCAAACTGGTTCTTCAGGACATAAAATCTTTATTCCTGTACTAGCAGCTAACAACAGAATATGTTCCCAAAATTCTCTTGAGATATTCATCATGAATGCATCAAAGTCAGAATATTCATCTTCCTTGCTTGAATGGTCACCAAATTTCTTCACAATAAAATTAGCAATCTGCCATTTCTTTTTCAAATTATTCCAGAACTCCATATCTTCTGGATCCACAATAAATTCCATGAATTGTTCATCCAGAATAGTTCCAACAGATTTAGACTTCATCTTCTTTTTCAATGCAGCAACTCTATTATCAAACTTTTTCCTTGTAGCTTCTGCATCTTTCATCTTTTGTTTTCTAATCTGTTCAGCAGATCTTTTCTCAGTCATTTCAATTTTCTTCTGAGCAAGCATCTGATTATGCTTCTCAAAAGCTTCAGCCATCTGAACATTGCTTGATCTATTATCAGTAACCATATGTTTCAGCTTGCTTTTAGATCTGGTATTTCTACCAATCTGTTCAGTCTCTTCTTCATCATCAATAATGAATTTTCTTTTTCTTTTTCCAGAAGAATATTCAGCAACATGTTTCTGAGTAGCAGTTTCTTGAGTAACTGAATCAGGATTTTGTAACTTTAACTTCAGACTGATGATTTCTTCTTTCAAATCATCAATGCTGACTTTCAACTCATCTTGACTCACAACCAATTGAGCTTGTTGTGATTGAGTTTGTTCCATCACTTTCATCACTTTTTCTTCCCCCTTTTTGGCTTCATCCTGCCAATCCTTCAAGTGAGTCAAAAGTATCTCTACTTTCTTTTGCAGTTCAGTAGAAAGTGTCTTTTCTTGTAATCTATGCAGATCATAGATTTTTGACATTGTGAATTCCATTATCTTGTCATAAGAATTCGCAGCAGTCAAACTTTCTAATTTCTCAGTAGCTTGCTGAAATCGTTTCAAAGTCTCATCCAGCTTGCTTTGTAACTCTTCATTATGCTTTTTCAACAATTCAAAGCTAGAGTTGTCTTGAGCTGTCTCAGAAGGAACTGTTCTTACTGTCTCTTGAACATCATCAAGCACAATATTCTTATCAACATCAATTGGTGTGCTCTCCAACTCATTATCACCCAAAGATTGTTTAACTTCATAATCAGCACCCAAAAATTGTTTAACTTCATTAGCACCCAATTGGTATCCGCTTCATAATCAGCTTCCATATCAGCTTCATAATCAGCTTCAACATCAGAAAGTTTAACTTCAGCATCATCAGCATCCATGTTGACATCAGTATCAACATCCACATCAGCAGACTTAACCATGGAATATTTGCAACCAGTTATTCTCTCAATCAACTGAATAACAGATTCCAAAGTTGATAACTCATTATAAGAATTAACACCTGCAGCCTCTTTCTGTTCTTGTTCCCAATCATGAAACACAGAAAGACCACCCATACCTTCAGCAACAACCATCAGCTGATCTAGACCTATACTTCTAAGATATACCCAAGTACCTATCCTTAGAAGTTGCTCAAAAGGTCTAGAGCTGTCATCTAATCCATGAAAACTTTTGAGAAGAGCATTTCTCAACTTAAATCGGATCCTCTCTTCCTTATCACAAACAGGATAATCCATCAAGAACACTGATTCTGGCTGAATGAATTCAGTTTCGGGAGAAGAGGTAATTTCAATTGGTTCAGAGGAAGGTATATGTTCATGCTCAGTAGAGTGATCATGAACTGGTTCGGTTTCAAATTCAGGAGATAAATGAGGAGTGGGATTTTGATGAGAACTTGATTTGGGAGTGGAATGAAAAGAAGTGTTCTGAGGGGTTGAGTGAGGAGTGTTCTGTCGAATAGGAGAGTAGTGAACTGACTCCTCAGAACAGGAAGGCTCAGTTTCAAGGGGTTGGGCTTGAATAGAATGAGAGGTTGAGGGAGAAGGGGTAGTGTTCTCGAGGACTCTTCTGGGTCTAAGAACACCAGAAACTTTAGTTCTCTTGTGTGAAATGATAAGGTTTGAAGAACTTACCTCTTCCACAGAAGACTCCTTCACAGCGGCCACAGACTTTTCTGACTTTTCAGAAACGGTCCTAGCTGATCGACCTCTTCGTAATCCAGATCGGTGAGGATCATGCCTAGCCTTCGTTCTCAACTCCGGCTCATCGTTGTCAGAACGAAACATAGAACCTCCAGATTCTTGTGGTTGATTCCTCTGGCTTTGTTCAAACAAAGTAGACTCCTTCTTGAACAAGAATTTGCCCTGATGAAATCTTTTTGGAAGGCTCCAATCCATCTTCCTTTCAGCAATTTGAGGCAACAGTATGCTCAACTTACTTCCAAAACCTAACAAGGATTTTATGGAAAATTCTCTAGTGACCTCATCAAAAACCACTTTCTCTCTCTCAGCCAACAATCTGCCAAGCAGAAAACCTTGCCAATCACCATTGACACGATCAGTGATTGCTGCCATAATGCGAATCTTGAGATTGGTGAGAGCGTCTTGACTGAAATGTTGCCCTAACAAGCATTTTCCAGCAATATCCATCAATAATTGCAAACCTTCTGGAAGAATGTCCTTCTTCAAATTAGACAACGTTGCTGGGTCAACATTCAACCACCTGCCCACGCGAACCTTCTCTTTCCCTGCCATATAGCTCAGAATGTCTATTGGCCCGTCTGGTAGATTGAACGCGATTCCAAGGGTTTCTCTGGAAATGACAACCTTGTGGCCAGAAATGATCGAACGAATGCTGTTTGAGTCACCCTGCACCTGAAGAAAGAATTCCATTGCCTCAGGTTCGTAAACCTTTTCAGGAAATGCTTCTAGGTATTTCCGTAGCCCACATTATTCACACATGGTAAGAATAGCTTGATTCTTAGCTTTCTGACGTCCGTCGAAGTAAACAGAATTTTCAACGAAAATTCCTTTGTTCTTACTCGATTTTGATGGATTGAACGTACCTACAACTTCATTCTCTTCGTTAAGAATATCAATAATCGCCATTGAATAGGAATTGAAAAGTGTAGTTGCAAAGGTAAGAATAAGCGAGAGTGCTTGAGCTTAGAGAATTTAGCAGAAAGATTTATAGTAATGGAGAAGAAGAAGTTAATGTGATCGTGTTAATCAAAATCAAGGCAAATCTAGGGCTTGGATTGATTCTTATTTCCACGTTGTGTGGTTGGATTGAGTTTTAGAAAAGTGTAATTTTAAAAAAAACGTTCCAGATTCATAACATCTCAAATCCAATTTGGAGCCAACTAGTGTTGATAGATACACCTATTAAATTAGGTTAAAAATAGAGGAGTGTATTAATCTTCTCTATAAGTAATCTAACTTTGAACAGTCCTTGACTTAGAAGTACTCTGAGGCAGGATACTGTTCTGATGTATATCAGCACAGTTGTTTTCCATACACATTATACTTCAATTTCTTATTACTACTATATGGAATTTTACTTATCTGGGTTCAGCTGAGTACTGTGATCAGCTGAGTATTATGATGAAGATCAGATCAGTAGTTGGATCAGCTCAGTAGTCATCAGATTAGTTCCCCAACTCTTCTGATTTTCACCTTTTTGATACCTGCACAGTACTTTCTCAGATCAGTACTGGAAATATTTCTGTAGACAAATTTTCTGTAATCAAATAAGCTCTGTAGACAGTTTAATCAGTAATCAGATCAGCTCTGTAGATTGAATGATATTGTAGTCAGAATAGTTCTGTAGACAAATTATCTTTGTAATCAGAATAGTCTGTAGACAACTCAATACAATAATCAGAACATATCTGTAGACAGATTTATACTGTAATCAGATCAGATTTGTAGACAGATCAAATCTGCAATCAGATCAGTTCCCCCTCCAGTGGAGAACTCCTCTTCTGTGCCTGTTTCACCTTGGTAGAAGTGTCAGTTCATGCATAGATGGTGAAATACAGTACAGAATAGTAAAGAATAATTAAAATAGGTCTATATAAGGTTTGTTCTAAGGTGACTTGTGCTATGAGTCAACATACATGATTTTTCAGAAATCATAGATTCCCCCTTAAATGTATATTCTCAATTCCCTCAGCTTTACGAGCTTCCTCATCGGGATTTAGGCACCTTAGTAACCTTTTTACCTGATTATGATGAATGTAGAGGTCTTGACATGGTCTGTTCTTCAGAATTACCCTTCTTGGTGAACTGATCTTGATATCAGCTCAGTATCTGAAATGTTAGTATACAGCTCTATATACAAGCAGGATCCATGTCTATCAATCCTAAACTTATGCATAACTCTCCAAATCTAGTTTCAGCCAAAGGTTTTGTGAAAATGTCAGCTCTCTGAATATCAGTATGGATCTTTTCCATTCTAATGTTTTTCTTTTCAACATGATCCCTAATAAAATGATGCCTAACATCTACATGCTTGCATCTAGTATGTAAAACGGGATTTTGAGTGATGGCAATTGCACTATTGCTGTCACAGAATATAGGTACATTAGATGCCACAATGTTGTAGTCTCTAAGTTGTTGCATTAGCCAAAGAAGCTGACTACAACAACTTCCTGCAGCCATATATTCTGCCTCAGTGGTAGATGTTGCCACACTTGTTTGTTTCTTTGAAAACCATGATATGAGCTTAGAACCTAAAAATTAGCATGAACCAGAAGTTGATTTTCTATCTATCCTGCAACCACCAAAGTCAGAATCTGAATAACCACTTAGGAATAGATCATCATCTGCAGAATACCACAAACCTCGATTAATGGTACCCTTTAGATATTTAAAATCCTTTTAGCAGTCTCCACATGACTTTCTTTGGGGTTGGCCTGAAATCTAGCACATACACCTACTGCAAATGCAATGTCTGGCCTACTAGCAGTTAAGTAGAGTAGAGAACCAATTAGAGCTCTGTAATAGGATTGGTCAGCAGACTTACCTTGATCATCAGGATCCATTCTGTATGTTGGCAGCATTGGTACTCCAACTGTTTTACAGGTCTTGATACCAAATTTATCTAACAAATTTCTTGTATATTTTGCTTGATTGATAAAGATACCATCAGATGATTGTTTTACTTGAAGTCCAAGAAAATAAGTCATTTCTCCCATCATTGACATTTCAAACTTGCTTTGCATGAGCTTTGAAAAGCTTTCACTCATGCTTTTGTTAGGAGATCCAAATATTATATCATCAACATAAATTTGGACTAATAAAATGTCTGTACCTTCTTGTCTTCTGAACAAAGTTCGATCCACTTTGCCCTTAGTAAATCCATTTTCAACTAAGAATAGTGAAAGAGTGTCATACCAGGCTCTTGGAGCTTGTTTCAGACCATATAGTGCTTTCTTCAACCTGTATACTTGATTACCATTTACCTCAAATCCAGGAGGTTGTTCTACATACACTTCTTCAACAAGTATACCATTTAAAAATGCACTTTTCACATCCATTTGATACACAGTGAATTTCATATAAGCAGCATAAGCAAGAAACAATCTTATAGCTTCTAATCTAGCTACAGTGGCAAATGTTTCATCATAATCAATACCCTCAGCTTGAGAGTAGCCCTGAGCCACTAATCTGGCTTTGTTTCTCACAACAAGATCATTCTCATCTTTCTTATTTTTGAAAATCCACTTTGTACCTACCACATTGTGATCAGTAGGTCTCTCTACGAGTTCCCATACATCATTTCGAGTAAACTGATTTAATTCTTCTTGCATAGCAATAATCCAGTTATTGTCAGATAAAGCTTCTTTCACATTAGCAGGTTCAATAGAAGATAAGAAGCAACACCAACAGAATAGAGAATTACTGGGTTTAGGCTTAGAATCAAACAGTTGCCTTCTGGTCTTAACACCTTTATTGGATTCACCAATAATCATATCAGTAGAATGAGCAGATTTCCATGTTTTTCTAGTCTTAACAGGAATACTTTCATCATCCACATCATGTATAACAGAATCATCAATATCAATATCATCATTTTCAGCAGGTTTATTCACAGGAGAACAGTCAACCAAATCAGGCATATCAATTGGTTTAGAAGACTTACCATTGTCTTTTACCTTTTCTACATTATCATCTTTGTTTAGAACATTCAGAAATGGATTGTAGGCTTGTACAGATTCATAGGCTTCAGTCTCTTCAGTGTCTTTATCAGTTTGAATGGTCAGATCATCAATTTTCTTACTGATCTGTTGATCAGCAGAGTCCTGTACAACTTCATCAAAGACAACATGGGGTGTTTCTTCTACACATAGAGTAGAGTAATTAAATACTCTAAATGCCTTGCTTGTAGAAGAATATCCTAAGAATATTCCTTGATCAGCTTTGGCATCAAAAGCATTTAATTTGCTCTTTCCATTGTTATGATTAAAGCACTTACATCCAAAGATATGAAAATATGAAATTCTTGGTTTTCTACCTTTCCATACCTCATAAGGAGTTTTACCATGTACCTTATTGAATGCACATCTGTTCTGAGTGTGACAGGCAGTGTTGATTGCCTCAGCCCAGAACTTCTGTGGTGTGTTGTACTCTGCAAGCATTGTTCTGCAAGCTTCTTTCAGTGTTCTGTTTCTTCTCTCAGCTACACCATTTTGTTGGGGTGTCCTAGCTGCACTTGTCAAATGCTGAATTCCAGACTTAGAACAAATTTTTTTAATATAGCAGTTTATAAATTCAGTCCCCTTGTCACTCCTGATTTTGACAATGGGCTGACCTTTTTCTACTTGCAACCTCTTTAACAGATCTGGTAGTTGGGTTTGTGTATCACTCTTTTTGTGTAAGAAGATTGTCCAAGTGAACTTTGAATAATCATCTACCACAACCAAAGTGTACCTTCTACCATTCAGTGTAGGGGGTTTTATTGGACCATGTAGATCCATGTGCAAGAGTTCTAAGACTCTACAAGTAGAAAGAGTGGGAATTGACTTAAAGGAAACCTTTACTTGTTTACCTTTTTGGCAAGCATCACACACTTGTGACTTGAAATAGATTTCATTAGGGATACCTTCAACAAGGTAGTTTCTTGCAATCTTGTTAATAATCTTAAAGTTCAGATGGCATAAGCGTCTGTGCCATAGCCAATTGATTTCTTTAGGACTTTTAGAAAGAAGGCAAGCATCCCTAGGACAACTATTCCAATTTACAATGTAGACACTGCCTTGTCTAACTCCAACTAGTAGAATTGTATGTGTTCTTTTATCCCAGATTTCACATTTGGTGCTTTTGAAGTAAACTTTGTAACCCCTGTCACAAAATTGAGAGACAGATAACAAATTATATTTCAGACCTTCAACATATGAGACATCTTGAATCTCTACATCTCCATTTTTGATGTATCCAAATCCTTTTGTGATTGCCATGGAACTATCTCCAAAGATCACTTTTGGTCCTTCCTTCTCATGATAGTCAGAAAGGAGAGTCTTGGTACCAGTCATGTGGTGAGAACACCCACTGTCTATGTACCAAGTTTCTCCAACTAAACCACCTTTCTTGTAAAGATCCAGTCGACCCTGCAAGTAGTGATCTTAATAATTTAGGTACCCTTTCTTTATTGGGGTCCTTGGGGGTTAGTAGTAAGAGGTATCCAAATAAACATTGAAGTTTTGATTAATTGAGACCTCTTAAGTTTTCTACCATGCTTATCACAGAACAGTACTTTGTTGACCTTATCCAAATTATCAGCAGACTTAGGATCTATTTTTCTGAGATAACCTTTCCTTGGTTCTATCTCTTTTTCAGTAAGATCAGTATGTCTGTAATAGTTTGCATATGGCCTAAAAGCCTGTGGACCATACGGCTTATAGATGCGTTTTGGTCTTTCCTCTCCAATGATATCATAAGATAAAGGTGGAGGATAAAGAACAGGTTTGTTATGATAATGAGGCACAAATTTCCTAGGTTTAGTTGAGTACAGCTGAGACTGCCTTATGAAAGGAGGTCTAGGCTGTTTCCAACTTGCCTGAGTTTGTCTTGACCTACTGTTCTGAGTCTGCCTCTTCTGATTCCAGGACTTTTCAGCTCTGGTCAGAGGAGTAGAACTCTTCTGGTATGGTCTTGACTGTACTGGTCTAGATCCATTCTTCTGTTTACCATTCTTGGTATTAGGAGGAATGTATTTAGACTGAACCTTGGAGTTTGGTTCACTATCATAGATCATAGGTTCTTTTCCTTTATCTAATTGTAAAGAACTTGAACTTGCTCCAGTAGTGTTCTTAATGCCTGAAGTAGAGGGACTAGGCAGATCAGTACCTATTCCACTCTTATCATAAGGAGCTCTGTATCTGTCTGATAATGTTTGATTAATCTTAGAAGAGTTAATCATATCAGATAGCTTCATATCCAAGCTTAGTACTTCAGATTCTAAGAATCTATTGCGCTCTTCAAGTTTTTCACATTTAATCTTTAAGTCATTGAACTCATTTGTCTCTTTAGCTTGTGTATGAAGCATACCCTGATATAACTTGTCCATAGATGCATACTTATCTTTGAGTTGTGACAACTCTTCTGATAGCCGTGCATTTAGAATAGTTATATTAGGATCCACTTTCATTTGAGCTTCTCTAAGACTCATGATTTCTTGTCTTAAAGATATGTTCTCATCACTGATTTCTATGAATGCTTTGTTAGCTGGTAGGAGGTCTTCTTCATTTATTCCATTGGAATGGTGAAGACTACTCCCTACACTACTATCAGCAGTGTCACATAAATCAGAATCAGAGTCTGATTCATCACAAGATTGAAAAGATGTGACAGATGATACCTCTTGATCTATTTTTGCCATCATAACTAGTCCATCATCTGCAATGAAGACTTCTTTCTCACTGCTGGAAGGGTAATCAGAAGAGGAGGATGGTAACTCATCTGAATCCGTATCAGATTCATTGTTAGCCATCATTGCCCTCTTACCCTTTGCATATTTGCGATCTCTCCTTGCTTTCCTTTCTCTTCTGTCTTCAGCACTTAGATCAGGACATTCATGGATGTAATGACCTGGCTTTTCACAGTTATAACACAGAGGTTCATTAGAAGTACGTTTAGAAGGAGAATGATATCGGTTCCTGTCCTTTCTATCAGTAGAGTTTCTATCCTTCCTATCAGCAGAGTTCCTATCTCTTCTTTTCTCATTAGAGATCTCATCTCTTCTTTCAGAAGATTTGTGATCCCTTCTGGTCCTAGAAGAGTCCCTGTTATTAGAGCCCTGAGTGTCCTTATAGAATCTTTTGTATCTACCATACCTCTTGTTAAGCTTGTCAAACCTCTTAATCATTAAATTCAACTGATCCTTAAGATCAAGATCAGTAATTTCTAGTTCATCTTTTATGCTTGAGGACTTAGACATAGATGATCTAGGCTTCTTAGAGGTAGACGCCTTAAGTGCAATGCTCTTGGAGATTTCCTTAACCTTATCACCACTAACTATTGGATCTTCTTCATCCAATTCAAACTCATGTGCCTGAAGGGTTTGGAAGGTAGTTTCGGCAGACCAGTTATCTATATCCTGAGTGTTTTTAATGATCAGTGTGACCATTTTCCACCGTTCATCTAAGGCTTTAAGGATACGTAAATTGATCTCCCTATTGGTATAAGTCTTGCCTAAAACATCCAGATCATTCATAATCTTGGTAAAACGAGTATCGAGCTGGTCTATTGTTTCACCAGGCTTAATTTTAAATGACTCAAACTTCTGGACAGCAGTGGATATTTTGCTTTCTTTTATAAGAGAGGTTCCCTCACAAATGATAGCTAACTTGTCCCACATCTCTTTGGCTAATTTACATTTAACCACTTTCCCAAGATACTCATTGGGAAGGGTGTACAAAATGTAATTCTTGGCCAAGCTGTCTAGATTGTTCTGCCTCATTTCCTCAGTAGTTAAATCTAACCTGGGCTTTGGCATGAGAACACCAATGGCTTTTGAAGGCTCCAGAGTTGCAGTGTTGGGTATCATGGTAGTAATAGGCCCTTCTTTGATCACAGACATCATTAGATCATGGGTTGAACTAAAGATGGCCTCCATCCTCAGTTTCCAGTAATCGTAATCTGCAACCTTGAACTTTGGAAGTTTATTGATGTTAGTTTCTTCCATGATAGAGTAGACAGTTAAGATCAGTAGTATGACAGATAGGTCAAGAAAGACAAGTAAGATCAAGAAACAAGTATCACTAATGAGAAACAATTAGACTTTCCCCAAAGTCTACAAGGTTATCAAGAAACAGCAGTCCAAAGAACTACTGCTCTGATACCACTTGTTGGTCCCAAAAGTTGAGTTAAGATTGAGTAAGCTAAGAAAAAGTCTAGAGGGGAGGGGTGAATAGACTTTTCAAATTCTATCAAAATATCAGAGTTTTTAATGCGGAAATGTGTTCTGTACAGTACTGTTCTTAGAATCAGCTCAGTACTTAACAGTTAGCTTTTATACTCAACTTTTCTTTAAATCTTTTCTTTAGAAAACTTACTGTTCTTATTCAACAAATATATCAACAGTTAATCAAAACATAAAGCAGTAAAGAACACAAGATTTTATAGTGGTTCGACAAATGTCTACATCCACTCTCACAACTCCAGTTGCGATGTTTTATTACTCTTTTCCACTTGAGTACTTGTTGTTTAGAGTCCCAAGATTAAGACTTTGATCTTGTCGATTATACCTCCAGGTATATCTTTGATCTACTAGTAATTTCACAAGTAACTAGCACACTTGTTTACACAATACAAACTTAAAACGAAAAGTAAAACTTCTCTTGGTAATAGCCTTTGATTCTTCAAATCAGATCTGTGGCTTCTCTTCAGTTCTTCTTGACTCTGTGAGTTCTTGAATACTTGAATGCTTCTTGATTGCTCTTGAATAGTAATTGTATCAGTAGTCTTTTCAAGTAGAAGATCACACGGTATTTATAAGATATAGTAAGACAGTTAGCAGTTTGTGAACTAACTCTCAACTAACTCATAACCGTTTCTTGTTGTAACTTCCTTCTGTTTTGTAACCAACTTATCTTATCTTTCCAAGTCAGCTTATCTTCATATAAATCTTCAGTTACGCTTCAAATAAGTCATCCAAACTTATTCTTCAAATAAACCAACTCAGCACAGTAAACTACTCTTCTTAGTTTTACTGCTCTTGGTCAGTCAGCACAGTTCTTCCAAAACTGTTCAGCTTCCTTCAAAAACTTCACTTGATTTCTTCATCTTCTGAAGTAGTCTTCTTAGTCATCTTTAGTCTTCTGACTTCAATCTAATCTACTGTTCTAACTATTACAATGCTGAAATACAATAGAATACAACTTTACAAATATAAAACCTATCTATACATCAACTGAACTACATACAGATGAGTATAACTAAGTCCTATACTATAAGTTGTCTATACAATATTTCCATCAGCTTAGTTCTTAAACAGTTCATATATCAGATTAGTAATATACTAAGATCAGTAAACTTAATCAACATAACACATTAAGATCAGTAAACTTATTTCATATAATTCACATAGAACAACATATAATCACACATATCATTAACTCTAAAGTTGCTTTTGGCCATCAAAACATATAATCATCAATTAGAACATTGTTTATAGGATTCATATCCCAACATATACCAATCAATAGGTTTGTTATCTCTATCTTCTACTCTACACGCGACGCACTCTAGATCAGATCATCTTATTTGCATCAGACGACTTGAACATATAACTCTTCTGGTTATCTCATCTGATCAAAGCACAAAAAATTTGAAAATCTGAAAGTCTATTCACCCCGCTCTAGACTTTCACCAACATTGATACTCATTTAGGGACCAACAAGTACAAGTGTTCAAGAAGATAAGTGAAGCACAAGCAGAGTTCAAAGAAGAGTTATTGAAGCTTGAAGATAATTCATTATTAGTTGTTTTGGTTGGAAGGAAGTATGTTCTAAAAGTGTTTGTTCTTGCTAACAAGTGGATCGAAGCTACATTAAAAGGTGTACTGACAAGATCGAAGTCTTAGACTTGAGACTTTAAACAATAAGAAGTGAATTTTGTGATTTGGAATCGTGAGAGTGGATGTAGGCTATTGGCTGAACCACTATAAAATCTCTCGTCCCAATTTACTTTACAGTTTACATTTTGTATTGATTGTTAAGAATAGTTATTCGTATAAACAACCGGATTGAAAGATCTAGCTGAGTAGACGACTTGACCTTACTTACAAGTTCTTTAAAGGATTTTTATATTAATAAGTGAGTATAAATAAACTAAGGACTTATACATCCGCACACTACATATTAAGATATAACAAAGTTGATTATTTGTTGACTGGTTGAAAGATCTGTTGGGATATGAATCCTACAAAGTCTTAAAATGATGAAAAGCAACTTAAAGTTAATTAGTAAAGTAAATGTTAGTTAAACAAGTCATCTTAACTAAGTAATCAGATTGAGTAATAATCTGATTGATAATCTGATTTACAGTCTAAGTGTTAGGAACTAAGCTGATAATGAATTGTATATAAAGCTTATAGTATAGGTTTAGAAATACACATTTGTATAAAGTTCAGTTGATGTATTACTAGATAGACTATAGTATAAGAACAGGTTAAGAAGACTACATCAGCAGAGAAGAATCAGAAGACTGATCAGAAGACTATTGGATAAAGAAGATTAGTGATCAAGAAGACTAAAAGTTCAGAAGAGTTCAAGAGAAGACATAAGAAGAGAAGTCATAAGAACACTGTATCAAAGAAGACTGCTAGTAGCTTAAGTCAGAAGACTAGAGAATCAGCAAAGTATTCAAGAGAAGAAGAAGAAGAAGAAGAATAAGTTTTGAAAACTTATCTTATCAAGAGCAGTTAAGGGAAGGAAATAACCGAGTAACTGAATAACTACTTTGGAGGTTATAATGGAATAACCAATTCAAGAAGGAGTTACAAGAAGCGGTTAAAAGAAGTTACAAAGAGGTTTTATTAGATAAGCTCAAGAGAAGTTAGTTATTTCCAACGGCTAACTTGAGAACTTACTCTATAAATACCTGGAGATCTTCATTCGGAAAAGACTACTGAAAGATTACTGATATACTGAAGTATTAAGAGCGCCAAAGCAAGAAAAACTCACAGCGTTTATTGAAGAAGAAAGAAGAAGCCAAGTTCTGAAGCAGATTATTTGAAGGCTTAAAAGTTTTATTGTTTGATTTCTTAGTTGGATAATTTCGTTGTAAAGAGTGCTAGTTACTCAACATTACTAGTTGATCGGAGGATACATTTGGAGGTGTAATCGACAAGATCAAAGTCTTAAACTTGGGACTTAAAACCACAAGAAGTGAATTTCACAATTTGGAATTGTGAGAGTGGATGTAGGCTTATAGGCTGAACCACTATAAAATCCCTCGTCTCAGTTTTACTTTACTGTATTTCTTATTTCATATTACTTTAGAAGAGTTAATCGTATAAACAACCAGATTGAAAAATTAGCTGAGTAAACGACTTAACATCTTACTCACAAAGTAAACAAAGGATTTTCATATATACATAAGTGAGTATAAACTAAGGGCTCATTGATCCGCACAATAATATACTTAAAGATATAACAAAGTTGTTTGTTAGTCAACTGGTTGAATAATCAGCAGACTAAGGATCAGCTAAGTAATATCAGCAGACTAGAATAAAACTTACTCTGATACATTTTGGAAAAGTTTTGAAAAGTCTATTCACCACTCTTCTCTACACTTTTTACTTAATCCAACCTTAACTCACTTACAAGGACCAACAAGATCAGTAGACTAAGGACCAGCTGAGTTGATATCAGCAGACTTGGAAATAAACTTACTCTGATACATTTTGAAAAAGTTTTAAAAAGTTTATTCACCCCTCCCCTCTACACTTTTTTCTTAATTCAATCTTAACTCACTTACTGGGACCAACAGTAAGTTATTATAATTGAAAAACGCAACACAATATTACTTAAAAATACAACACATTACTGAAAAGTTTAAGTTACTAAAACTGAAAAGTGCAATATAATATTAATATATATACTAAAGAAGATCATTCATTTATCAAGTATGACAACAATTTGAATGATAAGTGAGCATGTCTTTAAGGTCGGTTTACATGGTTCAAAACCAAAACCCATCCTTCTCACAAGTATTTTTTTTTCTTCATATATACAAAATAAATTCATTTATTGAGTATGAATTGACAACTTAGAGGGTTAGTGATCATCTTTATAAGGTCGAATTACACGTTTAAAACCCCGTCCCTCATTTTTTTTTCCTTTTTTGAGTATGACAACTTAGAGGGTTAGTGATCATCTTTATAAGGTCGAATTACACGTTTGAAACCCCCTCCCTCATTTATTTAAGAAGCCAATGGAATTTATAGCGTTATTGATCATCTTTATAAGGTTGAGGAATTTGATGAAAACGGCCACATAAAATTAATGAAAATTGTTGAAAAGTGCAACACAATGTGATGCGGCCTAAAAATGTCACCTAATAAGGAGTCGACACGTGTATAAAAGATGAGATCAAAATGGAAGGAGTGGATTATCTAATACTCTCTGGATAAGAAATCCCCTCTAGAGGTCTCTCTGGAGGGAACTCCGTCTGGAGAGGAGCATCAGAAAGAAGCAGTCTTAACGAGTAGCTATGAACCATAGATGTAGGGAACTCCCGCCATTTCCGGTCCAGACTTGATAAAAGGAAGACCTTGTCCTCCTTTATCTTAGGGAACTAAGTCCACTAAGATGGAGTGTTGCCGAGTCTTCAGGGAGTGGAGAGAAGGGAGGACTTGGTCCACTCAGCAGGGCCGAGTCTCACGGGCAGCTCCGAAATAAGAGGAAGGCTTGACTTCCTCTCCAGAAAGTATCTCTATAAATAGGTAAATTCGAGGAGATTTCCAGGTTCTCGAGGATTCTATCGAAGGCAGCAACATCCTTGGATTGATTCTACGTGTTTGGAAAATCAGATATCCAATTCGGAGGATATCCAATCCCCTTGTGCAAATTTTGGCACATCAACTGGCGCCGTCTGTGGGAAAGAGTTGAAAGATTTTCTCACGAATTTCTACCTGTTCGGGCAAATGGGTGGCGGAAATAACACATCTGCTTCGGGAAAGAGACCCCTCGCAGGGGAAAATCCTTCTTTGCCGAATGACCCTACGACAAAGGGAGGTCGGGAAAGAGACCCGATTCATACCCCTCCTGGAGTAAATCCACCAGTGACGCCTAATACCGGCTTGGGAGAGGAAAACCATCCCCTCCCCATCGAAGAAGGAATAACAGGGAACATTGGAGCCCTAGAGTTCCGGACCACAGATCCCCAACAAGAGGATATTCCAGACTCGGGACCACTCCTGATCTCTCCCGATCAATTGAACGCCCTCATCAAGCAAGCTGTAGAGAGAGCCTTCGCGGCTCACAGAGATCGAGGTCCCAGAGCTGCACCAAGGAATCTGGAGATACCTACTCCGACACCAACTCCAGGAAGAGGCTCGAGACACCCCTATCTCTACAGGGGGTGATATTGTTAGCACGTCTGGAGCCCTCGGGAGTGGACCTGGCAAGGAGATACCTCCAGGCACTGCAGAGGACGACAACATTCGTGCCCCTCCACGAGCAGCAGAGTATTTAGGGCCTCGAGGTCCAAAATCTAAACATGGGAGTACGAGACAAAGATATGATAAGTGCATCGGTGCTACAGGTTAGTACAGGTGTTTGATAGAGTCTAAAGTATTAGATCTTTTATAGTAATTTGATATTGCTATGAGCATATTTTAATGATATTGACATATATGACACAAACTTATTTTTTCCATTGAATTAAGCATGATTCTCCTAAACTTACATGATTGATACTCTAGAAACAATCTTAGAATTAAGAATTACTTGAAATCGTAGAAGCATGGGTAAGCAATTCACATGTTGAGTCTTGTGATTACTTTATGTGGTAGAATTAATGATTAGACGCTGATGATGATTATGATTTTGCACACGATTAACATGTTTCCATATTTTAGATATAATTTCATATTACAGATCGAGCCTATCCAAGTTCTGGAGGACCTCTAGGTAGGTTCAGAAGATTTCAGATTATAGATTAAGTCTACCCAAGTTCTGGAGGACCTCTGGGTAGGTTCAGAAGATTTCAGATTATAGATTAAGTCTACCCAAGTTCTGGAGGACCTCTGGGTAGGTTCAGAAGATTTCAGATTACAGATTAAGTCTATCCAAGCTCTGGAGGATCTCTGGATAGGTTCAGAAGATTTCAGATTATATGTTGATTCTATCCAAGTCCTGGAGGATTTCGGGATAAGCTCGGAAATGGAAAGTGAAGATTGAGCCTATTTAGGTCCCTGAGATCAAGGCCAATAGCCCTAAATAGACAAAACGATAAGTCCGAAAACTAGAGTGGGTGAGAGGATGATTGATTACCTGAAGCGGGTAGAGAACTTAAGAATCTTCAGAGCTGAAAAGTATCTCACCCTCGAAGAGGTGAGGCAAGCCAAGAGGCTGGAGGTGAAACCAGCTAGTGGAGAGAGGAAGAGAGAATCTACAGCAAGGAGGTCCAGCCCAGAAGCTCCCCGAAACTCCGGAGGAACAGGAAACCGCAATGCTGCGGGAGGATCCCGATCTGGGCCTCGAGGGACGTTTTAGAAATATACCCAACTGAAATTGGAACCTACAGAGGTCTTGGAGGTTGCTGGAGATCATCCAGATCTGGAATTCCCTTATTTCATTTTTAAATTATATAATTGAGGCTTATGAAGCTTATCTGAGCACTTGAGAGCCTGTGTTGGAGGCCCCTTTTTTTGGTGTATCTTTACAGGATCAATTCGGGATTGATATACGAGTAAACCTGGAGAACCTAGAGGTCCTGGAGGAGCCCGAAAGAGCAGAGAACTATGGAGAACCAAACGAGTAGCTGGATTATGATATTTAGCCTGCTATGGTGCTGATCCCCAAATAACGAGTATATCGATACCACCGGTTAGTACAAAATTTGATAAAGCTAAAAAATGTTAGATCTTTTATGCTAACTTGATTTTATAATGAGTATGTCATGATGAGTGTGACATGAATAAGCTATGATATTCGTTGATTCGATATTGTTATAAGTATGTCATTATGAGATTGATATGCGTATCATACTTTATTTTCCCTAAATCAAGTACGACCCTCCTACTTTTACATGATTATTATGTCTAGACGCTCTAGATGTGATGTTAAAATTTGAAAATTGACTTGAGATACTAGAGAGCATGAGTAGCACGTTGAGTTTAGGTGGTTACTATATGCTCTAGAATCCATGACTAAGGACTAATAATGATTCGTGACTTCAGAATGTGGGGCTAACATACTTATCTATGAATTTTGTATGATTGACATGCCTCGATATTCTAGATGTGACTTCAGATTTCAGATTAAGCTTGTATGATTGAAGCTCCACCGAGCCTAGCTGCTGAAGCTGACCAAACCCTCCCCAGGGTGCTGAAATTTGATATTCAAAAGTTGAGAAGAGCTGAATAAAGGACCAGCCCCTGCAGCTTCTGGAGAAGCTCGAGCTTTGCGGTTAAGATACTACATCTTGGGTGGCCAATTATACAAACGATCGTTGACCCATCCCTATCTAAGATGTCTCCCGAAGGAGATTACGTGATAAAAGAAACCCATGAAGGATGAACAGGTAGTCATGAGGGCTACAAGGCTACTGTAAAGAAGGATACACCCAAGAGTCGATATATTAGGTGATTAAGATCATCTAGGGTGTTGAGATGCGATATTCGGAGACGAGCATGATGACGGACCTTGCAAATGCCTTACACTTCGATGTTTAAAGGGGGTGATGAAGGGTCTAGGCCTACTACCTCCGAGATGCTGATATGGAGCCACGTAAGTGAAAAGTGTATATTTTACTTTAGATTTTACTTTGTGATATGATATGAGTTACCTAGACGTAGTTGTTTAGAGCATAAAACCTCGAAGCATATGAGCATTTGCTAAAGCTTCAGAAATGATTGATTTGAGAAATGTTAAGGTGATTACTTAGGAGAATTTCGTGATTGAATCGAGAGAATGATTGAGAATTTAGGCATGGTTAAGAACGTGTTTTTGATTAGTGATGAGTCTAATTTTTTCTAAATTATGTTAAAATGTATGTTTATCTTTGATAAATATTTGAAGATTTTATGAGATGTAATGAAAACATTTGGAGATTTTTGGAAATTTGTATGAGCACATATTTCCTAACAATTTAAGATATGATTCATAAGCATACTTTGAGCATTCTGAAACGCGTGAGGGCTAACCACCCTGAGTAGCCGGATGGCTAAGTTTGAAAATTAGGAGTGATGAAAGGATGAAGGATCTGTAGATCATTGAGCATATATGAGATATGAGAATTCAAAAGTGAGAAACACTTAAAGGCCACGAGGCCGAGGGAAGCTAGAAAGTTCCTCACCCTACTCTAAATCCAAGCGGATTACTTGAACTTGAAAGGTCTTGATATGATCAACACCTTGAGTTGAGAGTGAGAGACACTCAGAGGCCTAGAGGCCGAGGAGCTCCAGAGAGCCCTCATCCTACTCGAGACCCAAGTGGGTTACTGAAATGAGAATATTTTATGAATTAAAATCTTTTAAGAATAAGAGTGAGAAACACTCAGAGGCCTAGAGGCCGAGGTGCTCCAGAGAGCCCTCATCTTACTTGAGACCCAAGTGGGTTACTGAAATGAGAAGATTTTATGAATTAAAATCTTTTAAGAATAAGAGTGAGAAACACTCAGAGGCCTAGAGGCCGAGGTGCTCCAGAGAGCCCTCATCCTACTCGAGACCCAAGTGGGTTACTGAAATGAGAAGATTTTATGAATTAAAATCTTTTAAGAATAAGAGTGAGAAACACTCAGAGGCCTAGAGGCCGAGGTGCTCTAGAGAGCCCTCATCTTACTTGAGACCCAAGAGGGTTAATTAATGAAACGAGAAGATTTTTTGAATTAAAATCTTTTAAGAATAAGAGTGAGAAACACTCAGAGGCCTAGAGGCCGAGGTGCTCCAGAGAGCCCTCATCCTACTCGAGACCCAAGTGGGTTACTGAAATGAGAAGATTTTTTGAATTAAAATCTTTTAAGAATAAGAGTGAGAAACACTCAGAGGCCTAGAGGCCGAGGTGCTCCAGAGAGCCCTCATCCTACTCGAGACCCAAGTGGGTTACTGAAATGAGAAGATTTTTTGAATTAAAATCTTTTAAGAATGAGAGTGACAAACACTCAGAGGCCTAGAGGCCGAGGAGCTCCAGAGAGCCCTCACCATGCTTGAAACCCAAAAGGGTTAGTTAATGAAATGAGAAGATTTTATGAATCAAAATCTTTTAAACGAAAGTAAGAGATAAGTAGAGGCTCAGAGGCCAAGGAGAACTGGGGAGCATCTCCCCATAACCAAGACCCAAGATGGATACTTAGAAAACAAAAATTTCGCTAAAGTCAAGGAAAACCTCCTCGAGCCACCTGAAACCAGAGGTGATTCCGTGAAAGGGGGAGAGATTCCCTAAAGTTCTTGAGAAAATTCTTTGAAGGTTATGAAACCAAGAGTCAGGCCATTGCCAAATTACAGGCGGCCAAGGCGGGAAAAATCTCTGAAGGGGAGCACTTTTGAAATTCCTCTTCGGAGCAAGAATAATACACGTCTCTCCAGAAACGCCTCTGTACTAGGCTCATTGGAATTTTCTACTCTCACAAAAGATGTCCCCCTTTTACGAGAGTAGGGGGGAGTAGATGATGCGGCCTAAAAATGTCACCTAATAAGGAGTCGACACGTGTATAAAAGATGAGATCAAAATGGAAGGAGTGGATTATCTAATACTCTCTGGATAAGAAATCCCCTCTAGAGGTCTCTCTGGAGGGAACTCCGTCTGGAGAGGAGCATCAGAAAGAAGCAGTCTTAACGAGTAGCTATGAACCATAGATGTAGGGAACTCCCGCCATTTCCGGTCCAGACTTGATAAAAGGAAGACCTTGTCCTCCTTTATCTTAGGGAACTAAGTCCACTAAGATGGAGTGCTGCCGAGTCTTCAGGGAGTGGAGAGAAGGGAGGACTTGGTCCACTCAGCAGGGCCGAGTCTCACGGGCAGCTCCGAAATAAGAGGAAGGCTTGACTTCCTCTCCAGAAAGTATCTCTATAAATAGGTAAATTCGAGGAGATTTCCAGGTTAGACTTTCTGACTTTGACAGAACTCAATACATTTCGTAAAAACTATACTTCTGATATTATTTGAGAACCTGATTTGATAAATCAAGGATCTCGAGATCCTTGTGGTATATTGAAAAAGCCCTATACTGACTTAGGCATCGGAGTGTCCGCGCCGGACCCCCCTCCGGCGTGTTCTTTGCAGGTTCTCGAGGATTCTATCGAAGGCAGCAACATCCTTGGATTGATTCTACGTGTTTGGAAAATCAGATATCCAATTCGGAGGATATCCAATCCCCTTGTGCAAATTTTGGCACATCACAATGTTACTAAAAAAATACATTTTTTTTATTTCATCGAGCAATTTGATGAAAACTGTCACATAATATACCATCAAAGTCCTCGACCTCAAAGTCAGTAAGTAAGACACTACCACTTTAGCTACCGCCTTAACAATGTCTAAGTTACACATTTGTAACTTATATTTTACTTAAGACCTAGTTGGAAAATGGACTCAGTGCATATATGCACTTGAGTCCATACAAGACCTACTTAAAAAAAGATATAGTGTCCTTTCCAAATTCCGATATGATTGGTTCCACGTACTACAAGATTTCAAATCCATTAGTGAATATAATTCGGTTATGTTCAAAATTTCTTCTCAATTAAAGTTATGTTGTGAAACCATAACTACTCTTGCATCAGAAATATTGAAAAAAAACCTTAAGAAATATTTTGAACTAATCGTGTGTCTTCTTTTGGCTGAAGGCATAATGAATATTTGTTGAAAAATCATGAGTCCTGACACACAAGTTCTAGTTCATTCCTTGAAGCGAATGCGACCCAATCACAAAATTATGGACATGATCATGAACACAAACGTGATCATAATCGTGGATGAGGCCGTGGTAGCTATACTTCATATAATAATAACAAACCATAATCCAGACAAGAAACAATTTGTCTCTAAAAAAACGACTACGAAGAAAATAATGTTTTTAAACTACTCTATCGAACAATAATAACAAACCATATTGTGGAATGGAAGGTCATTGGTCCCGTATCTATCGAACAACGAATGAAAATAATGTTTTTAAACTACTCTATCAAACAGGGCCTTAATAGTCATACGAAAGTTATGACTCATCTTGATGTATTCGATTTCTTTTATAAACATTACAAAAATAGTTTGAATTAAAATAATTAATTTAAAAGGCATAAATAATTAAAATTTTAAAATATCACAATGTAAAATTATATTTCCTCTTTGAAAATACATTGTTCCAAAAGCATGAAAAATGCAATCTGTTGTTTATTTCTGGGTTTTGAGTTGATATTCTTTTCTTGTTGTGTTTCTCATATATTCTGTGTGTGTTCCAGTAGGAGTAGATAGACGGCAAATTAGAAGAGGATTCTTTTCCTCTTTAATCTTCTTTCTTCTTGTCTTAAGCAATCAATCTTTGTTTGATCCCTCCTTCATTCTCTTCCTTCCTGTTGCAATCGACGGAAATTAGAAGAGGATAAGGACGGGTTCACGATTTTCAAACTAATTCAATTGCGTTTTGGGCACAATGGGTTTTATGGATTCTCAGGTTTTAGTTGCTCTTGCACTTTCACTTCTGGGCGGTTTGAGTACCTCCATTGGTGAGTCCACTTTCCAACTTGCTCTACTTATCACCAATTTTATTTCGAAATAAAGCTTATTGTTAACATTATTTCATGATTATGTATTTTAGATTCTAGTTTGTATGTCTAGTATGAATTTCTGGACGAATTCCTTTTCATTTATTAATCTATTGATGAGTATGTTTTGGATCTCTGCTGTAGTCGTGAGCATTAGAAACTTCTTGACCTTCAATTCTTCTAAAGAGAAAAGCTATGCTAGTTTACTGCTCACTGGTAACAAATGCAGTTTCTGTAGAAATTGCTCTGATATACTTAAAAAACAAACTGAAGCTTTAGGGTAATTGCTTCTATTTTATCACAAGAATGTCAGGTTTAAAGCTTATTATTAGTACACAACTAGCTTCATAAGCTTCCAAGGGTTGGTGTCTCTTCTACAGCATTGATTAACGAATATTTGCCACGAGAAATTCATCTTAGCCCTTGGATCGTATCATTAATGTTTCCCAATTTATGTTTCTGAGCAGGAGCACTGTTTGTTGTCATTAATCAGACTCCAAATCTGAAGATGCTGGGGCTTTTACAGGTAAGCTAAACAATAGCATGATGATATAATATTATTTCCATGAATTCCACTACAATTAATCTTTTGCAAGATGTAAAAATGGTATTTCAGTTGAGAGTAGAGTTCTTGTGTAACTTTGTATGGCTTTTGTATAGGGTTTTGCTGCTGGGCTTATGTTGAGCATATCTTTCTTTGACTTGGCTCATAACGCCATAAATTCCATTGGCTTCTTAAAAGCGAATCTATGGGTACTGCCTTTGTTGAATCTCTTTTCTGTTTTTCCAGTGGTTAATATCTGTGATCTGTTGATTGCTGATAAATTGGTTTTTTAGTTCTTCGCAGGTGTAATCTTCTTTGCCATTATAACTAATTTCATTCCTGAACCAACTCTTGCACCTGTTTCAGATGTGGAGAAAAAAAAGGTTTTGTGCAATGTGTTTCATTAATAAGTGGAGAGCTATCTATTGGATGTAAATTTTGTCAGATATACTTAAAAATCTTTTTATGTTTAAAAACAGAAAAATAGGGATGGAGGCAAGGATATCATGAAAAAGCATCGTCGTCAAGTCTTATTTAGTGGAATCATCACTGCTGTAGGTCAGCCCGTTGTACTTATTTTTCAGCCACATGTAGTTCTCTAATAATCTCAATTTGGTTGCAATATTTTGTAAATTTGTCAAAATTATCCGTAACGATGACCCCACTAGAATGACATTGCTGTTAATGCTTGTAAATAAGAGTTGCAAACACTACTTAATACTCGCCGGCACTGATTGTTGGCTAAAGGCAAAAACATGCTATTGCCTATTTTAATTTAATATCTTTAATAACCATTTACTTATTGGAGTTCTTGCCTGAACTGAACCTGGCAATATTCTTCATATTCCTGTTGTTATAGGTTGAAAAAAAAAAAAAAAAAACTTGGACTATGTTTGGTCTCTGACACGGTCATTCCAGAATTCCTTTCTTCTGAAACAGAAAACGTGTTTACCATTAATATCTCCCAGAATGTTAACAAGATCCCAATAAAGCTTCAAATATATTTCCTTCTATATAAGCTTCCTGAACTCACTACCAAATTATTGTCTCCAGAATAATATGCCAAAATGGCCAGAATGAAACTAGACAACCTCTTACCGTTTTCCATTACACTCTTTATTTTCTAACACTAATTCTTTGTGAGAATTTTTTACAGAGATTCTGTTGTAGCATCGTATGAGTATATTACTCAAATACAATATGGACATATTAATAGTTGCTACATTTTATTATCTAATGGAGTTTTAGTTCCTATTCTTTTTACTATTTCTTTTTTAAATGGAAACTTATCTTTTTTTCTTTTTCAGGTATAAGTTTGCACAATTTTCCTGAGGGAATGGCGGTGTTCCTTGGATCAATCAAGGTAGTTTAAGTGTCCTTAATTTTTAACTTTTGTAACTGTTTTGTGATTCCCAGGCTTTTTTTGTATATAAAAACAGCAAGTGGAGTTCATTATGTTGTGTTTATATATCTAACTGGCCAATCCTCTTGCTCACTGTACGTAAACCTTTGTTTGGTATCACACACGCCTTTCTCAAGTTCCAAAAAACCTATTTTTGTCTTCTTTTTTTCTCGGAAATTAGTTGTGGAGAATGACTTCTCAATTTATTTTTGAGAAACACGTCCATTAAATGGTGCTCCACTTGATCAGGATTAAGGGAAACATTATATGCAAATGCAACCTTTGTTTTGGGTACTACTCATACTGGGATGCCAGAGAAACTTATCTTCTTTTTTCTATCAGAAATAACAGGCCTAGATATGTACAGGGAATGTACGTCAGGGAGTTGTTAATACAGGATTATTAGCTTTTGGTTTTCACAGATCATATAATCTTGGTTACGAGTACACTCTTTATCTGTTCATATCTTTCAGGGTCTTCGTGTTGGTCTGAACTTGGCTCTAGCTATTGCTTTGCACAACATTCCTGAGGTATTTTTGTTCAATACACATAAGCATTAATCATTTAATTTCTTGAATACATTATGAATTATTCTTATGAATCTGTAAAGGTTGAAAAAATGTTATGAAATGTTTTTAGCATCTGCAATCCATGCTTATGGGTGCCACATCATATAAGGTTGATATTTATCCAAGAGTTACTAATAGTAACAGCCTTCATTGTCAAAATAAAATAAAATAGTAACAGCCTTCTATATGGAGCAGCTTTAAACTAGATCTTCATTTTTCTTAACAGTTTCTCCATTGATTCCTCTCTATAATTCAGTAAATGCCACAGAATCTGTTTTTTTCCTTGTTTTCTATTGGGGGATATTAACTCCAGCATTGGTTGGGTAACTTCTAAGAGGTGAATTCAGGAAATCTTAATCTATATATACTCCTTAATATTGAACTGGCATGATCCATCTTTAAATATTTCTCATGACAAGATATATTTACGAACTTAACTATCTGGCTGAGATCCTGAAATGTGTGTTTACAGGGCATTGCTGTGGCACTTCCTGTTTATTTTGCCACACAAAGGTACAAATTGTCCATATTAAGTACCAAAAAATTATGATGTTAAGTACTTATGGGCATATTGAGATAACACCGTAACAAATATATTCAATTCAACCTAAGCAAGAAATCTGGAAAAGGAAAAAGCGATAGGTGTGTGTACTTATTTTGCTAGCACAATAAATGTTGTGTGAAAGAAGTTATCTGTTTGCAGTAATATTTATTGAATGTCAGTGCATGAGGCCATGTTTACTTTATACTGGTTTTATCCCAATTTTTTGTCCAAATGAATTTGACTAAAATGATGTTTGAATTTTTTTTTGAATCTTTTTATATATATCAAGTACGTGTTTGCAGTAAATGGAAGGCATTCAAGATAGCAACTCTTTCTGGTCTTGCTGAGCCCCTTGGTGTGATTATTGTAGGTCTGACCCCTTACATTAAATCTTTGTTATATATGAACTACAATGGTTGGTTGTGTTTTAGTGAATTTCTGGGGAAATAATTTCAGGATAAAAGTTATGTTTAGTCTAGCTTTATGTACTAAATCACACATGGTTATGTATCAAAAAATGCATTAAAAAAAGTATGAATACATATTGTTATGTTTTGGGAGAAAGAGCTCAGAAAGAAAAACTTCGATAAGTGATAAATCAACATAACCCTGGTGTCTCACGTGTTAGTTTTTGTTGATCATGTGCAGCTTACATATTCCCTAGCAGCTTAAATCCTGAAATTCTGGACGGCCTTCTGGGATCAGGTTTACCACTTTTTACATTATTTATTTATTTATTAAGCTACACCTTTATTTATATAGCATTTTTACAGATTAAAGGAAATAACACTTATGTACATAATACATTTATTTGTGCAATATGTAGTTGGTGGAGTGATGGCTTTTCTAACCTTGCACGAAATGCTGCCCCTGGCATTTGACTATGCGGGACAAAAGCACGCTGTTAAGGCTGTATTTTTTGGGATGGCTTTTATGTCTGCCAGGTAATTTCCTCTGCCCGAATGACATGGTTTTTGGAAACTTGGAATGCTTTCGCGTTCATTTACTTATGAGTTTTTAGGTTGTTTAATAAATGGACGGTGAGAAGGGGAAATGTAATAATTAAAAAAAAAAATCATTAAAAGGATGCATATATAAGAAGATAACATGTTACATGAGGAAAACCAAGTTTTATCGGTGAAGGGGGAGTATTTGTTAAAGAGCGATTACAAAGTGGTTTGACAAAGTTTTGGTGTTTCTGCTATTGTATTTCGAATTAGTAGGTTTTCTTCTGTGAACCATCTTCTTCAAAGTAAGACTATTTAGTCAACGAAGTATAACGTTTTAAAAAATGTTTGATTTTATGTGATTTTTTCCCTCAATTTCACTAAACCGTGATACTTCGTATGCTAAATAATATTACCAAGTTCACCATAAAACCTCCGTTAACCAAGTTCATAGAAGTTTTTGTCATTTCAAATATTTGTATAATGATATGCTTTTTCGATGTATACTAAAATCAATAGAATATTGCTTCATAATCAAATCGTGATAACGACCTTTGTATCCACTTAACGAGCCCACAATGAGCACAATCTTCTCAATTTCCACTCAACTTACTTACACCACATCAACACTGTGCATATTAAGCTATGTCGAGAACATTACCATATATGATTTCAATGTGGTTGATTTACGTTTGATTTGTTTTGCATTTTGGATGCAGCTTATATTTTCTTGAGCTGAGTTTACCAGCAGAAATAAGCTTGTAGTCAGTCAGTGTTGCTCCCAAACATCGTCGTCTGCTGATACATGAAAGGGTTCGCTTCAGTAACAAATTCGATTTGGTTACTATATGATGATGATGTTGATGTTGATGTTGTTGATAGGTTTTTTTTTTTTAATTATTGGAAACATATATTAGGGTATGTAATTTACGTTTTTTTACATATTCGAATCTAACACAGGGCAAAAGAAAAGTGACCTTTTATCCTTTGTTATCTTCCATATTTCATCATGATGTACTAATGAAACAACAGCTGGATTGAAAAGTTAGAGCAAGTGAAGTATTATTATAATTATAATTATTATGATAATTGCCCGAAAATTATGGCCTTTACATAATAATGAAAGCTTGTCAACAGTGAATCAGTGATCAGTACACACTGAATGACGTTACATGTAGTGTTGAACTGAGCTGCTTGTGAGCTTATCTCGAGTCGTTAAGGCTCAAACTTGACTTGCTCTTATAGGTATAAGAGTTGAGCTCGAGCTCGTTAGATACTCGATTTACTAACAAATCGGTTCGTGTTTGAATTGTTAGACTTGATATCTAAGATTTTTCTTTAAAATACATTAGACTTGACTCGGTAGACTCGCTGGTCTCGTTTATGGGTTGAGCCGAGCTCGTTTTTCCGATTGTCATTGTAATTGAGCTGAACTGAAATCGGCTCGACTAAATAATACTCCCTCCGTCCACCAAAAGTGTGCTCATTTCTTTTTTCGGGTCCACAAAAAACGTGTTTATTCTATTTAAATAGTTAACTTTTGAATATTTTTTTTACTTTACTAACAAGATTGAGTATCTACCAAATATATTTTATACTCATTATATTAAATATATTCTTTATAATTAAAATATGATTTTTTAAAAAACACATATAAAAAAAAGTGAGCACACTTTTGGTGTACGGAGGGAGTAGTTCTATTTACATGATGAATGAGACTATGTACTCTCATTCTCAAGTGTTAGCAAGTGAATTTGTACTATGTGTTACTTGTGCCTTTAACTTTAAAAGAGTCTTTGTTTCTAGGAAACTATTGAGAAAAATAATACGGAGTAATTTATTTATAACTGGGGATTGAATAAAAGATTTGAAATTCATATTTAAAATCTCTAACTTGTTTGAACATAGATTGCAAAATACTTTATTCAATCATTAAAAATTATATTTTTTTAAGTTTGATTTAAAAAAAAAATAAATACTCCCTCCGTCCCACAATAACTTTCACACTTTCCTTTTTAGGACGTCCCACAATAACTTTCACACCCTTAAAATGGAAAATTCTTTATAAACTCCACCCTCACAATAACCTTAATTTTACATAAATGTCATTACTTTATCTTCACACATACACAAAAGTCAACTCATTTCTTTACTTTATACATAAAATTTTACAAAATTACCCCTCAAAACTTCACTCATTATTACACTTTCTTAATTTGCGTGTCCATCTACCTATGAAGATTAATATGGGACGGAGGGAGTAAAGTAAAAATATTGTACAGTTGTTATATGAAATAAATATAAAATGATTGTTTTTTTTTTTTTACTGAAGATAAAATGATTGTTTACATAAAAGAAATTAACATATTTTGTTTTAGGACAAACGAATAAAAAGTGAACATACGTCTAATGTTTAATGGACGGAGAGAATATTAAATTCATTTTTTTGAGTTACTAAACAAGCATGGTATTGGTCAAATATCCATTTATGAGCGAAGGAAAAAACCTAATATAACTACAAACTGAGCCCTTCTCAGTCTCAGCGCATCAAAAACAAACCCAAAGCATAAAAAACACTCTAGAAACAAGACTAAAAATGGCGATTGCTGGGAGATCTCTTCTCCTTTTCGGTGTTGTGCTCTTCCTCACAATCTTAGGATCTCAGGTTCTTTTTCAGCGAATTGCTTTTCAATTTTTTCCTCCCTTTATCGCCATTATCATACCGAAGATCCATGAATTTTGCATCATTTTAGATTTGATATTTTAATGTTCGGGAAACCAAGGTTAATTGAGTTTTTGATTTGTTATGCGATCCATGTTTAGAAGTATGACTAGCCTTATTTTTATGATCCGATCGTAGATCTTCAGCTTGCTTGTCTTTTTATAAATATTTTTTGTAATTGCCTCTCTCGTTCTGCTGTAGTTTCTAAAATTTGCATAAACTGAAATGGGTGTTCATGGTATTTCCTACCTCAGGCGAAGAAATCGAAGGAAGATTTAAAGGAAGTGACTCATAAGGTCTTTTTCGATATCGAAATTGATGGAAAACCTGCTGGTATGCTCTAAGTCTCCTAAATTTTCTCTATTGTTAAGAAAATAGAGTGAATTTGTGTGATTAGGATCTCTGTTGGTTACTTTGCCAATTCAATTCTAGGTTCTTCCTTTTCAGGACTCTTGTTATAAGAATTTTGATGGTCATGCATGTAGATAATGTGAGTTAAAAACTTGGGGTTGATAGAAAAATTGTGAGAAGATTTGGATCCTAGGCTCATATTGTATGATAATACTATAGTTTCTGAGCTTTTGGTTATAAGCTTCCAACTACATGAGGGCAGTTGGCTTTGCACTAACAGAATGAGAAATGTAAAAAAGGATGTGGGAAACATGCTTTTCATTATGTTGGGAGGTGCTCATAACTTCAAGCCGTCGTTGTCTTGCGTTGATGAATAGTCAATGTACTGCCTTGGAATTGATGGGAAAATGCTTGTATAATTACAAAATGTGTAAATAACATGACACCTATACTTTTTGTGTTGTTTTATAATTGTGAAAGCAAAGGATTGCATTTCCATATTTTGCTTCATCCTAATATGTGGAATTCTTCCCTTTTTCTTTTCAGGGCGCATTACTATGGGTCTATTTGGAAAAACTGTTCCAAAGACAGCAGGTATACTGGAATTATTGGATCAATTTTGCTGAGTTCCTTGGTATCATTGCTTACTGATTATTTTTCCAATTTGTTTTCTTGCAGAAAATTTTAGAGCCTTGTGCACAGGTATATATGCCATCTATCTCAGTGTTTCTTATTTTCCACCATTTTGGTCTCTTTGAATAGATGCTTTTACATGCTCAGTTGAACTGTTTAAAGTTAGATTTGATTAGTATGATATGTTATGTCATCTTATGGCTGTCAATTGATTAATTCAAAAACTAATCATGTTGATTTTGATACTTGAACAAATATGGCAAACATTTTAGTTAAGGGCTTCAATTACTGTGAGAGTAACCGTTTTGTTACTCATAAGTAGCAACCTTTTAACTGTCTATTGATGCACTTTAATGTAAGGGGCCTGCACTAATATCTCTTGTATTCAGGGGAGAAGGGTGTTGGCAAACTTGGGAAGCCTCTGCATTACAAGGGAAGCATTTTACACAGAATTATACCTAGCTTCATGATTCAAGGAGGTGACTTCACTCTTGGTGATGGAAGAGGTGGGGAGTCAATTTATGGAGAGAAGTTTGCTGATGAGAATTTCAAGATCAAGCATACTGGACCAGGTAATATTCCATATTTATTGAAAATGGACTAACTCACCCACCTAAAAAAAGGAAAAGGGAAGAAAAGAAAAATAAATAAACAGGATATTAAGAAAAAATGCAAACTTTGCTGATTTCAATTATAGACTTCTATGATAAAACAAATAATATTTTGTGAATCAATCTGTTGGGTTACTAATATGAACATGAACATAAAAATGGGGGAAACAAAAAATTAAATATTGAGATTGATGCGTAGGCACACTTAAGATGCCCTGGGCATGTGCATAGGATACCTGGACCCTCCTATACAGAATGTAGAAAATATAAAATCTATAACCAAAATTATAAGGGTGATGGAAGGAGAAAACCTGAAATCACGTCAAATTGAAATTATAAAAATTATCATTATATGTTTAAATACTAATGAGAGAATATGTCTCAATTCTCAAATGAATTGGCCGCATATAGTGGGATTATGGCCTAATTTTGTTGTCTAAATAATAATGTCATTTTTTGTCTAAATTAAGCCTTTGTATCTTTCAGGGTTTTTGTCAATGGCAAATGCTGGCCCTGACACCAACGGTTCCCAGTTTTTCATCACAACTGTGACCACAAGCTGGTAAGTACTCTTTGTTCTTATGCCCAATACTCCCAGCATTAAAATTCTGACCAAATTTGTTGTGGGTCTAGGTTGGATGGTAGACATGTTGTGTTCGGAAAGGTTCTGTCTGGAATGGATGTGGTGTACAAGGTTGAAGCTGAAGGTAAGCAGAGTGGAACGCCCAAAAGCAGAGTTGTGATTGCTGATAGTGGTGAACTTCCCTTGTAATTTGGTTTACACTAGCAGAACCTTGCCCTCTTCAGTCAACCTGATTCACACCATATGAAAAACTTGAATTATCAACTTGCTTTTTTTCTTAAATGAGCACCATCGTTGAAAGCTAGGCAGCACCATGTATTCTGACATGACTATGTTTTCTGAAATGAGGGCTAATTTGAGAATTTAAGATCCCTGCTAAGTATGAATGTAGGTTTTGAAGTATATTGTTGGACGGATTCTTCTTTTTACAAAAGTTGGAATGATGAGGCTGATAATAATATACTCCCTTTGTCTCCCGTTAAGTTGTTCATTTACTGTTTTGCAAATGTTTTAAGGAATATAATGTTTAGTAGAGTATTGAGGTAGAGTGTGATAAGAAAGAGAAAAGGTAATAAGAGACAGAAGGTAGAGAACAAAAATAGAAATATGTAACTTACAAAATGAAAAACTTAAACGAGGGACAAAAGAAGTATTTTTTTTTTCACCTAAAATATTTTATGATGCGCATAGCTGAGTCATATTAGATGTTAAAACTTTTTGTGGAAAAATTGCACATTGTTTCCTATATTTTCTCCTGTGACTTCACTTTCTCTATGCATAAAAAACATTTGTAGTTTCACATTATACATTTTGTTTTTTATCCCCCAAAGTTGAGACTTGAGAGTACAATTTCAAAATGATTTTCCTTTTATTATTCTAATAAGTATAACTATATTCTTGGATGATTTGCACACAAAGATTGACACACTTTAAAAATTAAAAGTAAAAATTAGTGTGTTGCAGTCGCGCAGGGTCAAATAAAACAGGTATATTTTGGATGATTTTATGTGTAATTGAAATTTAGTGAGGTGAAGCTTTGAAAAAAAAATAATGTTGTGAAATTATTAATTTTGTGAATTATTTTCGTATTACAATTAGAAGTGTGCATATAATTTTGAACGTCCCAATAAAAAAAATACAAATAATCACATTAAAGTATTATTATTATGTAACCTTGTCTGATTACACTGTGAAACTACTGCAAGAAAGTAATTGAGAATCAATCAAGAGTAGTACCACCATAATAAACTATATACAAAAGTATCATCAGCTACACAATTTTCAAGTCCAAGCTGGGATATTTCATTCATGTCCAGTTGGACAATACATCATCATACATGTGCAACATACATCAAACACAAAACACCATCTCTCCAGCTAGCTACTACTACATTTAACAACAACAAATTCTACTGGTTTCTTGATACTCTAAAAACAAAATGCTCCCCAACTGATATTGTTGCTACAAAGTAGCTTTGGAACGAAACACAACGATGGACGAAAGGCGGTCGATTCTTCAAGATTTGCAGTGAGCTTTGCACATATGGGTGCAGTCATAGAGGCAAGGGCCTCCACAATGTAGTGGACAATCCAATCTCATCCCTTTACACCTTCCCCTCACCATGCATTCCCCATATTCCCCTATCTCATACTCCTCATTTTCCTTACCTCTTTTCCTTGGTTGCCCTTTACATCCCCCTCCACCACCGCCGCCCCCACCACCACCACGACGACCACCCCATCCCCATCCATATCCTCCTCCACCGCCTCCTCCACCACCACCACCTCCACTGCCTCCTCCTCCACCACCACCACCTCCGCCTCCACTATTACTTCCTTTGTTATCCAATACAACTTCATTCTGATCTCGGTTGCTTTGTTCCACATTATCAGTGTTCTTCAAAGACGCAACGACATTGCGTTGAGCTTGATTGCTCTCATTTCCTTCCCCCCTCAATCTTACTATCACCACACCGATGAGCAAAACTATGAACAATGTTCTTTTTCCTAGTACACTCTCCATTGACCTCTAGTTTGCTTCTTCATGTTTCTACTATTGCATCACCTATTTAAAACAAGATAAAAAATTAAATCAATGATGGAGTATCTTTAGTAATTACAAATAAAATAAAATTGAGAGAGTGCAATGGTGAAGGACAGAGGTTTCTTAGGTTTCACTTTTGTCCCCCACTGCAATCAAACAGATCACGCTTGCAAGAAAAGTTAGGCTATGTCTTTGATCTTAAACTGCAAAATCTCTATAATTTAGTATGGTCCTTAATAAACATGGATTAGGATTAATGCGAATTTGGTCCTTAATTAGTATGGTCCGTAAAGGGTTCATCTACTAAGTCAGTATGGTCCTAAATTAGCGTGGTGTGATTTATATGATGTTTATTTTCTATCAATATCCACGAAAATTAGGAAAAATAAATGAAAATTTAAAAGATTTGCAGTTCAATTAATGGTAGGAAATTTGAAGGCCAATTTTCGATATAAGTAATTTATAATTATATGATTTATTATAAATAAATAAACATCAACACTCCGTTGTAGTCTAGTTGGTCAGGATACTCGGCTCTCACCCGAGAGACCCGGGTTCAAGTCCCGGCAACGGAATTCCTTTTTTTTTTTTTTTTAAGAATTCAATGTTATTTTTTTAAACAAAAAACTCATAATTTCTCTTCCTATCTCTCTCTGCATTCTTTTCTCTCTCTAACCTATCTTCACTCAAACTGTTCTTCTCATATTTTCGTAACAATTATGTGTCTATATTTTTTCTCTGTTACATAGGCCCATATCTTGCAAGGGCTCATGTATTGTAATTTGTATATATATTCCTGTTGGATTTCTTGATGCAATTCTTGCGCATCGAGTAAACCATGTCTGACGAAAAAGTAACTGATAAGTGTGGTGGCTCCGGCAGCGGCATAGAGAAGTCGACTGTTGTGATTGATTCAATGTCGCCATATTACCTCCACGCATCCAATAAACCTAGGGATGTTTCTTCTAAACAGATGGGACGACCAGCAGAATTTATGAAGGCCGAAATCACCGTCGGCAGTGGCACAGCTTCTTCAGCCCCTTCAATAAATATGGCAGGTACAAGCAACAACCTTGGAATGCATTGGATCATTGATTCAGGGGCGACCGAGCACATTACGTGCAACAATTCATTCTTGTTTAATGTCGAAACCTCTCATTCCGAACCACCAGTGAAAATCCCAAATGGTGAAATAATTCCCGTACATGCCGTTGGACAGCTCAAAATCGGGAGCAATTTATATCTTAATCGTGTCTTATATTTACCGAATTTTCATTGCAACCTTCTCTCGGTTCGAAGACTTACTAATGATTTAAATTGTGTATTCACGTTCTTCCCAGATTTTTGTGTAATACAGGATTTACACTCGAGAAAACTGATTGGAGTGGGTAAACAATGTGATGGTCTTTACTACTTGGAGCCTCTGAAGGCTGAGGCATCTGCTTTGTCCATTATTGGAAGTTCAGAACTGTGGCATAAACGTCTTGGCCATGCATCTGTTGGCAAGTTGAAAAATATTTGTTCTTTACGTAATTTTAAAGAGAATATTACCTTTTGTGATCCATGTGTTCGGGCTAAGCAAACTAGATTGCCTTTTCCCACTAGTACTAGCAAAACGTCATGTTGTTTTGAATTAATTCATTGTGACATTTGGGGACCTTATAGATGTGAGACGTTTACTGGAGCGCGTTATTTTTTGTCTATAGTAGATGATTATAGCAGGGGAGTTTGGACTTTTCTTATTAATCAGAAATCTGATGCGGCCCGATTTTTGATCCAGTTTTGTAACATGGTTAGAACTCAGTTTCAAAAGGATGTAAAGCGTGTGCGCTCAGATAATGGGACAAAATTTCGAACAACCGCTTTGCTTGATTACTATGCCAATAATGGAATTTTATTCGAGACCTCTTGCACAGATACTCCACAACAAAATGGTGTTGTCGAACGTAAACATCGACACATTTTGGAAGTCGCACGAGCACTACGTTTTGAGTCGGGATTGCCGATTGAATTTTGGGGTGAATGTATCCTTACGGCCGTCTATATAATAAATCGTTTACCCACCCCTGTGATTGGTAATAAGACGCCTTATGAAGTTTTGTTTGGCAAACAACCATCATACGAGCACATTCGGGTTTTTGGGTGTTTGGTCTATGCACACGACAATCACCGGAAGGATAAATTTGAAGAAAGAGGAAACGCTTGTGTATTTGTTGGTTATCCAAATGGACAAAAGGCGTACCGTGTTTATGATTTGCAAACACAAAAATTCTATAGCTCGCGGGATGTCACATTTTTTGAGCAAATATTCCCATTCAAAGGCACTGAACATCTAGATTTTCCAACTGCCACTACAACAGCCCATGACCAGGTACACGGACATCAGACTCCCCTCACTCATACATCCCTTGCGCCGCGTCCATTCATCCGGCCTCCAATCATCCGAAATAATGACCATGAGCCTGTCGTTCCCTCTATTCAACCTGCCGAATCGGTGGACATTCACGCATCTTCCAACGATGGAAGTGCTCCACCACTTGATACGACACCACCATCCGAGACACGTCGAACCAGGAGACGCCCAAAGCACCTTGATGCCTACGTCACCGACTTGCCTCCTTCTATAGACCATTCACAACCCACTACCAACTCAATGATCTCGACGGTACATCCTCTTTCTAATTTTGTCGCATATAATAAATTTTCCTTGGCTCACCAAACTTTTCTAGCGGCCATCACGTCTCATGATGAGCCAAAATATTTTTCTCAAGCCATTAAAGATCCCCTATGGCGCGAAGCAATGCAAAAGGAGATTTCAGCCTTAGAATCAAATGGAACGTGGACGTTAACTCCACTCCCACCGGGAAAGAAAGCGGTAGGTTCAAAGTGGGTATACAAGATCAAGTACAAACCCAATGGAGATATAGAGCGATACAAGGCTCGGTTGGTTGCCAAAGGATTCACGCAAATTGAGGGTGTTGATTTTCATGAAACATTTGCCCCTGTTGCAAAATTAGTTACTGTTCGTTGCATGTTAACTATTGCGGCAAAGCGAAATTGGATAGTTCACCAATTAGACGTAAATAATGCTTTTCTTCATGGTGATTTGCATGAGGACGTATACATGCACATCCCGCAAGGTTTTGCTAAGGATGGCGACACTCGTGTTTGCAAGTTACGAAAATCACTTTACGGTCTTCGTCAAGCCTCTCGGAATTGGCATGAAAAATTCACTCAAGCCTTGATTGCCATTGACTTCCGCCAATCACACGCCGACCACTCACTATTCATATTTCGCAAAGGGTCCATTTTTGTTTCCGCATTAGTTTATGTCGACGATGTTTTATTGGTAGGAAATGACTTATCTCATATTACCTTTGTGAAACGCTACTTGAATGAGAAATTTAGCATTAAGGACTTGGGTCCCTTAAAGTATTTTTTAGGAATTGAAGTTGCCCGTTCCCCCGATGGTTTTATTTTGAGTCAACGCAAATATGCCTTGGACATCTTGGAGGAGAGTGGACTCCAAGGGAGTCGACCGAGTGCGTTTCCCATGGAACAGAATCTGAAATTACGCCCAGACGACGACAGCCCTCTCATTGAGCCTGCCCCTTATCGACGCCTAGTTGGCAGACTACTCTACCTTACCGTCACACGACCGGATATTGTTTTCGCCGTGAGCCAACTTAGCCAATTTCTGAATCAGCCGCGACAAGTCCATCTCACGGCAGCACAACGAGTCTTACGATATCTAAAGCAGGCACCAGGTCAAGGCATATTCATTTCAGCCAGCGACAATTTTGTATTACAAGCCCATTGCGATGCAGATTGGGTGGGCTGCCCCTTTACAAGACGTTCATCCACAGGTTTTCTTATCTCTCTCGGTGATTCCCCTATCTCATGACGAACGAAAAAGCAGTCAGTCGTGTCTCGTTCATCCGCAGAGGCCGAGTATCGCGCCATGGCAACGACCGTATGTGAGATTGTATGGCTGCGGTGGCTTCTTGAAGAATTTGACGTCAAGCAAACTGGTCCAACCCCACTTTTTTGCGATAATCAAGCAGCTCGCCACATTGCGGTCAATCCGGTTTTTCATGAGCGAACTAAGCATGTTGAAATGGATTGTTATTTCGTACGTGAACGAGTTACGAATGGTGAAATTCAGCCTTGCATGGTTTCTACGGATCATCAAGTTGCAGATATCTTTACAAAGGCGCTTGGTGTCGAGCGTTTTCGTTATCTTCGTGGCAAGTTGGGTGTTCGAGACTTACACACGCCAACTTGAGGGGGAGTATTGGGCGTAAGTTATTAGGCAAATTCCATGGCGTTAGTTATCTAATTAGATTTGGGAATATTAGAGTATATCTTTATTCTGTTTTGATTCTGTTTGATATTTTCCTTATTTACAGTACTTAGGCCCATATCTTGCAAGGGCTCATGTATTGTAATTTGTATATATATTCCTGTTGGACGTCAGATTTATTCAATGCAATATAGAAGATTATTATGTTGCACAAATTATCACCATTGTTTATGTCTATATTTTTCTCTTCCCCACCTGAGCAGTCAAAGGCAGATTTTTTTTTTTAAGAATTCAATGTTATTTTTTTAAACAAAAAACTCATAATTTCTCTTCCTATCTCTCTCTGCATTCTTTTCTCTCTCTAACCTATCTTCACTCAAACTGTTCTTCTCATATTTTCGTAACAATTATGTGTCTATATTTTTTCTCTGTTACATCTGTTTCACTCTTTTTTCCATTGTTTCTTTTTTCCATTGTTTATGTCTATATTTTTCTCTTCCCCACCACCTGAGCAGTCAAAGGCAGATCTATATTTTCGTAACAATTATGTCTATATTTTTTCTCTGTTACACATCTGTTTCACTCTTTTTTCCATTGTTTCTGTCTATATTTTTCTCTTCCCCACCTGAGCTTTAAACAAAAAACTCATAATTTCTCTTCCTATGTCTATATTTTTTCTCTGTTACATCTGTTTCACTCTTTTTTCCATTGTTTCTTTTTTCCATTGTTTATGTCTATATTTTTCTCTTCCCCACCTGAGCAGTCAAAGGCAGATCTATATTTTCGTAAGAATTATGTCTATATTTTTTCTCTGTTACATCTGTTTCACTCTTTTTTCCATTGTTTCTGTCTATATTTTTCTCTTCCCCACCTGAGCAAGTCAAAGGCAGATCTGTTTATGTCTATATTTTTTCTCTGTTACATCTGTTTCACTCTTTTTTCTATTGTTTCTGTCTATATTTTTCTCTTCCCCAATAAATCATGTTTGAAAGTGTAGGTTCCTTCCCAAATCTATTCAACAGCGCCTTCGAAGATGTACAGGTGCGTTCTTTTACTCAATCTTATTGATTTCCAAGTCATTTTTTATCTGTTTCTGTTTTTTTCCATTGTTTTGTCTATATTTTTTTGTTCCCTAATAAATTATGTTTGAAATGGTAGGCTTTGCAGATCTATTCAACAGCGCCTTCGAAGATGTACAGGTCGTTCTGGGTCCAATGTTTGCCCGCAAAAACACTGCCCTCCTCATCCGCGGTTTATTTTAATTAAATTTCCCCGATCTGTTATGCCTTTTTACCGAATTACTTTGTTATAATTTTGTAGCGACATTGGAATAATAAAATCCAGCAAGAATTTCCCGATCTGTTATGCCTTTTTACCGAATTTCTTCTCTTTTTTTATTATTAATTTTTCCAATACATGTATTGGGTTCATCGAATTTGGTGGGTATTTGTTTCTTCTTCCCATTCTTTTTATTATTACTTTGTTTGTATGTTTAATAGAATTGTAAGGAATTATATGTTTAATAGCTTGATTGTTTGCTTGATTGTTTTATAGGGTTATTAACATCAAATGTTTATGTTTTATTTGTTAGAAGTCATGGCTACTAATTCAAAAGCGATGTCTCCAATCCTATTTCCGCATTTTTTTGACATATATGATTTTGCCAATGACCATTTTCCTTGGAACACCTGTCTATTGTTATTGTTGATCTTATTTTACATCTAAAATTTGTTTTGTAGCACTGTTTGCAATAGTTGAAGGCTGCTTGCATCATTTAAATGTTAGTGGTTGTATTACTCCAACATCTCCGATTTCTTCACAACCACTAACATTTAAATGATGCAAGCAGCCTTCAACTATTGCAAACAGTGCTGCATCTAATGTTGATAATATTACAAAACAAATTTTAGATGTAAAATAAGATCAACAATAACAATAGACAGGTGTTCCAAGGAAAATGGTCATTGGCAAAATCATATATGTCAAAAAAATGCGGAAATAGGATTGGAGACATCGCTTTTGAATTAGTAGCCATGACTTCTAACAAATAAAACATAAACATTTGATGTTAATAACCCTATAAAACAATCAAGCAAACAATCAAGCTATTAAACATATAATTCCTTACAATTCTATTAAACATACAAACAAAGTAATAATAAAAAGAATGGGAAGAAGAAACAAATACCCACCAAATTCGATGAGGAAAAATTAATAATAAAAAAAGAGAAGAAATTCGGTAAAAAGGCATAACAGATCGGGAAATTCTTGCTGGATTTTATTATTCCAATGTCGCTACAAAATTATAACAAAGTAATTCGGTAAAAAGGCATAACAGATCGGGGAAATTTAATTAAAATAAACCGCGGATGAGGAGGGAAGTGTTTTTGCGGGCAAACATTGGACCCAGAACGACCTGTACATCTTCGAAGGCGCTGTTGTTTCAAACATAATTTATTAGGGAACAGAAAAATATAGACAAAACAATGGAAAAAAACAGAAACAGATAAAAAATGACTTGGAAATCAATAAGATTGAGTAAAAGAACGCACCTGTACATCTTCGAAGGCGCTGTTGAATAGATTTGCGAAGGAACCTACACTTTCAAACATGATTTATTGGGGAAGAGAAAAATATAGACAGAAACAATAGAAAAAAGAGTGAAACAGATGTAATAGAGAAAAAATATAGACATAGTGAAACAGATGTAACAGAGAAAAAATATAGACATAATTGTTACGAAAATATGAGAAGAACAGTTTGAGTGAAGATAGGTTAGAGAGAGAAAAGAATGTAGAGAGATAGGAAGAGGGGATATGAGAGAGAAAACGGAGAGAGAGAAATAATTTTACACACAAATTTGAGAAATAATTTTACACACAAATTTTTATTAATATTAAACAGAGAAAGATAAAATAAGCAGGTACATCAAACAAAGGAAATTGCAGGATTTCAAAATAAACAAATCTAGAGTAAGCCACATAGGAAAGAGAAATACTGTCAAATATACATTGTAAAGATTACAGTACTCCTATTATTTATTGTTGAAATTATAATTAATATTATTGATAAGATATTATTATTAAATATTAAATTTATGGTAAAAACTTATATACAATATTTTACGCTTATGTAGACCTGTCAAGACGGGCCGGCGGGGCGGGGCGGGCCAAAACCGCAAAAGCCCGTCATTTGGCGGGGCAGGGCGGGCCAACCCGTTTGTCAGGCGGGCTGCCAAAACCTCAACCCAACCCAAAAATAGGCGGGCAGCGGGTTTTGGCGGGCCAAATTTTTTTTATTTTTTTTTACAAAATAATTATTAAATACATCAAAAAACATAAAAAAATACAGTAATACATAATTAAGAACAGTAATATACTCTTTTTGTACACAATTTTGGTCCCAAATTTTTTAGTCTATAATTAAGAACATGAATATTCATCAAGAAAAAGGTATATTTTCAATCTATTGTATATAAAAGGAATAAATATGAAGAATTACCGTAATTATTAATTAAGAACAAAAAAAACTAAATAGGAATAATGTTATTATTAATTGTATAATATATTACAAACAGTAATATATATATATATATTATGTGTACATAAATTCAAAAAATGAAGAAAGAAGAGAAAAAATGCGATTGCTCTAGAGTTTTTACTCCTAGTTAGGTTTATTATAGATTGTTTTTTATATTTTTTAATTAAATAAAATATTTTTTTTAAAAAAATTTTAAATTGGCGGGCCAGCCCGCCAAAGCCCGCCCCAACCCGCCTAAGACCGCGGCCCAAACGGGCCAGCCCGCCTGGGCCCGCCTCCTAGCGGTCCTAGAAAATCTTGGCCCAACCCACTGTTTTAAGTGGCGGGGCGGGCTAGCCCAACGGGCCCAACCCGTTTTGACGGCTCTACGCTTATGGTGCAATTTGACCTTTTCTTTTATTTCTAACCGGTAGTAGGTTCCTTCTTTCTCTCCCTTCTTCTTCTGCGCAGCTTTCTTCTCTCTTCGTGCGGTTCCTTCTTTTCTTTCTCTCCCTTCTTCTTCTTCTGCGCAACTTTCTTCTCTCTTCTCTTCTGCGCTGTGTGAAGCGTTCCATTAAAAAAAAAAAAAACTTCAGAAATCTGAACAAAATTTTCTGATCGTGATGCGCTAATTTTTTTTTTTCCAGAAAATCTATTCTGTTTCAGATTTCTGATCTACTAATTACGAAATAAGGCGATATGAATAAATTCATGAATGAAAAAAAAAATCAACAATAATACCACACGGATTTATTTCAATTAATTGTTGATAATTATGTCTTTACAATTGGAGGGATTGATAAACTATTCAACATGATTGTGTTTTTCGTGTTTTTAATTATTGTTCTTCGTCTTTTTTAATGTCCATATCCCATTCTCTCTCAATAATGACGTTTTATATATACAGTAACACATCTTTCTCTATAAAGTAATACACTTGTGTTTACTTTAAGGTAAAATATATGTTACTCAAAAGTCAATTGTGTGTTACTTGTCCTTACAGTAACACGTATTTTTCCGTACAGTAACATATAATTGTATTTATAGTAACACGAATTAAGAACAAAATTTTCTGTTTTATCCTTCCTTGAATTAATTTATATTAATATTTTTGTGAAAAAGTCAATTTATGTGTTATTTGTATTTACAGTAACACATATTTGGTCTTGCAGTAACATATAATTACATTTATAGTAACATAGGCCTGAAACCCGTTATCCTGTTAGTCTCCTGCGCGCGACTTTTGCGCGATTTTTAAGGAAATATTTGTTTGACCGGTTAAACCCGCTACAAATCCGCGAATTTTGACCCTTCCTTAAATATCCTAATATTTCACGTGAAATATTGCACATAAGTGCGGCCCTAAATTTATTATTCCCTCCGTCAGTGCTTATTTATCCATTTGCTTTTGGTACAAGTTTATGAATCTAAAATAGGATATTCGTTTAAACTTTAAAACTCCGTCCCATACTTATTTTTCGACTTGCTAGGGTTGCTAGGACTTTTCCTAATACTCAGGTGTGGCACGACCCTCCGAACATTGTGATGGAAGTATCAAATGATATTTACAGCGGCTAATAAACTGAGATTTTGACTTTAAAAAAATTAACATGATTATTAATTTACAACGACAAATTAGTTACAATCCAATCGGCCAATTATGCAACTTATATTTGAACTATTTAATTTATGCATATGCGTAATACTAATACTAGTATTAAAAATAAAATCAATTCAGTCATCCGTGAGATCATCTTACATAATTTGATCTCACATAATTTGAACATGATGTTTTAACACTTTAAAAGTGTAAATATTAATTTATACTCCCTCCGTCCCCTAATTGATGATACAAAACTATTGAACACGGGTTTTAACGAATGAATTGTTTATTAGTATTATAAAAAAAAGTGTTACAGACTTTTCAACTTTATGGAAAAATTCTAGCAAACATGGGTTGTGGTGGGTTTACACATCTAACCCACCTCTAAACCCATATAGCAAATAGGCACTTAGTTTAATAAAGAAGTGACATTTGTTGTAATATTGTGATGTTTGAAGGGAATTGTTTAAAGGGATTAAAGTTTTTTTAGTCCTTTAAGTTGGACTAATTTTGAATTTGGTCCCGATGGAATACACATTTTGATTTTAGTCCTATAAGTTGGTCGAAATTTTGAATTCAGTCCAATTACTACCATTTGAGGTAAATAAATCGATCAAATCTATTGATTTTTGCATTTTTCTGCACATGAGCAAATTCACAGTTGATTTGAATTGCACACGAGCTAAGAATTTGACCGGTTTATTCACCTACAATGGTAGTAATTGGACTGAATTCAAAATTTCGATCAACTTATGGGACCAAAATCAAAATGTGTATTCATCAGGACCAAATTCAAAATTAGTCCAACTTAAAGGACTAAAAAAACTATAATCCCTTGTTTAAAAGTGTTTTTGCTATTTTAAATAATGTGTCATCAACTAAGGGACACCCAAAATGACAAAATGGGTCATCAAGGAGGGGACGAAGGGAGGATTAGTTTGTAACTCGTTTTAAAGTAAAATCATTTCACACAAATTTGGGGAATATTATTGTTTCAGAATTTGACAAATTTAAATAAGAAACTATTCTACAAAACACCACTAACTAATGCCACTCACACTCAAAACACCATCATCAATGGACATTCAACTTCACCATTAAATAGCTTTTCTCCAATAAAGCATAACATAGCTGTGGAAGCCTCAAACAATCTAATTCAATATTCATACATACTGTATTTTGGAGAGCTTATTCTCAAAGAGAGGTCTATCTAGCAAAATACCTCATCAATGCCATCGAAGCATGCATTTCCATGATTCCATCTACTAATGTCATCTTCTTAGAACTAATACTCCTAAAGCAGCAGCATATCATTAGATGATAAAATTGGTTATGCATGTACTTAAGGTAATTTATCCCAGGCCCGGAACTCTCAACTTTTGCTTTTTGTTCAGACAAACTCAAAATCGAAGATAACACAACATTATTATTAAGGTTTAACTTAGAAATGAGATCGGTTACCGGATACCATCCATGATTCTCAGTAAACGAATCCTTGATGTGACTTAGAATTTGAAATGATGTCATTAAATGCCTGCTTCTCTATCTCAGATTCATAAACCCACAGAGAACTTTGTCTACGCAAAAGCTCATTCTTCTCCTTCTTTTTCTGCTCGAATTTCTTCTCTCTCACCCTCCAATATTCAAGCTTCTCTGCTCTTTCTTTCATCTGCACCAAACGAGTAGAATTAAATCACTTGTAAGTAATTTAACTTAGAGAGGGAAAATAAGGAAATCAAAGTAGTCCTATACTGAAAATTTGGTTTCTAACAGGCAGCATATGATCAAAGTTTTCTGTTTTAATATTTTAACGGAAAAACACTCCTGGAATGAAGAAACATGAAACAATGGGAAAAATATAAATATATATATACAACCAAGATATAGAACCCAATGGTTCCTTATAAAGCCGGCTTTCAACACAAATTACTTGTACTTGCCACTAAAAACCCCCCACATTGGGCTCCATATCAAAGCATATGCGAAAATTACATTTAAAAAACGATTAACACATAACACAGCACACACCATGTTGTATGACTCAAAACAGAATAGCAAGCACACTAGAAATGCACGTTCATAAGATGCGGCAAGAACCATATACCACCCCAGATAAATGGAAGTCCAATTATAGTAGCTAAACAGCTAATAACTAGAGTTTCAACTGCAATTATGAAAAAAATTAGTTAATAACTATATGATATTTGAATCTCTCACTAGCTATAATCTGGAGAATTTCTAATCTTCCAGAGACATATGTTCCAAAATTGTTCACAAGAAACTCCAAACATAAATATTGCCCCAATTACACATACATAAAAACATAGTAAATGTAAATTGTATCATGAAAATGGGGAAATGGCAGAGCAGTATACAAAGAAATAAAGCGAAAGGTAATGAAACAGCCCCAAGGGTAGAAATGCAATTTCACGTACCAACATTTGGCGGAATTCTTGTTCGGCGGCTTGTCTCTCAATGGCCTCAGCCTTCTTCTTAGCGGCTTTTGCCGCTCTCTTCTCCTCGTTGGCAATCCTCAACGCCTCCCTTCTAGCCTCATCTTTCCTCAGTTTCTCGATTCTCAGGAGCTCCACTTCTTTGATGTACTCCTTCCGCATCTCTTTCACTTTACGGTCGTAATCGCGACGGAGGAAAGCCAACTGGTTGTTGGCTTCCTTAGGGTTTCGAGGGGGCTTCCAGGAGTTTATGTAGGACGTCGGGGGGAGGAAATCGTGGTGGTGGCGGTGGGAGGATTCAGATTCAGATGTGGTTGTTGCAAGAGAGGTAGAGAAGTGACGGAGTGTGGCGGATCGCCGTAGTATTTGACGGGAAAGCGACATTTTGGTGAGAGAGGGGTTTAGTTTGGGAGGCGATTTCGCGACCGAATTGGAAGAAAAGTTGTGGGGCAAATGAGAAGAAATGAAGAAAATGGAAAGTTGTAAGGTTTGTATCTGGAACAGCGGAACTGGAATGAGTGAGGCTGGCTGATAGGGAGAGAATTAGGATTTAAATGAGAAGGTTATTTTAGATCTTTAATGGGGAGTGTACTCATCATATGTTGGGTGTGCTAAGTGAGTGGGTGTCCTCCACAATCACGTGTGTGCGTATAACCGTGGCCTTATAATTATCTACTCTGTGTACGAACTCGAGTCCAACTTTAGGAGATGACATATTATTCTTCATCAACTACTCCCCCTACTTCGAGTGAATTTGATAATCATTCGAAGTAGTTTCACATGTGTTCTCATCATTTTTTTATTGCCAATTTTCATATTAAATAAATTTTGAGAATGGTAGCGGAGGAAGGAAGCAGTAGGATTGAGAGCTTCTCTCTCTAAAATCCCAAAACCACCACCGCCCACCTCTTCTTACCCCACTACCGCCCCTCTTCACATTCCACTACAGCCTTCCTTCACACACCAAAATTATCGCCGCCCATCGTTTCTGTTGGAAAACTAGTCTCTGCACCGCTGCATCACCGTCCATTCCGCCGCTGCCTCTTTTAATGCCGCATCGCCGCCTGTAGCGCCGCCGCACCGCCGTTCTGTTCAGATTTTTCAGTGGGTGAAGGAGTCATTTTCAGGGATTTTGTTGGGATCAATGGGTGAATCTCCCCGTCGGAGCCACAGTGGCCGATCGGGTGAGTTATCCGTTTGATCTCATTTTATTTTCGTTTTTATGCTTTTGCATGTTATTTTAGTTTGTTTTCTAGTTTATATCTGGTGTTTTTTTTAGTGTCTTTTTCTTCCTACGTTGTTATTTTCCGTCTACTGTATTTTAGTTTTCCCCTGTTGTTATGGTTTCCTCCCTGATGAGATGGGTTTTCTTCCCGTTTACGGGTTTTCCCATGATGGCGCTTTGTTGTGCCTGTTGGAGCTGGTAGCCCTTGGGTCCGTACTTATAAGATTTGGAAGATTTGTAGTACGAGTCGTTGTGTGCGACAATCTGTTCCTTCTCTGGAGCCGATTTGCTATCTTCTTAGATCGCGGAGCTTCAAGGAATGTTGGCTTGCTCGATGACCCTTCCACTCTCTCACGATTGAGTTTGGAATTATGTGGTCTTTTGGTAGAACTCTACTTTAAGAATAGGTGAGGGTGTTGAAATGTAATTTATTCCCTATTTGTAATTCTACCTATTGTCAAAAATAAAATAAAATTGAGAATGCATCAATATATTCAATTTAAATGAGAAAATGTATCGAATAATTATATTGTCAGTTGTACCAAGAATATCAAGACAACACATTTACCACTTTCTAATCACGATTTTCAACAAGTTCACCTCATGTTTGATTTAGTTACGAGTTTTATGTTTTATCATGGAAGATACTCCACTTCAGAGCTGAAGCATGATATAGTAAATTAATACTCCAACATATTATGAATTGAATCGAGTCTTGCTCAGTCATGTTATATCTTTGTTAGAGATTTACCCAATTTGATCATTACAAACAAGAGTTAAGTCTGATCAGATCTTGCGTTACGATTTGAACATTTATATTGGATCCGGGATCACTAGGTTCATATCAAATTGCATCAACAATTCACATTCAAGCTCTCAAATTAGACAATCAAGTTAATTCAAAAGACTTCCTGATAGTCCTATTAAATGTTGTATTTTTTTATAATTTTTGGTAAGGGTCATATTAAATGTTATTACTATTTTTTTTCCTAATTAAAATTATAAAATTGCTATTATATATTTTTATTTTATCTGTCTTCACTCTTCACTATCTTTTATTTCTCTTACACAACTCATTGGACACAACGAAAACTCCGAACGTTATCATTTTTTTTCTCTATCTAACCAGCTTAGCATAATCAATACTTTCTTCGTCCACAATTTTCTTTTTTTCGTTCGTTCCAATAAAAATTATTCATTCTCATTTTAATATATTTGACTAAATTTAGCACTTTTATATGAGTGTATTTGTAGCTATTTAAATCATCTACTCCTATTTCATATTTAAATATTTGATGTTTCACTCTATATTTGATAGCATAGATAGATAAAAAAAAAATTGACATGTGAATGGTGAGAAAATAATTAATGAACTTGACGTGTGTAAATCAAGAAACATGTATTAATAATCTAGTAGATGAAACAGAAATATGAAATAAAATGAAGTAGAAGTTACCCTAAAAAAAATAAAAAAAAAATAGTATTTGTACAAATTGCTCTGCTAAGATCTTAACCACAAATTATGCATTTTGACCCACAATACTGGAAATTCATGAGCATCAAACTAAAATATCTAAGATGTGATATCACCTATTTTATCCTGTTGTTTCCAGGGACAGGTGTTTTAGCAACCACCAGTGCCCAAAAAAAATCCTCTATTTTCACCAGAATTCTCACCATTTCCAATTCTTGAAATGATTGAATAGAGGCCCCTATTTCACTGTAATTTTCTGCGTTCGGCTGTCCAGCTATGAACGCCAGAGCTTTACTCATTTCCCTGCATTCTGCTCCAAAACCCCACCTCACTATCTCCTCAAGAACTACTGCTTTTCCCCCAAAATCTAAGCCCGAATTGCAATTATGCCCTTGTCGAAGGGCCCATTTGAGCTCCATTCATGGTAGGAATGTCTTTGTTTTTAGGATAAAGGGGGGAAGAGTGAGGGCGGATGTAAAGGCCGAGCGTGTTTCGGAATCGCCGCCGGAGTCTGTTCAGTTTCAGCAAGTGGTTGACGGCGGCGAGGAAGCGATTACGCTGCCGTGGTGGGAACTGTTCCCGAGGCGATGGGTTATCGTGCTTCTCTGCTTCTCAGCTTTCCTGCTTTGCAATATGGATAGAGTAAGTATGCTTTCCTTGTCCCTTTTATATGGGCCACTTGCAGTTGAAAATTTGGTGTAGCATTTATTGAATACATTCTTGATGTAGTTTGTGTTAATTACACTCAATCATCAAACATTAACTTGTACCTAAAACTTTGGGTTTGAGGTGGCCTGTTATCATCATACAATCGAAAAGAATAAATGAAATTTGGTGGATGAACTTAGAGCATGCTTTTGAATCTATGTAGAGCTTTTAGCCCCAAGGTGGTTTGTTGTATTTGAATAATTAGAGAGCTTCTAGTCTAGGATTATCGAGAGGAGGTGATCGAGAATCATTCTTGGTGTTACCCTATGAAACTTAAAATTGCATTTGTATGGACACCTTATTGCAAAATTACACTATGAAACTAATGCATTTGTAACTTTGGAAGTTTCATAAATTCATTAAGTCCTTTTATTACACTGACTGATACTTATCTAATGATTGGTGAATAATGGGTTGAGGCATCCGGCCATCCATGCAAAACATCAGTGTGTCTGTATTTTATGGCATTAGCCTTTAATTTTAATTAAAAAGTCCTACAGTGATTGAGAATTGTATTCCAGATATAGTATAATATTTGGTATTTTTATCTTGTAAGTTGGACTACATGGGGTTTTGGTATTTTTTGGTGTTAGATTTTTTTTTTCCAGCATAGTTGTCTGACAAAATTCTGAATTTGAGGAGAAATTTCATTTCATGAGTAAAGGTGCCAAATTGGGGAAAATTAGATTCTGCATAGAAACTTTGCCTTAATCTCCCAGTTTATTTTTCCTGAGATCAACTCCATTTTTTGTCATGAACTAAGCATATATATACTCTTTCAGGTAAACATGAGCATTGCAATACTTCCAATGGCATCAGAGTTCAACTGGAGTCCAACAACTGTTGGTTTAATTCAATCTTCTTTTTTCTGGGGTTACCTCCTCACTCAGGTACGGAGATAACCCTACTTGTTTTATGAAATATTAATGTTGTTTTCATCTGCACAATAATTCTCGACTTATATTGAGGCCTGAAATCTTAATTTGTCTTTTAAAAAAATATATATATTATGAAGAGTTAATAGTCACATCCGCATGAATTAATGTGGAGACTACTTGTGGGATGCTCAATATGAGTTCAAAGTATTAGTTTCCCTATATTCATCTAGCTTTAAAACAAAATTCTAAATTTAGCTTGCTTACCTCATTGTTATCCCTAGAGGCGACTATAGTGGCGTTTGTGTGGTTTTCCACTAATTCCAAACGGAATTGGCAAGTGTGGTTAGGTTAATGACATGAAGGAAATAATTGAAGTTTTTCAAACTGAATATGATTCTATGAAGCACAGTTTGGTGTGGTTCGTTGTGGTTTTGGGCCTTTTTTGGCAGTTTAAGTTCATTTACTTTATAATTGACTATTTAAATATTCTTACCAAATGTACATTACTCCATAACAAAAACATCTTTAAATTATCCTTATGAGTTATTATGACACAATATCTATATAGATTTATCAAAGTATTGTGGTATAAATTAAACACGAGTTTGAGGTAACCTTTAACGCATCACATGGTGTCATTTATATATGTTACTAGAATACTTTAATCCTTTTGTCATTGAAATGATAAATTTATCATCGATAGTAGCAATTACCACATTTCAAAAATATGTATTAGGGGATTTTTTGTTTAACTAAAACTGAGTAGGCATTTCCTTATCTTAAGGTTTGAGGTTAATGAAAAGTAAAATTCTGTATGGGACTAATGAAAATAAGAAATCTTTGTCAGGGAAAAGATTATGAGCACAGAACTATTTAGTAATTAATCATCAATATTAAATCTAAATAAATAGTATAATTAAAAGTATACATAAAAAATAAACTTAATATTCGCTGTTATTACTGTGCAGTTTTAGTAAAAAAAAGGTAATCAAGCCATGTAAGGCAATGCGGTTTTGATTAAATTCTAAAGTCCCGTTTATCTAATGTTTTGGCACAACCTGTTTGGTGTAGAGAGTGATTTGGTTGGACTTGGAGTTGGCGGATTTTCTTGAATACCTCTTGTTATCCCTTCGTTTCTCTTGGGCAGTTGATATCATATTGATTTGTTAATGACTAAATGACATGAAGCTCAGATTGCAGGTGGTATATGGGCCGACACTGTTGGTGGCAAGTTTGTTTTAGGATTTGGTGTAGTTTGGTGGTCAATAGCCACAATGCTCACACCTATTGCAGCCAAACTTGGTTTGCCTTATTTACTCGTGGTTCGTGCTTTCATGGGTGTCGGTGAGGTCAGTGACGTTTTTTTTTTTCATGCCCTTAGTTTATAATGCTGTGTCAAGAATCATGTGACCGTAAGTAAGGCTTGATTTTCACTAAAGGTGGCAATTTGTGTTTTCGTGTCGTGTTTGACATCGACACAATAAGACTAAACACAAACACAACACAATAAGAATTTGAGCTAACACGCACGAACATGAAAAATTCATGTCGACACGATATGGCACGATAAGTACAAAATCTCTAATAGAATTACAAATACCAAGTCATGTATATAATCGAAACTTTGTTTCAAGATTAACAAGTTGACACGAACACGACATGAAAATTTTGTGTCCTTATCGTGTCGACACGATAACGACACAAATGCAATAAGCCTTAACACTAACCCACAATTTTCGTATCGTTTTCGTGTCATATCCGGAATTGCCTTCCCTAATTTTCACACCCAATCAATATTTCAGTTCTCTCTCTCTCCAAGTAAGTTAGATGACTCTCTTGCAGGGTGTTGCGATGCCAGCGATGAATAATATACTGTCAAAATGGGTCCCAGTATCAGAGAGAAGTAGATCGTTAGCATTGGTTTACAGTGGGATGTATCTTGGATCTGTAACTGGTCTTGCATTTTCACCAATGTTGATCCACAAGTTTGGCTGGCCATCTGTCTTCTTTTCATTTGGTTCTCTAGGCACTGTTTGGTTTGCTTTATGGCTTAGTAAGGTGAGTTTTTTCTCAACATAGGAATCATTTTCCAGCTTTTAAATAAGAAATAGTGTTCAGTGACAAGGAATGCAAATGTAGGCACAAAGCTCACCTCTTGAGGATCCTGAACTGCTGCCTGCAGAAAAGAAGCTGATTTTGGCCAACTGCACATCAAAGGAACGTGTTAAATCAATACCATGGAGATCGATACTATCCAAACCACCTGTGTGGGCCCTCATAGTATCTCATTTTTGCCACAATTGGGGAACTTTTATTCTTCTTACTTGGATGCCAACGTATTATCACCAGGTATATTTTGATTGACTTACATTCCTTTGCTTCCAGCAGCTGCTACTTTTAGTGCTATTAATTATATATATATGAACCATTATGGACCCCACACAATGCAAAGCATGGTTCAATGAATCCAAGCCTATAAAGACCAAGATAGGAAATTTCAATAATAAGAATGCATTGAACACTGGATTTCATGTGGATGGCGTACAGTGTACTGATATTTCAGGCGGGATTATATATTTTAGGCCCGTAACTTTAGGGTTAGCAGTTGTATGACATTATGTTTGCGGGGTGACACATTTAGGCCATTATATTTTTATTTTCACACATTTAGGCCATTATATTTTTATTTTCACACATTTAGGCCAAATTGTCCCAAACACCCCAATTCGGGCTAAAATGTCTCATGCTGCTCACGTGTTGGCCCAAATATCTGAAAATTAAAAAAGAATGGCTTATATTTGCCAGCCCGAAACACTCCAATTTGAACTAAATGTGCAAAAAATAAAATTTACGGGCCTAAATATGCCAAATTAAAATTTAATGGCTTATATGTGCCAGCCTGGAAAAATATTATCCTGCAATTGCTACCCCGTAGTTACGGTCCTAAAAATAATATTCCCTATTTAAGGCCTTAAGTTCTTTAAAGTTGTGTTTGGATGGAGGGATTTAGGTATGGATTTTAAATCCATGATCTAAATCCACTCCACCGGTTTGGATTAAATGAATGGATTTCAAATATTTAGCATCTTTTTTAGTTAAAATTGAGAGAATTTCAAATCCTCACTAAAACCATGTCATTTGAAATCCATCTAATTTTAAATCATTTCATTTGAAATCCCCCCATCCAAACACAACCTACTTGTTTTCACTTTTAATGCATACTTTGAACTTTGAAGCCTAAGTTCAGTTTTCTGTTATGAGAATTTCTGCAGGTGTTGAAGTTTAATCTTACGGAGTCTGGACTTTTTTCTGTGTTGCCATGGCTTACTATGGCCTTTTCTGCCAATTTGGGTGGCTGGATTGCAGACACGCTTGTGAGCAAAGGTTATTCTGTAACCATGGTCAGAAAGGTATTCACTCGTTTCTGTACATAGTAAAAGAAATGTATGTAATGTACTTCACAACCAGTGTTCTTTTAATATGAAATAAAATGGAGAAATTTGTTAATATAGCTGAAACAATATAATGATTGATAATAGTCCTTTAAAATTAACTTTTAAAAAGAGATTTAGAGTTTACAGCTATTAAAATTAAACAATGGGTTTCTGTGAATTGCCTTCTAAAAAACTGGTGTCTAATCAAGACAAATGATGTACAATGTCAAATCTTGAATGTTTTTCCCTTGTTTGATTTCTTGTGCAGATCATGCAGACAATTGGATTTTTAGGCCCAGCTTTCTTCTTAACTCAGTTGAGCCATATTGATTCCCCTGCAATGGCAGTTTTGTGCATGTCCTGCAGCCAGGTTTGTTGTTTTGCTGTGTTAAGAGTATCAAAATCCTCAACTAACTATGTAAATTTTACATATTTACTTCTTTATAACAAGGGAAAAATTAAGATTTTTCTTTGGTTTCAATATTGAGAAGCATTTGTTATATATCATTTTAACTTCCTTTTAATCTACATATTCCTTTAGTCCAATTGAAAAATGTTCTTGTTTTAAGCTAGTCTAAATAATTCTTGTGTTTTTTCTGTGAATCTTTGGGTAATCAGAATTGTGTATCTGTTAAATCTCTTCTAACATCCTCAAGGCATTCCTGTGCAGGGAACTGATGCCTTTTCACAATCAGGATTATATTCAAACCATCTAGATATTGCACCTCGCTATGCAGTAAGTATTCTTAAAATTAAAGTAACTGTAAAGAACTTTCTAAAAATAAATTTAAAATGGAAAAAGGGACAGTAACATATGTTTCCCATCATTTTAGCTCCTAAATCAGTTTCAGGTCTTCAGTTTCAGACTTTTAGCTTTCTCACGATTTAGTCCCCGAAATTTTCATTTTCAGTTCAAAATGGTGATAACTGCTTAAGCTCTGATTTCTGTTAAAAGTACTAATGGAATTGCTCTTGCATATGTGCTTTAAAAGACAGTGGTTTTAATCTGAATTTAATTCTTTTTTACTTTTTAGTCCCCCCACTTGTACATCCATGAGCAATTACTGGAACATCAACAGCAAGCACCAATTTTATATAAAAAAAAAAAAGAAAAGAAAGTGAAGTGTTTTGATTGGCGCTAAACGTAGGGTCTTACACGGAATTAGTTATAAAGATGGACTATAATTATGATTGTAAACAAAATCGTGTTCAACTGGCATATCATAGTACGAAAGAGAGAATTAGTAAATTTATATTGTAAACAAAATCGTGTTCAACTGGCATATCATAGTACGAAATGGTGGTATATTGATATGTTTTTAGTCTACAGAAAAATAGTAGAGATTCATTTCTGGAGGGGCCATATACTAATATTTTGGAAGGAATCATAACACAGTAAAAGATGCAAGAGCTTTCTATTTTTTTAGGAATAATGTGATGCATACTAAGTGAATCATAACTCCAGAACAGAAGTATAATAAGCAAACATTAAGTCAAACGATAACTGTCACGAGGGACCATTTTCCTAAGAACGAGATTGCTGAAGATAGCTTCATTGTTTTCATCAATACTTTTTATAAATATGTATTGTTATATTAAAAATTTCTGTAGGGGGTATTGCTTGGTCTATCTAATACTGCTGGAGTGCTGGCTGGTGTTTTGGGTACTGCTGCAACTGGTTATATCTTGCAACATGGTAAGTATGTCCCTTCAAATTATTCCGCGTGACCTGATTAATATATGGTAAATAAATAGTTGACCTTAGATTGATGGATATTATGCAAAGAAGCCTTGTTCACTATACAAATAAATTTGGTAAAATTTACTAACCTACATAAATTTTAGTGACGAAGTTGGATAGCTCAAGTGGTTAGAGCACCATTACCTAGGCTTTAGATCCTGGGTTCGAGTCATGGGGAGGGGAAAAAGGGATGGGTATTTAATGTAATTCAAAAAAAAAAAAAAAACATAAATTTTAGTGTAGGATTTTAACAAGGTGTATATCAAAAAACCAATTTTTACCACACTGAAAATTATCTGTTCGGTTTAATTACCAAATTATTTTGTTGATTCGGGTTCAGTAATTAGTAAAACTGAATGAAGGAAACCATAATCTTCATCTGTTCACTCTTTCAAGAAGAAGGATCGATTTTCCTGCCTTAATTTAATTGAGCCACCCTTGTTTTAATGACCTGAAAATGCAGTACAATACATTAAAGTATAATAATAATAAAAAAATGATGTCCATATCCTGCACATATTCACAAACTCTATGCAATGTAAAAAGTTTGCGAAGTTCATAAAAATGAGTAGGATTGAAGATATGCCTTTGAGCATGATTTTAGTTGGGGAAAAGCTTTTTTTAGTCCTGTAAGTTTGCTCAGTTTTTGTTTCAGGACACTCCATCTTTCCGAGTTGGAGTTCGTCCTGTTAAATTTCAAAATTCATCTTTTTAGTCCTTTGACTGGCTACAGCGGGTAAACAACTGGTTGTAAAAGTTGGCAGGACGAAATTCTAACTAAAAAAACTGAAAGAATGCCACGTGCACTAAAAATTGGTTGCTCGCCCATTTTAGTCAGTCAAATGCTAAAAAAACATTTTCCCTTATAGTTGAAATGAGTTCCTGAATCGCGTCTACTGCTCGTTTCTTTGTTATTTAAGCCCTCGTCTGAATGGTGTGTTATTCAGGTTCCTGGGACGACGTCTTCAAGGTTTCAGTGGGGCTGTATCTAGTTGGCACGGTGGTGTGGAATCTTTTCTCGACTGGGGAGAAAATAATAGATTAAGAATTTAAGTGGGGATATACATGATTTACTTCATCAAACAGGAACAAGACCCTCCTCAGCTTCTTCACATTATCCCAAATCCCATGCAACAAGATGAAGTTTTATCATACAGGCCTCGTTCGTTCTATATGCTGATTTATTGCGTACCTGTCCCCGGCCTGCATTTTCCCCTTCAGGTCGATATCACCGTAACGATGGGCGACTCATTGGTTCCAAGATATGGTGGAAGTAGTAGGACTGTAGATGTATACACGTTCATGTATATAGGTGTACATGTATTAATTGATTATTGGGTTACGTTGTTGAAAAGTGATTTTTAATACTAGATCATGAATAATATACACACAATTGGCACTTTCTCTGCTCTAATTATTAGTAATTCGCGTTTGTTATTTTAGCACACATTAGTGAGTATGTGTAGGGCCGAAAATCAGACAAAATTATTCGATACTCAATTCGAGATTGTATAAACTTGAACATACACTTATGTTAGGTATAGTTCAAAACTTGTCTCAGCTCGAGTTTGACTCGATTAATTATCGAATAAGCTCAAACGTAAATTTTAAAAGTTAATAACATTTCAAACAAGTTTGAATTATGGAGGTTAGCTCCCTCATTTACAATTGAGATTTTTATAAGAACCTAGGTATGAGATTAGTAAAGAAAAGAAAACAGGATCATGTATTAATTGATTATTTTTGGATATACACTTTGCTTCTTTAAAAAAAAATATATACGTGTTACATTTTTTAAATGCAAAAAATCAAAAAATTCCGTTGCCGGGACTTGAACCCGGGTCTCTCGGGTGAGAGCCGAGTATCCTGACCAACTAGACTACAACGGATTTGCTGTTTAAAATTGCGGCGTCTTTGTATTTGATCTGAATTAGTAAAGCCTAATAACATTATGCTTTTGCTAATTGCAGAGGGAATATTCATATTTTATTAAAAAAAAAACCAGCTAATAGTCTGAAATTAATTTGTAAACTAAAGATTACAAACATAACGAGGTAGGATAATGGCAATGTATGAATTAAAGCAGAGAAAACCAATAACTAAAAAAATATTATCACATTTAATTTGATGCTCAGAGGCAAAGAAAATACATTTGAGCAAATATAATAATCTACTTACTTACACACAAGTATAAATCCAGTAAATAAATTGTTCATTTTAATACTTATATGAACACACATATACAGACACAAACTGTAAAAACACCCCCACAAATGTGAAATTTGAAAACTCAACAAACATCAAATGACCAATTTACCCTTCCTCTACGCCGGCGCCACCAGCTCCCTTTCCTTCAAGTACACCTTCAGCCCATTCTTCATGAACAGCGTCAGAGACATCTTCTGCTGCACACGGTGGCCGGGAACCAACGTCAGCCGGTAGCGGAGGAGCACCGCCGCCGCCACCGACTTCATCTGCAAATAAGCCAAATCCTTCCCCAAGCAAGTCCTGGGCCCACCATTGAACGCCACAAACTTATACCCATCTTTCGGCGGTTCGAACCGGTCCCCCCCGGCCGACAGCCACCTCTCCGGTTTAAACTCCATACAATCCTCCCCCCATATACTCTTCATCCTCCCAATCGAGTATATCGAATACGTCACCGTCGACCCCGCCGGAACTACGCTCCCGTCCGGCAACACGTCGTCGGAGACCACGTACTTAAAATCCTGCGGCACCGAGGGGTACAAGCGCAGCGTTTCGGCAATCGCAGATTTCAGATACACGAGGCGATCAGCTTCGTCAAACGTCAACGGCTCCTCGATCCAACGGTGAGTATCCTCGCCACGTGTCTCCTTCAAAACGCCGCAGATTTCGGTTACGATTTTGTCCTCCACGCGAGGCGTGTTCATCACTAGCCAGAAGAACCAGCTGAGGGCCACCGATGACGTGTCACGCCCCGCGAGGACAAAGTTAAGCGCAATGCGCTTTAACACCGCGTTTGGAAACGAATTCCCATTTATATCCCTTTTTTTCATGAAGCGTGACAAAAGGTCATCCGACGGCGTTTCTTTCCGTGCGTCCAACGCCTCCGTCATGTAATTTTCCACCACGTGTAAGCTCCTTCGTAGCCGCCTCTCGGCTCCGAAGTCGATGATCTTCTTCAGCCGCCACAGGAACCCCGGGTAGAGGAGTCTCTGTAGCGTCGCCTCGGTGGCGGAATCGAACGCCACCGCGAAAGGATTCTCCGGCATGTCCGGGGAGAGAGTCTCCGGGTCTTTACCGAATGTTAACCCGCAAATGTTGTCGAATGTTAACCGGAGTAATAAATCTTGAATGTCGACCGGGTTTTGCTCCTTTTCGGCTTTTTCCAAAATTACCCACAACCGGGTTCGGATAGTCCGGTTCACCCACCGGGCCATCGCTTGGCGGAGGGTCCGGGTTGTGAACTCGAGAGCCGCGGTTTTCCTTTGTATAAGCCACGTCTCACCGTCGCTGTTGAAAATTCCCTGACCTAGGAGGTCGTGGAAGGCGGTTTGCCACGTGGGCCCCTTCGGGTAGTTGTCGAACCGGGTTCGGAGAATGTGCTCGATGTTTTTCGGGTGGCACGTGACCGTGTAGAACCCTTGTTTTTTAGCGAAATACGGGATGGCAATAGTGGTGGTCTGATAAGTGGCGGCACCACCTGTCCCCTTAAGGTTGTCGGAAACCCAATCGTGGAATCTACGACGGTTCATGAAGAGGTGAGGGAGACTTCCTACGAAGGGCCAAGCCGGGGGGCCGGTGAGTTTTCGGGCTAAGAGGTAAAACCATAGGAGGTAGGCCGACGTGGCGGCCGCAAGGAAGAAGAGTGAGAGTATAGTTTCCATGGGAAGAAAGTGTTGTAATTGGAAAGGAGAGTGGGGAAGTGAATGAGGAAGGTGAGAAGAGTGATGGGGTTATATATAGAAAGGGATGATAAAATGGGAAATTAGGAGAGAGTTGTTAGGAAAAAATATGAAATGAAAGGAGAAGATCTTAGCTAGGGTTGATATATGTTTGGTTTGATAGTAACACTTTTGGTGTTTTCCATTTCATACGAAAAAGGCATGCATGCATTGTTGAATGGATTATAGTGGGACGCGTGTGCTATACTTGACCCAACTTTCTTTCTTTAGGTGAGGCTCTTGTTACACTTATTTATGTAATTAAAGAGATTATTTGTCATTTTAAAATATATTTTATTTTTATTCTTACCAAATTTGGAGCTCTATTATAGTTCTAGCTTTCCATAACGGAATATTCATGCAATATTTGTTCATTCTTGGGACTAATTCTTTTTTTTTTTCTCTGCACTTTGATTGTTAATTTGTTTACCTTTAATCTGGCCGGATTGTTTATGAATCATTTGTGGAATTTTGTTTTTAGAGATATTATTACAAATGGCAACTACTCACTATTAATATTTTCTTTAATTTGGTATTTAAATATTATTATTATTAAATTTGATGTTTACCATTGATTTAGGTTGCAATTTAACAATGAGTGATACTTGATTGCAATTGATGCAACTCTAATAAATTAGGTTAAATGTAAATTAATGATTAAATTGAGTAAATTAAACATTAAAATTTAAATGTACATACACTAATTGCATAAAAGAATTTATCTATAAACAATAATTTTGTCATAATAAAGGATAATGGACAAAAATTAGAAATTAAATAGATCGATTGAATAAAATATGGGTCCAAACTTTTTAGCTGTGTTTGATGGTAGAAATAGCTAAAAATATGCATAAAACAATTCAATTGATGTTATTTCCAAAAAAATTAAAATAAATAAATTGGTGTTTTTTTTTTTGAACCCAAATCAATTGGTGTTAAAATAATTGCGTCCAAGTTAATACCACGAAAAATAACTCTAATGGGGCCCAATTATTTACTCGTCCAGGGCCCTTGGAAAATATTGAGCCGCCACATTACAATCCAAATTAAGTTATGTTTTAGGCCACGGTTAAATCCCAACATATTATGTCTTCTTTCCCCACCCCTCATTTTTTTTTTTTTTAAGTATAATAGCTAAAAAGACAATACTACCCTGATGTGTTGAGTTCATCTCAGACACCTCAAACACAAAAATAAATAGATTTTTCATATTCCTTCTTGTTGGTCCCTAAACGAGTATCTATGTTGGACAAAGTTTAAAGGAAGGTGAGTAGACTTTGTCACTTAAAATTTTTTTTGTGCTTTGATCAGATGAGGTATCAACTGAGTGATATACTCTTGACACCTGATGTAGATAATATGATCCGATCGAGAGAGTGCGAGTGTATAGCAGCTGGTATAGATAATTGACTTACTGATTACTTAGAAGCTGGTCAGTTGGTCAACTATCTACTTAGCTACTGGTGCAGAATTGTGTAGACCATAAATGGTTAGACTTGTGGGTTGAAGGAAAATATTTTCAATAAAGAATGACTTTATAAAGCTATGAGATGCTATCAAAAGACTTGATGTCTTTTGTTGATGATAAAAATACTTAGTGAGATTTTGACTATTTTATAAAAGCTTCTGTATTAAGGCGACCCCTTCCATTTCTTCTCTTATGATTTCAAAAGAAAGTCACCATCCTCTAGTGAAGTTGAGTACCTAGGCGCTTAGGTTTAGCTAGCGCTACCTCTGGAACATTTCTTCTCTTACGAGATTTTTTGAGTCACCATAATTGTCGAAATCTGTCCAATTTACCCGCTAACTCTGACCCCAACACGCGTAAGAAGCTGCTTCCACCACTCACTCGCCGTTGGAGGCTCGCTTCGTTTAGGAATAAAAGGTAGTTCACTAGTGTGCTTCGGAGGTTCAACTGCAAAGTCGCTATACGAGGCAAAAGCCATGCCCTAGATTCCCTTTCTGAGGAATAAGCATCCCAATCCGTATCAGAAAGAAGGGCTCTGGCGCTGGATTCTCTTCGGTTAGATGGGTTTGTAGAGGACAACTTTCCCGATACTGCTTTTCCGCGCTTAGCTACACCTCTGCTTTCTCGAAAAGTTTCCGTTTTCCCGTCTTTTTTGGGGGACAGGCTATCCTCGATCCTCAAATGAGACGATCTTTCGACTTCGGGTTCGCACCCTCGATCCGATCAACGAAAATCAATCCATAAATTACATAGATAATAATATCAATCGTATTGAGAAAGACGCTAACTAGTTTCAATTTTCGATTGAGAAAGCTAGGGCCCAGGAGCGCTAGTAGGAGGCATGACGCCTTCCACTTTGACTCCTGAGAACCCTATTTGAATTCGATCCAAGTATATGCCTTCTCCATTTTCTTTCTCATAGCCCACGAAGTACTGCTGCTGTTATTGCAGCTACTCAAATCGAAATAGTAGTTCCTATTGCTAGTGCTAGTTTCCGACATTGATGGAAAGCATCATCCTACCCAGGCTATCCAAGTTATCCAGGATAAGCGATTCTCTCTGGTTTGGGTTACGCGAGAACTGAGACAAAAGCTTCACCAGCAATCCAGACTTAGAGTGGAAAGCTTTCTTGGTCGATTAGGAATGGAATGGATCGTTGCCTAAGGGAATGGGCGTGATGCTTTTGAGGATGCAAGTCATATGTTCTAAGAGAGCAAGCAGCCAGGATCGTACTATTCGTTGACACATTTAAGTGTAGGCTTATTTGCAATCCTCCTAATCTTCCTAATAACCTGGCTGACATTTATGAATTTTATCCTAATTGAACTAAGCTGCACTTGAACTCGCTTTGGATTACTTGACCTTCAAGTTAGTTTCCTATTTTCTTTTGACCTGCTTCACTTTCTTTGCCTATGCAAGGCCATGGACAATATAAATAATAAATAAATCAATAAACAATAAAACAATAAATGAATACAATGATTTATAGTGGTTCGGAACAACTTGTCCTACATCCACTCTCACGTTTCAACGTGAAGTTAATTCCTTAAAAAGGATCCTTGCTATTTTATAGTTTCAAGAGAAAACTTTTGACCGTGATACACTCAATCTAGAGTGCAATTGGATCTACTTGTTATTGGGAGAACAAGTACTCTTTGATTGGGTGTGAGATTGCTCATTTTTGTGCTCATTATTGCTATGTTATCGTAGCATTTTGATGTGATTTTGTGTATATTTGATAGAAATGGTGCTACTAATCTTGTTGTCAACAAAGGTGTTCAAAGTGTAGGAAACAAGGTGAAATAGTCCATTTTAAAGGGAAAACGAGCATTGTCGCATTGGAATTGAAGTTCGATGGAAGGACGAGCAAGGAAAGCCAAGAAAAATAAAAGAAAAAGTCCAAGGATGCAGAAACCACTCGCCCGGTCGAGTGAGCCCACACTGGCGGTCGAGTGAAGTCGAGTTCTAGAAACTCTCAAACTTTTTCACTTCACTCGACCGACCGAGTGAGACTAAACGGGCGGTCGAGTGAGCCCAAACGGGCGGTCGAGTGAGTTCTGGAACCACTTTTGGTTCTGGAACTTTTTCTCACTCGGCCGACCGTTTCACCTCACACTAGCGGTCGAGTGAACCTTCGTTTTCGGAGTTTTTTGCGAATTTTGAAGAACTTCAAGGACCCAAATGCTATTTTCGTCTCACACACTTTTGGAAGCTTTAAATAGCTTCAAAACTCAGTTTGTAAACAATCTTTGGCCTCATTTATTACAACTCTTAAACCCTAGTTCATCTTTACTCCATCTTCCACATTTATTGCACTTTAATTCATAGTTTAGCTTAAAAGTAGGATACTTAGCATAGGTTTTTGAAGAACAAGGCTCCACACTTTTGTAATAGCTAGGTATTTTGAAGAAACAACAAGGTGACTTCAAACCATTCTCTCAATTTCTATATAATTCCATATTTAATGTTTATCTTGATTTCTTTTGATGTTTTAGCCATGGGTGTTTCTCAAAACACCATGGGCTAAGTTTATTTATGCTTTGGGTGTTCTAAAACCATGTGAATATTAAGTTTGGAATTGTTTGAGCTTTGTTATTGTTAATATTAGATTTATTGTTTCTTTTAATTGGTATTATTGGTACTTTGTATGTTAACTTCTATTAATCCATATTTAGATGCATTTTAGCGTAGACGAGAGTTACATGAACATGTTTATATTTATGGTGTGAGTTGTTGGTATGCAAATGTGTTAGTTATACTTTTAATTCGTCGAGAGAGAGTTAATCGTATTAGAACCCCAATAAAGGACATTAATTACTTGAATGGTTGTTTGAGTAGTTGGTGAGGATTAGGAAGAAAACCGTATTACCGGGTTTGGGAACACCTTAGAATTAAGGCTTTATTACCCGAAGTGAAATGGTTGTCATCCTAGCATTTAGGTGGTCTTAGCAAATATTGATTGAAGCATTAACAAAGTAAAAGCAATTCCTCTCTATTTCACTAGGTGGAGAACACCCGAAGCATTCTCTCACCCTTGCACTTCTTCGAATTATATTCGTAGTTGTTCTTTGTTTTAATTGTTAAATTCTTGCTTAGTAGTAATTTTCTTTGTTAAGTTGTGATAGTTGCTCTTATTGATTATTTGCTTATTTTTAGTAGTTCAAATTACTTGTTAGTTTCTAGGTTGGTGTTTGCTTTAATTTCTTGAAATTTAGTAGTAATTTAGCTTTATTTTAGAAATTCAAAAACCGAGCTCGTAGTTACATTAGTTATGACGACACAAAACTCTAGGGATCCATTGCACAAACCCACCTCCTAGGTCGATACTACTTGGTCGAATACTTCCATTACTACTACGAACCCTTATGCTTGAGGGGAAGTAGTTAGTCAACATATAGTGACCAAAATTCGTTCAAGTCAATGGCGCCGTTGCCGGGGAGGCGACGTAGTGTTATAAGTGGGACTTAGAGTTAGTTGAATACTAGTGCTAGCTACAATTACTTGCTTTATTTTATTTTTATTTTTGTTTCAAGAGTTTGATATTTGCAATTTTCCATAGGTGCATGATAACAAGAGCACGTGGTGGATAAATTGAACCTATTAACCTTGAGATTGAGGCCGCCGCAAGAAGGAATCGAGCAAGAAATCGAAGGATGGCGGAGAATAGACAACCGCCGATTCCCGTGGTAGATGATGAAAGCGATGGAGTGAGTACTCAAGAAAATCTTCAAGTGGAACATCAAGGAGATGTTCAATTGCAAGGAGGAGGAGGAGGAAATGGCATGCAACACCCACCTAATGCTCAAATGGGTGGTGTGTTCAATCAAGGCCACTATGGAGGTCAACCTCAAGGGTATTTGTCACGCCCCAAATTCAAAAATATTGACCTTTCAAAAGTAGTTAAAATAACTAATTTTAATGTGCCAAAAATTGAATTTTAAACTAACAACGATAAAGTAAAGGGACATAACGACAAATATAATTTAAATCAAGTTAACTATTGCAGCGAAAACGATTGTAATATAGTTCAAGTGAAAAATACCATTTAATTAATTAACTAAGAATCTTTAAAGAAAATCATAATTCAATTAAATAAACATAAAATAATCTTTATTTTTAGATACATGAACGTCGTCTCCCATCACCACGCCTCGCAATCCAACTCTTTAACCTGAAATTGTAAATTGGGGGTGAGCATGCAAGCACACTCAGTGGGATTTAAGTCATTCAATAGTTAATGCTAAAAATAAATAATCAAGTAATTGCAACTTAGTAAATAACATTCACATTGCCACATATACTTTGCCATTGTAACTTCATCGCATGTTTGTGGGCCTTCCCAAAGCCAAATTAATGACTAAGGTATTCCCACACGTAGACATCGCATGTTTGTAGACCTTCCCAAAGCCAAATTAATGACTAAGGTATTCCCACACGTAGTGAGCACGGCGGGTCGCTCCCGAAGACCCGTCGGTCCCGGACCCCATTTGGAGCCCCTGACTATTAGATAACTTTGCCATAAACTTTGCCAATAGAATAATAACTTTGCCAATAGAATGATAACTTTGCCAAAAGATCATAACAATATAAATGGATTCACATAGTAAACAATTAACTCGAACATTTATCTAAAACATTAAATAATGAATAACACTGCATTAGAGCTCTACAAACCACCGTAGAGAATAAAGCAATTAAAAACCCACCTCGATAGACGAACGTGGAAACAATATGTAATAGCCTCGTACGAATTAGTCCTTGTAATTGCCGTCGCCTTGCATTAATTATCGTGTATGACTAATTAGTATAATATTCGAAGAATAACTAATTAAAACACTTGTGTAGCGATGAATTATAAATTTAGGAACGAAGTGGGAAGGGTTAAGATAATTAACTATAAAATAGTGGTAGCCGAATGTGAATAAAACAGAAACCCTAATTTCTCAAATAGAGTAATCTAATTTGATTAAATCTTAATCATTCGAGGATATAGTATTATTCTCCAGAAAGGATCGAAACCAGCTACTGCACGTATACTATAAATTATTAAATCAAATAATATCACATAATGATAGATTAATAAATCATGGCAGCATGTTAACACTTTGCTTGGCCTTAACGATCAAGATAGATCCACTAAATAATATTCTAGTTATAATATAACACACACACATATATATATATATATATATATATATATATATATATATATATATATATATATATATATATATATATACCATTAAACTTAAACAATTAATATCTAAAAAGCAAAGATCGTGATATTCTACAACTAAACTGACGTGGGTTCATGTTTTACTTAAATTATGCCCAACTTCTAAATTAATCACTTTCTAGTTTAAGTAGAAAAATAAACTAACATTGTAATAGCAAAAGTCTACTGCTAGCGTATGCATGCATAGCGACACACTGTACGAGAGATATGAGAAATCTGCCAATTTTAATGATAATTAGCTAGGCGAGAAGAATAAAACACAAATTCATCGACAAATTTGCATAGTAAAATAATTAAGGAAACAATTGATAAAAGCTTGAATCTAGAGAAGTATGGAGAATTACCTCGTAGCAACAATGGTGAGAACACAATGAAGATAGATGAATTAGAGGCAGTTCCCAAAAATTCGTTTATAGAAGATGATCGGAAGATGAAATTATTTTGAGAGAGTTTAAAAGAATTAAGATTTTGCGTGAGGCAGAAAAGAGGTAAGAAATGGTATTTTATTTGATATGAGCAACCTTTCAATTCCTCACCACTAATGGAGTTTTAATTGTGGGTAAATGTGGAGTAATTATTAGGATCAGTTTTTTTTTTTTTTTTTAATAATTATAATTAAATAAAATACTAATTGTTAATTAGTTAAAAATTGTAACGGGTTATTACATTCTACCCCACTAAAAAAAAAATTCATCCTCGAAATTAAGAAACTAACCTTTAGTCGTTGAACTTTGATTTTCATTGCGACAATAACGAGCGGTGTGACCCGATTTTTTGCATCTAAAGCATTTGTCTTGTCCCATAAGACACTCTCCTTTGTGATTTCTCCCACAAATTACACAAGGCGGCTTGATCGGTATAACTTGAGCATTTGTAACCCTAAAATTGTCCGGTGTGGCGTTACTGTCGAATCTCCCTTCCTTGTCTTGATCGTCGTTTTGATTTTGATCTTCCCATTTTCTTTTTCCGGAATTTTCATTTGGCCTTCGGTTGGGGTTCTCGGTATGTTGTCTCTCAGCAATTTCCTCTGCTCTCGTGACTAAATCACTGAAAGGCATATCTCCGTGACCTGCAAGAAATGCTGCGTATTTCTGGTCGCAACCCCTTCTTAAATTTCTGAGCTTTCTTACGTTCTGTGTCCACCATGTGAGGGGCAAAACGGGCTAACCGGGAAAATTGTCTTTCATACTGTTCAACAGTCAGATTCCTTTGCTGAAACTCGAAGAACTTTGACTCCATTCTCTCACGATAAGTATCAGGGTAAAACCTGTGCATGACTATTTCCTTGAATGTATTCCACGTAAGCGCATCGCGCTCCTCCTCTGGTCTCGTTCTCCAATAGCCCTCCCACCAATGGTCAACATCTTACACTAACTGAAACTCGGCACATGACACACGTTGTTGATCCGTGCACCTAACAAGGCGGAAGACACGCTCAAGAGCTCGAAACCACTCCTCCACGACTGTTGGTCCGTCACGTCCATTAAAGGTGGGCGGCTTATAACGACGAAATTGTTCCACAATGCCCGCATTGTTTTGAAAGTTAAGGGGCCCGTTGTTAACTTGATTGTGAGTCGGAACCTCGTTATTTACATGGTTAGCGCCTCCCTGTGGAATATCAGCCATAACCTATGAAAACTCTAATCTACATTACATTTTAGCATAACACGTAGATAGTCTTTGCATTAAGTGATCTTTAAGAAATAAACCTTGAACAACAAATATAAATCCAACTGAAATAATTGTATACCATGGATCATAACTTTCAAATGTAGCACAATAACATGAAGACTTTTTCATAGTGAATCGAAATAATAAATTGCTATAACACAATTAAGTCAACGTGGCATAATAACATGAGAATTTAGCATGGTGAATCAAAATAGCACAATGTAATAACATGTACCTTGAGGAACTGGATCGTTGGGGTGGTGATGGACGACATAACATTTTTTCTAAAATTTACACATTCATAATTATATTTTTAATTTACTCAATTCAAAAGATAATTTTTTTATTTAGCAAGTCTACAAGAACGTAGACCCGCTCTGATACCATACTGTCACGCCCCAAATTCAAAAATATTGACCTTTCTAAAGTAGTTAAAATAACTAATTTTAACGTGCCAAAAATTGAATTTTAAACTAACAACGATAAAGTAAAGGGACATAACGACAAATATAATTTAAATCACATTAACTATTGCAGCGAAAACGATTGTAATATAGTTCAAGTGAAAAATACCATTTAATTAATTAACTAAGAATCTTTAAAGAAAATCATAATCCAATTAAATAAACATAAAATAATCTTTATTTTTAAATACATGAACGTCGTCTCCCATCACCACGCCTCGCAATCCAACTCTTCAACTTGAAATTGTAAATTGGGGGTGAGCATGCAAGCACACTCAGTGGGATTTAAGTCATTCAATAGTTAATGCTAAAAATAAATAATCAAGTAATTGCAACTTAGTAAATAACATTCACATTGCCACATATACTTTGCCATTGTAACTTCATCGCATGTTTGTGGGCCTTCCCAAAGTCAAATTAATGACTAAGGTATTCCCACACGTAGACATCGCATGCTTGTGGACCTTCCCAAAGCCAAATTAATGACTAAGGTATTCCCACACTTAGTGAGCACGGCGGGTCGCGCCCGAAGACCCGTCGGTCCCGGACCCCATTTGGAGCCACTGACTATTAGATAACTTTGCCATAAACTTTGCCAATAGAATAATAACTTTGCCAATAGAATGATAACTTTGCCAATAGATCATAACAATATAAATGGATTCACATAGTAAACAATTAACTCGAACATTTATCTAAAACATTAAATAATGAATAACACTGCATTAGAGCTCTACAAACCACCGTAGAGAATAAAGCAATTAAAAACCCACCTCGATAGACGAACGTGGAAACAATATGTAATAGCCTCGTACAAATTAGTCCTTGTAATTGTCGTCGCCTTGCATTAATTATCGTGTATGACTAATTAGTAAGTTATTCGAAGAATAACTAATTAAAACACTTGCGTAGCGATGAATTATAAATTTAGGAACGAAGTGGGAAGGGTTAAGATAATTAACTATAAAATAGTGGTAGCCGAATGTGAATAAAACAGAAACCCTAATTTCCCAAATAGAGTAATCTAATTTGATTAAATCTTAATCATTCGAGGATATAGTATTATTCTCCAGAAAGGATCGAAACCAGCTACTGCACGTATACTATAAATTATTAAATCAAATAATATCACATAATGATAGATTAATAAATCATGGCAGCATGTTAACACTTTTAGATTAATAACATGTCATTAATTTTGGCTTTGCTTCCACATATACATTGCCACATATACTTTGCCATTGTAACTTTGCCAACTTTGCCATTGTAACTTCATCGCATGTTTGTGGACCTTCCCAAAGCCAAATTAATGACTAAGGTATTCCCACACGTAGTGAGCACGACGGGTCGCACCTGAAGACTCGTCGGTCCCGGACCCCATTTGGAGCCCCTGGCTATTAGATAACTTTGCCACAAACTTTACCAATATATAATGTACTTTGTCAATAGAATAATATACTTTGTCACAAACTTTGCCAATAGAATAATAATTTTGCCAATAAAATAATAAACTTTGCCAATAGATATTAACAATAGAAATGAATTAATGAAATCACATAGTAAACAATTAACTTAAACATTTATCTAAAACATTAAATAAAGAATAACAATGCAATAGAGCTCTACAACCCACCGTAGAGAATAAAGCAATTAAAACCCACCTCGATTGACGAACGTCAAAGTAATACGTGGAAGCATCGCATGATATATTTTTCATAGTTATCGTCGCCTTATCGTGTTACATAGAACGTAGGATCGTATTTTCTTTTAAACTATACTGAATTCTAAAGCAATACTAATATAATAATTAAAAGACTTGCATGCATGATTTGATCCTTATGATTTCGGCTCATCAAAGTAACATACACGTATATATATACAAAGTATGTGGGGAATGAGAGAAGCTAAGCGACACTGACTTACTGTTATAATCATCCATTAATTAACTTAACTCTCATGATTAGAAACGCATGGCAGGGGAAATGGAGGGTCAAGCAATTAATTTTATGTGTGGCGAGAATTAATTGTGAAAAACATTTGATACAATTGCATTTAAATACATACACATACGCATATATATATATATACATATTATATAATATAATTTTTCTTTTGACATAATATATAAATCCATTATTAATATTATTAAATTATGGGGTATTACATTGATCAATTTGCACACATGTCTATTAAAATTAAGTTATGATTTTTATTATGAATGTTTTGTTAACAAGTTAGTCGTGAACTTCTTGATTTTATTACAACCGTTTCCGCTGCAATACTTAAAGTAATTTTAATTATATTAGCCATTGCGTCCCTTTATTTTAACGTTATAAATTTAAGATTCAATTTTTGGCACATTAAAATTAGTTATTTTAACTACTTTTTGAAAGGTCAATATTTTCAGATTTGGGGCGTGACAGAGTGGTATCAGAGCGGGTCTACGTTCTTGTAAACTTGCAAAATTGTATCTTTTGAGTCGAGTAAGTTAAAAATATATTTGTGAATGAGTAAATTTTAGAAAAATGTTATGTCGTCCATCACCGCCTCATCGCTCCAACTCCAAAAGGTACGTACATGTTATTATAATTTCATATTTTTGTTCATCTGCGATATTTTAATGCTATTGTATTACATTGATCAATGCTAATGTTCCCAATATGCTATGTGTCTATGTTACTATACTATGTCCCGATTATAATGTTAAATTTCAAGGACAAAATTTTATTAAGTGGGGTAGAATGTAATACCCCATAATTTAATAATATTAATAATGGATTTATATATTATGTCAAAAGAAAAATTATATTATATAATATGTATATATATATATATATGCGTATGTGTATGTATTTAAATGCAATTGTATCAAATGTTTTTCACAATTAACTCTCGCCACACATAAAATTAATTGCTTGACCCTCCATTTCCCTTGCCACGCGTTTCTAATCATGAGAGTTAAGTTAATTAATGGATGATTGTAACAGTAAGTCAGTGTCGCTTAGCTTCTCTCATTCCCCACATGCTTTGTATATATATACGTGTATGTTACTTTGATGAGCCGAAATCACAAGGATCAAATCATGCATGCAAGTCTTTTAATTATTATATTAGTATTGCTTTAGAATTCAGTATAGTTTAAAAGAAAATACGATCCTACGTTCTATGTAATACGATAAGGCGACGATAACTATGAAAAATATATCATGCGATGCTTCCACGTATTACTTTGACGTTCGTCAATCGAGGTGGGTTTTAATTGCTTTATTCTCTACGGTGGGTTGTAGAGCTCTATTGCATTGTTATTCTTTATTTAATGTTTTAGATAAATGTTTAAGTTAATTGTTTACTATGTGATTTCATTAATTCATTTCTATTGTTAATATCTATTGGCAAAGTTTATTATTCTATTGGCAAAATTATTATTCTATTGGCAAAGTTTGTGACAAAGTATATTATTCTATTGACAAAGTACATTATATATTGGCAAAGTTTGTGGCAAAGTTATCTAATAGCCAGGGGCTCCAAATGGGGTCCGGGACCGATGGGTCTTCGGGTGCGACCCGCCGTGCTCACTACGTGTGGTAATACCTTAGTCATTAATTTGGCTTTGGGAAGGTCCACAAACATGCGATGTCTACGTGTGGGAATACCTTAGTCATTAATTTGGCTTTGGGAAGGTCCACAAACATGCGATGAAGTTACAATGGCAAAGTTGGCAAAGTATCAATGGCAAAATATCAATGGCAAAGTATATGTGGCAATGTATATGTGGCAATGTGAATGTTATTTACTAAGTTGCAATTACTTGATTATTTATTTTGAGCATTAACTATTGAATGACTTAATCCCACTGAGTGTGCTTGCATGCTCACCCCCAACAATTTACAATTTCAGGTTGAAGAGTTGGATGACAAGGAGTGGTGATGGGAGACGATAATCTATTTAAGAATAAAAGACTATTTGCACACATGTCTATTAAAATTAAGTTATGATTTTTATTATGAATGTTTTGTTAACAAGTTAGTCGTGAACTTCTTGATTTTATTACAACCGTTTCCGCTGCAATACTTAAAGTAATTTTAATTATATTAGCCATTGCGTCCCTTTATTTTAACGTTATAAATTTAAGATTCAATTTTTGGCACATTAAAATTAGTTATTTTAACTACTTTTTGAAAGGTCAATATTTTCAGATTTGGGGCCAAATTCAAAATACGGACATTTCCAAAAGTAGTTAAAATAACTAATTTTAACGTGCCAAAAATTGAAATCTTAAAATTATAACGATAACATAAAGGGACGCAACGATTATTATATTTAAAATCACATTAAGTATTGCAGCGGAAACGATCAAATTATAATCAAAAAGTTCACTACTAACTTATTAAGCAATTATCCATAAGAATATATAACCATAATTAAATTAAATAAACATGCTTGAAAATAGTCCTTTAATCTTAAATAAATCGTCGTCTCCCATCACCACTACTCGCTGTCCAACTCTTTAACCTGAAATTGTAAATTGTTGGGGGTGAGCATGCAAGCATACTCAGTGGGATTTAAGTCATTCAATAGTTAATATTGAAAATAAATAATCAAGTAATCGAAACATAGTAAATAGCATTCACATGGTCACATATACTTTGCCATTGATACTTTTCCATCGCATGTTTTGTGAACCTTCCCAAAGCCAAATTAATGACTAAGGTATTCTCACACGTAGACTTTTCGATCGCATGTTTTGTGAACCTTCCCAAAGCCAAATTAATGACTAAGGTATTCTCACACGTAGACTTTTCAATCGCATGTTTTGTGGACCTTCCCAAAGTCAAATTAATGACTAAGATAGTTCCACACGTGAGCACGGCGGGTTAACACCCGAAGACCCGTCGGTCCCGGACCCCATCTGGAGCCCCTGGCTATTAGATAAGTTTGCCACAAACTTTGCCAATATATATAATGTACTTTGTCACAAACTTTGTCAATAGAATAATAACTTTGCCAATAGAATAACATTAGAAATGAATTCACATAGTAAACAATTAACTCGAACATTTATCTAAAACATTAAATAATGAATAACACTGCATTAGAGCTCTACAAACCACCGTAGAGAATAAAGCAATTAAAAACCCACCTCGATAGACGAACGTGGAAACAATATGTAATAGCCTCGTACGAATTAGTCCTTGTAATTGCCGTCGCCTTGCATTAATTATCGTGTATGACTAATTAGTATAATATTCGAAGAATAACTAATTAAAACACTTGCGTAGCGATGAATTATAAATTTAGGAACGAAGTGGGAAGGGTTAAGATAATTAACTATAAAATAGTGGTAGCCGAATGTGAATAAAACAGAAACCCTAATTTCTCAAATAGAGTAATCTAATTTGATTAAATCTTAATCATTCGAGGATATAGTATTATTCTCCAGAAAGGATCGAAACCAGCTACTGCACGTATACTATAAATTATTAAATAAAATAATATCACATAATGATAGATTAATAAATCATGGCAGCATGTTAACACTTTGCTTGGCCTTAACGATCAAGATAGATCCACTAAATAATATTCTAGTTATAATATAACATATATATATATATATATATATATATATATATATATATATATATATATACCATTAAACTTAAACAATTAATATCTAAAAAGTAAAGATCGTGATATTCTACAACTAAACTGACGTGGGTTCATGTTTTACTTAAAATATGCCCAACTTCTAAATTAATCACTTTCCAGTTTAAGTAGAAAAATAAACTAACATTGTAATAGCAAAAGTCTACTGCTAGCGTATGTATGCATAGCGACACACTGTACGAGAGATATGAGAAATCTGCCAATTTTAATGACAATTAGCTAGGCGAGAAGAATAAAACACAAATTCATCGACAAATTTGCATAGTAAAATAATTAAGGAAACAATTGATAAGAGCTTGAATCTAGAGAACTATGGAGAATTACCTCGTAGCAATAATGGTGAGAACACAATGAAGATAGATGAATTAGAGGCAGTTCCCAAAAATTCGTTTATAGAAGATGATCGGAAGATGAAATTATTTTGAGAGAGTTTTAAAAAATTAAGATTTTGCGTGAGGCAGAAAAGAGGTAAGAAATGGTATTTTATTTGATATGAGCAACCTTTCAATTCCTCACCGCTAATGGAGTTTTAATTGTGGGTAAATGTGGAGTAATTATTAAGATCAATTTTTTTTTTTAATAATTATAATTAAATAAAATACTAATTGTTAATTAGTTAAAAATTGTAACGGGTTATTACAGTATCCCCCTAATATCCAACAAGGAGGGTATCCCCAAGGCTATCCACCATATCCGTATCCACATTATCCTCAAGGGTATTATCAACCCCCACCTCAAGGATATTATCCACCACCTTATCCTTACCATCCACCTCAAGGTGCATTTCCTCAAGAAGTACACGCTCCACCTCCACCGAAAAGACAAGAACCTCGTCCTCCAATACAACATGGGAGGCCCATGAGAGAGTACTTTGAGCCTCAACAAAGGGAATATTATGATGGGTTAGCAAGCCAACAATTTTGAGATTAATGCTTCTTTGTTGAGAATGCTTAGAGAGAAGCAATTTGAAGGGAGGACCGAGGAAGGCTTTGAAGAAGATCCAAATGAGCACTTGGCTCAATTTTTAGAGATAGCCGATACACTCAAACAAAACGGTGTGTCCGAAGATGCAAAGAAATTGAGGCTATTTCCTTGCACACTTTCCGGAAAGGCAAAAGCATGGTTGCAAACAAGCATTCCGGCGGGAGAGGTGAGAACTTGGGAGGAATTGAAGAAGAGATTTTTGTTGAAGTACTATCCTCCTTCCAAAACCATGGAAGCAAAGCAAAATATCTCTCAATTTAAACAAGGAGCTAAAGAGAGCCTTAAAGAAACATGGGAAATGTTCACCAACCTACTCATAACTTGCCCTCAACATGGTTTTTCATTGGAGCAAACTACTTGTTGGTTCTTTTGTGGCTTGAGAGAAGAAGACCAACAACATTTAGATGATTGTGCCGGAGGGTCTATATGGTTGAAGTCCGCGAAAGAGATCAAAGAAATAATGAAGGGGATAGCAAACAATGCTTTTAAAATGAGGATTGATAGAGGAGGAAGGCATCGAGTTGCTCAAGTTAATGAGGTGGACGCTATGAAAACAATGATCACCACGTTAATTGAGAAGGTGAATGCTCTTTCGTCTAATCAACAAAGTGAAAGTCCATTACCAATGGTTCAAGGAGAGCTTCCGATGAATCAAATGGAAGATGTGAACTACATGGGTCGGCCCCAATATCCATCAACAAAACCGTTTTCAAGGTGGTCAATCCTCAACATTCCACCCCAATCAAGGACCATCCACCTCATTTCAAGGAAATCAAAATTTTCGAAGGCATGATAACTTGGCTTACTCTAACCCAAAAGGTGCAATGCAATATCCACCCGGATTTGATCCCGGGGCAAAGCTTCCTAATGGAGAAGGAAAATCCTCAACCGATGAGCTCCTTGCACTCATCATAAAAAAGATAGATGCAAGTGACAAGAGGATGGAAGCAATTGAATTTCAACTTGGGCAATTGGCTACTTCGATTGGGTCTCAACAAACGAAGGGAAAATTTCCCTTAACAACCGAAGTAAACCCCAAGGAGTATTGTAAGGCCATAGAGCTTAGAAGTGGCACCAAATATGAGGGTCCATCCATGCCCACTCAACCGGGAGAAGATGATGTCAAGAAAAATCGTGAAATTGAAGAAGAATGTGAGGAGGTAGAGATGGGAAGAGCCGAAGATGAGGAAGAAAATGGGATGGAACCAAAAAGAAAAGAAAATTGTTGAAAAGAAAAAGAAGAGCTAATGAGCTTGTGCTTAATGTGAAAAATAAAAGGGAAACAAAAAGTCCCAAAAGCTCAAATCACAAAAGTGAAGAGAAATGGTTCCAAAATGTTGTGAAAAGAAGGAAAAGGGGGTGAAGTTCATTTTGAGTGAAAAGAAAAGAAAGAGAGCAAGTGTTGTGTGAGAGTTGAATGAAAATGAGAGGAATACAACATTTGTTGCTCTACAAGTTGAACGAGTCACTAATTCTAAATTTATCCCACCCCTTCCAAAGAGCCTACATTACAACCCTTGAAAGACCTCTTTGATTGACAATCGATGCCTAAATATTTGGTAGAGAATTGAGTTGAAAAGCAAGCCTATGGTCTTTGTGTTTGTAATACCCAAGAATTTCATAATTTATTAATAATAATAATTTTATTAAGTTAATTTAAATTATGTCAAAAGAAAAGTATATTATATAATATATATAGATATATGTGTATGTATATGTATATTTAATATAAGAAATTATATCTTATGATTTTCATATAAATATTATCATTACTCTTAAAACGTAAACGTTAATTGTATTTTTAATTACTTGACTTCTCATTTCTTCCCATCATGTATTTTTAGTTATGAGAATTATGGGATTTAAAGTATGGTAAATATTTTCATTTGTTTCCACTAGCTATTTGACCCTTCACTTACCAATACGTTTTTCATTATGAGAATTCAATTCTCCAAATGTGTATATATTAACTCTCACCTAATGTTATATATATGTGTGATTCGTGTGATGTATGGAGAAGGAAAATTGATCAATTCTTTTGAGTTTTGTCCTAATAGTTTAAAAGAAAATACAATCCTATGTTATTCTATGTATCGCACGGCTAGGCGACGATAATTACGAGGCTTTTACGTATCGTTTCCATGTTCGTCTATCGAGGTGGGTTTTTAATTGCTTTAATCTATACCGTGATTGGTAGAGTTCTATTGCAATGACATGTTATTCTCTATTTAATGTTTTAGATAAATGTTTAAGTTAATTGTCTACTGTGTGATTTCATTTCTATTGTTATTCTATTGGCAAAGTTATCATTCTATTGACAAAGTTATCATTCTATTGGCAAAGTTATTATTCTATTGGCAAAGTTTGTGGCAAAGTTATCTAATAGCCAGGGACTCCAGATGGAGTCCGGGATCGACGGGTCTTCGGGTGTAACCCGCCGTGCTCACGTGTGGAACTATCTTAGTCATTTATTTGGCTTTGGGAAGGTCCACAAACATGCGATGTCTACGTGTGGGAATACCTTAGTCATTAATTTGGCTTTGGGAAGGTCCACAAACATGCGATGAAGTTACAATGGCAAAGTTACAATGGCAAAGTATATGTGGCAATGTGAATGTTATTTACTAAGTTGCAATTAATTGATTATTTATTTTTAGCATTAACTATTGAATGACTTAATCCCACTGAGTGTGCTTGCATGCTCACCCCCAACGATTTACAATTTCAGGTTGAAGAGTTGGATGGCGAGGAGTGGTGATGGGAGACGATGATCTATTTAAAAATAAAAGACTATTTGCACACATATCTATTAAAATTAAGTTATGGTTTTTATTATGGATGTTTTGTTAACAAGTTAGTCGTGAACTTCTTGATTTTATTATAATTGTTCCCGCTGCAATACTTAAAGTAATTTTTATAGCCATTGCGTCCCTTTATTTTAACGTTATAAATTTAAAAGATTCAATTTTTGGCACGTTAAAATTAGTTATTTTAACTACTTTTTAAAAGGTCAATATATTTAAATTTTGGGCGTGACAGTGTTTTTCGTGGATTGACAATTGAGAGCTTACATGCCCAATATACACTTGTGTGTTGAGAGAAATACTTCTTGAGAGAGTGGTGAATCAAGTGTGTTGAATTTGTCTTAGCTTGGATCACATTTTGTCTTGAAAGTGGTAGAGAAATTGCATTTGTTGATGAACCATTCATTGGAGATATTGTTTGATCATGCCTACTATGCATTGTATCCATTCACAAATCCTTCACAATCACCCTCCTTTGGTTTCTTTTTCTTTGCTTGGGGACAAGCAAATCTCTAAGTTTGGGGGGGTTGATTGGGTGCGAGATTGCTCGTTTTTGTGCTCATTATTGCTATGTTATCGTAGCATTTTGATGTGATTTTGTGTATATTTGATAGAAATGGTACTACTAATCTTGTTGTCAACAAAGGTGTTCAAAGTGTAGGAAACAAGGTGAAATAGTCCATTTTAAAGGGAAAACGAGCATTGGCGCATTGGAATTGAAGTTCGATGGAAGGACGAGCAAGGAAAGCCAAGAAAAATAGAAGAAAAAGTCCAAGGATGCAGAAACCACTCGCCAGGTCGAGTGAGCCCACACTGGCGGTCGAGTGAAGTCGAGTTCCAGAAACTCTCAAAATTTTTCACTTCACTCGACCGGCCGAGTGATACCAAACGGACGGTCGAGTGAGTTCATTTCACTCGACTGGTCGAGTGAGCCCAAACGGGCGGTCGAGTGAGTTCTGGAACCACTTTTGGTTCTGGAACTTTTTCTCACTCGGCCGACCGTTTCACCTCACACTAGCGGTCGAGTGAACCTTCGTTTTCGGGGTTTTTTACGAATTTTGAAGAACTTCAAGGACCCAAATGCTATTTTCGTCTCACACACTTTTGGAAGCTTTAAATAGCTTCAAAACTCAGTTTGTAAACAATCTTTGGCCTCATTTATTACAACTCTTAAACCCTAGTTCATCTTTACTCCATCTTCCACATTTATTGCACTTTAATTCATAGTTTAGCTTAAAAGTAGGATACTTAGCATAGGTTTTTGAAGAACAAGGCTCCACACTTTTGTAATAGCTAGGTATTTTGAAGAAACAACAAGGTGACTTCAAACCATTCTCTCAATTTCTATATAATTCCATATTTAATGTTTATCTTGATTTCTTTTGATTTTTTAGCCATGGGTGTTTCTCAAAACACCATGGGCTAAGTTTATTTATGCTTTGGGTGTTCTAAAACCATGTGAATATTAAGTTTGGAATTGTTTGAGCTTTGTTATTGTTAATATTAGATTTATTGCTTCTTTTAATGGGTATTATTGGTACTTTGTATGTTAACTTCTATTAATCCATATTTAGATGCATGTTTAGCATAGACGAGAGTTACATGAACATGTTTATATTTATGGTGTGAGTTGTTGGTATGCAAATGTGTTAGTTATACTTTTAATTCGTCGAGAGAGAGTTAATCGTATTAGAACCCCATTAAAGGACATTAATTACTTGAATGGTTGTTTGAGTAGTTGGTGAGGATTAGGAAGAAAACCGTATTACCGGGTTTGGGAACACCTTAGAATTAAGGCTTTATTACCCGAAGGGAAATGGTTGTCATCCTAGCAATTAGGTGGTCTTAGCAAATATTGATTGAAGCATTAACAAAGTAAAAGCAATTCCTCTCTATTTCACTAGGTGGAGAACACCCGAAGCATTCTCTCACTCTTGCACTTCTTCGAATTATATTCGTAGTTGTTCTTTGTTTTAATTGTTAAATTCTTGCTTAGTAGTAATTTTCTTTGTTAAGTTGTGATAATTGCTCTTATTGATTATTTGCTTATTTTTAGTAGTTCAAATTACTTGTTAGTTTTTAGGTTGGTGTTTGCTTTAATTTCTTGAAATTTAGTAGTAATTTAGCTTTATTTTAGAAATCCAAAAACTGAGCTCGTAGTTACATTAGTTATGACGACACAAAACTCTAGGGATCCATTGCACAAACCCACCTCCTAGGTCGATACTACTTGGTCGAATACTTCCATTACTACTACGAACCCTTATGCTTGAGGGGAAGTAGTTAGTAGGGCTGTTACACGAACCGAGCCGCTCGTGAGCTCGGCTCGGCTCGGCTCGTTCATTAAATGAGCCGAGCTCGAGCTCGTTAGATACTCGATTTACTAACGAGTCGGCTCGAGCTCGATTTGTTAGGCTCGATATCTAATTTTTTTCTTTAAATTCCATTAGGCTCGTTAGGCTCGGCTCGACTCGATAGGCTCGTTAGACCCTTTAACAAGTCGATCCGAGCTCGCTTCTTAGCTCGTCAATGTTATCGAGCCGAGCTGAGCTCGACTCGATAAGAGCTCGAGCCGAGCTCGAACTTCAAATACTCGGCTCGACTCGGCTCGAATAACAGCCCTAGTAGTTAGTCAACATATAGTGACCAAAATTCGTTCAAGTCACTCTTACAAAGGGTTAAGTAACTAATACAAACTAACAAAAGTAGGGTTTGAATGTGTGAGTTACCAATTGTGTGTTGAACAAAGAGGTTCAAAACCACACTTTCTAAGCTTAGAATATGGATGAAATTCAGGCTTAGATATAGGAAACTTAGAGTTATGGATACGTAGAATAAATTCTGGCTTTAAATAATTCGAAAGGATTCAGGATACTTGATGTTCTTGATAGCTGCTGATGAGCGTTATTGCTTGTAAAGTTTCCGTAAATTGTTACAATGAACAACACTTTATATTTATAGAGGATTGATGCATGAACTAGCCGTTTGTTGAACTAGTCGTTGCAAAATAAATCTTCTATTTATGAGTCGAGATCTTCATGGATTTGATGTTTCCTTTGATTCTGGTACGACAATACCTAATAAGGTAATGTGCATTAAATGCAGATGTACGGCTCTGAAAAATCTCTGAAACCCTAGTCAAAGTCAACTTTATAGATGTGTTGACATCTTCTCATTGGTCCACGCCAGCTAGATTGTTAGACTTTTAGTTTTGTCTTATGTTGAGTCTGTTAGATACTATCCGACATTCTCTTTGTCTTCTCATAATTGCTAGCCTTTTTAATGCATTATGTTATCTGATCAATCAGATGAACAATCTTCTAAGTCTTTAAGGCTTGACAAGATTTGGTCGAGTTCATATAAGCTGGCATCTTCTAGTCTGCTGATCTCATGTAGCTAGTCTGCTGATCTCATGTAGCTAGTCAGCTGATAAAGCCATAAAGGTATACAAGAACCTTAATTCCAGTCTGATTTCATTAATAAACTCAATGGGGTCTTCTAATATTTAGTCTTCTACTCTTTAAGTCTTGAGAATTCGCGTGTTTAACCAGATGTGGTATCAGCGAATATACATACAGCTGATCCCACTGATTAAGACTTAGACTATCCACTAAGTTTTATAATAGCAACTTAGGTAACCTATCACTAGATTACAAATTATATTCTAACACTAGATTACATGATCTTGATTTGGCCATCAAAACTAAGCATCTGTAACTAATCTAATCAAGAGTAGGACGAATATCCCAACACTTCTCTCCCTCAAAATTCAAAATATCGTCCATAATTAAAAAAAATAAAAATTGAAACCATTGAAACACTTAAGACAACTTGAAGGAATTTGGTTATAATAGTTGAAAAATGAAGTGTTTCTTTGTATATTTTAAAGCATATATAGTTTATATTTGGTTTTGTATTTGTATAATATTTCTTTGTATTTGAGATTATTCTTTATGTTATTATTGTTTTGTTTGGTCATATTGTTGCATGATTGTGTAGTTGTAATGAATATATGTGTAGTGTATTTCGTTTCTGTTTTTTTTTTTTAAATCGTGTTTTGCAAAAAATCAATACTGGTTCACCGAGAATTTTAAGATTTCGATCTCAGTCAACATTTCCGTTTTTTTTTTTAAGATTTCTCGTCTGAAAGTTCCATGGATTGTGTACTTTCTCGAAAAAAAAATCACGGATTGTGTATACTTTCGAAAAAAAAAATCCACAGAATGTGCATATTTTCAGAAAAAAGTTTCAAACAATAGCAAAATGTGATTTTTTGAACAAACACAGAAGTTTTGGCCAAGTTTTGTAACAGAACTTGGCCAACTAGGGCCGAGTTTCGTCCAAACCCCAGTTTTATGTTTTTTGTACTTCCAAGTCTCCTTCTTCCCATTTTTTGCAACAAAAAAAAAAAAAAATCAACGATATTTGGCCAAAATCATGCCCAAGAACAATTATTAAACAACAAAAACTAACCTACATTTTAAATTTTGATTTTGAAATGTAGAAACTTGAATAAAATAATTTTAATCTTAATCCTAACTTCATGAACAATAATACCACATCAAGAATACTTATAGAAGTCGGTGGGCGTATGACTTGTATCATTTTTTAACACTTTTACGTCACAATACGATCCCCACAAGCGTATGGGTCCGATTTTAATACGTAAGTACGACCAAGTAGTTTGTTCGTCCAAGGATCTAGTTGAGTGGATGCGAACCCCTAAAGTTAAGAGTTTTCATGCTATTGTAGTAACTGCAAGTGTTTGTTGAATTTTCGGGATTTAAAACACAAGTATTAAACTAGATTAACTAAGATAAACAAGAAATAGACAAACGAAATAGCAAACTATCTAACTTTCGAGAGAAAGTGCAAGAGAAGGGGTATTACCTCGGGTGCTTCCGTTTTGTGGAAATTCAATGAGTTAACGAATCAATTGCATGAATGAACTTATGATTATGGGTTTAGCTACAAACCGATGTAATAAACTATGTCCGATGATAATCATAGCTTGATTCGAAGTAAAAACACCTATTCTAGCCAATCTAATGAGAAATTCAACTAAAATTATAAGAAAACCTACTACTATGTGTTTATGTGTGTGGAATTGCTTGTAAAATGAGGAAGACCCCTTTTAAAAACTCAAATTGGATCTATTTATAGTTGGGGTGGAAGTCTTGGATCAATTTTGCAATTAGGCCCTTGAAATATGGAGAAAATGGGCCAAAACCCCCTGAAAATGGGTCCACCCGGCCGGGCGGACGATGGAGCGCGCAAAAATGTCCGAGAACATGTGGCCCGACCGGGCAATTGAGTGGCCCGGGCGGGCGGAAAGGTGGGTGCAGATCGTTGTGGCCCGGTCGGGTGGGTCTCTTGGTACAAATTTCATCCCTTCATATCTCGAGCTTCCGACCTCCGATTGACTTGATTATTTTTTTTCATTTCACTCCATTTTTCGAGACGAATCTAATAGTGCAATTCTCTCTTTAGTCCAATGAGATATATGCACGTGATTTGCTTCTAAAAGCTTCGTTTTTCCTAAAAACATCAACAACAAACTACATTTCTCACAATTAAATCAAATCATCCATAATTGGCCAATATAATGTGAAAATACAAAAAATATAAACTCTAAATATGCACTAAAGTCATGCAATTTATACCTGAATTAGCGTACGATTTTGGAGCTAAAAGGGTGGACGTGAGGTTTGTTTTGAAATGTGTGGGTGAAGTCAAGATTTATTTTTAATGGGTATAAGAGTGTGGGTAAGTGGAAATGTTCAATTCCTTAGTCGATAGAACAATTAGGTTCAAAGTATATTCAACATTACTATTAAGTTCAAATTAGTAAAAAAAAAACTCAATATACACTTTCTTATTTTTTGTCAATATTGAATTTACTGTATTACTGCGCATAAGTCTCGCACAATACCTTCAATTTTTTTGACTTTCTATTCCAAAATTTATATAATTTTTTTTCATTTTTTGAATTTGACTTTCTTGATTTCGAAATCGTGTAATTAATTAAGAGTTTGATTTATTCATTTATGCAATGATGTTTTATTATAATGCAAATATTTTATTCTTTAGATTTTATTCTGATTTTTTTTAGTTGAAAATTACTAATTGTGTATCTTATTAGAATGTTACTCATAAGTCATATCTCATAGGTTGGACCGTAAATCAGTGTCTAATTCGATTTGATCTCCAGTTTAACACTGAGTTTACTGTAGTTCAAGTAATACTGTAGATTTAAGTCATAATGCGCAGATGTTAAGGTTGAGTAACTTGAGTTTAAAATTAATTCCGATTTTTTGTTTTGTTATTTCATCTTTAAAGTTAACTTAGAAATTAAATCAAATGTAAGCAATGAAGGTAGTACGAATTCGGATTCACATTGAACCCGTTCTATATGAATTGAATTTGAATCGATTAAAAGAATATGAGATGGATCGTGATTAAACTTAAATATATTTTATGATTCCTCTAATCCAAAACCAAAAATTGCAAAAAGGTCCCACACCAGAATTTACTGTACACCTACCCCGTGTGATGTGTTTAATTTGTGGCACAAGTTAAGTTTGCGATTTCAGTGTTGTTGAGAATTTGGCGTTGTTGCAAAATCTGGAAAAACATCTTCTTAATTTCATCTCTTCAACTACAAGCCTTAGACTTAGTATCACGAACCCTAGCTTTCGTACTAAAATTAATACATTGATTAATTATCGCAAAAAAAAATTCACCATGAAATTGAATCAATTCATGCAAATAATATTTTTTAAGTTTAAGTGGTACCTTTTTCATTTCGACTAATACCTTTTAATGATTTAAGTGATACCATTTAGTATTACAATTATTATATTTCCATAATTTAAGTGATTTCGATTGGTACCTTTTAATAATTTAAATGATATATATTTTTTAGCACATAAACTAAAAAATGTGTAATGAGTAGAGTGTTTGAAAACATAATATTTTATAGACTTTTATAAAAAAAAGGAAAAAAATTAATTGAATTGAATGTAAAAATAAGGATTAATTCTAAATAAATGCACCACCTTTAGTCTTAGTATCAATTTAATCAATACCTTTACAATTATGGTAAAAAATTACAACCTTTCATCGTGTTGCAATTCTATAGTGATTTAAAATGTCATTCCTTCTAAAAAAATGTCACGTTATATATTTGTCATGTTTGAAGAAAAATGGCAAACAAGATATGGGTGTATTGATTTGCTAAGCCTTTGGTACAATTATATGAGGGTAAGTTTTTTATTTTTTTACAATTTTAGGATTAGAAGAGAAGAACTTGAAGTTTGAGAGGTGAGAAAGACGTAGAAGAAGAAAACTGTATTGAGTTTCAGAAGTTGAGATAGAAGTTTTATTTTTATTTTTATAAAATTTTAATTTTATTTATATAAAATTTAATCTGACGTGCAAAATAAATATAAAAAAAAAAATGTGTAATCTGACGTGGCAAGTTCCGGCAAACCACATCATCAATTGTTGGCCGAAAAAAAAAAATGTATCTAATTGCAACACGATGAAAGGTCAGAGTTTTTTACAATAATAGTTCGTGATTAAATTGATAATGAGACTAAAGGTGGTGTATTTATTTAGAATTAACTCTAAAAATAATGACGTTTTATGTAAATAGATAAATATTGTAAGAGTGAAATTTATATATGAGTTTTATTTTTGGGGTGGATAAACAATTATGTAACGAACTAAAAACACAAATGTATAAACAATTTTGGGAATGAGTGATTATATACTTTTAAAATAACTCAAAACAAAACAAAATATAAAATGATTACATGTTCTAATTTCGTACTGTAGAATTTTATTCTTATGTAATGTATTTTTAAATATTAATTAATACACCACCCACCCCCGACTAACGTAACACCCTTTCCCACATGTAGGGATGGCAATGGGGCAGAGCACGACAAATAGTTAAATATTCAAATCTGCCTGCGTTCATAAGTATCTGCCCTGCCCTGCGACCTGCTGCGGGGCAACATTTCGTGCCCTGCCCTGTCCTGTGCAAGTCATTGCCCTGCCCTGCTCCATGCACTCCAAAAGTCCAAGTAAAACATGCCGATTAAATTAAATTAAACAATAAAATAAATATTAAAAATCCACAACTAAATTAAACATTAAAATTAAACATTACAAATTCACTAAATCATATCAAAAATACTTAACAGCAAATAAATGTGTTTTGTGAAATTGTGATTTGAAGACAGTGAGTGAGCGGCGGGATAATGGAATAGTGGCCATAATTAAATAATATATATATATATATTAATATAAATTTTTTTTATATTCAGGGCAGGGCAGATCAGATTTTTATAATACATGGATTCATGCCTGCCCTGCGTGCGGGGCGGGGCAGATTTGCCCTATTTTAAGAATGGGGCAGGGCAGAGCGGATCTAAACCTTTCAGAGCAGAGCAGGGCGGATCGATCTCGGGACAGATCATTTTACCATCCCTATTCACATGTGCCCCAACATGGACGCCAATTGCGTCCCTGCCCCTCCCAACTCCCATTTATTGGCGTCCCATCATACTCTCTTAAATAGTTTTAAAATCATCCAATTTGTTTGAGTTAAAATCAAAAGTGAAAACAGTAATATTGTGTTAAAAAACCTATTGAGAATTGTGGGTTGGATAACTCATTACTTGAAGATATTGCAAATAATTTTTCTATTTATCCTAAATTGAAATTTGTCGTAAAAACACTATAAGAGTACTTATTCTTGTCATAACAAGTATATGATCATATATTCGCGAAGGATATTGACTTCAAAGTTGTATTCTTGACATTTCAAGTTCAAGTCATTGGGTTGGTCTGCTATGAACTCGAGTGCATGTTATGCACCCTAATCCATGTTGCACTTTTCAATTTTACTGGAGAATATTACCTAATAAGGTCACTTTTATAGACTATTAAACAACTAAAACATACAACTTTTAAAATTTTCTAATAAGGTCATTTTTGTGTCAAAAAATCGTATTTGCCCTTTATATTAACATAACCTCTTAATTAATAGATTTTACACCTTAATTTGAAATTTAAATTCAAACATCAATTCCCCAATTATAGTGCATATTAAAAAAAAATCTTGACCTTCTTAAAATCTTCCAGAAAACGCAATTACCATTTAATTCATCTCCATCATCAGAAACCGGCGTTCTCAGCATTGTTGGAAGAACGCAATTCGCCGGGGCGATCTTGTTCGGGATAAACTCGGCGATCGGGTATTTCTTGATGCTCGCGATTATGTCGTTCAACGCCGGAGTGTTTATCGCCATCGTGGTGGGGCTGGCCGCCGGGTACCTGATTTTCCGCGGCGATGAGGATGTGGCCGTTGTTGATAATCCTTGTGCTTGTGCTTAATTAATTCACTATTTGTTTGATCTTGGAATTCTCGTTTGATTGTACTGGATCTTGGGATTTTCGTTTTATTTAGTAGATTATATCAATTCTTCTTCTTGCTGCTGATTTGGATGAGTAAATTGTTATATAATTCATGACTGTTGTAAACATATTTTATCAAATGATCTTTCTGCGTTTTTTATTTGGGAATTATGATAAAGATCTGTCTGGCTGCACTTCGAGGTTCTTAGCAAGTTTGTGAAATGGTCGTCGCCCTTGCCGTCTGTGGTTGTTGCCATCGTTTCTCTCCGCCGGAGAGATGAAGAAGACGAAGAGATCTGAATTTGTGGCCGTTGCCGCCCTTGTCGTCCGCTGGAGAGATGAAGAAGGCGAAGTGATGAAGACGAAGACGATGGATAAAAAGACGGAGAGATGAAAGATTGCTGAAAAGCAGGAATTACATTCTTGAAATGAACTCATTCTGATGATGGATTCCGGGTATGGTTTGCTGATTGTCCTTTTTTATGTAGCTTTTGGAAATGTTTTGATGTGCATATTTCCCTGTAACTATAGATATGCACATTACCGTATGCATGTATATATGCATATCGTACAGTGCATTTCACATATGCACATATATAAAATGCATGTACCCCGTTTTCAGTGCATATTAAACTTCATAATCTATCTTCATATATGTATGCATATTCAAACAATGGGTTTTCTTTCCTTTTCTCACAGTGTTGATTTTCTTGAATGAACTTTTTGCCGGAAACAATGGGTTTTCTTTCCTTGAAATCTCTCCGACGATGTCTGCAGATTTTTTAACTTTATTTGTTTGAATAATTAACAATTAATTCGAATTGCTTAATTTTAGGAATTTTTTAAAGATTTTTTAACTTTATTTGTTTTAATAATTAACAATTAATTCTAATTGCTTAATTTTAGAAATTTTTTAATAATTGAAAGGTGCATATAATTAGGAACTGCATTAATTCAAAATTATTAATTTCAAATTATTAATATTTATTAATTTCGAATTATTTAAATTGGTAAAGGGCAACAATGTCTTATTAGGTGCCATTTTGACTCTAATAGATTTAAAAAAAAAACCTATGCCCTATTAGATAAATCTCTTAGTGAAATGACCTTAACAATAATTTCCCCATTTTACTGACTTACACTTTTTGGTAAATGGTGTTGCACTTTTCAATTATTAAACTGTATAATAATATTTTTAGTAATAATTGAAAAGTGCAACACCATTTACCAAAAAGTGTAAGTCAGTAAAACTGAAAAGTGCAACATGTACTAGGGTGCATAACATGCACTCGAGTGCATACTAGACTTTACCGTGCAATAAATGAATTAATATCATAACTAGATTGAGAGGATGGAATTACGACTGAAATTTGAACCATTATAAATGTTTGTGTTATATACCAGCTTTTATAAACTGTTTATATATCCATACTAGTCATACCTGATAAGATTTTGTGCATAAAATTAGCAGAGTTTTTCTAAGTATTAAAACGAGTTTTAGATAACTAATATTGTCTTAAGGCCTACACACTTTTCGTAAAAGCTCAAGTTAGTTTGATAGTTGTTCAATTGTTCAACTCTTGATCAAACAGTAGGTTAGTTATCACCTCCACTACAAGAAAACAGTGAAATTCCAGCGGAAAAATTCCATCGGAAAAATAAATCGTTGGAATTTTCAAATTTCCAACAGTTTTTCCAACAACATAAGCCACCGTTGGAAAAATCCAACGAAGATTCCAACACCTTGTGGTAGCCGTTGGAATTTACCGTTGGAAAATGCATTGAAATTTTTTAAAAAATATATCCAACAAACATTCCAACGACACTAGATAGTTGGAATGATTATCCTAAATCAAATTATATATTTATATCTAATTCCAACAAAATTTCCAACGGCATGAATATCGTTGGAATTGTTTTTAATTATTCCAATTGAAATTTCATTGGTGCTAGATCGTTGGAATGATTTTCCTAAATAAAATTACATTTTATATCTAATTCCAACGGAATTTCCAACGTCATGTTTTATTGTTGGATTTTTCTTTAATTATTCCAACAAAAATTCCATTGACACTCACTTGTTGAAATTGTTTCCTAAATCAACTCATATTTTTTATATAATTCCAACAAAATTTCCAACAGACATGAATTGTTGGATTTTTTATTAATTATTCCAATAGAATTTCCAACTATATTCCTTATGCCATTTTAATCAAAATCTGAAAAAAAAACATTATTTCATTATTTTGTTCAAGTTTTTACTAACACCATCAAATTTCTACATATAACTCAAAAAGGGGGAAAAGAAAAGAAAATAATAGCATATTTCAAGATTATTCATTCAAAATCAAAAGGAAAAACTGAAAAAAAAAATCATAAAGAAACATTTTATCGATCAATCACTATGTTCATAATAATCAGAAGGAACTTCATTCTCAGATTCAAAATCTTCACTTCCATGTGATGTTTCTTCATCTTCTTCAATACGATCATCGACTTTATCAACATTATGTACACTTGCAATATGACTTATTTCTTCACCCCTACTATTGAAATCCCTTAAATCAACATCAACATTTTCTTGACAAGATACTTCATTTTAGTGGGAACCAACATCATCTTGATATGGAGTATCTGGTGATTGAATCGTACGTCTTGACTTAGTTTTAAACACCACAAACCAATCTTTCTTATTAGGAGTAGGGTTTGGATAAGGTGTATAATATACTTGTTCAGCTTGTTGAGCAAATATAAATGTATCTTTACCTATATATCTCCTATTTGATTTTACTTCAACAACTCCATATCTAGGGCAAGTCCTTGTGCCCGTGGACGAAGGATCAAACCATCTACAATTAAATAATGTTAACCTTTTGATTTGTTCTCCAGGATACTCTATCTCAATCATTTCTTGAACAATTCCATGATACGTGATATTTTCTCGAGTAAGAGCGACTCCTGAATTATTTGTTTTCCTATTTTGCGCCAAAGTAGATATGTGAAAATAATAATCATTCACAAAATATACCAGATAAGTCTGCACTCAACGTAATGGACCCCATGCCAAATCGTACACAAATTGATCTTGGATGTCATTATTAGGGTCATGCACCTATTGAAAATACAAAATTTAGCATAAAAAGATTAAGTTATTGTACAAGTAATAACTGAATAATTATCATATTGTATAAGAAAAAAAAAAACTTACATATCTTGTGAACCAATCAACAAAATTTGATCTTATTTGTTTATGGACATCAACACCACTGATATTTGAGTGGTTTGCATACAAAAATGCCTCGTAAATGCTAAAAAACAGTAAAAGATATAAATCAAAGATAAGTAAAATCAAATGTGTAATTAGGAAAGAATACATTATATGAGATGTAACGTACGCATAATATGGCTCAACTTCTGGACAATTCAAGAGTACGTATAAAGAAACTTTTGTCATTTCTCCATCAGTGAGATAACGACTCTTAGATATTCCATCATGTCTGCCAGGGTAATTAAATATAGAAACTGGTGGATTCTCAGACGAAACCCCACCATCATCATTTCTAGGAACTCTTCTATTTCTTGTATGAACGTGAGACTCAAAATAGTATGAACAAAATGTAGATGTTTCTACAAGCACATATGCCTCACAAATAGACCCCTCCACACGAGCTTTATTCTTAACTTTCTTCTTAAGACCATGTAAGAACCTAAAAGAAAATAATGGACATGAAGATATGTATTGGTGTTTTAAATAATAGTGAAGTAAAATGACTCTAATGCAAGAATAATACCTTTCAAATGGATACATCCATCGAAATTGCACGGGACCACCAACTATAGCTTCATAAACCAAGTGTATGGGTAAATGCTCCATTACGTCAAAAAAACCTGGAGGGAAGATCTTCTCTAACTTACATAAGATGATAGGAATGTTCTTGTCCATCGCTTCAAGTCTATTTTTTTCTAACACGGGACAACATAAATCTCGAAAAAAATAACTCAACTCGGTTAATGCTTGCCAGATTGGAATTGGTAAACAACTTAATGCAATTGGAATCAATCTCTCCATGAAGACATGACAATCATGAGATTTCATATGTTGTAACGTGCAAGATCTCAAGTCAACACATCTTGATAAGTTAGATGCATATCCATCGGGAAACTTCAAACCCTGTACCCACTCGCATATTCCTCTCTTTTGATTGACATTTAAAGTGTAATGGGCTTTTGGCTTCACTATCTTTCCATTACTTGTTTCTTCCAACTCTAAAGCCTGTTGAGTACAATATAAAGGAAGATCTTTCCTTGCCTTAACGTTATCTTTTGTTTTTTCTTTAACATCCATAACTGTGTTGAACACATTTTGAAATATATTACTTTCAGTGTGCATAACATATATGTTGTGTGGATTCAACAAATCACACCAGTATGACAAGTCCCAAAAGATGTTGCGCTTGGTCCAGTGATGATTAACCCCATATCCAAGTGATGTATAGTTATCACCCACATCAGTTATCTTAGGAAATTCACTTATCTTCGCAAGTAATTCAATTCCTGAGTACCTTCTAGGGGGCTCACTCATTTCTACTTTGCCTTTTAGAAAGTTATTCCTATCCTTGCGAAATGGATGATTCTTTGATAGGAATTGTCTATGACAATCAAAGTGGCATATCTTCCCCCCATTTTTTAAATAAAAAGCTTTAGAACCTTCCATGCAAATAGGGCAACCCAATCTACCAGCTGTCGACCAACCAGATAACATTCCATATGCAGGAAAATCATTGATAGTCCAACATAATGCAGCTTTTAAAAGAAAATTTTGCTTTTTAGAGATATCATATGTCACCACTCCTTCATCCCATAATTTTTTTAAGTCATTAATCAAAGGTTGTAGATAGACATCAATTTTACTTTTAGGATTACTAGGACCTGGGATAATTATTGTTAAGAACATGTATTCCCTTTTCATACACATACCAGGAGGAAGATTATATGGGGTCAAGATCACAGGCCAACACGAATACACCTTGGAGTTCATATTAAATGGGCTAAATCCATCTGAACACAGTCCTAATCTCACATTTCTCGGTTCCGAAGCAAATACAGGGTGTTTTTTATTGAAGTGCTTCCACGCCTCCCCATCAGATGGGTGTGACAACATGCCTACCTCGCGTCGATTTTCATGATGTCATGTCATATGCAATATATTTTTTCCCGGTAATATATTTTAATTAAGACTATTATATTTAATTTCATTCAAGTTTGTATTATAAAAATAAATAGTTTGGGAATTATTCTTGTCCGATCAATACAATAAAAGTATTTTTGAGAAAATTAAAGGAATTAAAACACAAATAGTCTTATCTCTATTTTTAGAGTTATTTTTTCTTTTCTTTTTTTTATCTCACGAGGGACAAGAAGATCTTACTAATAATTAGAACAGTCGAAGAAATCAAACAACTTAATAACATTAATTGTATAATAAATTCTTCCCAAACATATTATTATTCTATGATTTATCGTGTGATGTTATCAACCTCGGTTGATACAACAGTATCAAAAATAAATTTTAATAATTCAACTTGTATCGAACTTAAATGAAACTCATTAAAGAACATCTAAGCATCACTTTGTTGATCATTAACACAGGAAGAAAGAAGAACCCACCTCAGAAACACAATTTTCATCCTCAACAAGATATATCTTCACGAATTGCAAGAACCTCTCATAAAATAATGAGGTTTAAATTTTTAAAAAGATAAAAAGGGAATGAGAGTTTGCAGCTTACCAGAATGAAGATATTTCTAGAAGTGTGGATCCCCACAACTAGCAAACTAAAGCAAACAGAAGAATAAAGTCAGCAGATAAACTGAACCCTATTCAGTTAAATTCACCTTACTCTATCCAGCTCACAAGTTTAATAATGATCAAGAAGTGGTAAATAATGTAATTTTAGACTTGTCTCATAATATTTTTCACATTACATCTCGAATTTGTCTAAAAGAACAAATGGAAGCAGTGTGTTGTCCATAACAATCATTTTTTTTTTATATGATAAAAAAATAATTTATTGCCAACAACAAGAGTACATAAGTACTCATTCCATACAACACATAAGCTTTAAAACATAGAGGCAACAAAAAACTCCCCCACAACAGTGTAAAACATATTGAATGTTCTAGGGACTAATCATATTATAGATCTTCCGTTGTCAAAAAAAAATATATGATAGAAGTTTCAATTCATCTATAATATTAAAATTACTAAAGTGTGATTGTGATAATTAATTACATACAAAAAAATAAACTAAAAATAATTCTTAATCTAACAGTACATTGTGATTACATAACAAACTAGTGTAAAATTACTCCAATTACTTATCCAAATGTAATAAAAGTAACAATGAATATTGTAAAGATAAATTACCACAATCTAAAACTAATAATCATTTCGAATCAACGCATTAAAAGAAAAATATATTGAAGGTGCACATATAATTAAATATTCAATTATATTTTTACGGCATATATGCATTCCTTATCAAACACAAAAGTCATCAAACAAATCAAACCGTTAAATAAGCAAGATGAGTCGGCGCTGCAACTGCCGGCGGTCAGAGGGCGAGGCTCGTCGAAAGTATGTGAATGCCTGAATCAAATCACGAGTCACGACTCACGAGACGAGAGTGTGAGGAGCAGATGAGCCTTCGTATATATAACCGAGAATAAGCAGAGTAGCAAATATAATGGCGGTAATATATATAGGAGAATAGAAGGGAGCAGATTGAGATAAATATTGAGAATTGGCGGTAATATAGAAGGAACTGCCGCTTTTTTTTTTTTATATTATTTGGGGAAAAATATATTGTAAAATATCTTTTTATTTGGTAAAGGCCTCTAATTAAACAAATTTATGGTATTCGGTCATATTAAAAAGATTCAGTCATATCAATCTTAACTTAATTAAAAAGATTTTATTTTCAAGTTATTGTTAAGTCTATCATTTATATATGGAAATATTCCACCTGTATTACAACCTATTGACTACTCAATGAAAATACAATTTGTTTTCCTTATATTATTCCTAATACAAATTTCGGTCATACTAGAAAGTTAAAATAATTACAAGTATTTTAAAATATCTTCAATTAAAATATTTTATTTCCATGTCAATTCCAACTTAATTGAGGTGGGATTTGATCAAATATTATACTATATAAATAATATTATATTCATTTTTTAAATCAAAATAATATTTTATAGGTGTTCATAATTGCAATGTGTAACCAAGTTATTGTATAGGTGTGGATAATTGGATCTTTCGTAATTAGCTACAAGTAGTTACTGTATTTTGACATTAGATTACATAAATAAGGTTTAAAAGTTGATATATGAGATAAATATTATAATTAATTATTCCCCCTCCTATGTTTATTTGTCCACTTTATTTATTGGAATGTCCCAAAATTATTTGCACACTCTTAATATGAAAATATCCCACAAAATTATTACATTCACAACATAATTTTATTTTAAAAATTGTCACTCATTTTTTACATAAATTTTACTTTAAACTTTAGCAAATTCACTTTACACATCACCAAATCACCTAAAATACCCCTCATTTATCTGACATAAATGTAGCAAGATAAATCAACAACCATTGAGAAATTAGAAAAATCTACCATGAAAAAAGAGAAAGAGCAAAATAAAATGTAAGCAACACAAAGAAACAAAAGCGGCCACAAAAGGAACAGTCGCATTACATTGATCTTGATATTATGCAATATTAAAACAAAAGCAGTCACAAATGAAATGGAATCAACCCTTCTTTATTTCGTCTCGCTTGTTTGAGAGTCTCATGTTATTCATGTTCTACGTCACTCACTTTTAATTGAATATCGTCGCCGCTTGTGTTGCAAGGTGTTGTTTTCGTCTAGGCAAATTCTTGTATGCAATTGGATGCATATATACAGTTGGATTTTAAGTGATCGTCCAATTAAATTTTTAATCCTCACATTAAAATTAAATTAAAATTGTAGCTCAATTGCACAAATTACATCATGCAATTGAGTGCATACAAGAGTGACTCTGTTTTATATATTCGATTTTCAATTTTCACTTATCTTAATTCTCATCATTCATTTTGCGTCAATTTTTTTAAAAAAAATCTATCGACCATATCTAATACTGTCTGATATTTTTCGACAACTCGTCTCATTCATTGTGCACACCATATACATTTTTTTCCAAGGGTTAGAATTTTCATTTTAATCAATTGTCTCACATGACTTTTATTGTACATTTTTTTAAACATCATTAAATTATTTTAAAAAATTAAATAAAAACGAAATAAATTTGAAAAAATATAAAACTTATATTAATAAATCCTAAAAACATAATATATTAATTAAAAATACGCAAGATATAAAAATCTAAAAAATATATATACTAAAATTTGAAAAATTATATTACTAAATCTAAAAAAAATATATGCCCAACCCCTGATTGTCTTTCCAAAACAAAAATTATATTTATAGAATTTTCTATATTTGAGGAATTGAAAATTAATACTCCGTACTTAATTTATAATTAGATTTATAAAAACTATTAATTAATCTTTAAAATTTTAAAAAATTTGATTGAGCGCCAGATTAGACCTAGGCGCGGGATCCTCAAATTTCTTAGTAGGAATAAGGAATATTTCAGAGATTTGATATTATAAAATCTCTCAAAAGATATACTCTCACCCCCATCTTTTATCTTTTATTTTTTATATATCAAAATCCTTCTCAAATTCTTCACTCCATCGTGCCGCTTTATTTCAATTCTCTCTCTCTCTCTCTTATTTTTTTCATATATCTAAATTAATCTCAAACCCTTCTACTTCATTGGTGCCTCCCAGTGTTGATATGGATTCTTTGACCGGCAAGGTGAGTTTTTTTTCTCCCTTTTCAGTTTTTTTACCGTGATTGTAATTATTAGTATATATTATTATTTTTCGTTTTGGAAGAAACTGTAATTTATATTTCTATGCATGATAACATGTTCTTTCAATCCTTAGTCTATTTGTCGACGCCAGGTACGTACCACCCGCGAAATTTATAATCTTTTTTTTTTATAGGCGAAATTCATAATCTTCCATTGTCCGTCGATTCGATTTTCCCATCGTCGGACGTTTGCGACAGGGAGGCGTTCAAGGTTCGGTTTCTGTATTTTACTTTTCAAAACCAGAAATACAATTTTTTATTAAAATTAATATATATATATATATATATATATATATCAGTATATATATATATGTACTGTACATATTTGGACAGTCAAGACTATTGTGTGCGTGTCACAAATATATACCTCCACACATATATATATATATATATTTTATTAGTGAATACTGGTGTATGTTGTGTGCGTGCCATATATATTGATACGGGTTAGTGATGTGTGCGAGTATAATATCTATAAGTGTGTTGAGTATAATGCATATATATGTACGTGTGTGTTCGCGTATGAGTATATATATCTACATGTGTGTATATTGTTAGGGTGTGTTTGGATGGAGGGATTTGATTTGAAGAGGTGTTTAAATGAAAGGTTTTAAAAATAGTTGAATTTCAAATGACATGGTTTTAGTGAGAATTTAAAATCCTCTTAATTTTAATTAAAAAATATGTTAAGGATTTGAAATTCATAGATCAAATCCCTCCATCCAAATGGAGCCGATTTGTGATGTGTGCGTGTTATATACCATATATATATACCTATATAATTACACTTGTATGCACTAAATTATATGCTCCAATTGGTGCAATGGAGTTATAATACTTGTTTCTAGTTTTATGAGTTAAAATTCATTTGAATAATTGAAAATATATCCAAATAACTTAAATTCAACTTGCATGTATACATCTAGTTACATATAAACAAATTTTGTATATGTGTCCCCTTTAATAAAACTTTCAATTTAGCTTTATTCTTCCAATTCCGCATATGTGTGTCCCCCTATAATTGTTATTTTATCTAATATTATATGTTTTCATGTTTAATGTTCACAATTGACATGTAGAAGTGGTCATGGTAGTTTAGAGAGTAAGGCATAGACACTAGCTTGCTCAAGAATTAGTATAGGTAGAGGCAATATTGACAATTGAACAACATCCACAAACCATAACAATCACTCAACATCTAAGTGTGCTCCTATACAAAATGAGAAAACATCTAAAAGAGCTCATATATCATCTATGAGAGTTTTTATATCATCATGGTCCTTACCTCATTTGAAAAAACTCTTTACCATTTGAGAGGGCTCCTACACCATTTGAGAGAGCATCTCAAAAAGCCCCTACAAACAGTGCATCACACTCATTTCATTTACAGTTCTTAAGCAGCATCTTCAAGTGCATCAATAGGGTTGTGGATCAACAATTAGTAAGTTATTGATACGACCAAATGAAAATGAGTATGACTTTTCAAATACATACATTTTAATATTGTTTTTTTAATGCATTTAAATTATTTATTTTACTGATGTTATTTTTTTAAATATTATTTAACAGGTTCCTACCTCCACAAATTACTAAAGTATTACCAAGGCTATCAATATTGAATACGAACAATCATGACATGGATGGAGCTAGATTCCTGAATATGTGAAGAACACGTGGTTACAATTTTTCAGGTGATAGCCATAAGTTTATGAATATATAATTGCTAAAACTTGTACAATTTACTTGCATTCTACTTGAACATTATTATTTTTTTGATAATTCAGGATTATATATAAATCTAAAATGTTATTGTTTTTTTGTTGAATTATTGTAGATGGGATCTTGAACAGGAAGATGAAATTAAGCGAATATGAAAACCCCAGGTCCTCTGCGTTCAAGCTTGTTTGATATTCGCGGGAAGAAATAAAAAAGGAAACAATTGTATATTTTAGTGTTTGAGCCGCTTCGAACCAAATGGGAGACGAACTCTAATTTGATGAGGATGATGGTTAATTCTAGGATCTTGGAGTAATATTTATGTTATGAACTTAGTTTCTTTTTATTGTTGATGAGAATTAAAATGATGATTAACACTTTGATATTTATGATTTTGATTTATAGAACATTTTGCTTATGTTATAATGTTATATATTTATGATATGTACTTGATTTTAGGATTGTTATATATTTGCTTACCAATATTATATATGCGAATTTAGTTGGTGTGTTTTGTTATTTCGAATAATTTTGACCGGACTTTTTATTATTGAAATAAAAAAAAATATTTTAAACAAATTTCAATGCAAAAATATCATTGAAATTGATATCAAAATTCATATTGGACAATTTTCTATTACTAAAATTCATATATTACGTGTCTGTTGGAAATAAAATTCCAACAGAATGATGTCGATGGAATTGACGTTGGAATCTGCATATAATAATTTTCCACAATGAAATATTCCATCGGTGTATGTCTGTTGGAATTTTAATTCCAACAAAATAATGTCGTTGGAATTAATGTTGGAATTTGAGATAAATAATTTTCCAACTGTTAAAATTTCAATGGCCAAAATGAGTTGGAAAATTCCAACAGAAAATTATGGATGGAATTAACAATGAAATTTGCGTTGGAAAAAATTCCAACAACTTTATATTCCAACGATAAATGTATGGTGGAATTTATATTCCAACAAAAACAGTTATGTTGGAATCTAAGATGGATAATTTTCCAACAGTTGAAAATCCAACAGTCAAAATTTGTTGGAAAAAATTCCAACGGAAAATTATCGTTGGAATTTGCAATGGAATTTTCATTGGAAAATATTTCAACAATCAAAAATTCCATCTGTCATAATCCGTTGGAATGTACCGTTGGAATTTTTTTCTGTTGGAATTTTCATTGGAATTTTGCAATTCCAACGCTAACTTTTCCAATGGTCGAATTTTCGATGGAATTTCTGTTGGAATCAATGATTCCAACGGAAAAAATGTAAAAATCCGTTGGAATTTTTCTGTTGGAATTTGACTGTTTTCTTGTAGTGCTCGTAGAGTTTTAGATAACCAATAATGTCTTAATGCCTACACACTTTCCACAAAAGTTCAGGTTAGTTTGTACTCCGTATTAGTTATCACCTTGTAGTTGTTCTAACACTCGTTCACAAGGTTATCAATTACTCCCTCTGTCCCAGGGAAAGCTCCCCATGAGCTTCAGACACAAATGTTAAGAAATACTAAAATAATAAGAAATACTAATATAATAAGTAAATCTATTGGGTAAATATTCTCTCTCACAATTCATTATATTATTTTCTTTGTCCATCACATCATCTCTAATACATTTACTTGTTATATTAGTATTTCTTAACATTCGTGTCTGGAGCTCATGGGGAGCTTTCCCTGGGACGGAGGGAGTACTATATTACATTATAAAACTATTTATTTAAAAATAATTTTAAAAAACAAAACATAAATAATCAAAATAACAATTGAATATATATATATTTTTTTTTTTTGTACATACATAAATATAAAAAACATGTACAATATATAATATATATTGGGACAGGGTGTATAAATATCGTCTCCGTCCCGTTTTCAATTTAAAGTTTTTTTATTTCTCCGAACCGAAGTCGATAAATAGACCAAAAAATAATCCCAATTGGGATGGGAGCAGGTCACCACGAGTTCGGTACAAATTGTCATTCCTAATACAAAATCTGACCATCACCTCTTTGGAAAAAGAAATATACACAATTGACTAACATATAGTATAAATTACACATTGATTTTTTTTTTTTTGGCTTACTCTCATATGCACTCGAGTGTTTTTTTTTTTTTGCTTGTAGGCCCAGGGCCCCAGGCGGCCAATCCCAATAATTTTTTTTTTTTAATTTTCACTCGTTTATAGGTTCAGGCACAATAAGCTCCTATTTTTTAGTTAATTAAAAAAATGAATAGAGAATGGTTTTAAGTACTAATATGAGACCTTCTATATGTAGTAAGGGTGTCGTAACGTGTCGTAATGACTACTGTAGTCAGTTAATCTAAACCATTAAAAATCTAATCTAAAGGTTTAGATTTGATGACCTGTTACCTTTTGTAAATTTTATGATATGTATTGTCGTAATGTGTCGTAATGTGTCATAAATTTGTATTTTCTATTAAATTAAATTAATTAAAATATATTATTATAAATTTACATTTTTATCCTTATACAATAAAATAATTTATTACAACAATTATCTACACCCGCTAATTTTATGAGTTCACCCCAAATCATTTTTTACCATAGTTATCTGCACTCATTCATTTTATGAGTTCACCAAAATCATTTTTTACCATAGTTATCTGCACCCATTCATTTTATGAGTTCACCCCCAAATCATTTCTTTTTTACAACGGTTATCTACACCCGCTCATTTTATGAGTTCACCCCCAAATTATATTTTAACCAAAGTTATCTGCACCCGCTCATTTTATGAGTTCACCCCCAAATTATTTTTATACCACAATTATCTGCACCCGCTCATTTTATAATTTTACCCCAAAATATTTTTTAAAAAATAATTACATTTAAAAGACTATATTATTTTTTTATTAATTAACACAAAATATAATAAAATCAACCCTAATTTATACATTTACAATCTACAACCGAGTCATTGCCGAGTTACCGTCGATTCACCACCAAATCACTCATATTTTTAGAAAAAATATCGTAAAAACATAATTAAAAAAAACTATCGAGATTAAGCACAAATTTCAATTTTTTTTCTTTTTAATTTTTCTTCCCATTTTCAATTTTTATTCCAAACTTTTTATTTCTTCGTTTTTTTTGTTTCCTACTTTTTTTTCATTAGTATATTTTTTAGTTTTAATACAAAATAATATTATATGTATGATTTTATTATAATCCCTCCGTTCCAGTGAAAGCTCCTCATGAGCTTCAGACACAGAGGTTAAAAAATATGATATAATAAGTGGATGTATGAGAGGTGATGTGATTGAGAGAGAGAAGAATATAATGAAATGTGAGAGGGAATAGTTTGGCAAAAAAAGAATGAGTAACTTTCATTGGGACAAACGAATAAGGAAAGTTGGGTAACTTTCAATAAGGAAGGAGGGAGTAGTCGGTAATACAACAAGTAATAACCAGTAATACCATAAACAGTAATCAGTAATACCATTAACAATAATTAGTAATACCACGAACATTAATCAGTAATACCATTAATATTAATCAGTAAAATTTTATACAATAACAAATAATTTCACACATCTAATTATATTCAATAATACAAAAAATAATTATCAGTAATATCATGAACAGTAAGTAGTAATATCATGAACATTGAATTGTAATATCTTATACAATAACAAATCATTCCACAAATCTAATTATAATCAATAATACCAAAAAAAATTATCAGTAATACCATAAACAATAATATGTAATACCATAATAATAATAATAATCAGTAATAAATAATTTCACATAATTAATAATACAACAATTAATAATCATTAATATTAATTAAATAGTGTATTAATAGTAATACCGCAATCAATAACTAGTAATACCAGTATCAATAATACCAATAACAAGAATACCATAAAAAAAAAGTGGAGAGAGTGCACATCGGGGTGTACTAAAGAAAATAGAGGTTGCACATTACCAAGCCCAATTGAAGGAAACCCTAGGCCAATGGGAGGGCACCCTAGGTCAGTAGTCGTCGCTTGGGATTTCATCAGCAAGGTCACCGGCTCCGAGTGTCGTCCGGTCAGAGATCCATCAGCAACATACTCACAGTCCTCCGTCGGGTCGTCGTCAGCCGGAGGAAGAGGCTGCGCAGGATCAGGGTGAAGAAGACGGATGAAGCAATGTAGCTTCGATTTGGACAGAGATGAACGACGAGAGAGAGGCAGCGTCGATCCGAGTGTTGCAGGCGAGCGCCGTTGATGTAGGAGAAGCTCCTAGATCGCGAACGCAGGGGAGATTGATCGAAGCAGTCACGTCGGTGGTCGAAATGAGGAGAGGATTTCGGCCGCCATGGATCGTGGCCGAGATGGAAGATTATGTCGATTGTTATGGAAGTGAAGAATCGCGATTGCGATTCGAGGAGGGGTCTCGGGCTTCAGCGGCCGAGACCGAAGCGCCGCCGTCGCCGTCGAGGGGGTGGTCAGGCATGGTGGTGGCTGGGTCACCCGTCGACATGCATGGATTTCCGACAGGTCCTTTACTCATCAAATTAAAATTAAAATTTAGGTGCACCGACGATTGACTTTAATAAAATTATACCTATAATATTATTTTGTATTAAAATTTAAAAAATACACATGCAAAAAATGGAAAAGAAAGACAGGAAAATTTAAAAAGGAAAAGAAAAAAAGAACAAAGAAATAAATAAATAAAATATTTGAAAAAAAATTGAAAATGGGAAGAAAAAAGAAAAAGAGGAGGGGGAAAAAAAATTTAAAAGAAAAAAATTGAGATTTGTGGCTAATTTCGATAGTTTTTTATTAATTAAATTTTTACGCTTTTTTTAAATATGGGTGATTTGGCGGTGAATTGATTTTTTAGAGTTTATTTTATTATATTTTGTGTAAAATAATAAAAGGATAATATAGTCTTTTCACTACAAGAAAAAAGGGTTATGTAGACATTTATAATTGTCAATAAAGTTTAACTATTAATACATTTAGTCTATCTTGACATTTTCAAGAAATGTCATCTAATCTAATGTAAGGATAGTCCATAATCTATTATGACTTTCTTGAGCGTACTATTAAAGTGGTTTTCACTACACAATTCTGAATATTAATAAATAATAAAATATTATTAAAATAATTATGGGTTATTATCATGAAAATACATTTTCGGTTACTATCCAGCAAATACGTAATTAGATTATTAATATTATTATTAAATTACTAATAATAATACAAATTCATAATAATATTAATAATTATACTACATTAGAAAATAATACGTCAAATTGTAATATTTAAATATAATACTCTTCCCATTAATTAATACTAGAAAAATAAAACAGCATATTGTCCTTTCTAGCTTTTTTTTTCAATTCAATTTCTAAAAAAAAAAAAAAGGGCTAAACACATTATCCTTTCTAACTTTCTTTCATTGAATACAAATACTCAGAATAATCTCCATATAATTTGTTCCAAGAAAAATAAAATACATCTAGCATATGGTGGGTGAACCCAGATCATTAGTTGACTCTTTTATCCAGCTGCAATAGCCTCTGCTTGCCTCTCCTTCTTCTTTAGATTCAAAAACAATATCATTTCTGCAAATGTTATTACTTACTTAGCTCGAGCTTCAGCCTTCCTTCTCTACTTTTGCCTCAATTTCTTTTGTGGATGTCTATGCAAGAGAATCATAAATCATTCATCTTCAAGTAGCATCTGCGTGTAAAACAAGATGTTTTTTGACACATTTACACTATGTCATATACAACAACGAAATTTCTTGAACAAATGGTACTAGAATTGGTCTAAAATTCAAAAAAGGTAAGCAAATACAGAGAGGTTGTAGCTCCAACTGCTTCTTTGTGGAAATAAAAAAGTGGAAGAAGTTTCAAGAGTAAAATAAGTTTATTTCTTACTGAGAAATCCCTCAGCTGCAAGTATGGTCGAGGCTTTTGCTTCCAAAGATGATAATATCTTTCTTCTTTGAATTTTACTCTTAAATTGAAGCCTTCAATTAATCCATCACCTGTAATTTCCTGAATATATTCAATCACTGTCATAAACTATGTGGATGCTAAAATCACAGCAATGATGGAAATTAAACAATGGATTACATTTAATTACTCTTAACATTAACAGAGAAATTCATAAACGTTGCAACAAAACATAACCATGGACCCATTAAGCATAGCATATACATAAACCAAATCGATATGGTTGTCTTATTGCCATACTAGGAGACAAGTCAAGCGACATATCATAAGTCTGAAAAAAGATGAAATTTAAAATCTAAGGATTGTACCAGAGTTATACATTAGTTCAAATATGCAACCATCTCCTAATTTTAGATGATTTTGGGTGACAAATTTTCCCCATTCACGGACCTAGGGATAAAAACATCTGCAATGTATGAGAACCACAGTGACCCTAAATTTTTGTGTGAGTACCTGGAATTGCTTCCAATAAAATCCACATGAAAAACTAACATAATGACATTTTCCATATTGCATAAATCATCATCAGAAATTTAAATTACAAGAACATTGCATAAATTGCAGAGAAACCCGAGAATTTCAACACCAATCTAAAGAATTCCACGAACAATTGCACAAAATTTCATTTGATAGGAACCCTAAGTGCAAAAATTAATTAACAAAATTGTTGTAAACCGTGAAATACCTAGGGACACAGGTGACGATGCTTTGAATGAGGATTTGTCTTGGGCAAATCGTGAAATCGACGGAGAGGAACCGCCAGGGAGGCATCGGTTCATGGCAGATGGAGGCGTGAAATCGTCGATTTCGTTCTTTCGATTAAAGGGGAAATCAGCATGAGGTTCATGGTGGGGCGAGATTCATGACAAATTAAGTAGATTAGATTCAAAATCGGCGCGGCGCGGAGGGGCAACGACATTGATGGAGATGGGGATGCTTTGAAAACCACCGTTCAATACCCAAATTTTACAAAAAGTGAACAGTTAATTAAAATTCTCAAAAAAATAAAGTGATTGAATTTTAAATGCTTGGTGACGTAAGAATATAAACATTTGGAGATAATTACATTAATAATAAATCTTAAAATTAATCATTTTCCCACAATGGATCGATAAATTAATTAAAATGGCTAATAAGACACTAGTAATAGTGTGGTAATTATATTACATTCTTACATTTAGTTTATAGTGTGGTGATAGATAATGCAATGGCTAATAAGACAATAGTAATAGTGTGGTAATTATATTACATTCTTACATTTAGTTTATAGTGTACTGTAGTTATAGATTCAAGGAATGAATTGTAGTAATAGAGTAGTTTTTAATACATTATTTTTATAGTGTATTAAAATTAGTGTACTAATAGACCTTTTTTCTTGTAGTGTTTAAATGTGATTATTTTTTAAAAAATATTTTGGGGTGCACTAATAAAATATGCGAGTGCAGATAACCGTGGTAAAACAATAATTTTGAGGTGAACTCATAAAATGAGCGAGTGCAGATAATTGTGGTAAAACATAATTTGGGGGTGAACTCATAGAATGAGCGGGTGTAGATAACTGTTGTAAAAAAAGAAATGATTTGGGGTGAACTCATTAAATGAGCGGGTGCAGATAATTGTTGTAAAAATATGATTAGGGGGTGAATTCATTAAATTAGCGGGTGCAGATAATTGTAGTAAAAATATGATTAGGGGGTGCACTCATTAAATTAGTGGGTGCAGGTAAAATATAAATAAAATTTAAAAAGAAGGGTAATATAGTAAATAACAAAATATAATTTAAATAATGGTAAAAATAACTGAAACCTGTATGACATGTAGCAGATCGGCGCGATTCGACAAAGTGACTGCGTAGTCACTTTGTAAAATGTGACTACCGTAAGAATTGCCCTACTAAGATACTTATTAAAATATTGAATTTCTTTTATTTGAAGCAATTTGCTTCAAATAATCCTTTCTACTGAAAACTCCAACTGAATATATGTCGAAATCACCATTATTGATGAAGATTATTTGAAGAAATTATTTTCTACTAGAGAAAGGATAATTGTACCCTAATATTCAGAAGATAATATACGCAATTGAGTAGCATAACTCAGCCATGAACCTCATACGTACAGTACTTAGATTGTTCTCAAGCATATTTTTCATAGTAACATTATACCTGAATTCGACAATTTGAACCCGCTTGATGGGTCAACCCAGTCAACCCGAAGGTTAGTATGGCCAGAGCTCGAAAAATATAGACCCATAAAAAGTCGGACTAAATTTGGCCCAATGTCTTAGCCCAACCAGATTTTTTTTCTTTACAATGGGTAATTTTATAATAGCATAAATTTATCAACAAATTTGATCTTAATTTCATGCCTATAATTTTGGGATTAATTTAGTTGAAAGTTTCTTTAATCTCTTGTATAGATTGGACAATTAAATATTTTTTAGTATAATCTATATATCGGTAAATTATAATCTCACATTAAAAATTAAACAACAGTAGTCTAAAAAATTCATTACTAGTATATAATATTTCTTCATCATTATAATTTAATTAGATTATAGTTTTTTTTTCTTAATATTACATGCAATACATTTACTTTCAAACTTAATTATTTTTACGTACATTAAAAATATTCAGTGTCTTTTAAACTAGTGTATTTTTAATTGTGGATATGGACTATGGAGTAAATCAGAGAAATATTTGATACTATAATAAACTTGGTAGGATTGGTATGATGAAATGATATTAGGGTTAATGAAATGATAATGGGAAAGGAATGAAATAAAAATTACAATTCTTATTATGATTGGTATTGAGAAGGAATGAAAAAGATATTCATTATGTGATTCTAATTTCTTGATTGGTATGCTACAATAAAATATAAAAAATTTAAATTTTATATTAAAGGACTAAATTATCCTTAAACATGTATTATTTTTAAAAACATATAAATTAATTAAAAACAATGTAAATTTTTAATAATTTTGCAAAACTTAAAATTTCTACGGAGTATTATTTTTTACATATTCTTCTATGTAAATTATTTCATATTTTATTATAAAGTTATTTTTTTAGCTTAAAATTATAATTAGTTGTTAAATAATTTCAATTAATAAATAAATCAATTATAATTTTTTTATAACAAGTAAAGTAAATCATTAAAATAATTAGAATTAGGATAATTATGTAAACTTAAAAAATTAATGAATATAAATTAGTCAAAATAATGAAAAATATCCTTAAATAACCTTTCATCAAGGAATTGAATAGATAAAACTAGGGGGGAGTGAAGGAATCACTATTCTTAAATTTTTGAGAATAATAATGCTATATGAATATGAACGAGTATTCCATACAATAAAACTTATCAATTATAAGATTAAGAATATAATTAAGAATGCACATTCCATTTCTACTTCATTCATTGTACCAATCATGCCGTTAGTATTTAATTGATTGGTTGTAATTGATTTTTGTTATAATTAATCTTTTTATTAGAATTATAAAAGACAGATGATTTGGAAATTTAGAAAATAAAATAAAACGTTTGGAATTTGGATAGTGACACAAAGGCACGTATATATGGAAATTACATTGGATCATAATATTCAACAGTAGATGTACAGTATTGAGAAAGAATTTATTGGTCAAACATACCATAAAAATCATTTAATAGACGAATGTGGTGGAATGAATAATATTCAATTTAAAACAATTCAAAGAATCGATATGGTAATTAAAATTACCTAAAATAAGAGAATCTCCATTAATAAGATGAATTTTTTTAAAAAAAATGAGATTCATTCATTTGCAATTAATAAACTTACCATAAATAAATAGTTTCGATTTTCGCTTACTATAAATAGTTAAATTTCTTAGAATTCCTTTTCTAAAGCAATTCAAAACACCAATATGTAGAGCCGTCAAAACGGGCTGGGCCCGTTGGGCCAGACCGCCCCGCCACTAAAAATAGTGGGTTGGGCCAGGATTTTCCAAACCCGCCAGGAGGCGGGCCCAGACGGGCCGGTCCGTTTGGGCTGCGGTTTTTGGCGGGTTGGTGCGGTCTTTGGCGGGCTGGCCCGCCATTTTTTGATTTTTTAAAAAAATATTATATTTAATTAAAAAATAATGCCCTTTCTAGGAATCGAATTCAAGACCTTACTGCTTGACTAATAGTGCTCTAACCACTTAACTATACAACTTTATTTAATAATAATATATAATAAACCTAACTAATATTAAAAACTCTAGCACATAACAGATTTTATAAGCAGTTTCATTTTTTTTCTTCTTTCCTCATTTTCTGTACTCATAATACCCTATTTTATTTTATGCATATAAAATATAAGTATATTACTTTAATATATAGGTATATTATTACTGTATTTATAATATATTATACAAATAAATATATATACAGTAATATTTTATGTTTCTTGATAAATTTAATAAATATTTTGTAAAAAAAAAAAAAAGTTGGCCCGCCAAAACCCGCGGCCCGCCTATTTTTGGGTTGGGTTGGGGTTTTGGTAGCCCGCCTTGCAAACGGGTTGGCCCGCCCCGCCCCGCCAAATGGCGGGCTTTTGCGGTTTTGGCCCGCCCCGCCCCGCCGGCCCGTTTTGACAGGTCTACCAATATGGTAAACCAAATTACTTAAAATAAGAGGAGGTCGATTAATAAGATTTGAGATTCAATTTGCAATTAATAAAATTATTATAATGATAAATTCTTGTATGTAATTTATTTTAAGTGATTGTCTAATTAATCTTTTTGATCTCAACATTATAATTAAATTAAAATTTTCACTCAATTACACCATGCAATTGATGAATACATACAAAAGTGATTTTATAATTAATTAAAATTCAATAGAATTTGAGAAAAAAATTATTTACGTCCAGTAATTTTTACCTTTTTTGAAAAACGTCCCAAAATAGTTAAAATTTTAATTTACGTCCAACTTTTTCAATTGTTTAATTTACGTCCAATTTTCCCTGAAAATCCCCAAAATTATGTAAATGGAACGTAAATTGAGCAATTAAAGAAGTTATGAGACGTAAATTAAATTTTTAATTAAAATGGGACGTTATGTGAAAAAGATAAAAATATTCAACAAATGTGTACAATTCACTATAAAATTAATGTAGTTTATGTTATACAATCAAATAAAAAAGTAATTTATAAATTAATTAATTATTATAAAAATCAATTAACTTACCTAATTCATTATATTTAGTTGTTTACTTTAAAATAAATAAATAATTTTATAATACTTATATTGTAATTATAATTTTTTTCTAACGTAAGTTAATAATTTTTCTAATAATGAATTAGGTAAGTTAATTGATTTTTATAATAATTAATTAATTTATAAATTATTTTTTTATTTGATTGTATAAATAAACTACATTAATTTTATAGTGAATTGTACATATTTGTTGAATATTTTTATGATTTTCGTATAACGTCCCATTTTAATTAAAAATTAAATTTACGTCCCATAATTTTTTTAATTGCTCAATTTACGTCCCATTTACATAAATTTGGGGATTTCCAGCTAAAATTGGACGTAAATTAAGCAATTGAAAAAGTTATGGGACGTAAATTAAAATTTTAACTATTTTGGGATGTTTTTCAAAAAAGGTAAAAATTACGGGACGTAAATAGTTTTTTTCTCATACAATTTCTTAGTTTCAAAATAACATCATATAAAAAACCAAATAAATTTTGTAGAATTCACAAGTATATAGATTGTATATAATAATATATATTCGAGAATGATGGTGCCCACCAATTTTCACATGCGCTTTTTTTTAATATTTTATTTTATTTATATCAAATATTATTAAAAAATATATATTTAATTTGATATTATCCATATCAAATATTACATCATCATATATGAAAACATGATATAATTATTATATTTGATTCAATTGGATAATACCAAATTATATATCTTCCTTTTATAAGAATTCTAAATCTTTATTTTAAATAACTATATTTCAAATTCCTAAAATTTTGCAATTTGAATTAAAAAAAAAAAATCTAACTTTCATTTCCTTCAAATAAAGTTTTATATAAAAAAAGGGGAATTTTTTTTTTAAGTCACAATATATATATATATAATGAATATGTGGCAATGCCACGTAGGACGGGGTTAAAAAAAATACTAGTGTTCAGTAGTGTTGTTATTCGAACCGAGCCTTAACGAGACTCGGCTCGGCTCGATAAGGCTCGACTCGTTTAGCTAAACGAGTCGAGCTCGAGCTCGTTTAGATACTCGATTTATTAACGAGCCGGCTCGAGCTCGACTTGTTAGACTCGATAACTAATACTCCCTCCACTTTTAAATAAGTGTCATTTTAACAATTTTCAACATATTAAGTTATATAATCATGGACCATTTTACCCTTCATTAATGATAACTAATTTTAATATTGAATTTATGTTTAGTAATGAATGTGGTCAATATTGTAGATGATATTCATGTATACAATAATTAAGGTTTATGCATGATTTATGTTATAGTACTATATTCAAAAGGGGAAAAACTTAAATCAAGGTAAAGAAAATGGAGGGAGTACAATGTACAAGGTAAAATTGTCAAACTTGAAGAAAAAAGTGTAGAATGACACTTATTTAAAAAATATTGAAAAAGGCAAAGTGACATTTAATAAAAAATGGAGGGAGTATTTTGTAAAAAAATCCATTAGACTGTTAACGAGTCTGAGCTGAGCTCAATTTTAAACTCGGTAATGTTATCGAGCCGAGCTCGGCTCGACTCGACTCGACAAGAGCTCGAATCGAGCTCGAACCTCAAATACTCGGCTCGAATAACAGCTACAGTGTTCAGCGATTAACGTATCATTATCGATTATTAAAATACATTATTACCCGAATTTAGCGATGTTATTTTGAGAGGAAAAACAATATTGTGGATAAATATGAATATTTAATTAGCGTTATTATATAGATATATGTAATTAATCAAATACTAATATACTATCGCTTAGTTTAATTAAAAAAACAATATACAGTATGTCCAAATTGGAAGAAGATAAATATTTACCAAATATTGGGATTCGTAGTCAATCAACCTTAATCATTGCCCTAATTTCGAAAACTAATAGTAATAATCTTATCATAATGAATAAGTTACACGTCACTGCGACAACAGAATATATCCACTTTTTACCCTAATTCCAACTCTTCATCTTTTTCACTACTTATATACCCCTCTTCTCTTCTCATTATTTCACAATCTACAAACTTTTATTATTAATACAACTCTCTCTCTCTCTCTCACACACACATATCGACAATGGCGCCACATATTACGGCGGTAGGAAGCGGCGGCGGGGGTGATTTCCCGGCGAGGCTGACCAGTCAGGTCGTGTTTTGTACTATCATCGCAGCCTTTGGTGGCCTCATGTTTGGCTACGATATTGGCATATCAGGTCCGTAACACACATTTTTCTCAATAAAATATTTGATTAAAAAAATATATATTTTAGACGATATCTATATTTAATTGTTGCGCAGGGGGTGTGACATCTATGGACGATTTTTTGGAGAAGTTTTTTCCGAAAGTATTTGAGAAGAAACATAGGGCAAAGGAGGATAACTATTGTAAATTTGATAACCCCTGGCTGCAACTATTCACATCCTCCTTGTATTTATCCGCGGTGGTGTGCAGTTGGGCGGCGTCGTTTTCGTGCAAAAAGTTTGGCCGGAAAAGTACCATGCAGATGGCCGCCGCCTTCTTTTTGATCGGCGTTGTCCTCAATACGGCGGCGATTGATATTTACATGCTCATTGCTGGAAGGATTCTCCTAGGTGCCGGCGTTGGATTCGGAAACCAGGTAAAAACTATTTTCATTTATTTTTTTATTTTATTTATTATGTGGTTAGAACTTACTAATTGGAGTATTTTATTTATGGATAGTAGTATTGCTTAATTAGTTTTAGATTTTCTGTATATTAGGAATGATATTTTCTACTCCTTCCCCATTCATATATTAGGAATTAATTGAAATTCAAATAATGAATAGAGTTGATTATAATTTGTGTAAAAGTAGGGTTTATAATTTTATTTTTTGGTGTGATACTGATCGATCTTTCAACATTCACAAAAGCTGTCCGATTTGATTCCTCGTTTTAAATTTATATGAAGATAGAACATTCTAAACATACATTATTGATTGAGAATTCAATATGCATGCAATACAATTGTGTTTTTCAATTATTAGTGAATTCGAAGTGTTAGTTTTTTTTATGAACAATTAATGTTATTTAGTTTACTAAGTATTCAACATTTTTAGTAACACAGGTACTTTTAAACGTTAAGTGTGAATCTAATTTAATTTATGTTTGTGTAGGCGGTGCCACTATTCATATCGGAAATAGCTCCGGCGAAGTACCGTGGAGGGCTCAACATATGCTTCCAGCTTCTAATCACGGTCGGAATCCTTTTCGCCAACATTGTTAACTTCTTCACCTCCAAATTAGAGTCTAACGGCTGGCGATACTCTCTTGGTATCGCTGGAATCCCCGCCATCTTCCTCGGCCTCGGCTCCCTCCTCATTGTCGAAACGCCCACCAGCCTTATTGAGCGGGGCAAGAACGAAGAAGCCCTCGCCTCTCTTCGCAAAACCCGAGGCGTGGAAGACGTGCAGAAGGAGTACGAGGAGATTGTCAGTGCCAACGAGTTTGCCAAGACAATCAAGAGCCCTTTTAGAAACCTCTTGATGAAGAAAACGAGTAGGCCGCAGCTGTTTTGTGGGATAATTTTGCAAGTGTTTCAGCAGTTTACTGGGATTAATGTCATCATGTTTTACGCCCCGGTCTTGTTTCAGACGATGGGCTTGGGCGCCGACGCGTCGCTGCTTTCCGCTGTCGTAACCGGGGTAGTTAACACCCTGGCCACGTTGGTTGCGGTTTTTGGGGTTGATAAGTTTGGGAGAAGGAAGTTGCTCATTCAAGCTGCAGTTCAGATGTTTATTTCTCAGGTATCTTTAGTGTTTCATTTTGTATTGTGTTACATTAATTTGACACAATATATATATCAAATGAAATAGAAAATTGGACCCTATTGAAAAATGTTACAACATTATGTACATAGAGATTACCTTTTGAAATTCTGAGTTTTTGAATTTGTGCTTATTAATCAGGTTATAGTAGGAGCTATTCTAACAAGTCAGTTGAAAGCAACCAACATGATACCAAAGACATACGCGTACGTTGTGTTGTTGCTCGTTTGCACGTTTGTGATGGCGTTTGCGTGGTCGTGGGGCCCGTTGGGTTGGTTGATCCCTAGCGAGATATTCCCAATAGAGACAAGAACGGCGGGGTTCTTCTTTGCGGTTAGCACCAACATGATATGCACATTCATCATAGCTCAAGCATTCCTTACAATGTTGTGCCGTATGAGGTCGGGTATCTTCTTCTTCTTCGCGGGGTGGATCTTAATCATGGGCAATTTCGCCATTTTCCTTCTGCCGGAGACGAAGGGAATCCCTATTGATGAGATGAATGAAAGAGTTTGGAAGAAGCATTGGTTTTGGCGTAGGTTCTTTGATGTAGAGGCTGATACAAAGTGTTAGACCAAGATTATAATATATGTTACTTCATGTATTTTGTTTTAGGTTATTTTGTTTGAATAGTACTCTATTATTCCCTTTATACTAATTTTGGTCAAGTGTTATTAATTGATCATTTTCATATGTCACATCTTTTTTATGTTTTTCAATTGGGGCGTGTCGACAGGTCAGAATTCTTTATCATACTAAAAGTATTGTAAGTTTGTAACCCTCACGTAGATATTGTGAAAATTAAAGTAACGTACGATTTTAAAAAGGAAAAAAAAAAAAAAAACTTTCATTTGTGTGCAAGAAATACAAATAGATTTGAGAAACTCTAAAAAAAAGTGAGAAATTCTTGCATAAGTATACGCCACAACGTTAGCATTACGACCAAACAAATTTTCCTCATAAATAGGAAACAAAATCTCTGAATGAAGATGTATTTCTCTGACTCTTTTGCATGATCGATCGATCTCACAATTACTTTGTCAAAACCCGGATTTTTCACCCCACCCTTCACGATCAGTAAAACAACGTTATTAAAATATTATATGTCAAAGGGCAAAAAAAGTTATCAGATCATTAATTTATAAGTAATTTCCTAAAAATACATTTTTCCTATGAAACTTTTGTCATAAATGACTCAATTCTAACTAAAATAATAATTTAATAATATATAGTGCTCCGTATAATTTATAATTTCTTAAATTAAAACAATTCAAAACTAAAAATTTAAATAATTAATTTCAGTATAAAATTATGCTTCAATATTTTCGATATGAACACTACAAAAAACGCGCGCTTTTGGGACGGACACATGCTGACGGATTTTAGTCCGTCAGCATTTCCGACGGATATGCTGACGGATTGAAAAGTCAACATCAATGCTGACGGATTTCCGTTCCGTCAGCATTTGCCGAGGGAAATGCTGACGGATTTCCGTTCCGTCAGCATTTACCGAGGGAAAATGCTGACGGATGTTTTGAAATTTGTATCCTAACGGAAATGCTGACGGACAAATGGCATGTTGATTTCGCACCGCCTCGTTTTCCAATAAGGTAACCGTTGGCTTTAAAGTCGGCGGTTACCGAGGGAAATACCGACGGAATATCCGTCGGTATTTCTTTTTTTTTTTTAATATATAAGGGCCTCAAACCTCAAATCAATCAGATTCTCGTTTTAGAGAAAAAAAAAAGGGGGCGTGCGTGAGGATTCGGTGGGGAAGACGAGGACTTGGCCATTGAAGCAAATTTCTTCGATTACATTGATACGGTACGTTTTCTTAATTAGTTCTATTACTTAGTTTTAATACTTATATATGTTTATGCATGGATATATGTAAATATGAATAATTTAATGTTGATTTGCATGTTATATTGATTTAGTTAGTTGTTAAAATATTATGATCATGTTAGTACGTACGTTAGTTAATTTAATTTGTTGATTAAGAATAATTTTGATAGATCGAGTAGTTTTTTAAGGTTAATTAATTAATTAATTGTTATATGTATACATTAATTAATTGTTATATAGTTAATTACTAGTTTAATTTAATTGTGTAATTTTGATATAGAATATTTTTAATGTAGGTAGTGCATGTTTGAATCAATTGTTTAAATTAGTTTAGATATAGTGGTTCGACCGTTGGATCACGTTGTAATTAGGAATATGTTGATTAAATTAGGAATACGCTATATTAGTACAAATTTTAAATTAGGAATATGTTCATTAAATTGATAATTATTGACCCAATTAGAAAATTATTATTTTAATTAGTTTTAGGTTTGTTAATTTAGGAATATATATGATCAATTTTTTATTATTGATTAAGTTAGGTAGAAAAATAATAATTAAATTAGGTTATTGTTGATTAAATTAGGAATATGTTGATTAATTAAATTAGAAATATGCTATATTAGTAAAAAAATTAAATTAGGAATATGTTCATTAAATTGATAATTAGAAAACTCCAATTAGAAAAGTATTATTTTAATTATGTTTAGATTTGTTAATTTAGGAATATGTTAATTTAGAAATATTTTTAATGTAGGTGATGCATGTTTCAATCAATTGTTTAAATTATTAGTTAATTAGATGGTTCGACGGTGGTATCACGTTGTAATTAGGTTATATATATATATATATTGTTTTGATTTAAATTAGGAATATGTTGATTAAATTAGGAATATGCTATATTAGTAAAAATTTTAAATTAACAATATGTTCATTAAATTGATAATTAGTAAAATTATGTATTTTTTATTGATTGAAACAGATGAGTGAACAAGTACCGAATCAGGGTTCGGGTTCACGTCGTAGGTCGTCATTTTGGTCACGTTCAAGGAGGTCTCGAAATGAAGAAGTTCCTGTGACGGCTCCTCCTCCTCCTCCTGTGGCAGTGTCGCCGCCGCCGCCGCCGACTACGATGTCGGTTGGTTCGTCATCCTCTTCTTGTCAGCATCCTGTTCGAGACAAAAGGAAAGAGATTGACATCGTTTCAGGAGCGTAAGTCAATAATTCTAATGTTTGATGAGATTCAATAACGATTAACTTTATTTATTTATTTATAATGTGTTAGTTTATAAATTTGTTAATAATTTTACAGGTTGGTGCCCGGTAATGAGGTGTCCAGGATGTGCACAAAATCCTTTAAGGATTGCAAGATTTCTAAGGGTGCTATCACTTGGTCGAAGGTGCCACAATCTAAAAAGGATGAATATTTCGACGAGTTCCAAGTATATAATTACAATATTTAAAGTTTATTAAATAACTAATTATTCATATTATTTGATAAATATGTTGAATATTTATTTGTATAGAAAAAGGCCCGTTGGGATACGGCGATCTACTCGGACGCCGCTATTTACGAGAAGTGGTACAATCTTTGTTCTACTCGGTACACGAACATGATGTACGACTGGAGAACGGCCTGGCGTGATCGTGACGTGAATCGTGTTCTGGGGCAAGACGAGGACGGTGTTGACCTGTGGGAGTCGTTGGTTGAGAAGTGGATGGACCAGGCTTACCAAGAGAAGTGTGACAAAGCTCGGGCCAACCGCAGAACCGACGTTGGAGGCGGGATGACAGTGCATCGGGGGGGAGCTCGGTCCGTCCTCGAGCAATCACTTGCTATCGACGTAAGTTTTCATTAATTTTTAAAAATTAAATAATTATAGTTAATTATTTTATATTAGTTATCTAAATTAATTTGCATATGTTTATTTGATACGTAATAGGAGCGGGAGACTGGACGTCCACACACCCACTTGGATCAGATGAGTCTTCTTCATCCGTTTAATACCGATACACAGACGTCCACCTACGGGCGCACTACTGACCTCCACGTAAGTTTAATTAAATTTATGTATTAATTACATTATATATATATATATAGATAATTAAATTAATTTTAATTTTTTAATTATGTAGTTGAGCGTCCGACAGAGGATTGAAGAGGCCGAGACGCAAGCCACCGCCACGACTACTGCTGAATCCGGAAGCAGTGGTACCCCTCCGGCTGTTGACGTGGACCAGTGTTACCTTGACGTTGCCCCGGCCAGGAAGGGAAGGGTCCTTGGCCTTGGTGGGATGAGCAGCGCCGTGAGGACACCAAGTGGTCGGTCGGCCCGGAGTGCATCGCAGCCGTCCGTATCCTCCACTCCCGTCCCGGATCCGAACTTCATGGCAACGTTAGAACTACTTCCGCACATGGAGTACCAATGCGGGTCGGACGTTGGGGATGTCTGCTGAGCAGATCGAGGCCATCTATCAACAGACGATGGGGCAACCACCGCCAGCTCCAGGTCCAGCTCCAGATCAAGCTGCAGGTCAAGATGCAGGTCAGGCCGACGGTGGCAACGTCAACTTGAATGAGGATGTGGAACAATATTTTAACTTTCCGGGCACTGGCAACTATCCTGGCAACTATCCTGGCAACTATAATGGTTGAACAATTTGAACAATTTAATTTTGTGTTGAACTAATTTATTTTTCTGTTGAACTTATTTAATTTTCTGTTGAACTTATTTAATTTTCTGTTGAACTTATTTATCTTTATGTATATATTTATGTTTATGTTGAAAAATATGTTGAACTATATATTGCAGTTTATTTGTGTAGTTTATTGGTGTATAGATGAAAATAGGGTGCATTCATTTGTTTCATTGAGTACAAAATAATCTCATTTAGAGTGCATTCTAGATATAGATTTAAACCACTTGAAGAGTGCATTTTAGTACAAATTAAAATAGCCTCATATAGAGTGCATTATACATATATTTAACCAAACCACTTGAAGGTGGTAGATGCAACCATGAGAACTAGCACAATCAAAATGATTTTGTTCACTTTGATTAAATCCTTGATTTCTTCAGCCAAATTCTTGATTTCTGTAACCAATTTCTTCATCTCTTGAGTCATTTTCTTCATGTCTTCAGTTTCTTGGTCACTTTGATTAGATCCTTGATTCTTGTCAACACCACAGTTTTCTAGAGTATCAGCCCATACAAAGAAACCACATCCACCACCACAACCATCACTTAGGGAGTCAGGACAATTATGAAATATCCTCCCTTTACTTCTAGGTTGTTTAGAAGCATATGTACGACATGCCTTTCCACAATAACAAACAAGGCCTTGCTGAAATCGAATAGAAGATGAAGAAGACATGATATTTCTTTGCAAAATAGAAAAAATCGAATATGGTGTGTGTGAGCTTTGTGTTGTTGCTATATATACAAAAAATTGAATTAATTAATAAAAAATAATAATAATAACACGCCAAATGCCGACGGAATTAAGATTCCGTCGGAATTCACCATTTGATAAATGCCGACGGATTATCCGTCGGCATTTATCTAAACTGACGGAATTTTTGGGCGGTGAAATGCCGACAGAATTAAGTTCACTACAAGAAAAATGATTTTTAGTGACAGAAATCCTGTCATTATAACTTCTCTAACTAAAAACTTTTAATGACAGGAATTGACTTTTAGTGACAGGTCCTGTCATTAATTCACAATTTCCTGTCACTATAGACTTTTAGCTAGAGAAGCAATAGTGAGAGGATTTTGTTACTAAAAGTCAGTTTTCTTGTAGTGGTTTCCGTCGGAATTCACCATTTGATAAATGCCGACGGAATATCCGTCGGCATTTATCTTGACCGACGGAAATTTGGGCGGGTGAAATGCCGACGGAAAGTTAAGTTCGTCGGCATTTCCATCGGGAAATGTTTTGGTAATTTAGTAAGTATATATAGAAAAAATTGAATTATTAAAAAAAAAAAAAAAAAAAATCGCCAAAATGCTGACGGAATTCACCTTCCGTCGGTATTTACTTTTTGAAAAATACCGACGGATAATCCGTCGGTATTTACCCTTATATAAAACCTCAACCTAGGGTTTTATTTCCGAAATTTTACTCTCTCCCGAACTCGCCTCTCTCCCACCTCGCCTCCCTCCACAACTGGCCTTCTGCTCCTCCCTCGCCTTCGCCGCCGTCCGCATCTTCAAACTCGTGGAGCCCGCCGCCCTGACCCGCCGCCCTGACCTCTCCTCCGTCGTCCCAATCGGCGCCCTCTACTCCCTCTCCCTCTCCGTCTCCTTCATCCAAATGCTCAAAGCCCTAATGCCCGTCGCCGTTTACTCAATCGGAATTCTGCTAAAAAAGGACGGTTACAAAACCTCCACCATGTCCAATATGCTCGCGATTTCCGTGGGAGTCGCGATTGCCGCGTACGGCGAGGCGGAATACGATTCGTGGTGGTGCTTCTTCCGCCAAATTGGAGTTTGTTTTCCAAGTGAATGTCATCCATCTAATTCGATGTTTCCATGGTGAAGGTCGTTTCATTCTTAGTTTGGTTATTTTTATTTTTCCACAGCTCCCATAATATCTTATTTTAATGATATCTATTCATATTAGATTAACACAGTTTTCAATTTCAAGTTACATTGATTAATTCTTGCTACTTATTGGGAATTAGGGAGAAGATATTGTTGGACTGATATTGGTGTTTTATGTATTTATCATTGTGAGAAATATTTGTTATAGTTGTGTTAATGATATATTTCAGTATAGGTTTAGTTTTTGGTGGTCTTGATTCTGATTAGTGAATGATGATTATGTCCAAGTAGATTTTTCTTTCAAAATAATGTATACTTTTGTTGTAGTTTTAATTCGGAAGTAATTGTACATGTAATTTTAAAAAGTATTTCGACAAACCAATGCCAATTAATTGTGGTCGGAAAATGAAATTCTGGTCGGAAAATGAAATTCTGGTCGGGGCCTCCCCGGCCACCCATATTTTTTTTATAAATATTTTGTTTTACTGACGGATATTCCGTCGGTAAAATGCCAACGGATATTCCGTCGGTCAAATGCCGACGGATATTCCGTCGATATGTGAATTTCGAAATCATATTTTTTTTATTCATTTTTTTGTTTTACTGACGGATATGCCCTCGGTAAATTGCCGACGGATATTCCGTCGGTCAAATGCCGACGGAAAATCCGTCGGCATGTGAATTTCGAAATCAATATTTTTTCAAAAATTAATTTCTTTTATAATTATTTTAATTCAGTCTAATTTATTTTATAATTATTTTAATCCATTCTTTCCGACGGATTTACCGACGGAATGTTGACCCGGTTTGTTAAACGGGTTGTCCGAAATACCGACGGAATATCCCTCGGTAATTCCGTCGGCAATTCCGACGGAATATCCGTCAGCAAATCCGTCAGAAATGCCGACGGAATTCAAAAATCCGTCGGTAAAAAATACTGACGACGAAAAAGCGGACTGTCGACTTTCCGTCGGCAAATCCGTCAGTAACATCGGCGGCCGACGGAAAATCCGTCGGTAAATCCGTCTCTAAAACGCCCTTTTTTTGTAGTGGAATACCGATATTTTCGGTACGGGTATATTAATCACCCTAGTATGGTTTAGTAATTTGTATATTCTGTGTTTATTTACAAATTGTTGAACTGCATTGAGAAATTGCTGAATCGTGTACTGTACGTAGGGATTGCTTAGTTTGTTCATGGCTTAATTATATCTTAATCAAATGTTAATTAAATTTGGAATTTACCTTCTTTCAATCTCTACATGTGATATTATTCCTCAGGGATTTACGGTTGTTAATTTATCTTACTGTCGTTTATTTGGATTCTGTCAATATATGTTTTTATTATTTTAAACGTGATATGCTATTTTTAATTAATATATCATGAATTCTTGAAGTTTGAGATTTTGTTTTCTTTAATTCTTGTTGTTGACAATGTTTTAACTTTTAGGTAAGGAGTTGATATGATGTTGTGAATTCATCTCCAGTACTTTGGAGTTTGAAATTTGATTTCTTGCTTGTCGTTCACAATTATTGATTTTTTAGGTGAGACTTGAGAGTTGGTAATTTTATTTAGAATTTTTTTTTTTTTTGATAGGACAACATAAAATTAAAAAAGTGATAATGTTTTTAATAAAAGTTACTATCACTTTTTACTTAAATATTATCATTTTTTATCAAACATCGTCACTTTTTACTTAAATATTATCATTTTTTATTCAAATATCGTCACTTCTTACATTGGGGTCAAGGGAGACCTGAGAGACGGAGTCCTCACCCTATACTAGCCTCTTTGATTTAAGATCAGTTTTTTTATTTGTTTTTTATAGAAGAATTTTTGTATCAAAATAATTGTCATTTTGCACTAATTTAGGAGAATTATACTCTCTGTTGTCCCTTCAAATGAAGTTGTCTGAATTTAAGAAATTGTCTCAAAATAAGGTCCAGATTAACAACTGTATCAATGTAATAATTCAGGAATGAGTTGGTCTCTGGTGCGTAGTGTGCATCGTGCACGCTATGCTGACTGATCAAACATTATGAATTACAAAAGGCGAAATTTTCAAACAAATTCATTGTTGGTTCAATGGTTACGTACCTCAAACATCAGGTCACAGGTTTGAAACGGTATGATTTCAATTTTTTAAAGATTTTAAATACAATTTTTAAAATTAAAAAAAAATATATTTTACAGTAATTAAACCATTTTTATAATTATGATTTTAAATATAATTTTTATAATAAAAAAAAATATTTAAAAAAAAATTGTTTTTTATTTTATTTTAAATATTACTAGTATTAAACAATACTTTTCAATATTATAAAACAACACTTTAGTATTGAAAGATAACCACTTTTTAGTATTAAAGACTACCACTTTTAATTATTTTCAATATTATAAAACAACACTTTAGTATTAAAAGATAACCACTTTTTAGTATTAAATACTACCACTTTTCATTATTATAAAACAATATTTAAGATTACCACTTTTCTGTACTAAAGAATACCACTTTTCAATATTATGAAACAACACTTTTCATTATTATGAAACAACACTTTTCATTATTATGAAACAATTAACATTTTTCAATATTATGGAACTAACACTTTTCAGTATTAAAGACTATCACTTTTCAGTATTATGAGACACTTTTCAGTATTATGGAACAACACTTTTCAGTATTAAAGACTATCACTTTTCAGGATTATGGAACAACACTTTTCATTATTAAAGAATATCACTTTTCAATAACCCACTTTTCAATAACAAAAACAACTTTTTAATAATAAAAATAACATTTTTTCAGTTTTAATTATAATTTTAATAGTACAATTTGTAATTTTAATTAACTAAATTAACAATGATAAAGCAAAATTAAAAAGAGAACGGTAGATTAATTAATAATGGTAAATTAATTAATTAATTAAGTGATAAATTGATCGATAAAAATGAAATTGTAAATTAATCAATAATTATAAATTAATTAATAAAGTATGGATTGGTAAGGTAATTAATTAATAAGGTAAGAAAAAATTTGAATTATAACAATAAGCAGATAAAAAGGGGTGATAAGGGAAAGTATAAGGATAAGGACAAAAGCATGTGCACCAAATCATTTTGGTGTGTATGGTGCATATAAGACTTTTCCTTCAGGAATAATTAACAACATTCAATATTCTCTTTTTTTTCCTCTAGCTCCTAAAAAAGTTTAGCGGGAATACGCCTATATTTTCACTCAGTTTAATTCTCTCGTTTCTCATATTGGTTGCAGTTGTCCTGATTTGTTTTCCTTTGAGCTCAAGAAGAAGATAGATCATTCATCAATATCATTTGATCTTAAGTTTTAGAAAGAGAGGTATTGAAAATCATATTTTTTTCTTTCATCATGTATCACTATCATATACTATATGGGTATGTTTGATAGCAAAGACTGATTATCTAAGATTAGGATGACATCTAAACTTTATAAATTTTAAAGCATAATCTACCCTTATTCTAAGTTATCAAACAACCAATAAAAATGATATATAATTAATCTAGGTTTAATCTAAGCTATCAAACATGGCCTATGAGAACATTTAATATTGATTTGTTGTATATCCTATCATTGTATACAATTGAATTCAGATTATTTTTGTTCCTTTGCTTGTTTGTTTCTACCGCGTATATATTGAAAAACTATTTCAAATAACGCTACTAAACACAATTTCAATACTTGATATTAGTTGGTCAATGATTCTGTGAAATTATATCAAAGTCGCGTTGCAAGTTCACCTTTTGGCCTGCTTTGAAAGCATGGTATAAAATTCATAGCATTTATATATATACAAGTTTTGTTATCTCTTTAATACTACTCTGTCCGTCCGTTTATAAGTTTTTCGTTACTTTTTGACACATAAATTAAGAAAAATTGATTAAATAATAGATATAGGTGCACAAAGGGAGTATTATTTTATGTTTTTTTAGAAAACTAATTGTTAGTTATCTTTGTTTAATATTGTTTACTACATGATAAAATTCACTCTTTGATAGATGTTAAATAACTTGCACCATTGTGAGACTTGCACCATTGTCGATCATAATAACTTGACCAATGATTCAATAAAATCACAGAGTGAATCGAAGGAGTGCAACACGCAACAAAGGCAGACTGTCGCACGATAGTGTAGATTAAATTAATCAGATGGAGGAGTTGTTGATTATGTTATCAATACTCGGGAGACTACGACGTGATGGAAGCCAGCAGACACACAATGGTGTGTATAAATTTTAGATTATCTTATGATTTGAAAGGGCTATATTAACAAAAACATGTCACATTGTGTCTTTGTTATACTGTCAGTCTGCCACGTAATATCTATTACGAACTAATTTTAAAAAATCTTACAAATAATACTATTAATACAAAAAATACATTAAAAAGAACTCCACAAGCCAAATCATTTTATCGTTTTCAATGTATAATATATCAAGGTAATTTTTTTTATGTTCTTTAATTTGACATTCATGTTTTTATATATAAAAATAAATTTATAAATTCAAAATATGAATTTATTGAATTTTTTATTAAATTTTAATTTTATCATTTAAATAAGTCTCTATTTCAGACTTCACCCATAATTATTATTAATATATTTGTCTATCTAAGTTGAATATGTTTCTCATCCAGTAGGTACACCAACTCACATAAAAATATATAAAAAAAATAAAAATTAAGTGAAACAATTTTATGTAAAATTATTTATAAATTAACACAAATAAATACACATTTCTTTCAAAATATTAGAAACACAAACTATATTCTGTCTCATCGTAAAAGCAAAAATGACATCAGCCATGACCAGTATACTTCACGTGATAATGAGTTGAGATTCCCTTGCCACGTCATTCTGACCTACAATTTAAATTTGATGATTGTATGCTTTGTCATCAAAATATTAAATTGACATATCAGAAAATGATAGGATAATGAACCCAAATAATTTGAAATTAAAATTACTTACATAATACTAATATAAAAATAACCCACAAAATTAATATTATCATAACATCTTTTTATTCTCAAATTTGTGACGTATTGAGTTGAACGGTGAGACGGACATTGAAGGTAAATATAACGTTGAAAACACTTGTATTAATGTTTTCTTTACTCATAACAAACTTTTATTGAATTGTAAATTTTGGAGGATTTTTGGATGCAGAAAAAAAAATACAAGTACTTGAGAAAATTAAAGAGAAAAATCCAATTTCAGTAATAAAAAAATAAATAAAAAGCAGAGCACTTTAAAATAGTATTTTAATGACGTTTCCTCAGAGGTTTAATCACTACGGTATAAATATGGATGATCATATCCACCCACTCTCCTCTCACGGCGAGTTCAGTGTGAGTAACCTGAGATTTGCAGCCATTGGAAACCATGGATTGCGTATACAAGAACTCAGTAGCTCCCGTAGAAGCTCGAGTCAAAGATCTCCTCTCGCGTATGACTCTCCTTGAGAAGATCGGTCAAATGACCCAGATCGAGCGCAGTGTCGCAACCCCGTCCGCCATTAAAGACCGCTTCATAGGTGCATACTTTCTATCTTACTCACTGTTATACATGATTACCTAATCTTCTTTTGGATTTTGAGGTAATTAAGTTGCATTTTCAGCTAATGTCCCACAAAAAAAGGGTAAAAACTTTATAGGAATATACGATTTCCCGGGAAAAAGTTGGGTAAACTATTTTATACGGAAAGTAGATTTGCTGTTGATTTCGGTTCTGCTCTTGATGGAACAATTTACTGTTCTACTTATTATCCACACATACACATGTATATGTTTCCAATTTCATGGTAGATAGTATATTCGGTGAACGAGAGTTTAAAAACATTAAGAGCATGTTTGATAGCTATGATTATGATTATGATGTATTATCTAAGATTAGGATGATAACTAAACTTTATAAATTTTAAAGCATAATCTACCCTTAATCTAAGTTATCAAACAACCAATAAAAATTATACATAGTTAATCTAGATTTAATCTAAGCTATCAAACATGGCCTAATAAGTTTTGATATACAGGGAGTGTCCTGAGTGGGGGTGGAAGCAAGCCATTTGAGAATGCAAAATCAGCTGATTGGGCGGACATGATCGACGGTCTCCAGAACGGGGCGCTGGAGACCCGCCTTGGCATTCCCATCATATATGGAACTGATGCAGTCCATGGAAACAACAATGTCTATGGTACCACCATTTTCCCACATAACGTTGGCCTTGGTGCCACTAGGTGAGCACATGTTTGGCCTATTGTTTCATTATCTTTCAGTGAAAGTAGCTAAATATTTTGAGGGGTTTCTTCTCTGAGGGCTTTAGGAGCTAAATGCCAGCTTTATAGTCTGTATATAAACTTGTTTTCTCTTTTAGTCCCATTCACCACCATCCCTAACCAAACATAGCCTAAGAGAAGGTACAGGATCAACCCTCTAACACAACTGAAGGAACATTACATCAGAATAGCATCCCCTCAAACTAAAAGATTTGGATTAAAGGAAAATTTACCTCAGAAAGATTTTAAGTCTCTACGTGAAAACAAAATAATTATTAACAGTTGCTTGTATACCCAAAGTAAGACTCATTTGCATTGAAATGAAATTCATCAAACTGTATTCAGCCGGTACATAATGAGGCAGTCAATGACATATTTTGTTGAATTAGATAAGAATGGTTTCTCGAGGAGAAGTAGGAGTTACTGGGGGGAAAATCCACAAGTCAAACAGGAAAAACGTTACTTGGATCAAGTATGTAGAAATAGTGGTTAATGGATTTTTTTATATTGGTGCAGCAACATTTAGGCAGTTGAGTATATAAAAGCATCCCAACGATATTCATTGCCTTAAAACATGCTACTCATTTAAAATAATTGTAAATGGAAACAGTTATGTTATTTATTTGTCAATATTACATGTGCCCTTCATAGATATAATACTTCACTCAGTTGGAATGTTTAGTGCTTCAGTTACATTGTACCTGTTGATAACTCTGTTCCCCTGGACATATTATTAGAAATCTTCTTATCATTGGATGTCTTTGATGCTTTGGTATTAAGATGATACTAATATCAGAGAATGCAAAACAGAGATGCTGATCTGGTTAGGAGGATTGGGGAGGTAACAGCTCTTGAAACCAGGGCAAGTGGTGCCCAATATGCCTTTGCTCCATGTGTTGCTGTAAGTTACATCCGTTCGTCAAAATATCAATTATCGAACATCAATGTTTCATCATGCTAAATATGTCAACTTCTATTTCTGTATGCTTTTTGGATTTTAAAATGCCATCATATTCAGTTAGTTAATGGTTAAGCACTTTGGGGTCGTATGACAAAAAATTGTGTTCTGTATATGATTTAATTCTCTCTTTTGTTCTTTAAAGGTATGACATTTGTAATAGTTTACTTGTTTGATGGGAAGTTTGGTTGGTTATTGAACCCGTTTGCACAAAATGATCACTCTGTTTGGTTTCATTTTCATTCTCTAGAGACAAAATGCGTTTGTCTTTGATGTTTTTAGAAGTATTATTATTTCATTGTCTCAAAATATCTAAAATTGAATCCCACTAACTGTAGAAACATGCATCTACAATTGAAGATGTTTTCACTTGCCACAACAAGATTATAATATATGGCATCTGAAGTAAAATTTGTCTCCTAAGAATATCACCTGAATATTTCCAACAAAACTTCCTAACACATTTTCATTCTCAATATGTTTTCAGTTCCACTACCAAAATACATTCTCCCAAAAAAATCCCCATATTGACTGTAAATAAAACCAAGTGTAGCAGAACATTTTCTTGTGTTTTTCATGGAAGCTAACATACATCAATGAACTATGAAAAGGTGATATTATTAATCTTTTATACTAAACTATGACATTTTTATCTTTTCATTTTTGCTGTCTTAACCTTTTAGAAAAGTATTTTGTCGAATCAGCCCCTATGAATTTCTTGGGAAACCTCGTGTTATGCATTTTGTGTCTACACATATATACGTTCATATATTTACATGCATACATGTCTACTAGATAAATGCCATATATATTCATTATCTCCGTGTTTCAGTTTTTACCATCTATAGTCAGGACGCCAATAATTCCTTCTGGTTGAAGGGCAATGTAGACTGTTTACGCTTCTAGAAAATTTAGATTCTCTTCTATTGAAGTTTTCTCGCTCCTTTGAAATGTTACAAGACTTGAATCTCAGATTGGACAACAATTTCTGTGCTGATATTAAACACATAAGTTGTGTTTATTCAATGCTAACTACTTAAACTGCCTTTTTAGGTCAGCAGAGATCCAAGATGGGGAAGATCTTATGAAAGTTACAGTGAAAATACTGAAATTGTCAGAAAGATGACATCTCTAGTTACAGGCTTGCAAGGTCAGCCACCAGAAGGGCATCCCAGAGGCTACCCTTTTCTGGCTGGAAGGTAAATAGCATTTCAAATGCCATCTTGAAACCTATTTTATATTATTTGATGTAATGAAAACTGAGGTCTAAGAACTATAGCTTATGGAATAAATGCAGTGTCCTGTATTTGTGTAAAGCAAAGTCATATGGGAAAACATCATACCTCATTTGTCTATATTTATTTTAGAAATGTCATTTGGTTTCTCGATCTAATGCATTTGGCACGGTGAAGTTGATACTACCCTTTCCGGATTTACCTATTCTCCACAACTTATCATCAGATGTTTGCATTTACTTTTCCAATTTTGACTCCAGGAAAAACGTTCTTGCATCTGCGAAGCATTATGTTGGTGATGGAGCAACTGAGAGTGGTAAAAATGAGGGGAATACAATAGCATCCTATGATGATCTAGAGAAAATTCACATGGCACCATATCTGGATTGCCTTGCTCAGGGAGTTTGCACTGTAATGGCATCATACAATAGTTGGAACGGCACAAAATTGCACACCCACCATTTTCTTCTCACTGAAGTTCTGAAAAATAAGCTGGGATTCATGGTAAAGCAATTTTAATTCTCCTCACCATTTGTATTATGGAGGCTCTCTTTCATTTTTATTTTCTTAGATTCCTCTTGGACAAAACTCCAATATTCTTGAAGATTCAAGGATACCATCTTGGCAGGACATTAGTATAAATGTGATGCAACTTATTGATTATTGTAAATGTAGATTTCTTTATTGCTGAATGAACTCTGTTATATAGATATGCAAATCTTAGTTGCTATAGACTATTTTTGGATTTATCTTAATTCCTTTTTCTCCCTTTTCTGATATATCATCTCATGAGCAAATTGATATATAAACAACAATCTTCCACAGGGGTTTGTGATTTCAGACTGGGAGGCATTGGACCGGCTTTATGTTCCTCATGGTTCCAATTATCGTCAAAGTATTCTGTCCACCATAAATGCTGGAATTGATATGGTACAGATTATATTTGCATCATTATGTAGCATGCTACTTGTATGGGCGTCTTTTAATACGTATGTCTGTTGCTCATATGTATGCAGGTAATGGTTCCTTTTAGATATGAATTATTCTTGGACGAATTTCTGTCTCTTGCTGAGTCAGGGGAGATATCAATGGCCCGAATTGATGATGCCGTTGAAAGGATTCTAAGAGTCAAATTCATTTCTGGGGTTTTTGAGTATCCAATGGCTGACAGATCTTTACTAGATATAGTTGGTTGTAAGGTATTTTCTACTCTTCAGTTGGCATATTTAGGGGGTTTCCACATTAAATGCTATAAAGATATCAGGGAAGGCCATTTTACTTCATCTTCATCCAATTTGGGCTATAATCTATATCCATACAGTATTGGAAAAGTTTGCATTTCAGCACTTCCTAAAAATATTTAAATATTTTTCTGCACCTAAAGTAATTTAGTTTCTTGCTTTTCAATGGTCATATCCTTTAATTATTATGATATTAGATAAGCATACAACCTTTATTTAAGCTTGAACACTTCCAAATTTTAATTAGAAAATGTTTCTTTGATGGATATAGTCTTTAGTGAATTCTCATGTGGTTGATATGTCATTTGGATTTTAGATATTTTACTCCGTAGGATTTATTGGAAAAGAACAAAAATAAAACAAAACAAAATTAGTGATAACTGATAACCACTTATTTCATGGATTTCTCTTTCTAACAGAGTTACTATCTTGAAGAATTGCAAATCTAACTAGTTATAACATGTAAACAACTTATGTAATCAAAACAATCTTCCGTGGAAAAAAAATTCTTGTATTTCTTCCATTCAGGTCAAAGTTACAGACTTTTATGTGCCCAAGAATTTAAATTTTCTAGCTGCATGGTAGATGGGATAATTCTAAATTGATATGAGAATAACTTGTTTACGGCTATCTAATGAAAGTAATCCTGTTCACAATCAATTAGAAGAAATGTCAGATATCCCGCATGAAATAATCTGGATACCTATATACCATTTCAGGAACATAGAGAATTGGCACGTGAAGCTGTTCGCAAGTCCTTGGTTTTGTTAAAGAATGGGAAGGATCCTAAGAGACCTTTGCTCCCATTAGACAAGAAGGCTAAACGAATTCTAGTTGCCGGAACACATGCTGATAATCTCGGATACCAATGTGGTGGGTGGACGATCACCTGGGAAGGAACAACTGGCAGAATAACTGAAGGTGAGTTGTTCAGTTGGAAACTCTTTCAGAGAATATTCTATTTCGACTCCTATAAACTACTACCATAAATATACAAAATATGAGCCTGATTTTGTTCTTTCGTGATCACGGTGATAATTTAGTTCATTTATTTATGGAAAAATGCAAGTTTGCCTTCTTTTGCCCCTTGCATTTTTCCTTAATTTGGTTTTCATTTGAGAAGGCCCAGAAAGAACAATGCAGATGGCTTATGCCGCTGAAGGTTTCTTCATTTCTGTTCTGATGTTGACCAATACTTTATATGTTTTGGAGAACATAGTGCTTATAATGGAAAAGACCTACTGCAAAAAATATAAAAACCAAACTGAATTGCCATACATTGAGAGGGCAAAGTCTTGTGTAAACTAGTTTTTCCGTGCAACTGATTTGAATTGTCTGTGTATTTTAAAACAGTGTTAGTTGCTTCATTAAAACGTATTAGTTCGTCAGTATTAGTTGTTTAATTAAGAAGTATTACTTGGATAGTTGCAAACTAGTTATATGGTACTATTTTACTCAAAGACTAACTCCATTCAGAGACCTGAGTTTGCATTTAATTGTTAATCTCCTTGTATCATTGTTTCTCTAGGCACGACTATTTTGGATGCAATAAACGAAGTAGTGGAAGACAAGACCGAAGTGACATACGAACTGAATCCTACTGCAGAAACATTTTCTGGCCAAGATTTCTCCCTTGCTATCGTAGTCATAGGCGAGGCCCCATATGTAGAATCTGGTGGTGATGATCCAGAGCTTAAAATCCCTTTCAATGGAGCTGAGTTGGTGAGCTTCGTTGCAGACAGAGTCCCAACATTGGCAATCCTGGTTACGGGAAGGCCTTTAGTTTTAGAGCCACAACTTTTGGAAAAAATTGAAGCCCTCGTTGTTGCCTGGTTGCCTGGAACAGAAGGGACGGGAATCACAGATGTTATCTTCGGAGATTATGGGTTCGAAGGACAACTTCCTATGACATGGTTCAAAAGCGTCGAACAGCTTCCAATGCATGATGGAGAGAATTCTTCTGATCATTTGTTCCCATTTGGATTTGGGTTGAGATATTAAAGATGAGCAATAGAAGCCGATTGAAACTGAAAATTTAACTGTACCAATAAACATGTATGGGTTTCTGAATTGTGTATTCATTATTGTGTGGGGTCTCTTGCATAGGAGGCAAGCATTTATTACAGTGAATTCAGGATATGTATTTGTTGTTACACTTCTTTGCCAAGTAAATTGCAAAACTAATCAATCCTATATCTAATGACAATTTATTGACCTTTCCTATTCTCAATTAAGGATTGTGAAATATATTTTTTTTATTGATTTATATAGATTTTTATAACTCCGATATTGATGCAAACTGCAAAGAGTTAAAGAGTTAATTTTAATTTTTTTTTAAAATTAATATATATATATAATTTATTTTACCAATAATATATATATATATAAAATTTATATATTAATTCGGGGCGGATACCCGCGGGTCGAGCATAAGACCCAAACTCGACTCATACTCAATACGGGGCGAATTTGACATGGCCTAAAGCTCGCGGGTGGGGTGGGTACCCACGGGTGGGTCATTATTGTCATTCACACTTCTGATCTTTAGTTTTCAGAGTTGAGAGAATCCGTTGAAATCTCTTGTTTTTAGAATAGATTTTGGATAGTTCAATTTATTTATATTTTTGAAGGATAATCCAACAAAATCCATAGAGTATTAAAATCCATAAACGATTGAATATCTAAAGATTTTTAAAATCCATATTGAATACCTCAAAATTTTTAAAGACTTTTTAAAATTCGAATTGAATACCCCCAAACTTTGAAAGTCCAAAAAAATCCTACAAAATCCACAACCAATACACCCCCTAAGTCTAAAATGCTGCAATTTTTCCTGTCAAAAAAAATTAAATGCTGCAATTGATAATTTATCGTTTTAGGGTGATAATTCATTTGGATCTCTTTTTGCTAGGTGCAAAAATCCTATAACCTTATCAATGTAGGGCTAAAATTACATTAATTTAAAAGCTATGAAAATCAATGTAGGGCTAAAATTACATTAATTTAAAAGCTATGAAAATCAATGTAGGGCTAAAATTACATTAATTTAAAAGCTATGAAACTTAATTGATAGTAAATTTTATTTTGTATATGAGATTAACACCCAATAAATATGGGACCAATCTTGCATTTTACCCTACTTTGCATATCATACTGTGTTTTATTTCTGCTCCATTTTCTCCGTTTATGTCAGCATATATATTGAATGAGCGATGTGGTTAAGGAGGATTTTATTTAAAGTGTTTATACTGCAATTATGCATCAACGGTGTTCTGTAGAGTCACATTTTGCTGGTGGGTATACTAAATAGTGAATGCCTCCCTTCAGCGACCACGTCCCCAGTCGTTTTGTTTCGTATGAGTACGTGAGTTCCTGAGTAACTGCCTTTCCGACCTAAACACCTAGAGATGATCTCCAATTCATCCTGCCCAAACAACAAATCAATTATAAGAGGACGTATCAGAGGAAACAAAAATAAAAAGAGACTGCTTATAGCAAAGTAATTTTGGAGGCCGTAATAATTACTCCTATTGTACTACAACTAGCTAAGTGTGAATGTAATTACGCTGATATAGTGTTCGAGTCCCCTTCAACACAGGTCTCACGATTAGAATAACCACTAAGGCCTTCTTTGATAGCTAAAATTAAGGGTAGATTAACTTCATTTTAGCTTTTATAGACTATTTGATAGCTAAGATTAAGGGTAGATTATGCTTTTAAATCTGTAAAATTTAGATATCATCACAATCTCAGTCTAATCAGTCTTAGATCTTAAACAAGACCTAAACATATAATTTGCCACTACTGTTGAGGAGCACAAACTGAAATAAATCAGCACTTTTAAGATGATTAATTTCATAAATTCTTTCTCGAATTTAATTGGACGATTTTATTCTAGTTGCATGCATCCATGACTTTGTATGTACAATGGAATGATGGACCTTCATTTAATCATAGTAAATAAACACAGAAGTAGATACGATGAAAGGTAGTTATATGAAGCTCTGAAATTCATTAATCAACTGGACATCCCAAACCAAGACCTTGTAACAGAAAGTTCAGCCTACTAGTCCTTGTTTTACTGGCCTGGGAAACACCATAATATATTGTTCCCACTAGGATATTTCAGAATTACCAGACCTCGTTGTACACAGAAATTGTTGGGAATCCATACAATTTAAGGATTGAGAAAATCATTCAAGTTGTAGCAAAGATTTTCCTAATATCAGGTATTCTTCTATTGCTATTATATCAAGCATTAGAAAGAATGCACAAGCATACCATCAGATTGTCACAAAAAAAAAAAACTTATATAATATTCAATGTTCTATTGATCAACAGAGGATAGGAGTAATTGGATTCAAGATATAAACAAATATTCAAATTTGATTAGTTTAAATTATGAATTTTGGATTGGAGTTGCATAGGAAACAGGGAAAACTCATACCAAACTGATACAAAACAGTGGAAATTCCTAAACCAAAATTCAAATGTAATAATAACAAAACCCTCTAAAAAGGCAACTAATTACCGGACAAGAGAAACTAAAGATTGCCACCAATTCAACACAGCTCTTCAACCCCCACATATCAAACAATCCTGTATGCTTAACATATAATTGAAATTCCCATAGTTTTAAATACAATTTTCATTATTCAGGGAGTCACAGCTACCAAAGCATCCCTACTTCTTACTTTATATATAAAACTTAAAATTGTCTGCAGAAGCTTGTATACTCTACTCCTTCTGACTATCTGTTTCACTGTGTGAATATTGGATTCTAGAAAAGAGGGATTTGAGAAGAATATCTTCCACACTCCAAATGGCATGTCTTTGTACTTTATACTAATATATTTCCATTTACTACTCCTCAGAATAGTTCGAACCAAATGTGACGAAATTGCAAAAGAGAAAAGACAACATCTCTAAAATTTCAACAGATAATGAAAACTAACTAAGACATAAAGAAAGAGTGATAGACATAATATAACAGCAAACCAGAAAATTCTGGTCTAGAATTGCATAGTTCAAACACAAAATGCATTAACTCCACAAATTGTCCCCGTTCAAAGTGATATCAAGGAAACTTCAAATCATACATAAGCAATCAATCAAGAAACGTGATAATATTTCTAGGGCAAATCGCATGATCTGAGACTAACAATTGAACACTTCAAGAGTTCAACCAAATCCAACAACAGAATTGAAAAGTAGAACTTACATTAACATATGCATCAGAAATATAGGAGATTGACATGTCTACTGAAACGTCCATTGGATTACCCTCCTGGTGGATAACTGCTGCCCCAATTTCATCAACTAAAGTAGCAATCGCAGCCATCGCCAATTTCCCATCTCTATCCTGAATTAATAAATTAATCAAAATTCAACACTTATCAAAGAAATAAAAGGCTTGAGTTTAAGGGTGTGTTACAGTGAGACGAGGGGGCACTTTGAAAGAGCAAGAGAGTGAACCGGGTTGGACTCGGTCGAGTTGGATGCCTCGGAGGACGAAATACTCGTAGAAGCTTGGGTCCAGATGGAGTTTATGCGCAGGGAAGGTGAGGTGCGAAACGCGATCGGCTTCATCGCCGGCGGTGAATTTTTCGAGAAAATCTTTGGCCTTATCCATGCGGCATACACAGTCTATCTACAAGTTTCCCTTCGAAATTATTAACAATCCAGTATACCTCCGTAATTATTTTCACAGCAACTATAATAATGGGTGGAGTAAATCTTTCCTGTCATGTACAATAATTTATGTAGCTTAAAGATTGAGATAATTTTTTTTTTATGTTGAGGTCTAGTGTTCAACTACAATTTTCACATATTTTTTTTTTAATTATAAAAGTACATGTTGAAAATAAGGAAAAGTGTAACATGACAAGTGTGGTTATGTTGCACTTTTCAGTTGTAGTGACTTACTATTTTCAACAATATTTTTTAGTTATATTGACTTACACTTTTTAGTAATGTTATGCTACACATTTTAGTCATGTTTTGTTGCACTTTTCAGTTGTAGTGACTTACAATTTTCAACAATATGTTCAGTTATAGTGACTTACACTTTTTAGTAATGTTATGTTACACTTTTTACTCGTATTTTGTTACACTTTTCAGTTATAATAACTTACACTTTTCATTAAAATATTGTTTTGCACTTTTCAAGTATATTGACATGCACTTTTTAATAATATTGTGTTGCACTTTCTAGTTATACTAACTTGCATTTTCTAGTTATAATGACTTATACTTTTCATTAAAAGTTGTGTTGCATTTTTCAATTATAGTGACTTACACTTTTTAATAAAAAAATGTGTTACACTTTTTAGTAATATTGTGTTACACTTTTTTTAGTAATATTAACTTACACTTTTCAACACACACAATTTCGAAAAAAAATTATCAATAAAAAAAAATTACAAAAATAAAAAAATAAAAAAAATTAACTAAGTCAAAATTTTTATTCACAATAATCTTAAATATTTAGGATTAACAATATTCTTGAATATTTAAGATTTAAGTTGACCAAGTCAACTCAATTCCTTATAAGGAATTGATTCTATATAAGACCAATACATCTTTACTTATGTATGAAGTAGTGAAGAAATTATATCAATCATCGATAATCACGCTCAAAATTTTATACAACGTACCATTTTACACACTTTTTCAAAATTGAAATTAACAAAACCTCAAATCGAGTTAGAGTTTTTTCCACACTGCATCTTGCTGCGAGAGTTTGTCACTGTCATCGTCATTCTCAACTCAACCGATCTGCAAAGGTATGCGCCGGACGAAAATATGTAGAGATTTTTAGCAGATTTTACAATTTTTATTTTAACTAAATACCTTATATACTGTATCAGTTTCGTAGGATTCTTACCGATTTGTTTAGGTATATTCAAGCTCTATAAAAATGACTTCTACAATAGATTCGTATATATATTATGTATATTTATTTTTCATGAGTTCTTGATGCATGATGCAAGATTTGCGTTTTTTTTTTTTTTTTGGTTGGGTTCAGAATTTGGTATCAATATTGTATTTGTTTTTGGGTTGTTAAAACTATTTTTTTTTTGTTTCAAGATTGTCCATTTCATCTTATTATAAATTCGCCTACTTCTATTTTTTTGGGTAAGACAGTGGTATATACAGGTATGGCTAGGGATAAGAGAAAAGACATTCGTATTGAGGAAGAAGATAGAGCCAATAACGGTAAAAGGAATAGAAGTATGCAGATTCGAGTATCAATGAGAACTAGCAGAGGTAATTCGAAGATAATGAGTCTTTTCCATTGAAGTTATGAATTCTAATGTGTTGTCAGCATAAATGTATAAGATTTGGTTAAATATATTTTATTCTGTACGAGATGAATCTAGCATTATAATTATATGATGTCACATACACTTAACTTTTGTATTTATGTCATACCATAAATGTTCAATGATATAATATATTTAACAACATAAACTTTGAAAAATAATACACATACTATCTACATTATGGCTATTATATACAATAATTGTGTAAAGGGTGGTAGGATGGGTATCTTGCATCTATATATCATTGATTCTATCTATATGACGATGCATTGATTCCCACGATCTGCAGCTTCGATCGAGATTCTATGTAAATTTGGTAACTGATTGTAAAAGGAATGTCAAACATTTCAATTCGCAATTACTAAAATTGATGGATTTATGGAGCCACTGAATTAATTATATTTTTTTATACGGAAAGGGCATTATAGGGTATCCAAATCAAATAGTGACCTTAATTGTTTTAACTAAAAAATTTGTTTTAAATTGTTTAAGGGTCTTATAGAGTGACTATAAATGTATTTATTCCTTTAAAAAATATGAAAGTATGTAGGTGTCGGGGGAAATAATATCTCCGTCTCATCTTTACTTTCACATGTGAAATGCAAGTGGAATAAGGAAAGTGAATTAAGTGAGGATTTTGAGGGGTAATTTTGTAAACATTTATGTATAAAGTAAATGAGTTGACTTTTGTATATGTGTGGACAAAAAGTAATGACATTTGTGTAAATTTGAGGATATTGTGAGGGTGGATTATATAAATGGTTTTCCATTTTAAGGGTGTGAAAGTAATTGCGGGATGGAGGGAGTATTATGTGAGGGAAGTATATATATATATATATTAACAAAACAAGGAGACAAAAACAATGAGGAAAGATTAAATCATCCATGTCTCCTTGAGAGTCTGAACGTCAACTTCTTCAATCCAATCTTGAGGAGTAGAAGAGTTAAAAGTCTTCTGGGCTAACTTATAGGTAGAGCTTAAAATCAAATTAAGCTATTCGATACTCGATTCGAGTTCGTTCGGTAAAAGCTTATTTGAGTTCGATTAGACATAGATATCTGATGTGTCAAAATTTGCACAAGGGGATTGGATATCCTTCGAATGAGGTATCTGGTTTCCTAAACAAGGAAGAGCAAATCCAATCACGCTGCTGCCTTCGATGGAATCCTCGAGAACCTGCAAAGAACACGCCGGAGGGGAGTCCGGCGCGGACACTCCGATGCCTAAGTCAGTATAAGGCTTCTCAATCTATCCACAAGGATCTCGAGATCCTTGGTTTATCAAATAAGCTCTCGAAGGGTATCAGAAATGTATTGTGCACTCAGTATATTAAGTTTAGTAAAGTAAGAATATCTAACCTGAAAACCTCCTTGGATTTACCTATTTATAGAGACTTCCTTATAGGAGGAAGTTAGAGCTTCCCCCTATCTCGGAGCAGCTTCTTGGACCAAGCCCTGCTGGATGGACAAAGTCCTCCACCTTTTCCACTCCTACAGAACCGACCATATTCATTTTTAGTGGACTTCGTCCCCTAAGATAAAGGAGGATAAAGTCTTTCTTCTACTCAGCTTGGACCGAAAATGGCGGAATTCCCCTATATTTACGGCCTATGAACTCATATCAAGACTGATTCTTCCCGACGCTTCTCTCCAGATGGAGCTCCCTCCAGAGGGGATTCTTCATCCAGAGAGTATTACATAATCCCATCCTTCCACTTTTATCCTATCCTCCATACACGTGTCGACTCCTTATTAGATGACACTTTTAGGCCGCATCATCTACTCCCCCCTACTCTCGTAAAAGGGAGATATCTTTTGTGAGAGTAGAAAATTCCAATGAACCTAGTACAGAGGCCCCTTTTGGAGAGACGTGTATTATTCCTGCTTCGGAGAGGAAATTTCAAAAAATGCCCTACTTCAAAGGCTTTTCCCGCCTCTAGCCTCGAAGACGTTTCGGCTTCCGCGCTTGGGCCCCACGCGGTCGCTTTTTTCTCTCTCTTGTTATCCTCCCGAGGAGAATCCTCGATTCTACCCCATCTTCTTTCATTTACTCCACGCAACCGCCTTCTTTCTTTTTCTCTCTTTCGAATTTCATTTCTTCCAAAAAGTTCTTTGTTGTCTCCATCTCTCCTATCAGGTGGTCTTTCTCCCGAGTTTCACCGTCGCCGGTCGCCCCAACTGATTTCGTAGTCCTCTTAATCAAGGTAACCTAGCTATCCTTCTCTTCTTCTTTTATTAGCACTGTTAGTCGATGTCGAGCCTTCTCTCTTCACTAGAAGCTCTTGGCCAAAATCCCTCTGAGTCCACTCCATTTCCGATGGGGAGCCCAGAGAATAGAATTTCCACTTCCTCCCAGATCGACCATACTCACCTAGCTAGCCTTACTCAAGCCTACGACTTTCCGTCAGAATATGCCTTTCGCATTCCTCGCTCAAACGAACGCCCAGATCTCTCCGAACCCCGAACTCTTGCCTTTTTCGAGGCTCAACTTAGGGCAGGACTTCGATTTCCGATCCACCCTTATTTGGCTGCCATATCTACCCGCATGCAAATCCCTCTTAATCAGTTTACTCCGAATGCTATCTGTACCATGAAAGGATTTTTCATTTTGGTGAAAGGGAATGGCGGTGAACCCTCTACCGAACTGTTTCTGAGCCAACACTCTTGTAAAGTGAACGATGGCTTCTTTTATGTTAGTGGGAGGAGGTCTCGTGTTTGTAAGTTTATGAAAAAACTCCACGAAGAAGAGTCATCCTGGCGAGATTATTATTTTCTTGTTACTAGCCCCACTGATTGGCCGTTTCCTCATGGGAATTGAATATTCCACAATCCAGGAATACTTCCTCCTCCTTTGAAAGCTTACTCCGTTTAAAATCACACTGTTATGACCAATCTCAATACCCACGTCCGTCTGCACGATTATTTTGATATTCTTGGTATTTGCAAAAATCCTCGCATCCTCTCCCACTTTGGCTTTTGTCCTCAAGATTTCCCTTTAGATTCTCGAGATGGTAAAAAATCTTCTATTCTTATATTTTGCTTCTTGCATGTGGCTATTTTTCTGAGTTCTGAGAATTTTCTTGGTTGTCTGCAGCGATGAGTTGGTTAACTCACATCTCACGGGATGCCCCTGCTCTCAGCATAGTGAAGGCCCCTGTGTTATCTGCTCCTGAGGATCCTCCAAAAGCTCCTCAATCTCCAGCTTTAGGAAGCTCAGCAAAAACCCCGGCTCCAGAGAGTTCTTCGAAAGTTCCTCCCCTCCCCAGCTCTTCTACTCAAGTCCCGGGTTCTGTTGCCAAGAGAACTCGCTCGTCTACCAATGCCTTCTTCTCCGATTGTGGCACTTCTAAAAAGAAGAAGGGAAAGGCTGCTCGAGCTCTTGCTGAGAAAGAAATTCCTCCTTCTACTGCGTTTGAACCTCTCCATCGCCTTATCAGACAATGTCCTCCTCCTCCCAACATTGAGTTATCCGACAAGCCCCTTCCTGAAGATCAATTGCTTCGTGGTGCCCATCTTTTTTCAGAGGTATTTTCCATTACTCTCATGGTTTCTTCTTTCTTTACATCTTAAACATTGTTTCTTTCCTTCATGTAGTTTGGTCTTACCTACGCTAAGATATTCGATCAAGGTGTTGAGATGGTGGCTAAGCTTGAACTTCTCCGAGCTGAAGCATCCTCTCTTCAGTCAACTATCAAGGGCGTCACTGCAGAGAAGGACAAAGCGCATAAACGAGCTCAAGCTCTGGCTGAGGAGCTGCCTCTTCTACGGGCTCAAGGCAAGCAGGATGCAGCCAGGATTAAGCACCTGGAAGAGGAGGTGGAACGGATAGGACGCGAGCTGCTGGGCGTCGGAGTGCAGGCTTGCATTAAATCTTTGTTTACCTCCTCTTTGGGTCAAGAATTCTTGGGAACTCTTCATACTCAGTGGCTATCCAGTTTCCTAAAGAGCTCAAGTTTTCTATGCGCCATGGGGCCACATATTCCTCACTTCATCGACCATGGCTTCAGCAATGCCGTGGCCGAGCACTCAGCCCCGGGGTTCGATGGGACCTACTCTCGTGAATTTCGCTTGGATCAGCTCGCCACTCCTCCCAAATTCTTAGGGGATCCTAAGGAGAGCCCCGACAGTCCTTGGTGGCTGCCCGGAATGGGTCAGGCCATCGCCAAGTTACAGGCAGTCAAGGTGGGCATGGCTGAGCTGAAGCCTCTGGAGCAGTTGGTTTATCCTTATGTCTCCGCTCCAAATGTGGTAACAGGGGTAGATGGAGAGACGGGCGTTGAGGATACCTTGAGAGGTGGAGAAGGCCCAGAGGAGGGCGGAGGATCTAGCAACCATGTTGCTGTGGAGGAGGGCGCTGCTGAAGGAGCTGTGGTCGAGGGAGCTGAGGTCGAGGGAGTTGTTGCTGAGGAGGCTGCTGTTGAAAAAGCAGTTTAAATTTCATATTTCCATGGTCACACCGAACAATTTACCTTTCTTTTGTTTCGCTACACTCTTTATTTTCTTCTCATAATACTTGTTCTCATACTTCATAGGGGACCCCACACTCCTGGATATGTGGGGGCTTTTTTGTAGTAATCGGGTTAGCTTCATATTGCTTGTTGGTTGGCGTGTTTTTTCTTTTCTGCTTGCACGAGTAACCTATAAGACCAGTAAAGAATATGTTGGAGGTGTGCTTTCCTCCCCCCCTTTTGTTGGTCTTGTAGGTTATATCATAATCATCTCTTGGTTGTATAATCTTTTGGTTTCAGGTGGCTTGGTTATTGGGAGGCATCCTCCATCTTTTCTTAACTTCTGAACTTCTATTTGTCTTTCTCTTTTAGAAGGTCTTGAATCATAAACCCTGTTTTTCCATTAAGTAGTCTTTGTGGTTCTCAAGTATGGTGAGGGCTCATTGGAGCATCTAGGCTTCTAGGCCTCTGAATGTTTCTCACTCTTATTATTAAAAGATTTTAATTCATAAAATCTTCTCATTTCATTGATTAACCCTCTTGGGTCTCAAATAGGGTGAGGGCTCTCTGGAGCACCTCGGCCTCTAGGCCTCTGAGTGTTTCTCACTCTTATTCTTAAAAGATTTTAATTCATAAAATCTTCTCATTTCATTGATTAACCCCCTTGGGTCTTAAATAGGGTGAGGGCTCTCTGGAGCACCTCGGCCTCTAGGCCTCTGAGTGTTTCTCACTCTTATTCTTAAAAGATTGTAATTCATAAAATCTTCTCATTTCATTGATTAACCTCCTTGGGTCTCAAATAGGGTGAGGGCTCTCTGGAGCACCTCGGCCTCTAGGCCTCTGAGTGTTTCTCACTCTTATTCTTAAAAGATTTTAATTCATAAAATCTTCTCATTTCATTGATTAACCCCCTTGGGTCTCAAATAGGGTGAGGGCTCTCTGGAGCACCTCGGCCTCTAGGCCTCTGAGTGTTTCTCACTCTTATTCTTTTTCATATTCATACATCATATATTCGAGTAAGAGAAAGATAATCAAGACACAATAATTCTGGATAACTCTTTCTTCAAAAAGGGATAAAGTTTCATTGATTTATTGTCAGTTTTCAACATAGGCCATAGATAACCTACGCCGGTCTCATTAAAAACCTCTTTACGGAAAAACCCCAAAGGGGAAACCCGTAAAGAGGGAAAAAGAGCTCCGGTGAAGCTACTAAATACATTAAACAAAAATATGAATTAATGCAAAACTCGCAAAGCATAAATCAAAAATGGTCTCAAGACCTTACACTTTCTTCAGACAAAGAATCTCTTCAAATGGCAAACGTTCCAGGGTCTAGCTATGTCGACTCCTTCCATGCTCTGCAGTCTATAAGCTCCTCCCTTTAGCACCTGCGTGATTTTATAAGGCCCCTCCCAGTTGGGCTCTAATTTTCACGTATTCTTTAGGGCATCGGCTCTTCTTAGCACCAGGTCCCCCACTCTAAAGGACCTCGGGATCACCCTTCGGTCATATGCAGCTTTAATTCTGCTCTTGTACCTTTCCGCGCGTACTCTAACCATCTATCTTTCTTCTTCCATCAAATCCAGGGCTTCTCTCATTAGCTTCTCATTTTGATGTTCTTCAAATTGGGCAATTCGGTGGGACTGCAGCACGGCCTCTAGAGGCATCACCGTCGCAGCTCCGTAGACCAGCTGAAAGGGGGATTCTCCAGTTGCTGTCTTTGGGCTAGTTCTATATGACCACAGCACATTATCTAACTCATTCACCCATCCTCCTCCTATTTTCGTCAGCCTTGTTCGAATACCATCTAGTATCGTTCGATTAGTAACTTCCACTTGTCCATTAGCTTGAGGATGAGCTACTGTGGTGAATCTCTGTATTATGTTTAGTCTTGCACACCATCCTCGTACATTTTCTCCATTAAACTGTGTTCCATTATCAGAGACCAATATTCTGGGTACTCCGAATCTGCAACAAATTTGTTTTCTCAAGAATTTAATCACATTCTCTTCATCTATTGTAGCCAGAGGGGCAGCTTCAACCCATTTGCTAAAATAATCCACTGCTACTATCAAAAATTTCCTTCCTCCAGAGGCTGGAGGGAAAGGCCCCACCGAATCGATTCCCCACTTAGCAAAGGGATATGGAGAGTGCATAGCTCCCATCTCTTCCGCAGGGATTCTTATCAAAGGACCATTTTTCTGACACTTGACACATTTTTTTACGAACTCCTTGGCATCTTTCGTCATGGAGGGCCAATATAACCCGGACCTTAAGGCTTTCTTCACCACTGTCTTATATCCCTCATGACTAGCCGCATCTCCTTCATGAATTTCTTTGAGTGTGTACATCGCTTCTCGGGTGGATATACACCTCAAGTATGGTTGGGTAAACGACTTCTTATATAAGTGTCCTCCAATAATACAGTATTTGATCCTAAGAGCTCGAGTTTCTCTGGTGGTAGGAGCGTCTGCTCCCTTGGTGAGTTCCACCCATATAGCTTTTCTCCAATCGTCTCTTTCCTCAATGGAACCAATGGGGTTCTCCAGGGTCTCCTTTTCTGCTATTACCAATGTCACTGTTCCTTGTCCATCAAACTCTGTGGAGCTAGCGAGTTTGGAGAGACTGTCCGCCTGCATGTTTTTCTCTCGAGGTACCTGGACTACCTCGCAATCTTGGAATTTGCCCATTACTTATTTGGCTCGTTCCAGGTAGGCAGCCATCCTGTTATCTTTGGCTGCATACTCTCCATTCACCTGTTGAACAACTAGTTGGGAGTCGGAGTATAGAGTTACCTTTGGAGCTCCCAATTCTAGTGCCATCTCCATTCCTCTGATCAAAGTTTCATACTCTGCACCATTGTTCGAGGTCATGAATTGAAACCTCACTGCAAATTGTAGGTCCTCTCCTTGAGGGCCCACTAGCACAATCCCTGCTCCACATCCGCTCAGAGTCACTGAGCCATCTACGTATACCTTCCATATCTCTGCTTCCTCTGGTTTAGTAGATTCTTGTATGAAATCAGACAAAGCTTGGGCTTTTATGGCCCTCCGTGGCTCGAAGTCCACATCATATTCTTGAAGCTCTATTGCCCATCTCACCATCCTTCCTGAGAGGTCTGCTCGGCCAATGACCTGTTTCAACAAATAATTAGTGCGGACCAGTATTTTGTAAGAGAGGAAATATGGGCGCAATCTTCACGCCGTAAATACCACGGCCAGAGCGGCCTTCTCGATTTCCGAGTACCGAGTTTCGGCTCCTTGAATGATCTTACTGACGTAATAGATAGGTTGATGGAGAGGTCCCTGTTCTTTGACCAAGGTTGTGCTCAACGAGAATTCCCCTACAGAGAGATACAGAATGAGGGTATCTCCAGGAGAAGGTTTTGTCAGCTTCGGCAGCTGGGACAAATGATGCTTCAGATCTTCAAAGGCCTTCTGATACGTTTCACTCCACTCGAACTTGGCCCCTTTCTTGAGAATTTTGAAGAAGGGGTGGCTTTTTTCGGCAGATCGGGCTATGAATCTGCTCAATGCTGTGATCCTCCCATTGAGCGTCTGAAGCTCTTTCACGTTTCTCGGTGGCTGCATGTCCAGTACAGCCTTCACTTTAGCTGGATTCACTTCTATCCCTCTTTGAGTAACCATGTACCCGAGGAACTTCCCCGATTTCACTCCAAAAGAGCACTTGGCTGGGTTCAACTTGATACCATTCTCTCGAATTATCTGGAAAATTTCCTCCAGGTCCTCCACATGTTGATCCGCTTTCACACTCTTGGCCAGCATATCATCCACGTATATTTCCATGTTTCTTCCTAGTTGGCTTCGGAAGACAGCATCGACCATCCTTTGATATGTTGCTCCAACATTAATTAATCCGAAGGGCATTCGGACATAGCCAAATGTTCCGCATGCTGCTATGAAGCACACTTTGGGGACATCTGAGGGGTTCAGCTGGATCTGGTGGTATCCTTGGTATGCATCCATCATGCTTAGTAGCTCGAATCCAGAAGTCGCATCCACTAACTGGTCTATCCTTGGCAAAGGATAGTGGTCTTTGGGACATGCTTTGTTGAGGTCCCTGAAGTCGATGCACATTCTCCATCTCCCTCCCCCTTTGGATACTAACACTGCATTAGAGAGCCATTCCGGAAATTGTACTTTCACCACGTGCCCTGCTTTCAATAGCTTCTCTACTTCTTCTTTTACTATATTATTCTTTTCCACTCCAAAGTTTCGTAACTTTTGTTTCATTGGTCTTGCCTTTGGATCAACATTAAGGCAATGTAGTGCTATCTCCGGAGGAATACCTGTCATGTCAGCTGGAGAGAATGCAAATATATCGGAATTTCGACGTAATGTAGTGATTACCTTTTCTGTGAGTTCAGGTCCCAGTTGGGTACCTATCTTAGTAGCAAAGCCAAGTTTCCCTGGGAAGAGCTCCACACTCATCAGCTCCTCGTCTGTTTTAACACTTACTTGCTCAGGTGTCATTCCTTCCATTTTCTTTCTCTTTATCTCAGGGTCCTCTCCTCTTGTTCTCTCCAGGCCCTTGGTTAGAGCCCTATCCGCCATCTTCACAGACTCTGCATAGCACTTCCGTGCTTGGTATTGGTCTCCTTTTACTTCTCTCACTCCCGTAGCTGTAGGGAATTTCATTTTCATATGAAATGTGGATATGATTGCCTGAAAGAGGTTCAGGCTAGGTCGTCCCATTACTACATTGTATGATGAGGGGATATCTACAATGAGGAACTCCACCAGGTGGACCTTTCGAGCTGGAGCGTCCCCCAGTCCTACTTGCAACATTACCGATCCCAAGGGTTGGATGGCACCTCCAGAGAAACCATACAGGGAGGTATCTACAGGTCGCAGCTTCACGCTCAGCTCCATCCTCTTGAAGCACTCAAAAAAACATAATATCAGCGGAGCTCCCCGTATCCACAAAGATTCGGTCAACGTCGAACCCAGCTATGTCGGTAGTGATCACCAAGGCGTCGTTGTGATCTTCCTTAACTCCCTTCACATCCTCCGGACCAAATCTGATATTGGACGTCTTTGGCATACGTCCTACTTCTCTTAATTGACTTCCTTGCTCTGCTTTTAGAGCTCGAACGCTCTGCTTTCTCTTTCGGAAGGAATCTCCATCCGCTGGTCCTCCCACAATCATGTGGATTACTCCTCTCTTTGGTGGTGGAGGGGGCATGTCTTCGGCCGCCTCCTTGGTTTCCTTCTCTTCCGGTTTTCTTTCATGTTCCTTCCGCTTCTGCCCTCGAGGGCCCTGTCTGTCTCTAAATACAAATTCTTTCAGATGCCCTGCTTGGATCATCCTTTCAATCTCGTCTTTCAGGTGATAACATTGATTTGTGTCGTGTCCATACTCGTTGTGAAATCTGCAAAATCGATCGGACTTAGGCTTCTGAGGTCCTCGACTTCTAGAATATGGGAACTTCAAGTCAGGATGATCTCCTGCCACCTCCAGTACTTCGGCAGGTTCAATTCTCAAGGGCGTGTACTTCTCAAACCTTCCACGAGGGCCGAAACGGGAACCTCCAGATGGATTACTATCTCTTGTGGACCCGGAGGTCCGAGGGACCTCTGGACTGGAACGCCTGGAGGGGCCCTCTCTTCTTTTCTCTCGATCCAGTGGCCTATCTCCAATCTCTTGGCTTTCCGAACCTCCTCCAGGGTGAGGTACTTCTCTGCCCTATGTAGCAACTCATCAAAGTTCTTAACCGGCTTCTTAGCTAAAGAGGAGAAGAAGTCTCCATCCCGTAATCCGTTGGTAAGAGCGTTGATCTTCACCTCCGGAGAGGCTGTAGGGACCTCCAGAGCTGCTTGATTAAACCTCCGGAGAAAAGCCCTTAAACTCTCGTTTTCTCCCTGTCTTAGATTGAAAAGGGTCAAAGTGGCCCGCGGCTGTCTCCGGGCGCTTGCGAATTGATGAAGGAATAACTCACTGAATTCCTCCTAGGATCGAATTGTATTAGGTTCCAGTTGAGTGAACCATTGCTGGGCTGCTTTTGCTAAGGTGGTTAGGAACACCCTACATTTGATTCCTTCTCCATAGCGGTGTAATAATGCAGCATTTTCGAACCTTACTAGGTGTTCGTACGGGTCTGCTGTACCATCGTATTCAAAATTGAGTGGCTTAAAATTGAATGGCAGTTCATCCTGTAATATGTTAGAGGAGAACTGACATCTAGAGACATAGGCGGATCTACTGGTTCGGTTGTTCATTTGCCTTCTCATATCCCTCATCTCCTTCTGTAGGGCCTGCAGTTGGTCACTGACTGGCCCTCCGTATGTATCATCGGTGCTTTCTTCTGTTTCAGGGAGTTCTGTCTCTCGGGGTGTCAAATCTGCATTCCTTCTTGTATTCTGAAGGGGAATGCTTCTTTCCGCTCGGGAGGGCACCTTATCATCTTCTTCTACCCGCATCCCTACCTCCTTGGACAACACTTGGGAGGCTCCTGGTGCCTCTTCATGGGGTCTCGGGGTAGGTATCTCCAGATTCCCGGGGGTAGCTCTGGGGGCTCGATCTCCTTGAGCCGCGAAAGCTCTCTCTACCGCCTGCTTGATGAGGGCGTTCAATTGATCGGGGGAAATCAGGCATGGCTCCGAGTTTAGAATATCCTCCCGTTGAGGATCCGTGGTCCGGGACTCTGGGGCTTCAATGTTCCCTGTTGTCCCCTCTTCGATCGGGAGAGGATGGTTTTCCTCCCCCAAGCCTGTGTTCGGCGTCACTGGCGGATTTAATCCGGAAGGGGTATGGACGGGGTCTTTCCCCCGGCCTCCTTTTGGAGTGGGGTCATTCGGCAAAGGAGGATTTTCCCCTGCAAGGGGTCTCTTTCCCGAAGTAGATGTGTTGTTTCCGACACCCATTACTCGAATAGGTAGAAATTCGTGAGAAAATCTTTCAACTCTTTCCCACGGACGGCGCCAGTTGATGTGCCAAAATTTGCACAAGGGGATTGGATATCCTTCGAATGAGGTATCTGGTTTCCTAAACAAGGAAGAGCAAATCCAATCACGCTGCTGCCTTCGATGGAATCCTCGAGAACCTGCAAAGAACACGCCGGAGGGGAGTCCGGCGCGGACACTCCGATGCCTAAGTCAGTATAAGGCTTCTCAATCTATCCACAAGGATCTCGAGATCCTTGGTTTATCAAATAAGCTCTCGAAGGGTATCAGAAATGTATTGTGCACTCAGTATATTAAGTTTAGTAAAGTAAGAATATCTAACCTGAAAACCTCCTTGGATTTACCTATTTATAGAGACTTCCTTATAGGAGGAAGTTAGAGCTTCCCCCTATCTCGGAGCAGCTTCTTGGACCAAGCCCTGCTGGATGGACAAAGTCCTCCACCTTTTCCACTCCTACAGAACCGGCCATATTCATTCTTAGTGGACTTCGTCCCCTAAGATAAAGGAGGATAAAGTCTTTCTTCTACTCAGCTTGGACCGAAAATGGTTGAATTCCCCTATATTTACGGCCTATGAACTCATATCAAGACTGATTCTTCCCGACGCTTCTCTCCAGATGGAGCTCCCTCCAGAGGGGATTCTTCATCCAGAGAGTATTACATAATCCCATCCTTCCACTTTTATCCTATCCTCCATACACGTGTCGACTCCTTATTAGATGACACTTTTAGGCCGCATCAATATCAAACAAGCTTGAACATATATTTACATTTGGTATGGTCCAAAGCTCGGCTCGAGCTCGAGCTCAATAAGTAAAAAAAGATAAATTTAGTATAAAAATGTCAAACTACTCGAGCTCGGCTTGAATAAAGCTCGTTCGAGCTCGGCTCGTTTAATTATCAAACAAGTTCAAACACTAATTTCAAAGCTCGATAATATTTCAAACAAGCTTGAACTGCATCGCGTTCTGCTCGGCTCGACTCATTTACAGCCCTACTTATGGGCGAGACTATTAAGATTTCTACTGATGTGCTGACAATCCCACACTAAGATAGTTCACATCAATCTTTTAATTTCAAGAACAATTGTATGTTCCCACCCAGTAAGAATGAGTCGATTATTGATAGCCTCCACAGCCGTGAGTAAGTCAGACCGAATGATCTTTACAAGCACCCCTTTTTTAGCACAGATTTCCAAGCCTCGTGCAATTGCTCTTAGTTCCGCCATTAAAACCGATCCCGGATGAGTGATTCTAGTATACGCAGCCATGCCAATTTGTCAATCATTCTTCAACAGTACATAACCAGTTGCAAAGAAATTCTTATCTGAATTAAAAGTCGCATCCGTAAAAAGAATATGGTCAATATGCTGATGATCCCAAGTATTAAGAAAAGCAGCATTCGTCCTTATGGCCAAAGCAAGGTCAGATTTATTAAAATCCTCCCAGTACTCAAGTGCCCAATGAACCTTACATTCAAAAACCTTTCGTTTTTTATCCATTTCATCCAAATGAGTCCATGCACATCGACACTTCAAAATTGCCCAGGCAATGATAATATAACCAGCCATATGCCTCGTGTTTACCACATTTGATATAGAAACTAGAAAATTAATAAAATCTCCTTTCAAGAAGCCTTTGATTTGCTTCCACATTCCAACCGATTTCCAAACTTGTTTAGCAAATGGGCATAAAAATAAGGCATGCATAGAATCCGCAAATGAGAAGCCACAACATGAGCAAAAGGGGTCAATGGGGACATGATGCGCAAAGATATTACCTTCAGTAGCTACCGCTCCAATCATCATTCTCCAGGCAAAGATACGGTACTTTGGAGGGACCTTGAGCGACCAGATTTTACCAAGCACACCCTTCCAAAAATTGTGGTTTGAAGAACTGGCCTTCGAATTATGCGGGGACAAACTCTCCTTCACTCTTTGAAAATGGTAGCCAGATGCAACCGAGTACTGTCTCATTGACAATAAAGGCCAAAACCTAACATCTTCTAAATCTCTTCCACAAAGGGGAACTCACAAGATAGCTTCCGCTTCGTGTGGTAAGAATGTCAGCCGAACTAAAGGCGTATTCCATGAATACTCAGGCAAAATATAACGGCACACCTGAGACGCACTAGCAATCCGAGAATTAGGTGCTCCTTCCTTCAGGTCCAATATCCACCTATGATATGGATCAGGTTTCCCTTACCAACTTTCCATCTAGCCCCGGACTCAATAATATCCTTACTCCAAACAAGAGATCGCCATATGAAAGAAGGATTTGATCCCAAACCTGCCTCCAACATGTCAGTGTGTTTAAAGTACCAAGCTTTGAAGATCTTACTCACCAAAGTGTGAGGCTGATTAATGATCCTCCAAACCCGTTTAGCTAAAAGAGCTTTATTAAACATCACCAATCGTCTAAAACCTAGGCCACCCTCATTCTTTGGCTTACATAATTCATGCCATCTGGTCCAATGAATTTTACGCTTGTTTTCCTGATCTCCCCACTAGAATCTAGCCATTTCCTTATCCATCTCAGAGCAAATTGAGATCGGGATGCGAAAGTACGACATAGCGTAAGACGGAATCGCTTGTAGAATGGACTTAGTGAGAACTTTTTTCCCCCATCTAAGAAAAATCTATGCCCCCAGGAGTTTATCTTATGTCTGACCCTATCCACTAGGTACCCAAACTGCATTTTTTAGCACGAATTGAGAAGGACGGTAATCCCAAATATAACTCATGGCTCTGAGTGTATCTGACTCCAAGAGTGTCTACAACTGAAGCCCTATTTTCTGCCTTAGTGTTCGGGCTAAAAGTGATCGAAGATATTTCAAAATTGATCAATTGCCCCGTAGATTTAGAATACGTGCTCAAACAGTCTTTTAAGCAACTAGTTTCGCGCTGGGAAACTTTAAGAAATAACAAGCTATCATCGGCAAAGAATAGATGAGATAAAGTAGGAGCCGATCTAACAATTTTCACTCCCGACATTCTGGAATCACACACAGCTTTTGAGAGCAAAGAAGACAAACATTGAGCACAGATTACAAACAAATAAGGGGAGAGAGGATCACCTTGTCTGAGTCCTCTAGATGGTGTAAACGGCCTCGAATTCTTTCCATTAATGTTAATGTTGTACGACACTAAAGAGATGCAATTCATAATCAGCCTGATCCATCTTGGTGGAAATCCCAGCCTCCTCATAGCTTCTTGAAGAAAACTCCACTCAACCCTATCATATGCTTTACTCATGTCCAGCTTCAAAGCTGTATATCCTTCTCTACTTCTTGATGAATTAATCCAGTGCATGCCTTCGAACGCAATGAGGATATTATCAGTGATTAGCCTACCAGGGATGAAGGCACTCTGAAAAGGGTCAATAATTTTGTCCATAATTCCTTTAAGTTTATTGGTAATTGCTCTAGCCAAAATCCGATAAGGCGATAATTAACATTTGATAGACTGATGGGTCTAAACTGAGTAACCTTCTCAGGATTCTTGACTTTAGGGATAAGAGTGATAATGGTATGATTCCATTGATCCAAAGACCCCTCATTATTAAGCTTTTGCAGTATGACTTTTGACACCTCCTCTCCAATAGTTGCCCAGATTGATTGGTAGAAAGATGTCGGGAAACCATCTGGCCCCGGGGCTTTCCAAGGTCCAATATCTCTAACGGCTTGGTCAATCTCCTCCTTAGTAAATGGATTATTGTTGGGAATAAAATGATTTTGATCTAGATACCAAAACCCCTGAATGATGATGTACAAATTAGTTGAGATATGCTCAAGTTATTGTTCAGGCAAGTTGTCCCAAAACACTTGAGTATGTAGAATGCTTAAGTTAAAAATCTCAGAAATGTTGTGAGATTTTAGAGTTCAGGATAGTTGTCCAAAGCTACATGTTAGAAAGCTTGATAGGTATTAAGTCTTAAGGCCAAAGTTGCTGAAGCATCAGGACAACTGAACAAGTGGACAACCAGGCTGAAGAGATCAAAAACACTGAAGCTATGCTCTTAAATGCAAAAGATCTAGACAGTTGAAGTGCAAATGATCAAGAGAATTAACTGTCAAAAGCTTACAGAAGACACATTCAATGAAGCATTTATTGCCAATCATGCCTGAACCAAGCATTGAAGACTTAGAACATTAAAGAGTGAAGCATTGAATGAATGTTGGAACATTCTAAAACTGCAGCAAGAATGTTCAGGGAGCTTGTCCCATCTGACCGTTGGTTGAGTGTAGATTCTGCCACAAATCAACCTTGGAAAGTGTGCTTATTTGGAAACTGTCACAAGTCATCTCAGCCGCATTTTTCAGAAGTCAACACATTCATTCAAGCAACCATTGAAGAGCCCTTTTACACAGTGGATAAAAGGAAGTCAAGCTATTTAGCCGTTTCAATGGAGCTGCAAATAGACATGTTTGAAATGCTATCTCTCCAACGGATAGTTGTTCAAACATGACTATATAAACAGAAGTGATCAAAGGGATTCAGAATCCAACAACAAGCTATCAAACTCATATTAAGCTATCAAAGGAAACCAAGCTATTCTCAAGTATTCCAAGTTTCCTGAATCACTTCAAGTCAGCTAAGCCAATCTTTGTAAACATCCTAGCTTAGCATTGAGATATCCAAAGCCTTTACATCTGTTCTCATTGTAAAGGATATCTCTATTAGTTGGAACCAAACCTCAAACCTTATCTCATTTAGTGAAGAGAGTGTTTGTTGTAGAAGTGAGGAGTTAAGGACTGTTAGAGTGAAACACAGTCTTAACTCAGAGAGATTGAGCACTAGGACTCAGATTATCCTAGGGATCAAAACACTAAGAGAGTGTTGTTGATCAGTGCACCTTGACACTATAAAACAAGCTAATTCCATTGAGAAGGAATTATCCTGTTCAATCAGGCAAAGTGGATGTAGGAGCTTGAGTCTCTGAACCACTATAAACTTGTGTGTCTTTTACTTACTGCACTCTTTATTGCATTCATATTCAAACATATTTCATAGAGTAAAACTTGTAAGTTTAAGGAAAAACTGTTTTGGACAAAGTCCCTGATAACTGTATCTTTTCAGAAATTAACTTGGAGTATTTCTTTAAGTCAAAGGCCAACCACATTCCGCACTTAGCAACTCTTGTAGATATTTAGCCAACTGATCACTCTATAGTAATCAGTAGGACAAGTATCTATCAAAGTTCACTCAGGCCAGTTGTGAGACAACCTGCCTGATAAGACCAGATTTGTCAAAAAGAAAAGAATTTGCATACACAAGTGCATTCCCCCCCCCCCCCATACACTTGTGTTATACTCCACCTAGGACCAACAAGTGGTATCAGAGCAGGGGTTCAAAGACCACTGCTTCTGAAAATCCAACTGATTTTCAAAAATCACATTTTCTGTGGTCACTGAACTGATCCAAATTTCTGAAAAACCTTTTTGTGTTCATCCTATATTACATCTGTTGAAATGGCTAACAATGCAGTTCCAGGAGATGCTGTCAACAACATCAACAATATGGGTCCAAACCAAGTCAACCATATTTCTCATCACAAACTGCCAATGTTCTCAATTGAGAACTATGATTTCTGGAAAATCAGGATGAGAGCACATCTTGCATGCCAGCATGATGAGATGCTTAAAGTCATCACTAGAGGGCCATTCACATTTACTAAAGCAAATCCCAAACTCACTGATGCTCAAAAAGCTGATCCAAGGGAGTTGCTGCCAAAGGATGAAGATGACTTTACAGCTGAAGAAAGAAAAAGGCACAACCTGAACTACATTGCAATGAACACATTGTACCAGACAATTCCAGATGCAGTGATGGGAAGAGTGTACCACTGCACATCAGCTAAAGAGATTTGGGACACCCTAGCACTTATGTGTGAAGGTACCCAAAAGATCAAGGAGAACAAGCTTCAAGTGGCTATCCAAAAATATGAACAATTCTCTATGGAAGCCAATGAAACCATTGATCATCTTGATGGCAGGTTCACTGACATCATGAATGAAATAAACTCTCTTGGCAAGTTCTATGCCAAAAGAGAAGTTGCCTTGAAGATCTTGAGAAGTCTCACATCCAAGTGGGATATATATTCTGTCATGATGCAAAACACTAGCAATCTTGACAACATGCCTATGCAGCAAGTATTTTCTGAACTCAAGGCATATGAGTTTGATCTCAACAGAAAGAAGGTGCATGAAGAGCCATCCTCCTCAAACAAAGGTGTTGCCTTCAAAGCTGCTGAAACAGAAAAGAAGAATACTCAAAGGTCCTCTCAATCTGTTTCAAAATCTGAAATAAAGGAGGAGCTGGCACTCATGGCTAGAAGATTTGAGAAGCTCAACTCCAGATTTGGTAGATACAAGAAGTTCTACCAAGACAACAGAACCAGAAGGAGATTCAACTCTCCTGACACCAAATCAGAGGACAAAGTCTCTGATGAAAAGAAAGAGGACAAGTATGCTGATAGAAAGAGATACAGCAAAGGTGAACCATCATCATCAAGGAGGAAGGAGTCCTCAAACAAGAAGAATGATGATGAAGATGTGTGTTACAACTGCCAGAAAAAGGGTCACTTTCAGTATGACTGTCCTGACCTCAGTGCAAAAGAAAGGAAAGAAAGGCAGACCAAAAGAGACAAGAGGCTGAACAGCAGGAAGGCTATGGTGGCTGGAGATTCAGCTAGTGAAGAAAGTGTCTATTCTTCTGATGATGGACTATTTTCCAACAGTGACAGTGATGATGACTGTCAAATGGCATTTGAAAATGATGAGGTATGTTCATCTTCTAGCTCTTCCAGTTCTTCAAATAACACACATGAGTCCAGTGAAATCCCCTTAAAACTCAACTTTGTAAAGTTATTTGAGGATTTCACCAGACTAAGAGAAGTATGCAATATAGCACTTAGAGAAAATGAGCTACTGAATTCAAAAGCTCAAACTCCCAACCTTCCTGAACCTGAGCTTGACATTAAATCAACTGAGTTGTATCAGCAGATTGTGAGAGAACTTGAGGAAGTGTCTCTCAAAGTCTCTGAACAACAAGAGTTGATTGATGATCAAGAACTGGCCTTGAGGAAAAAGGATTTTGATCTCAGAATTCTTCAAGCAAAATTTGACAATCTCTCAAGTGAATTTGATACTCTAAAATTGAGTGAGGGGAGCTTAAAAATGAAAATGTCTGCCTTGAACAAATCTGCTAAGGCAATAGAGGAGATTCAAGGGTTTCAAAGACAATTTGCTCAAAAGGGTGGATTAGGCTATAATCCATGTGAACCCTCACCTGGTCTTAGCATTGTTTCATCAAGCAATTCTAAGATGACTTTTGTAAGATCAGTGGCACAGCAAAATGAAATTGAAGTAAATCAACCACTGATCAAGGATAAGGGTAAAGGAATTTTTATACCAACTCAGGTAATCAATGCACCTAAACCCACACCTTTGGAAAAGGTTAAAGGCATTGCTTACAGGAGGAATGAGGTTCAGAAAGGTAGAACCAATGGAAGGCCAACCTATCTGAATCATCATCAGAGGAGTTGTCCAAAACCTATTCAGAAAAGGCCAACTCAAATGAGGAAACCTCAACTGAATGGATTAAGGCCAATCCCCTCTGATAGGTATAAAACATTCAGGAAGCCTGGACCTTACTTGCCAAATGGAAAAGGCCATCCAAAAACCTATCCTCAAAAGTCTTATCCAGCTGCACCTAAGCTTAGTAACTTCAGGAGAAATGTCCCAAAGAAATTTACCAACTCTCCTGAACCTTACAAAGCTAACACTTATACACAAAGATCACCCAAGGCATTTAAGGGTCAAACTGTGTATGTAGATGTAAATGGAAACCAAGTCAGTCACTTTGAATCAATCAGAGTAATCAGGCAGATTTGGGTTCCAAAAGGTACAGCTAACCCTCTAGGACCCAACACTCAAAGGGTACCTAAATTTTGACTTTGCAGGGCTGCAAGGACCACAAGAAAAAGAGAAGCATCAACAAGAAAACAACATGGTACTTGGATAGTGGATGTTCAAGACACATGACTGGAAATAAAGAGCTTCTCTCAGAGTTCATAGAAAAGAAGGGTCCTTCAGTAACCTTTGGAGACAGCTCACAAGGGATCACAAGAGGTTATGGTACATTAAACATTGGTAGTGTTAAAATTACTGATGTCTCATATGTCCTAGGCCTAAAATATAACTTGCTGTCTATAAGTCAAATCTGTGATAAAGGTTTTTGTGTTGAATTTGCTCCTAATGAATGTACTATCAAGAACAAATCAACACAACAGGTGCTACTAACAGGGGTGAGAAAGGGAAATGTCTATTTTGCAGATTGGAGCAAAACCCCTGAACCAGTTTGTCTTGTTGCCAAAAGCACAAGAGAGCAAAGCTGGCTGTGGCACAAGAGGCTGAATCACCTGAACTTCAAAACCATCAACAAGATTGCAAGAAACTCTCTAGTTAAAGGGCTGCCAAATCAAGTGTTCACCAAAGAACACATATGCCAGCCATGTCAGGAAGGAAAGCAGATCAAAGCTTCATTCAAAGGAAAGCCTGTCATCTCAACTGAGAGAGTTCTTCAACTACTGCATATGGATTTATTTGGGCCAATTATCCCAGTAAGTATAAATGGAAGAAAATATGCTTTAGTTGTTGTTGATGATTTTTCAAGGTACACTTGGGTAGTATTCTTACTCAACAAGAAGGAGACTCAAGTCAAGTTACCTGAATTGATGATGAGACTAAGCAATGAAAAGGGCCTTAATATTGTCAAGATCAGATCAGACAAAGGCACTGAATTCATAAACTCATACATCAAAGAGTACTGCAGCAAGAATGGCATCACTCATGAAACCTCAGCAGCAAGAACACCTCAACAAAATGGGGTAGCTGAGAGAAGGAACAGGACCTTGAAAGAGGCAGCAAGAACCTTGATTGCTGAATCCAAACTGCCTAAAAGGTTCTGGGCTGAAGCCATTAGCACTGCATGCCACACACAAAACAGGTCCTTAATCACCAAAGGACAAGGTAAAACCCCATATCAAATATGGAAAGGTAGATTACCCACTGTTGCTTATTTTCACATATTTGGTTGTAAGTGTTTCATTCATAATAATGGGAAAGAGCAATTGAAAGCTTTTGACAGCAAAGCTGATGAAGGAATATTTGTTGGATATTCACAAATCAGCAAAGCTTACAGAGTTTACAATTGCAAAACCCTTATTGTGGAAGAAACACCTCATGTTGTGTTTTATGAATCTATTAATGAGTTCAGGGATAGAAACCTGAATATTGATAAGATAACACAAAGAACAACCAGATTAAGGCTTCAAAGCAAGGAGACAGTGTTTGTAGATGTTGCCCAGCCTGAATTTTATGATTGTCAAAAACTGGACAACCTACCTGATGGCAATCAACCAGGAGCCAACCAACCTGAAGGTGATATTGAACTGATTGACCCAATCCCAGTTCAAAACCAGGTAACAACTACCAATGAAGAAGCAGGCAATGCTGAGGTAGTTAATGGATCCAATATTCAAGGGGGAACCAATGAAAATGTCAACTCATCTGACAATGAGGACAATACCCCTGAATATGATCCTGAGCTTGATCCTTCAATTAATTTTCCTGAATTTAATGAGTCTAGTGATCCAACCTCAGATGAGGACAATCCTCCTGAAGGGATCAGGTCTAGAAGGACTTGGTTGCAAGACCACCCAACTAGCCTGATACTTGGTAATCCAAGTGAAGGGATCAAAACTAGAAGGTTTCATGGAGAAAGTGCCTTGTTTTGTTGTTTTCTTTCAGAAATAGAACCAGGAGATATTGAAGAAGCATTACAAGACACCAACTGGATCATAGCCATGCAAGAAGAGCTGAACCAGTTCACCAGAAATGAAGTATGGGAGCTGGTGGATAGGCCAACTCATCAAGATGTCATTGGAACCAAATGGGTGTTCAAAAATAAGAAAAATGAAAATGACATCATTGTGAGGAACAAAGCAAGACTGGTGGTCAAGGGATATTGTCAATCTGAAGGGATTGATTATGATGAGACATTTGCTCCAGTGGCCAGACTTGAGGCAATCAGACTCTTCTTAGCATATGCAGCTCACATGAGATTCAAGGTATATCAAATGGATGTGAAGAGTGCATTTCTAAATGGGGTGCTCAAGGAAGAAGTGTATGTTGAACAGCCCCCAGGCTTTGAGGAAGGAGACAAGGTGTACAGATTGAAGAAAGCCCTCTATGGCTTAAAACAAGCTCCAAGAGCTTGGTATGACACCTTATCACAGTTTCTTCTAGATCATGGTTTTGTCAAAGGCACTGTTGACAGAACTCTGTTCAGAATTTGTGAAGGAGATGATATCTTGTTAGTCCAAATCTATGTGGATGACATTATATTTGGATCTCCAAATGAGAAGATGTGTGAAAAGTTCTCCAAACTCATGCAGAGCAAATTTGAAATGTCCATGATGGGATTGATGAATTTCTTCTTAGGACTTCAGGTCACTCAATCAAAGAAGGGGATATTCATCAATCAGGCCAAGTACACAAGGGACATGATCAAAAAGTTTGGATGTGCAACAAGCAAGCCAGTCAGAATTCCTATGAATACTAACTGGAAGATGGATCCTGATGAAAGTGGAGAGTCAACAAACTCCACAAATTACAGAGGAATCATAGGATCATTGCTTTATCTCACTGCAAGTAGGCCTGATATCACATTTGCAGTTGGAGTGTGTGCAAGATTTCAGGCAAATCCAAAGAAGAGCCATCTTGATGCTGCCAAGAGAATCCTAAGATATCTCAAGGGATCTGAGAATCTTGGATTGTGGTATCCAGCTGATGACAACATTGAGCTCACTGGATATTCAGATGCTGATTATGGAGGATGCAGAATTGATAGAAAGTCCACCTCTGGAACATGTCAATTCTTGGGCAGCAAGCTTATCTCATGGTTCTCCAAGAAACAGAATACAGTTGCAACTTCAACAACTGAAGCAGAATATGTTGCAGCTGGAAGTTGTTGTGCTCAGATACTTTGGCTCAGGCAACAACTCAGAGACTACAAAGTCCTCACAAATGAAGTGCCAATATTCTGTGACAACAATAGTGCAATTGCCATCTCACAGAATCCAGTGCTCCACACCAGATGCAAGCATGTGGACATCAAGCATCATTTCATAAGGGATCATGTGGAGAAGAAAGATATCAAGCTTGTCAAAATCCACACTGATAAGCAAAAAGCTGATATTTTGACAAAGCCTCTAGCTGAAGCAAGGTTCTTAGAGTGGTCAGCTGAATTGGGGTTACTTGATCCAGGCAAGATGGAAAAATGAGGAAAGAAAACTCATATGAAGGGGGAAGTTCATCAAAGTTGAACTTCAGCAAAATTGACCAACCTCACTGAAGTTGTAAGCCAAAGGGGGAAACTCAGCAAGGTTGTCCCTATGATGATCAGCAATGTTGGTCAGGGGATCTGTCCAAGTGGGACCCAGTCAGCAACCTTGGGACCCACTCAGGCAAGCTCATCAGGCAGTTTGACCTTCACAGAAACCAAAGCACATCTCAGGATGTTTGTCCGAGTTAATTAGATAATCATTGCTATTTTTAGCATTGATTAGACATTTAAGAGGTTTCTTGGTCTAAGAGTAGACCATTTTAGGATGGAGTGTGCTATATAGATTTTTACCACCAAAAAGGCAAATCAGCATTTAATGCAGAAATCTTAATTGGGATTTCATGAATTCTTGAGCCTTCATCAAAACCATTAATTTGCATTAAACCTCCATCAAACCGCCTCAATCCCACTACCACATATTATCCAATTGGTCAGACTTATTACCCACGGTTAGATTCTATTAACCAACGGTTAATAAACTCCCCACATATATAAACTCCTCAATTTTCACTACCATCTTTACGCACTCAAAATTTCAAAAACCCTTAAGTCTTTCTTCATACTCTCAAACCTGCAATTCCTCCCCAAACACCTACCAAATCTCTCATATTATCCATGGCACCTAAGATTAAGAGAGAAGAGCTTGTAGACTTCAATGATTCCTCTTTGGACATTGATTTCTCCTATCTTAGCAACCCAAACTCCTTATGGTTTGAAAAACTGGTTGCCTTTGACAGTCCGGACAAGGAGGTTGAACCAGTACTCCATTGGCTTAGGGAAGCAGGCTTGGAAAAGTTTCTTGGGACCAAGCCTGATTCATGCCTAAATCCATTTATGGCAGAATTCTTTGCCCATCTAAGATGGAAGGGCAAGAAAAGAGATGTGTGCACCAAGCTCACATATGCTGAGGAAGATGAAGATGCAGAAAGCCAACACTCCATCATCTTCACTGCAGAGGATATAGATGCTAGCTTTGGGCTACCTTCTGAAGGCCAGAATCCAGAGACTTACAAGGAAGGAGAAGATCAGGAGTTCTACTTTCCATGGCTGCTTACACCCAAAAAGCTTGTAAGTGCTCAAAACAAGAATACTCTAAAACCTTTGTTTAGACACTTGTTTGACTGTGTGGTGAAGAGTTTGTTAAGTCACTCTGGGAGTGTTGAACAACTTAGTATGCCTAAGTTGAGAGTAATGGCTGCTGTGATTGACTCTGCTGAGAAGAGAGTCAAATTTGATTGGAAAAGCTTCATTTTGGACAAAATGATGAATGAGAAATTCAAGTTTAAAGAGGTGAAACACCACAAGGTGGTGGTTGATGGAAGACTCCAGTTCTGCACAAGAGCCAGCCTGCTCTTGGAAAGATTTGCTCATTATACCCACCTTCAAGCCAAGCCAAAGCCTTTTCCAGCACAGAAGGTGCTGTTCAGAAAACTGTCTTCAAGGACAGAAAAGAGAAAGCAGGAGGCTGCCTCCAAGAAAGCTGTTGCAACTGTTCCAGCAACAAGAGCCTCTCCAAGGAAAAGGAAAGCACAACCACCCAAAATCCAGCCAAAGATGAAGAAGATGAAGGAGATTCTAAGTGAATCTTCCCTTGAAAGCCAGTCAAGAAGTGGAGGAGCCACTTCTGAAGAAATTGAGAAAGTAGCTGAGGAAGGAGTCAACCCTCCTGAAGAGGGTGAAGTAGTCAGAGAGATTGTCCCACTGCAACCTGAGACAATCACAGAATTCAGAGATCTTGACCAGCCTACAAGGAATGAAAAGAGAAGGAGAATCATCAAGACTTCTGAGAAGCAGAGATTGATGGAAGAGGAAAAGAATAAGAAAGAATTCTTCAAGGATATTAGACAGGCAAGCAAGTCTAACTCCAAGTCAAAGTCAAGAACCAACAGCCCTGAAGCCAACTCCCCTGATATTCAATCTAGAAGAATATCTCCAAGGCAAGAAGAAGAGGAGTGCAAGACTCCTGAAGATGCCCCAATCATTGCCAAGAAAGTTTACTCCCCTGAAGGTGCACCTGATAGAGCAGGTATTGATGTGCTGGCAGATTTGGTCAATCTTGAAGATAGACCCTTTTCCCCCCTTGATCCAAGACTTCTCTCATATACCAAACTTCTTGAAAATGCTATTCAAGAAGGTGATCAAGTTGTTTTTCCACCCATTCCAGCCATCCCAATTACCTATTCAGGCACAATGCTCTCAAAAGCACCTGAATCCCAACTTGTTTTGACCTCTCCTGAACCCATTCCTTCTGAATCCAACCTACCTGAATCCCAGCCAAGCCTACTTGACTCCCATTCCAATCCTCCTGAATCCCAAGCTAACTCATCTGGAGATGATAGTGGTGAAGAGTTCACTTATGAGAAAATGTTGAGGCAAATTGCTAGAGCCAATGTGGATGAATTATATCCAGGACTGAAGGATTATCCCAGGCTGCAACAACAGTTCTATGATCTCAGAGCACTTGTTGAGATCAAAGATAGAACTATTGTGGAAATAGCTCAGGCTATTCAGGATAAGGGTGCCAACTGGTGGCAGGTTGAGGAAAATAGGCTGCTACATTTTGCAAATGTAAAGAAGACCAGTGTTTTAACCACTGAGGCCCTATTTTGCACCATTGTTCATGAGAAGGTGCTTGCTGAGAGAGAGAGGATAGTACAAGGAATCAAGCATCCTGACAGCCCATCTGATGATGATGATGATGATGATGATCACACCAATCCCAATCCCCCTGGTACCAACTCAGCTCAGGTACATTACTTGACTTTTCATTCTGAGAAGGACTCTGATCTTTCAGAGGAGTTGACCAAAGATGGTAACTCAGTCCAAGATGCATTGGCCAAGGATGGTTCTTCTGAGCCTGAGGCACAGCTTGACAATGCTGAGACTTCCATAGGAGAAGCTGGTTTGGCTAAAGCCTCATCAATGTCAGGCAAGTTGGACATTGACCAGCCTTTAGTCATTCAGGATGACTCAGTGACCTTGGGATGCCCAAGTACTGTGATCTCCCAACAACTGCCCTCTGTGGATCCGGTTGAGGATATAGAGGTGTCAGGAATTGAAGGAGTTGAAAAGGCTATTAGTGCTGAAAAATCAGAGGGAGATGATGGTGAGGATTGTGTGATCACTGGTTCCTTGAGTGCACCACAAATAGAGGGTGAGGAAGTAGAAATATTGGGTGCAGCCCAATATGAGAGTCAGGCTATTCTTCAAGTCAAATATGAACTTGATGAATCCCTTGGTGAAAGGAGGCCTGATTCTCCAGTAAATGTGAGTACATCTTTTGAAAATGAAGAAGAAAAGAATAGAGTTGAAAATGAGAGAGAAGGTGCTGATGTATCAGACCTTATGGGAGAAAAAGAAATTGAGGGTGATGAGGTAATTTTTACTAACACTACTAGTTTTGCAGATTCAGTTGCTGTCACTCTTGAGCAAATTTTTGCAGATGCTTCCTTGACAGATATACCAATTGATGCTGACACTGATCTTGAGGCAGTTTCAGCAAATGTGTCCACACTGAACCAAATCTTCTTTGAACAAGCCAACACCTCTGAGGCTCACTTTCAGATTGCTACTCAGACTGCATCCATCATTGAAGAGCACTCAGAGAAGTTGGACACACTGGTCAGGGAAGTTGGGAAGGCCCATGCAACAACTGCTGATACCTTAGATGGCCAAGGCAAGACTCTAGCCTCTGTGGAGATGAGGCTCACAGGGTCAGAAGAAGTGATCTTGCCTACTCTTGATGCAAGGTTAAGTGGAGTTGAAACTGGACTGCAAACAGTTTCAACTGAAGTGACAAAGGCCAAAGATGCTATGGGTAAATTCACAAGATCTGTGAAGAAAGAGCAGCAGGATCTCAAATCCTTGTACAAGCATAATGTGAAAGCATTGAGAAAGACAATCAAGGATGCTTTGAGGCAGAGGACAGCAGCCCAGAGAAAGAAGGCAGAAGAGTTGAAAGCTGCATTGGTGAAGGAAGCTGCTGAGAAGTTCACTGTTGAACTCATGGCCAAGGTGTCTGATCAAGTTGTGGCCAACCTCACTGATCAACTTCAGGCCAAACTTGATCAATCACTGAAAGCCACATTGGATGCCATAGTTTCCCAAAAGATGAAGCTTGTTCACACCTTCTTGAGCATGGCAGATGATAAAATGCAGAACATTCATGATGAGAATGTTTATCTACTGCAAGAATTGAAGTCCCTCACTCAGGCCCACTCACACCTCTCAGTCTCAATGAGTGAACTGAAGCCCCAGTGTTTTGATAATGCCAAAAAGGGGGAAAGAGAGAGAGCAAGGGCAAAGGGAACCTTGGTGATTGGTGAATCCAAGGGAAAGGAGAAAGTCCCTGAGATTGAGGAGGAAGCAGTAGAAGACATTGGGAAAGGCAAAGGCCCAATGAATATTGAAAATTTGACTGAGGAAGAGTAGATTCAAATAGCTGTCAAGGAGTCCATGGTATCAGCTATGGAAAGTCAGGCAAGAAAACTTCAAAGGCCAGGTGGTGAGTCTACAGGACTTGAACCTAAGGAGAAGGCTGCTGAAGTAAGGGGGAAGGTGACAAGGTCATCTGAAAGAAAGAGGAAGGAGCTGCAAGCCTTCAATGATTTCCCAACCAGCCTGACTTTGCCTTCAGAATTTCAATCTGATGAATCTACTCCAGCAAGGCAATCAAAGAGATTAAAGAAAACAGCCAGGATGCCTGCAATTGAAGAAGAAGAAGCTGAAGAAGAAGTCCAGGACAGAATGCCTGAAGTTGGTGTGCCCAAACTTGCTGATGATCCCTCTAAATTATTTGAAGAAGGTTTTGGAAAAGATCCAAAAACCCAAGAGAAGCTAGCTCTTCAGAGAGCTAAAGAGAGGATGGAGCAATTGGTTGAGGCCAACAAGGCAAGGGATGAAAGAAGGGCAAATTTCAGAGCCCCAAGAAGGAGAGCTTCATACAGAAGGCTCAAACCTCAAATGCTGCAAAGATGGGACACTCAGTACCCTCACCATGATAAGTGGGTTCCAATCTCACTGAATGATGCATGGGAGGAGGCCAAGAGAAGTTTTGTATATGACTTCTATGTCATTGGGAAGTGGCTTGGAGAGAGTGTAGATGAAGTCTTTGTTCAATTCATGTTTGAGAACCACAGGGACCTCTACCAGAAGCTGTTTGCAGCAGCTGATATGGCAAGAGTTGAGTTCAAGGCCCCTGGTCCAATTCTGTACATACCTCCTAAGTTCAATGGGAACTTGATTGATGAGGGAAAGATTCTGGAGGAGTTCATCAACATCATGAAGATGGAGAAGATGAAGATAGGCCCTAGAGGCTCCAACAAGGATGTTTGGGAGCTGAAGAAAAGGGTCTGGGCTCAATATGGCATTGCTCCCCAAGATGATGGAACTCTCTGATGGATAAGTTTATCTCTTCCCTATCCTTGTTTTTGATTGATGTTAATTGTTGTTATTCTGTTTTCTTGTATCAGTTAGTATGTCCTTTGAATTTTCTGACTTGTAATGCTTAATGATATATAAAAGGACCACTGATTTTCTATCAAGAGATAACAACTCATTATCTCAACTAACTTGATATTACATATACTTGATTTATTGTGCTAACAGTGTCTTTCAGGAAAGTTGACCAGTTCATTGATCCTGAAGGTAAGGTATAGTATAAGTCAAGGTCCCTTTGTAATAGGTTTTGGCATCATCAAAAAGGGGAAAATTGTTGGGAATAAAATGATTTTGATCTAGATACCAAAACCCCTGAATGATGATGTACAAATTAGTTGAGATATGCTCAAGTTATTGTTCAGGCAAGTTGTCCCAGAACACTTGAGTATGTAGAATGCTTAAGTTAAAAATCTCAGAAATGTTGTGAGATTTTAGAGTTCAGGATAGTTGTCCAAAGCTACATGTTAGAAAGCTTGATAGGTATTAAGTCTTAAGGCCAAAGTTGCTGAAGCATCAGGACAACTGAACAAGTGGACAACCAGGCTGAAGAGATCAAGAACACTGAAGCTATGCTCTTAAATGCAAAAGATCTAGACAGTTGAAGTGCAAATGATCAAGAGAATTAACTGTCAAAAGCTTACAGAAGACACATTCAATGAAGCATTTATTGCCAATCATGCCTGAACCAAGCATTGAAGACTTAGAACATTAAAGAGTGAAGCATTGAATGAATGTTGGAACATTCTAAAACTGCAGCAAGAATGTTCAGGGAGCTTGTCCCATCTGACCGTTGGTTGAGTGTAGATTCTGCCACAAATCAACCTTGGAAAGTGTGCTTATTTGGAAACTGTCACAAGTCATCTCAGCCGCATTTTTCAGAAGTCAACACATTCATTCAAGCAACCATTGAAGAGCCCTTTTACACAGTGGATAAAAGGAAGTCAAGCTATTTAGCCGTTTCAATGGAGCTGCAAATAGACATGTTTGAAATGCTATCTCTCCAACGGATAGTTGTTCAAACATGACTATATAAACAGAAGTGATCAAAGGGATTCAGAATCCAACAACAAGCTATCAAACTCATATTAAGCTATCAAAGGAAACCAAGTTATTCTCAAGTATTCCAAGTTTCCTGAATCACTTCAAGTCAGCTAAGCCAATCTTTGTAAACATCCTAGCTTAGCATTGAGATATCCAAAGCCTTTACATTTGTTCTCATTGTAAAGGATATCTCTATTAGTTGGAACCAAACCTCAAACCTTATCTCATTTAGTGAAGAGAGTGTTTGTTGTAGAAGTGAGGAGTTAAGGACTGTTAGAGTGAAACACAGTCTTAACTCAGAGAGATTGAGCACTAGGACTCAGATTATCCTAGGGATCAAAACACTAAGAGAGTGTTGTTGATCAGTGCACCTTGGCACTATAAAACAAGCTAATTCCATTGAGAAGGAATTATCCTGTTCAATCAGGCAAAGTGGATGTAGGAGCTTGAGTCTCTGAACCACTATAAACTTGTGTGTCTTTTACTTACTGCACTCTTTATTGCATTCATATTCAAACATATTTCATAGAGTAAAACTTGTAAGTTTAAGGAAAAACTGTTTTGGACAAAGTCCCTGATAACTGTATCTTTTCAGAAATTAACTTGGAGTATTTCTTTAAGTCAAAGGCCAACCACATTCCGCACTTAGCAACTCTTGTAGATATTTAGCCAACTGATCACTCTATAGTAATCAGTAGGACAAGTATCTATCAAAGTTCACTCAGGCCAGTTGTGAGACAACCTGCCTGATAAGACCAGATTTGTCAAAAAGAAAAGAATTTGCATACACAAGTGCATTCCCCCCCCCCATACACTTGTGTTATACTCCACCTAGGACCAACAATTATCCAACATTGCAGCCATGTCCTGAGAAATCATTTTGGGAATAACTATAGTGGCTTCATGTATTTACTCCACAGAAGGGCATGATGATGTAAAAATCTCTTTAAAATACCCCAAGAACTCATCACGAATTGCTTGTTCATTTGTGATACAATAGTCATTTCTAGAGAGAAGGCCAGTGATCAAATTTCGGTTTCTTCATGAAGTGGCCCGCGCATGGAAAAATTTGGTATTTCGATCCCCCTCACGAAGCCACGCCACCCTTGACCTTTGTTTCCAATACCACTCTTCCTGCGTTTGCAGCTTTTCAATCTCCTTTTGCAATTTTTCAATCTTACATGTATCAGGATCATGATTATCATCCCTGAGTTCCACCGATAAATCTGCTTGCAAAACCTCAATACGAGCAGGAATTGATCCTCCTTTATTATGTGCCCACTTAGTCAATGCTTTGCCACAAAAACTCAGCTTATCATGTAGCAAGGATTCATTGTCAACTTCACTCCAAATGTTGTCCATTGTGATTTTGAAATCCGACTCCTTGAGCCAATGATTTTCGAACCTAAAATCTCTTTCGAAGTTCCTTTTCGTCCAAGAGCGGGAGGCATTGCACTTCAACAAGATAGGCCTATGATCAAACCCAGAAAACTCAAGCTTACGTGCCTTAAAAGAAGGAAAACAATCAATACAGTCTGCATTGGCCACAAATCAATCCAAAATTTCCTTAATAAGATTAAGCCCAGTTATTTTGTTAAACCAAGTATACTTCGAGCCAGCTGTTTGTAGGGGGACTAAGTTATTGTAATCCAAAGCCTCTTGGAATTTCAAAAGTCTAGATAAAGGTTTATGATCACCCCCACCCCCCCTCTTTTCGTGTTGATACAAGGTTTCGTTGAAATCTCCTCCAATTAACCAGGGTTTTGGGGAGGAGCTATTGTAATCTTTTAAACGTTTAAGCAGATTCCATGAAACATTTCTCAAAGCAAGATTAGGATCGCCATAAAAACCTGTGAACCTCCAGCTACAATCCATGGAGACAACAACACAATCAATATGACCAAGCGAATACGACACAACATTAACATCCCATGCATTCCACAAAAGTATCAAACCACCCGAATTTCCTTGGGCATCAACATGAAAACAGTGTTGAAAACCTAGATGATTCCTAAGGAAATTCACACGAGAATATAAGCATTTAGTCTCAGAAACAAACAACAACGACGGACGGAAATCAGAAATTAAGCTACGTAAATTTCTGAATGCACGTGGACTACATACACCACGTGTGTTCCAACACAAAATACTCATTCATCACAGCGGGGTTGATCTACCTCAGCCTCCGCCAAACCATGAACCACGATTGGCTCCCCCATTATCTCAACCATGCTCCTAGCTTTTTTGAGAAACGCCCTTTCATTTTCAATTAGCTCCATCTCATCCCAAACACGATCCTCCATACACATCTCCTTTATTTCAAAAAACATTCTCTTCTTACAATGGGTATTAATGCTCTGGGTCGAGACAGCTTCCTCCGAAGTAGCTCTTGCAATGTTTAGATCCGTTGCATGTCTCAAAAAACGTACCCGAGCCTCTTCTTCAAACACCGGGACATAGGGGTCTTCACCTTCATTAATAATCTCAATAAAAGAATTAAAGTCCTGTGCCCGAAAATCCCTCCCCACATGATGGATAACACAATAGTCCTTACCATTATCAGTCTGCCCCAAAGGTTCTTTGAAAAAACGATGTGCATGGCCGCTCGAAACAACAAAAGATAGAGGTTCAAGGAACATACCAGATCTTGGATCCCATTTCGGACGTTTTCCACCGGTGAAGGCACCCACATAATTTGGATAAGGTGCTTTATGAGTTACCAGGTCTTCAAATCTATGGACTACCCGATACTCTTTCGGGCCCGTTCTCAAGTATAAGTCATTGTCCTCCTCCCCCACCACAATGGCTTTGTCTCTTGCTCGCCTAATCGCGTCATCTTGTGACCCTTACTGAGCCTGCTCCTGAGTCCTGGTATCCTCTTCCATCATGGCAAAAAAGAGCTACAAGTCCTCCTCTTTGGGGCTCCTACGCTTGTCCGCCTGAAGCCACTCTGGGAAAAAACGGTGTTTTTTACACCAGTCTGCAATTTTTCCCAGAGCTAGGACACAATCCCCTTCCACATGGTCTAGGCATCCGCACAAATAGCATAAATCGGATAACCGCTCATACCGAAAGACAGCAGTCGTCTTTTCACCTTCAACAGTAAGATAAAAACAACGGCACAGAGGAAGATTCGTATCCACAAGAACCCAAACTCGTAAACACCCACCCCAGGCTTCCTCATCCTCCTTTCCTTCCACCTCGACGACCTCCCTAATAACATATCCAGCCCGAACACCTATTTGCTTCGTCATTGCATGGAATTGAAGGCCATGCACTTGGATCCAAAAAGGAACCAAGCGAAAACTCGGAGTAGATGGCATATCTTGGCCATGCATCTTCTTTAGCACCATCAGGGATTTGCGGAGATTCCATGGCTGCCTATGAAGGGCCATCTTCATCTCAAGCTCATCAGAGAAATCCAACAAAAACACACCCTCCCCAACCACTGTAACTGTGAGAGAAGCTTTTATCTCCCACACCCTCTTGAGTAGCTCCTTCAGTTCTTGAAGGTTGATGGTCCTTTTTGCCACGAACCGCATCACCAAAGCATTCCTGGGGTTCGCAAGCTCCGTATTTTCAACCACTATGTTAGTGGTTTCCTGATCAGCCAGCGAGAACTTTGCCATTTTTTCATGAATCGATTTTGCCATAGTTATGAAAAGAAAGCAAGATTGAAAAGGAAGATGAAAATTTTTGGTACTATGCCATTTGATAACATCCGATGCCTTATAAAGGCACAAAACCGCTCTAATCAAACCAGGGGTAGCGTAACTCGTTTTCCAAGGGAAATTCGAAGTGAAGAAGCAATATCCCACTTTCTGCAATTGCCCAATACCCATCGATCTGGTTCAGAGAATGTTTGTTTGAGGCGAGAAGAGTGAAGTAGTTACGCCCAATATTAACTCGAGTGACCCTCACGCGTACGTAATAAGCCAAGAAAAAAACCCAAATCAAATGATTAGGGAGATATTGTAGGACACCAAGAAAAGTTAGTGGAAAAAGTTTCTGGGGAAAAGAAAAACAAAAAGGCAAAGCAAAAGGAGAACCAGAAGATCAATCGTCTTCGGTAGGAGGGTAAGCCAAGAAAAGAAACCCAAAAAATGTCGGAATCAGGGTCAGATATAAGAAAACTTCACAAGAAGTTCTTTAGAAAAAACTCACATTATTTTCCTTTTAGAGAGAGAAATAACAGAGAGGATCTCCTAATATACTATATTTACTCGAGTACCTATAATTTTAGTTAGATTTCTATGTGAGGGAAGTATAAACTACATCGTATAAAATAATTAGTAGATTACTAAACTAAATATTAGACTTTAAAAGAAAAGTGTTCACCTTTTATATGGCAGTATCACATCAATATAATTCTATCATTTTAATATATACATGTAGAAAACTTTCCTTTCTTTAATTGTTTCAATCTATTTGACACATTTTTTAATATGGCGATATCTCACAAAGTCAGATGAGTTCAAGTGACTTATTGGTCCAGTTGAGTAATTCAGGTGACTTGAAATTAGAAGAGGTTTTGTCAACTATGAAAGACAACTTATTTTTTCTCTACTGAATGTTTAGGCATAATTCAGGAAAGTTGTTCAAATATTAAAGGAAGTTGACACGGACGGTTATTTATGTTATCTATAAATATATAATACACCAACATATTACCATTTTTGGTTTTGGCGGGAAAGTTTGTGAACCATTGATCGTATTTTCATCTATTTATTAGAGTCGTTTATTTTTTCTTTTTGTTAATTTGGTAAGTTTGACAATTAGAGTCATTAACTTTTTTTAATTAATTCATACTTCATATTGACCATCCATTTTTTTTGATGAATTACGGTCCTGTGGATCAATTGTTAATTGTAGGATCATTTATTTTTTCTTATCTATTTATACCATTCATTTCATGGTTCATCTTCATCACAAACCTCCATTCATGTTTGATTATTTTGGAGAGTAGTGGTTATTTTGTAAGTTTTCGATGTATTTTTTAAGAAATAGAGTTATGTAGATATGCATTATAGTCAATTTTGTAAATATATATTTTCATATATATATGAAAGTTTAGTTGTAGATTTTTCTTTTTATTCACAAGAATTTGAAGATCATTCGTTGAAGATCCGAAGACCCGTTGAAGATTTTTAATCCACTAATCGGATACTTGAAGATTTATTGAAGATCCGAGTTATTTCCAGAAGTTTAAAGAGTTTGTTGAAATTAAAGTTTTTTTTCAAGGTTCCATGATTTTTTTTGTAGATCTATAAATGATCTTTTGTTATTTTTATTAACTTTCTTTTATTCTCTTTTATGTAATAGGGCAAATCTGAAAACAAAAAATAAAACATAATAAAATAGTGCGACAGAGAAATAGAAAATATAAACACACCAAATAAAATAAAAAAATAATTAAATAGAAATACATAGATTTTAAGAAGATTTAGATCTCTCAAATTATTTTTATATCAATTTAGTTTATGTTTCAATTCGAATTTATCCATAATATTTGTAATCAATTATATAATCTATTATGTCAATTGGACATAATTTATCAAGTAATTTCTTGTATCAATTTTAATTATTCCATTTATTTAATCAAGTTTTGCAATGTATGAATTAATGAAAAATTCATGACCACTTTTGTCATCCAATATTCATCAATCCAAGAACATTTTATTTGAATGTAAATTGTATGTTGTTCATGATGTCATTGTTACTGACGCATCGTGACTACAATTAATAATTTTAAGATACTATATTTATGTAGTTTTCAGAATTAAACTCAATTTAACATTTATTTAATTTCATCCTTTAATTTGGCATTTAAAATAATTATATAATAAAATCAACTTTTATTATTTTAAAAAAGATGTAATTTAAAATTGTAGCCAATGTTAGGTTTTTTTTTTTTTCCAATTCAATCAATTTAAAATTGATTCCTTAAATATCTAATTGTACCACTAAATACTCCTGCATTTATTAAACTTTTTTTATAATTTGTTAAATGGTTGATATGATCAATTTAATAAAATTTTATTTATAATTTCAAATTTATGTTAATATTTATATTTGTCAATTTAAGTTAAAATTTTATCTAAATTCTTAATTATTCAATTTTTTTATTCAATATATATATATATATATGGTATCACTTTAATTAATTTGTAATCGATTCCTTAAATATTGCTAATTGTACCACCAAATACTCTCGCATTATTAATTAAATCTAATAAATGTGCAATTATTGATGATATTTAATTAATTGTTGATAAGATTAATTTAACAAAAAATTAATTATATTTTCAAATTTAAGTCAATATTTTTATGTATCCATTAATTTTATTCTTATCTAAATTCTTAATTATTCGATTTTGATATTCATTTTTTTTTCTAAATGTTGTTTATTATATGTTTATGATCGGTTGTGGAATTCAAATTTGTTGAATTATAATTTTAACCATTTTTTTTATTAATTTGAAGATATGTGAATGTATTTAGAAAAAAAGGACTCCTGCCCAGCCTTGTCATCGGAGACTCTCGACCAGGTCATCAAAAAGACTGCTAAATCTTTCATTTTAAAAAGTAGTCAAGTAATTTTTACCATCTTAGTTAAACTATTTTAACCTTCTTAGTAATAATATAAAAATTTTGTCAATGTATTTTTTTTTTTTTATCAATATCTTAGCTAACTATTGTTAATTTTAACCACCCCATTAATAATTTAAATTTTTAGTCAATGTTTATTTTCTTCAATTTTAATTTTGTAACCGATTCCTTAAATATTGTTAATTGTACCACCAAATACTCCCGCATTTACAAATGATATCCATCATTATTGATTAGATTTGATTAGTTGTGATCAATTTAACAAAAAATAAATTGTAATTTCAAATTTAAATTTAAATCAATATTTATATTTATCAATTAATTCAATTTTTATCTTCGAGCTTTAAAATGAGTTGTAGTCTTAATTTTAGGAGCATGATTTCATATTATATATTGACCTTCTATTTTCACATTATTTAATTAATTTATTTTATTTTTTCTATTTATTTTACTATTCAATTGCATATTTAATGAATTTTTTCACCATTTTTTTTCAATTTTGTTATTCAATTTTGTTATTCAATGTACCTTTTTTTAATGTTGTGCGATTTAAGTTGATTGATTATAAATTTTTATTAATTAATTTATTGAATATATGTAAGAAAATTCATATTTTGAAAAAAAAATAGTCAATTGATTATTTTTTTTCATTGAAACTGTTACATATTCTATATAATTAATTTCATTACATTTTTTTATTAAATAAAAAGTACATTTGAAATTTATTTTTATCATTATTTAATTTAAAATGAAAAAATTGTAAATTTGGATTGTTTAGAATTATAACAGTATTTATTACTTGAAGATGTTTGAATTATTTTATTTTTAAAAATGTTATCCAACTAAATATAATAAATTAGTATATATTAATATAAATTCTAACAAATTAATTAATGTTATTAATTAATGATTAAATAATAGTTCCTATCTAACTTTGACATTTAATATTGTGTATAGTTTTTGACTAATGTTTATTAAGAAAATAAATAAATTACGTCTTTTATTATTTTAAGGAATCTTTAATATTAATATTGTATCTAATTTTGCTATTTAACAATTCATTAAATGTATTATGATGGTAAGTACATTTCTCTGTGTGAAGTTGTTTGGAGGAATTTCGATTTTGAGATAAATTATTAAAAGTTTCATCTTAAATGACTGGATTTTCATCTTTCTGATTAACATGATGTTATATAATTATATTTAGTGTTGGTGAGTTTAGAATCTTTCTTTGAAGGACCATCCATAAAGTAAAATATGTTTTAAACTTGTTTTGACAAAAAATCTTCAAAAGCTAGAAAATTGACCTATGTCGAAATACCAAAAAAATTCGTATGAAAGTTGAAAACCACAAAGTGGCGAATAAAGGAGGAGATATTTTTTAATCAGATGTATTATTTATTTTCCTACTGGTTCGAGTGAGGCACATTATTCGGGGATGCTCTTGAATGTAGTTTGTGGACCTTCATGTTATGAAGAAACTCAATGAATTACTCAAACATTTTAGTAAGCTTGCTCTACTAGAGGTTTGTTGGATAATGATAAAGAGTATATTGAAGGTATGCAATAGGTTAGTCGTTGGACTTTAGCATCTTCGAAGAGCTAGATCTTTATTTTTTACGCTTCTAACCAGTGACGAAGCCAAAAAATCGGTAGGGGCCCCGATTAACATTACTATAAAAATAAAATAATATGTACTTATTGTACTCATCGAAAATTTTCATAATAAAATCGCCAATACATATTATTCCATTAAATTAAATTGATTAAGCTAACTTTCATTATATTTTGTAAGAAGTTTTGATAGTTCAGACTCAAAATGAAGCGAAACAATTTAAAAATTGCTAAAATTTTAATATCATTAACTTTTTTAAATCATTTTGTTTTTTCAATTATAATTTAATCTCCAAAATACGTCAAAATTCAATTTTTAAATAGTTTATTAGTTGAACAATAAATGTCATTAAAATAATACATTAATGTGTTCCAATATTCTATAATTCATACAATATAATACTTTTAAACACTATACTATTTTTAAAAAAAAAATCAAAACTAAAATATTGTTCAATTTTAAAGACATTTTTGTGAGTCTTAGCAAAAATTTAGACAATAATTTTAAATATTCTATCAATCTATATTGTTGATTCTACTAATAAAAATGGAGTATTAAGAAACAAAATGTATACAAGCATTCATTTTTAGTCCATCTAAACTTAATTTGTATGTCTCAAAATAAAAATAATATTTTTATCATCACCCTCCAAATCATCACTTATTTACTTAAATTGTCATTAATTTTATTCATACACAAATATATACAATTATTTATAAAAAAAAGATTTTGGTGGGAGGCCACTAGTAGGGCTGTTATTCGAGCCGAGCCGAGTATTTGAGGTTCGAGCTCGGCTCGAGCTCTTATCGAGCCGAGCTCGGCTCGGCTCGATAACATTGACGAGCTAAGAAACGAGCTCGGCTCGACTCGCTAAAGGGTCTAACGAGCCTAACGAGCCTATCGAGCCGAGCCGAGCCTAACGAGCCTAATGGAATTTAAAGAAAAAAATTAGATATCGAGCCTAACAAATCGAGTTCGAGCCGGCTCGTTAGTAAATCGAGTATCTAACGAGCTCGAGCTCGGCTCATTTAGCGAACGAGTCGAGCCGAACTCGAGCCTTATCGAGCCGAGCCGAGCCGAGCTCACGAGCGGCTCGGTTCGTGTAACAGCCCTAGCCACTAGGCCCAGTGTAGCACCGTCACTGCTTCTAACATCAAGTTCGTTAGTTTGACCTTATGAAGTTCGGGATAAGTGTTGGAGACATTTATCTGATGATATTCTTTATGATAGAAGAATTATTATGCATTTTTCAGGTATGTTTAATTATTGGTATTTAAAAAAAATTAAATTAGATATTAATTTGTTAATATTTTTAATATAACATTAAAATAAATTAACAATGTCTATAACATTGTAATATTTAATTTGTTATAATTAATCAATTAGATTAATAAGCAAGCAAGTCTTAAGCAATCAGTTTGAAATTAATTATTTTAATTTACTTGAGATTTATAGTTATCTTTAATTTATTAGATTATTTTAAATAATTTATTAATTTTTCTAAGCAATAATTTTTTTTAAGGATATCGGAGTACAGGTTTTTTTTATTGTAAAATTTAATTGAATTTGAGAATTTACATTTTTTAAATTTTGATTTGAAGAATAAAAAAATATTGTATACTCCGTATTATTTTTTTTTTATCAACATTATCTGACAAATGCTGTTAAGAAAACGAAAAGAGTTTGGTTTTGATTAAATTAAGATTTGTTTTACATTTTAAAAAAAAAATTAAATATTTTTTAAAAAAATATTATTTTAATATACTTAAAGGTCCAAAATTGGGCATTTGGCCTAAGTCCCCAAATTTTCTGATGAGTTTAAAATTTTCCAGAAATTTAAACTTAAAGGACTGAAATTTATAAAAAAAAGGACCGAAATTATATGATATATAATGTATTTTTGTAAAATTTAGATTTATTTTGGAATCACTCAAACTTACATCAGTTACATGATAAAAAAAAATCTCTAGAAAATCTTTTTTTTTTTTTTGTCTTATTCTCTTTAATTGACTAATACATCCTTAAAAAAATTATTTTACCTCTTACTCCGTATAATACTAATAAATAACTCACATTTTATATTTATAGATTAGGTCCATTCAATCTAGTAAAAGTGGTATGTTTTTTATATATGGATATGGTGGAACAAGCAAAGCTTTTATATAGAAGACTTTGTCAACATATTTGAGATCTAAATGTTAGATTGCAATTAATGTAGCAACAAGTGGTATATCTTCACTCATTTTTCGTGGTGGACGTACTGCTCATTACAAATTTGCCATTTTAGTTAATATTTGTTATGTCTCGGTATCCGGTCCAAATACTGACTAATTCGGGGGAACAATTCCACCGTCCACTTGCGTCATTCCAATTAATACTACTAAAGACTCTACATGCATTATTCATCAGGAAAGTCCTCTTGCTGGGCTTTTGATTAAATGTAATCTTATAATATGGAATGAAGCTCCAATAATGAACATATATTGTATTGAGGCTTTAATTTCAATACCACTTTGAAGGATATTAGGCGCGCAACTCACAAATCCATGGTCATCTGGATTGCCTTTTGGTGATAAAACTATTGTGTTTGGAGAACCCGTTATTTCAAAAAAGAATGAGGCATGATATCGTTCACGTTACAATCAATTTATCTAATTTGTGGAATGATTGTACTCTTTTGAAAGTTACAAGGAACATGAGGTTGCAGAACTTGGTATCTGGTGAAGTTGTACATGAATTTAAAATTATTTTAGATGGATAACACATATTGAAGATGGTAGTATATGATCATAAATTGAGTATGAGCATGATGTACAAATTTCTAATATATATTATTGTTAATAACATTTATCCTATTTTTAAGAATATGAGGGGTGATTATGATTATTTGCAATTCATGCACCTACGTTACATGTTGTTAGGTCAATGAGAACATAATTCATTTAAATGAAAATGAATCACATACTTATTTGAACTTTGACAGTCCTTGCAAATCTAATTCGAATGTTCATAATTTGTGTAATGTGCATACTCCTAAATTTTGAATAGTTAAAGTATTCGAGTGTACCTATCATGAACTAAATTTAAAAGTTGTAACAACGGTGATGTTATTAAGAAATGTAGATCATTCAAGGGGCTTGTGCAATGGAACCAGAATTGTGTCATTTTTCAATCTTCTTCCTATTTTTTTCCTAGCGTTAAAATTTTGCATTTGTTTTATCTATAAATTTATAATACAATATTTTATTTTATGTGTATGTTGATTATAATCAGGTTGAGTGGTGAGGTTCTTAAAGTTAGGGTAATAACGAGAAGTAGTGTTGGACAATTAACAATGATATCGAGATTTACATCAACTCCTTCTAATCTTAGACTGTCTTTCAAGTTTCAATGTAGACAGTTTTCGTTGATTGTGTCATATTCTAAGTCTGTTAACAAAAGTTAAGGACAATCTTTTTCACGTGCTTTTGTTTTTATTTTTGAGAAGCCTGTATTTAGTCATATATAGTCAATTCTATGTATTTTTATCTATAATAACAAACCATTAACAAACCGTAACGGTTTGAAAATCTTATTATGTTATGACAAAAATCGTAATTGTAATATCACAAAAAATGTACTCCGTGTTTTATGAAGTTTTTAGGTATGTGTGATTTTATAATAATTTAATATTTAAATTTCACAAAAAATTTTAAAAAATTATTTTCTATTAAACTATTGTTGATATTATATTATTGCATTTAAATACCACTATAATTTATCTTTAATCGAATTAGTTTAACATTTTATAATGATTTAATGTTTTTTTCATATCATAGACATGCCTGTATGTCAATATTAGAAATTAATTTTATATATTTATATATTAACTTATTGTTAATATAAATATTAAATATATTTATTAATAATTTAATATATTTCGTCCATTCCGTGATAACTTGCATAACTTGACCGATTAACTTTTTAAAAATAAATAAATTTAGTAGAGCGTGGAGTCAAATAAAAGAGGAGTATTTTAGGTGATTTAATGAGGTGTAAATGTGATTTAGTGAAGTGTATGGGAATATGTGGGTCCAAAATGAGTGACAATTTTAAAAATAAAATGATGTTGTAAGGGTATTAATTTTGTGGGTTATTTCCATATTGAAAGTGTGCAAATAATTTTAAAACGTTCCAATAAAAAAGTGTGAAAGTAATTATGAGATGGAGGAAGTATAGTATAAAATATTAATTTAACTAAATTTTAAGCAAATAATTTAATCTAAAAAATATTTTTGTAAAATTTTAAAATTTATTATTTCTAAAAATTTGATGTATATGTTAGGGTTATGATAATTCTCAACCTGTATGAAAAATACGAGTTAACCATAATTAATGCTATAATTATGATAATAAATAATAATTTATATTTTTTAAAAATAAATTAGTGATATTATAAAATGAATACATTATAAACAATAATTAATATTTAAAATGTTATGACATTTTTTAACATATCTGACCGTGCGTTAGCACGGGTACCCTACTAGTAAGTAGTTATTCAAAAAGCTTATCAATGTAGGTCTAAAATTACATTAATTTAAAAGCTATGAAATTTAATTGATATTTCAATCCTCCACAATAAGTAGTCTCATTCGAGCATTCGCAATGGGAGGTAGAAGTCTCATGTGGATGATGCGAATGAGAGTCGTGGGCTCAAGAACGCGTACAATCGAGAGTCGGGTTGAAGGTTGCAACGGGCTAGCAGCCTAGCATCTGGCGAGAGCCTATTATCAATTTTAGTCTTTTTTTCATATTGCCTTTTTATTTCAGTTTGCTGGTTAGTTTTTCTGTTATTCCAGCAGTTGATAGTAGTTAGGTGGTTAAGATTTAGGCATATTTTGTGAAGGATTGAACACTCATCCATATATAGGGGTGTAACGGATTTAGAAATTAGAAATTAATAGAGTTCTTCTTGCAAAGTTTTTGCAGCCCCGTTTCTTGTTAGTCTGAGTTGGAGTAACGGATTTATGCGTATTTCGTAACGTGGTTCTCATCAAATTGGTGCTTTCATTGAGAACTTTCAAGAACCGTGAAAAAACAATGACATGAACTCACCGAGAACGAATTGAGTTACTAGAGGCAAGAGTCGATCAATTGGAGACAGGTCTTACGAGCATCGGAAATCGCGTCGAGAAGGTTGATTATACCATGGGTAAATTGGAGAAGATGATAAACAAACTATTGCGCAAGAATTCACCAAAATGGATTCATCAACTTCTTCTAAAGAGACTGAGTCTCTAGGAAGTAGTTCCAATAAAGAAGTTAATCCAATGCATACGAGAGACACAACGAAACGTAACCGCAGCGATAACAAAAACGACGAAGATCGAAGAAAGGGAAAACCCAAATTATTTTACCCCATATTCGACGGAGCAGACAAACTACAATTGAATGCCATCGAAATCCAGTCGTTTAAAGTGCGAGTGGTCAATGGAGATGGAATTGACTACAATAGGCAATAAAAGAATGTACTAATACGCATGCAATGAGTGACTAACTGACTATTATGACAGATTTATTTGCACTTCCCTTGGTGGGACCTGACGTGGTGTTAGGAGTGCAGTGGTTGAAAGGATTAAGAAGGATAGTCTCAGATTATAGCAAGGGGACTATGAAGTTTAAGTGGGGAGAAAGTGTCGTCACGTTGAATTCGAGGGCCGAAGAGAAGCTCATGGAAGTGGGGCTTAAGAGAATTGAAAGAATAAGAAAGCAAGGGTCAAGTTGTTATGTTATTCTCATTGTAAATTCACAGATAGAAATGGAAAAAGAAAATCATGAACAACAAGGAGAATTAAAGGCATGGCTAAGTGAATACTCTCAGGTTTTCGAAGAACAGCAATGACTACCCTCGAAGAGAACACTCGATCGTCGCATAGCATTAAGGAACAAACTGCATCTGGTTAGTGATCATCCATACATGTACGCACACTCTCAAAAGGAATAAATTGAACGAGAAATATGTGAAATGGTGAATAGAGACGACAATTTAGTCATTCGGTCAACTCATGTAGTAGAGTACCGGAAAGTGAAGAAGGGTAGTCGGTTCAGATGGGAGGAGTTGGAAGAAATGAGAGAGTGTTTTTCGAATTTCATCCTTGAGGACAATGATGCTCTCAAAGGGGGTGTGAATGAGGGTTGCGGGCTCAAGAACGCGTACAATCGAGAGTCGGGTTGAAGGCTGCAATGGGCTAGCATCTGGCGAGAGTCCATTATCAATTTTAGTCCTTTTTCATATTGATTTTTATTTCAGTTTGTCAATTAGTTTTTCTGTTATTCCAGTAGTTGATAATAGTTAGGCGGTTAAGATTTAAACATAATTTGTGGAAGGATTGAACACCTATATATAGGGGTGTAATAATTGTTGTAAAATGAATTAGAAATCTTCTTGAAAAGTTATTTGCAGTCTTATTTCTTGCTGGCTTGAGCTGGAGTAATGGAGTTATGCGTATTTCGTATTGTAGTTCTCATCAGTGGATTTCTACTTCTAACTCAAATCAAGGGTAGAAGGGATTGTAAAAGTGTTTATGTTGAGGAGAGTGTAAAAAATTGGAGGAAAAAATGAGAGTGGGGTAGGAGAGAGAGTACACAACAACCCAAAAAAGGAGACTATTTTTGGACGCGTGTTCACTGTTGTTGCATACTTGCATGGGACTAACACATATATTTAATGTAATTAAATTAATTAACATGTTATATTTTTTAAGTAATAAAATAAAAAATAAAAGAAAATGACTTGGGTGGGACCCACATTGAGCATGAGGTTTGTATGTTAATTTATGTTTTAAATTGTTATTTAAAATTTTGAAATATTTAGATGTAATTAGCAAAAATATTTAAATTTATGAGAAATGTAGTTGTTATTTTTCATTGTTATTTTAATTTATGTTTTATATTGTTGCATTTTTTTTTTTTTTACTCATTATTTTATTTATAATCAATTTTTGATTAAATACTTAATTATAGAAATATTTAAGTTATAAAAAAATAATAAATAGAAATAATTAATAAATGAATATGAAGTGAATAAAAATATACTATGAGGTCGTAGAATGCATTGGAGGAGATAAAAGTTTTTTTTTAGATAGGTGTAAAAAAATTTATGGTGACACACACGTGACTAACTTAAAACTAAAAAACCCTCACTCACTGGATGCTTTCAAAGTGGGCACGTGTTTTAAGAAAAATGTACTTCCTCCGTCCCACTATAAGTTTTCCACTTTCCTTTTTTTGATGTCCCACAATAAGTTTCTCATTCCATTTTTGTTAAATTATTTTCTCTCTCTCTCAATCACATCACTTATACTTTATCTATTTTCTTATCATACTTCATCTCATACTACTCTATTATTTTCTCTCTCACCATCACATCATTTGTACTACATCTATTATTTTATCATATTCCTTAATCTAAACACCCAAAAGAAGTGGGAAACTTATCCTGAGACGGAGGGAGTATTATATTTATGCAAAAAAATAAATATGATGTAAAGTCAACAAGAGTATAATTGAACTTTCAACTAAATGAGTAATTCAATGACATTTGATGTAATATATAGAAGAAAAATGCACTTTTGGTCCCACCATCCACGGGCACTCATGTTTTTTGTCCCAACAATCTGAATTTTGGTCCCGAATGAAAAAAATTTGATACATTTGGTCCCAAAAGAAAAAAATTTGATACATTTGGTCCCAATTCCGTTAATTGTGGACGGTAAGAGGTAAATGACCGTTAGTTATTTATTTTTCTATTAAAAAATAGTAAAAAATATTATTAAAAATTAAAAAAAATAAAAAAAATGTGTAAAATTAAAATACTTAAAAAATAAAAATTATAAAATGTGTAAATGAAAGAAAAAAATAATTGAATTGTATAATTATAAATAAAATTCTAAAAATTCATTAAAAAGGTAGTATAAAAATCCGATTAAAAATTAAAAAATTAAAATTTCTAAAAAAATTAAAATCTCGTTTGAATAAAAAAAATAAATCTACCAAAACTAACCGCTTAAAAAAACTCATTAAAAAAATATACCCGTACTTTATAAATTAAAAAATTTGAAAAATAAAAATTAAAAAATTCTAAGAATAAAAATTCTAAAATGAGTAAATTCAAAAAATCTAAAAATGCACTACAAATTATAAATAAAACAATTCTAAAAATAAAAATTAAAAATTTCAATAAAAATAAAAAGATTTATTTCCGCCAATACTAATGTATACGCATTAAAAAAAAAATTTAAAAATCTGAATTGTATAAATTATACTCTCTCTCAATGAAAGTTACTCAACTTTAATTTTTTCCGTGAGTCTTAAGGAAAGTTACTCATTCTATTTTTAGCAAGCTATTTCTCAAACATTTAATTATATTTTTTAAATTCTAAAAATTAATTAAAAAAATATATATAAAAAAAACTAAAATCTTCTTATAATTAAAAAAAAATTATTTCTGTCAAAATTTTTTTTTTTTTTTTTTATGGAAGTTAAATACCCATCTCTTTTTTCCCATCCCCACCACTTGAGCTATCCCACTTTGTCTATTTCTGCCAAAACTAACGGATTAAAAATTTTAAAAAGAAAAATTCATTAAAAAAATATACTTTATAAATTATAAAATATAAAAAAATTAAAAAAAAAAACTCTAAAATGAGTAAATTAAAATTTAAAAAATAATAATCTAAAACTGTACAAATTATAATAAAAATTTCAAAAAAAAAAATAATATTCACGTTCCAATCTTCACTCTATTCATAAACAATAATTTTATTTATAAATGGACCCCACAATAGTTTATCACCTCCGATATATCTACTTTACAAAAAAACTAAATTAATATTCATTAAAACTCAGCACAAAAAAAAATTATAAAATGTGTCAAAATAAAATTTAAAAAACTAAAAAAATATAAAAATCTCATTAAAATTACGGGATGGATTGTCTAATTTTTTTATTTAATCATTTTCTGTTTTTAAAGAGATTTGACTAAATTTTTTATTTACACATTTTTTGTTTTTAATGAGATTTTTTTAAAATAATTTTTATTTTCCAATTTTTCAGATTTTTAGAGTTACACTTTTGGTTTTAATTTTTAGGTTATTTTTAATTATAATGAATTTTTCTGATTTTTAATACACGTCAAAATGAAAAAAAAAAATGGGACCAAAATCGCGGTTGACTAACTTTGGGTGCCCGTGGATGGTGGGACCAAAAGTGCATTTTTCTCTAATATATAGTAGTATTTTAAAAGGTATTCAAATAAGACTACATTTATGATTGAGGGAGGGAGGGAGTAGTAAATTTTATTTTGTATGAGATTAAAATTGTCAACACCCAATAAATATGGGAACAATCTTACATTTTACCCTCCTCTGCATATCATACTGTGTTTTATTTCTGCTCCATTTTCTCCGTTTATGTCAGCATATATATTGAATGAGCGATGTGGTTAAGGAGGATTTTATTTGCAGTGTTTATACTGCAATTATGCAGCAACGGTATTCTGTAGAGTCACATTTTGCTGGTGAGTGTACTAAATAATGAATGCCTCCCTTCAGCGACCACGTCCCCAGTCGTTTTGTTTCGTATGAGTACGTGAGTTCCTGAGTAACTGCCTTTCCGACCTAAACACCTAGAGATGATCTCCAATTCATCCTGCCCAAACAACAAATCAATTATAAGAGGACATATCAGACGAAACAAAAATAAAAAGAGACTGCTTATAGCAAAGTAATTTTGGAGGCCATAATAATTACTCCTCCTATTGTACTACTACTAAGTACTAGCTAAGTGTGAATGTAATTACGCTGCTATAGTGCGTAGCAAATAATATTCGATTGGGCTTAAACACAGGTCTCACGATTAGAATAACCACTAAACATATTATTTGCCACTACTGGTGATGAGCACCAACTGAAATAAATCAGCACTTTTAAGATGATTAATTTCATAAATTCTATCTTCTTGAATTTAATTGGACGATCTTATTCTAGTTGCATGCATCCATGACTTTGTATGAACAATGGACCTTCATTTCATCATAGTAAATACACACAGAAGCAGATACGACGAAAGGTCTGAAATTCGTTAATCAGCTGGATAAACCAAAGGTGGCCCTCCCAAACCTAGACACTGTAACTGAAAGTGTAGGCTTACGATAGTCCTTGCTTTACTGGTCTGGGAGACACCATAATATAATTGTCCCACTAGGATATTTCAGAATTACCAGACCTTGTGGTGCACAGAATTGTTGGGAATCCATTACAATTGTAAGGATTGAGAAAATTATAAAAGTTAAGCAAAGATTTTCCTAATATCACGTATTCTTCTATTGCTATTATATCAAACATTAGAAAACACTGACAAGCATCCCATCAGATTGTCACAAAAAACTTGTAATATTCAAATGTTTTATTGATCAACAAAAGATGGGAGTAATTGGATTCAAGATATGAATGAATATTCAAATTTGATTAGTTTAATTTATGAATTTTGGATTGGAGATGCATAGAAAACAGTGGAAATTCCTAAACCAAAACTCAAATGTAATAATAACAAAAACCCCTAAAAAGACAACTTATTACCGGACAAGAAGAGAAACTAAAGATTGCCACCAATGCAACACAACTCTTAAACCTCCACATATCAAACAATCCTTTATGCTTAACATAGAATTTCTAGAAATTCCCTTAGTTTTAAGAGTCACAGCTACCAAAGCATCCCTACGTCTTACTTTATAAATAAAATTAAAAAATTGTCTTGTATACTCTTTTGACTATCTGTCTCACTGTTTGAATGTTGGATTCTAGAAAAATATCTTCCATATTCCAAAGTCCAAATGGCATGTCTTTGTACTTTATACTGGAGTATTATTTTTCCATTTTCTACTCCTCGGAATAGTTCTAACCAAATTGCAAAAGAGAAAAGACAACATCACTAAAATTTCAACAGATAATGAAAACTAACAGCAAATCAGAAAAGTCTGGTCTAGTATAACACAAAATGCATTAACACCACAAATTGTCCCCATTCAGAGTGAATATCATGATAATTCTAGGGCAAATAGCATGATCTGAGACTAGCAATTGAACACTCCAAACGTTCAACCAAATCCAATAACAGAATTAACTATCAGCTATCTGAAATACTATTGAAAAGAAGAACTCACATTAACATATGCATCAGAAATATAGGAGATTGACATATCTACTGAAACATCCATTGTATTAACCTCCTGGCGAATAACTGCTGCCCCAATTGCATCAACTAAAGTATCAATCGCAGCCATCGCCAATTTCCCATCTCTATCCTGAATTAATTAATCAAAATTCAACACTTGTGAAGAAATAAAAGGCTTGAGTTTAAGGGGGTGTGTTACAGTGAGACGAGGGGGCACTTTGAAAGAGCAGGAGAGTGAACCGGGTTGGAGTCGGTCGAGTTGAATCCCGCGGAGGACGAAATACTCGTAGAAGCTTGGGTCCAGATGGGGTTTATGCGCCGGGAAGGTGAGCCGCGAAACGCGGTCGGCTTCATCGCCGGCGGTGAATTTCTCGAGAAAATCTTTGGCCCTGTCCATACCCAATCTACCTGCAAACTCCATTCAATTCCGAGAATGATATAGAGAGTCCATGCGTGGACGCAAGTTTATCTTCTAAATTACGACTCTGCTTCTCCATGCTTTTCAGTTTTAAAAAAAATTATGTCGCAATATCACATCAACTTTAATAGGATACTTTATATTTTACAAACGATTATTTATGTTATAAATAGTTATTTAACAATTAGTTTGTTATTCTCTAAGCTAGTATTATAGATCATTTTCAGTCTTATATATATATCACAAATAATAAGCTTTTGAATCTTTATTGATTTTATCATTACTTAATGAAAAATAGAGAGAACAAGAAAGCTATCTTGGAGAGTTAGTGGAATTTTTTAATTAAAAGAGTTTGTAATCTTGTTTGATTATAGGAGAAAGTGTTTTAATCCTCTCACCAAATCATGTAAAATTGTTGTTGTTCATATTTTGTTTAATTTAATTATTCTTGTTTAAGTTATCTGTAAATAAGTTTACTACAGTATTATTTAAAGATTTGTATCGATTCATAACAATATATTTGGATCTCCTTATGCCACCTAAGAAATGTTAGTTTGATTGCTACATAACATTTTGGCAAGTATAGATTAGTGAGCAACACATGCAAAAATCTTGTAACAAAGTAGTAACCTTATTAATGTAGGACTAAAATTGCATTAATTTAAGTGTTACTATGACTTATTGATTTGCAATGAAATTGTGTAATAAGTACGAAATGATGTCGTTTCGTTGTAATAGTTGTTAATTTTTTAGAAGTAGCGTGCACAACTTCTCTATTGTTTCGGCAAGATCTATCCTATAAAACCCATAATTATACCTGAACTAACCCATTATATACCTATTTTTCAATCTATAAAAAATAAATGTTTTCTCGACCTCAATTTCCCTCCATTTATTCGATTCGAAACACTTGATCACAAACAGGTTTAGCTCCAGTGTTTCAAATGGCTCAAAACTCAACAACACTTAACCAATCTTACATTTTACCCACCTTTGCATATCATATTGTGTTTTATTTGTGCTCCATTTTCTCCGTCTATGTCACATATACATAGAGAATGAGCAATGTGGTTAAGGATGATTTTATTTAAAGTGTATTTTACAAGTGTTAATACAACAATTGTATTTAAAGTGTCACATAATCGTAAAGCTAATACTTTATCACATTGCTTGGCTAGAGTCACTAGGTCGTTTCGTAGTCTCTCTATTTGGGTCAAGCTTCCGGATTTTGTGGAAGGCATTCCCGACGTTGTTTGCTCTTGCCATTAATTAATAAAGAAGTGCCTTGACTTCAAAAAAATAAGTAAAAAAGTACAGCAACGGTATTCTGTAGTCACATTTTGCTGGTGGGTATACTAAATAATGAAAGTCTCCCTTCAGCGATCACGTCCCCAGTCGTTTTGTTTCGTATGAGTACATGACTTCCTGAGTAACTGCCTCTCCGACCTAAACACCTAGAGATGATCTCTAATTCATCCTGCCAAAACAACAAATCAATTATAAGTGGACATATCATGATATAATAGTATTAGAGAAAACAAAAGGAAAAAGAGACTGCTTATAGTTAGAGCAAAGTAATTTTGGAGGCCATAATAATTACTCCTCTTATTGTACTACTACTAGCTAAGTGTGAATGTAATTACGTTTTTCGAGTGGGCTTAAACACAGTCACAGGTCTCACGATTAGAATAACCACTAATGCCTCGCTTGGTTGATACATTGAAATATCTATGGTTAGGCTCAGATATCTCAACTGGCACAGATTGAATAGAAAATGGTTATTTCGATAATTTGGTATGCACACAACCGAGTGTGTTTTTGCGTGTTGGGTAAAATTTTTATTTTAGATCTTATTAGACATCTATCTTGGGTTCGATTATTCATCTATATTGGGTTCGATTATTCATCTATATTGGGTTAATCTACCTCACCAAACTGGGAACATATAATTTGCCACTACTGGTGATGAACACAAACAGAAATAAATCAGCTCTGATATTCGTTAATCAACTGGACGGACAAACAAAAGGTGGCCCTCCCAAACCTAGACATTGTAACTGAAAGTTCAGCTACTAGTAAGCTTAGGATAGTCCTTGTTTTACTGGCCTGGGAAACACCATAATATATTGTTCCCACTAGGAGATTTCAGAAATTACCAGACCTTGTTGTACACGGAAATTGTTGGGAATCCATTACAATTATAAGGATTGAGAAAATCATTCAAGTTACAGCAAAGTTTTTCCTAATATCACGTATTCTTCTATTGCAAAGAACTCGCAAGCATGCCATCAGATTGCCACAAAAAACTTCTAATATTCAAATGTTCTATTGATCAACAGAAGATGGGAATAATTGGATTCATGATATAAATGAATAATCAAATTTGTTTAGTTTAATTTATGTATTTTGGATTGGAGTTGCATACAAAACAGTGAAAACTTATACTACCAAACAGATACAAAACAGTGGAAATTCCTAAACCAAAATCCAAATGTAATGGACTTAAATAACAAAACCCTCTAAAACAGACAACTTATTACCGGACAAGAGAAACAAAAGTTTGCCACCAATTCAACACAACTCTTAAACCTCCACATATCAAACAATCCTTTATGCTTAACATAGAATTTCTAGAAATTCCCTTAGTTTTAAAACAATTTTCATTATTCAGGGAGTCATAGCTACCAAAGCATCCCTACTTCTTACTTTATATAAAACTAAAAATTATCTGCAGAAGCTTGTATACCCTTTTGGCTATCTGTTTGGATATTGGATTCTAGAAAAGAGGGGTCTGAGAAGAATATCTTCCACACTCCAAATGACATGTCTTTGTACTTTATGGTATTATCTTTCTATTTACTACTCCTCAGAATAGTTCGAAAGTCCAAATGTGACCAAATTGCAAAAGAGAAAAGATGACAATGTCAACAGACAATGAAAAACTGACAAAAACATAAAGAAAGAGTGATAGCCACCAAAAACCTAAGACCTCATGATCATAACATAGCAGCAGAAAAGTCTGATCTAGTATTGAATAGTTTAAACACAAAATGCATTAACAGCACAAAATGTTCACATTCAAAGTGAATATCATGATAATTCTAGCGCAAATAGCATGATCTGAGACTAGCAACGTTCAACCAAATCCAACAACAGAATTAACTATCAGCTATCTGAAATAATGAAAACGTGCAAAAAAGAACTTACATTAACATATGCATCAGAAGTATAGGAGATTGACATGTCTACTGTAACATCCATTGGATTACCCTCCTGGTGAATAACTGCTGCCCCAATTACATCAACTAAATTAGCAATCGCACCCGTCGCCAATTTCCCATCTCTATCCTGAGTTAATAAATTAATCAAAATTCAACACTTATCAAGAAATTCAACGCTTGGGTTTAACGTTGTCTTACAGTGAGACGAGGGGGCACTTTGAAAGAGCAAGAGAGTGATCCGGGTTGGACTCGGTCGAGTTGTATTCCTCTGAGACCGAAATACTCGTAGAAGCTTGAGTCCACATGAGGTTTATGCGCCGGGAAGGAGAGACGCGAAACGCGATCGGCTTCATCGCCGGCAGCGAATTTCTGGAGGAATTCTTTGGCCTTATCCATACCCCCAAGGAATTCCTCCCTTCAAATTGTCACAAAAAGCTACTCAGCTCGCCGAAGGTGTGTTTGCAAACCACGGTAAAATTAAATGTGTAGAGCCTTTTGAAATTAAGCACGTTAAATTAATTAAAAATAAATAGTGTTTTAAAATTAAACACTTTAAATTTAAATCAATTATGTATATGTTGTAGTGTTTACAAAACAAATCACCCGTTTATAAATTTACAAAAAATATACTCCCTCCGTCCACCTATAAGCTTCACGTTACTTTTTGGTACATAGATTAAAAAAAGTGATTAAATAATAGATATAGTACAAGTAATGTAATTAAGAGAGGAGAGAGATAGAGAGAAAAAGTAAGTTATAAAGTGAAGGGTAAGAAAATACTTACCAGGGTATGAAAAGTTTATAGGCGAAGTGGCGAACGGACCAAAATGGTAAAATGAAAAGCTTGTAAACGGACGGAGGAAGTATTTATTACATTTGGATAGATAATGTGTAAAGATGAAACATTATTTAAATTGTGAAATTGATTATTATAATGATGAGAAACACATATCAAAATCACTTTTAATAAATTAATTTAATTATTTGATTGGGTTTACAAACACTCCACAACCAAAAGTGATTCTATTTGAAAAAAATGTTTTACAAAATCGGTCGTAAGTCGTAACCCCCAAGATATTCCATTAATACAGGTTATTAAAATTTTAAGTATTTAAAAGAGATTATGATAAAGCCCATTTAAATTTAGCCCAATTTTAATATATCTATATACTGTATTTAAAAAGAACGCCCAAAATTTTACAATGGGGAAATTATTGTTAAGGTCATTTCACTAAGGGGATGTTTCTTTTGGGCTTTGGGTGGTTTTAAAAACCAGATTTTTGAAATCCTGGTTTTTGAAATCCCGATGAATAGTAATATGGGTGTTTCTTTTGGGTTTTGGAATAGTGAAGGATTTAACTCTATGTCAAATCAAGTTGTAAGATTGAATGAGTTTGTATTATTATATTATTGTTTGGTGAGATTATAATGATTAGTTGATTAAATGTATTATATTATTGTATTATTATATTATTATAGTATTATTATATTATTGTTGAAAAAGAATATAATGATTGGAGTAATATTATATAGATATAACTTTATGTCAAATCAATATGTTTGATAAGGGTGGTTTTGAGTGGATTTTGAAAACCGGTTTTTAAATCCCGAAGTAAAACGGGTTTTGGATCTTGAAATCCAAAACCTGGTTTTTAAAACCAAAAAGAAACATCCCCTAAGAGATTTATCTAATAGGGCATATGTTTTTTTTTAAATCTATTAGAGTCAAAATGGCACCTAATAAAACATTGTTGGCATTTATCAATTTAAATAATTTGAAATTAATAAATATTAATAATTTGAAATTAATAATTTTGAATTAATGCAGTTCTTAGTTATACCACATTCCAATTATTAAAAAATTCCTAAAATTAAGCAATTCGAATTAATTGTTAATTATTCAAACCAATAAAATTAAAAAATCTGCATTTTATGATCCTTCCAATTATTCAAAAATTTCTAAAATTAAGCAATTCGAATTAATTGTTAATTATCCAAACAAAAAAAGTTAAAAAATCGGCATTTTATGATTCAGAAATAAGCGTGTCATAATGTTCATTTCAATATGAAGTTTAAAACGACATACATGACTGAATTTTTTGGTATGCATAAAATAACATGAACCAATGTGCACAGAGTGACATGCATATCAATATGCAAAATAGATGTGCACATTTGTAAATGACATATTCAAAAAGCGGTTTGTTGTGATGTAGGTATTTCATACTTAATTCAGTTAATATCACTGAAAAGAATTGTTCGGAATAATAAGACGAAGACATAAAATGATAGTGCCTACATCGGTATCCATATTTGATATGAAGTTGTAAGAGTAGTATATGCACCTTTCAGATGCACTGCGAATAACAGTTGAATAATAAGTCTATCGAAATTCAAGCTGGAAAAGCTGATTGTAAACCAAACAAAATGTGAATAAAAATAAAGGTCCTTTCAATTTTGATGAATTTCCAACAAGTACATACTACAAAAAGAAATACAGCAAGTACATACTAGGGAAAATGTGGGTGTTCATATAAGCAGGCTAGATTGTGTATTTTGTTGGTGCCAGAGGATTGTCAATTCCAGAATCGAAATCGGCAGAAGTTGGTTGAAACTGTTCAAATTAACACTATTCTTTGCAACAGCAATTAATCCCTCATCGCCTATCCTATTAGTTCTCCACCCATCGATATGAAGCTTCCTCCACTTCTTAAGAAGCTCCTTCACAATACCTGAATACAGAAATAATCAAGAATTACAACTTCATTTACAAGACTATCATAACTGAACCAATTAACAATATATATATACTTTACAAACAGGTCCCTTCTGGTTCCAATTGTGGTATAAGAACTTGATAAACAAAACTAAATGTAATCGTCCATTGAAAACTTTTTTTCTCTATCACTCGAGAAAGAAGGCAACCCTGTTTTATCACAACTCACGAGCCAGCATCAATCAACAGCTATCTCAGCGCACAAAAATGCCTTTGAGTCACCTAAATTAGCAACTAGAATTTGAGCATCTGCTAGAAGTACAACTGTCAACAATGCAGAATTACATTCAAGGTTGCCCCAATAAATTAAAATCGTATTTCTAGCTTTACATTATTATTAGTTTACATTGCAGCATATTAGTTCCACATGGAAACCACTGATTGGTTCCCATTCTTCTCCGCTGGCTATCCCCTGCATAAATACTCATAAACATACAATTCTCCATTCTGATTTTTCTGAAAATAAAGATTGAGCAGTGCTCATTTTCCATTACAGTTTTTTCCTCTTTGTTCTTTGCTATGTGGAAACTGCATAAGATTGGCAGATTTCTACAAAATCGGAGTTTCTTTGAAAAAACCAAAAAAAAAAAAAAAAAAGAATACGTAGTTAATTAAATCAAAAATCAATCAATCAAGAAATCAAGAATACGCGATAATCGCGAGATCAAGAAATTCAAGAGTGTAATGGAGGCTTACGCGATTAAGCAGATTTCTACAAAATCAGAGTTTCCATTACAGTTTTGATTTTAATCGCCAAAATCAATCAAGAAATTCAAGAGCGTGTGGGAGGCTTACGCGATAATCGCGAGATCGGACGACGGGGAAAAGCTCCAGCACGCGTCGAAATTCATTTTCATCCATGGAAATTTCTTTTACTGCTCGGGAGATTTGGAAGCCAAATAAGCTCTTCTCAGTTTGGGGTGGGGGGCGACGACCGTGGCCATGGAGGGGGCGGCGGGGAGGTCATGGGCAGCGACGACGGCGGCCAAGGTGGAGAGGGAGCTCGACCGATTGGTGTGGGGGAGGGATCTAGGGTTTTGTTTTTTTTTTTGGAATGAATGTGCCCTATAATTTGGGAATTAATTGGTAACAATTAATTATGAATTTAAATTTCGAATTACATTTCAAATATATAAATTAAAGAAGTATATAAATATTAAGGGCAAATACGGTTTTTTGACACAAAAATGACCTTATTAGGAAATTTTAAAAGTTGTATGTTTTAGTTGTTTAATAGTCTATAAAAGTGAACTTATTAGGTAATAATCTCTTTTACAATTTCATATACTCCATATAAATTCAACCTCTTCTAATTTACCTCACTTAAAAGTTACTGACTAACACATTTACGAGACGACAAATTAGGGCTTAAAGGTAAAACTTTTTTATTACTTTGTAATTTTAAAATGTTCATATGAATAATTTTGTTACAAGTTTATGCATATATAAAAAAAAAAAAATGTTACAAGTTTATTACTGATGATATATATATTAACCACGGTTGGCTTATTCATCGAGACTATAATTTATGGGTTGGGGTATATACCCCTCCAGTTTTGTTTAATACACTCCCCCTTCCATTTATTAATTCAAAAATATATATGAAATACCATATTTACCCCTTTAATAAATGTTATAAATATATACACACCTCTATAACCCTAATTTCATTTTCTTCCTAAACTTCTTTCTGCCGCCTCTTTCTTTTCCTCCCCATTTTTTTTTTTAGTTTTTTGCACTCCCCATCTCCGTTGCACTGCACCCTAACCCTAGAATTTCGCCACCACCATCGTTGCCGTCGCCACCACCACAACCACCACAAACAAATTCTAACACCCACAAAAATGAACATATTTGATAAAATAAAATAGCAATAACACTCCAATCGACACCATAACCACCGCCTCAAATAAAATTTTAAAAAAAATCTTAGTATTTTTAACAAACCAAAGTCGACCAAAAACACTCTGGTCGACACTGGTTTGTCGTCCAAAAACACTCCGATCGACACTGGTTTGTCGCCCAAAAATACTACGGTCGACACTGGTTTAATTGTCGACCAAATTTCGAAAGAATTTTTTTTAAAAAAAATTAAAAATTGAAATTTTTGACTATTATTGATTGCTCAAAAACACTTTCATCGACAACCTATCGTCGAGGAGAGTGTTCATGAGCGACCGCGGGCCGCGACAGTTGGGGGCGAGCGCCGGCGGACCGCGACGACTAGGGGCGAAGGAGGGCGGTGGCGTCGTTAGGCGAGAGGGGCGGTGGCGCCTCTTGTTACAGAAAATTAAAAAAAAAAAAAAAAAAGAGCAAAGCGGCGGTGACGAACGAGGCGAGTGGGAGGGGGGAGTGCAACGGCGATGGGAGGAGGGAGTGCGACGGCGAGGGGGGAGGGGGAGAGCGCCGGCGAGGGGGAGTGTAGAAAATGAAAAAAAAAAAAAAGGGAGGAGAAGAGAGAGGCGGTAGAGAGGTTGGGGAAGAAGAGGAAATTAGGGTTAATGGGGGTGTATGTATCTATACATTTTATTAAATGACAAATATGATATTTTATATATATATATTTAATTAAAAAATAGAAGGGGGGAGTGCATTAAACAAAGTTGGAGGGGTATATACCTCAACCCATAATTTATTTATCAAATAAGTCTGATGCGGTCAAAATATGTCACTGAAGTGATAAACGATGAGTGGCCCTCAAGCCCAACTAGGGGTGGGAATGAGTCAAGCCTAATAGGCTTTACAAAAAAAAATTATGGTCTGTAAAATATTTTTTTGGGCGCAGCTAAATGCACCCAAGGATACTATGAGTACACCCACCGGATTTTTTTTTAACACAAGGGGTATGCGAAATGACATTTGTACCCTTCCTGCAAATTTTTTAAAAAATGGACGGATGAGTACACCCATGCATTCCATTTCACACGCGATTCATCATTTCTAACCCAAATCACCACCAAAACAACCACAAGTTTGATAAAAAAAAAATCATAAAAACTCAAAATTTCAACAACAAAAATAAAATCTTAATATGTTCGAAAATTTTACCCAAACAATGTTGAGATGTCCGAAATTTTTTAACGAACAAACTCAATATGTTCGAAAAAAAATTCAAAACAAATTAAATTTGTCCGAAAAAAAAGATCGAACAACTTGTTCGAAATTTTTTCCAAAACAAACCCAGATTGTTCGAAAAAAAATTCAAAACAAAGTAAATATGTTCGAAAAAAATTTAAACTCCAACAAACACAGATTGTTCGAAAAACATTTAAAAACAAAGTCAATATGTTTGAAAATTTTACATGAACAAACTTAGGTTGTTCGAAAATTCTACAAAACAAACAGAAATTGTTCGAAAGAAATTCCCGAAAACATACAAAAACCATAATTTTGAGAAACCTAATTTTCAACTTACCTGAAGCGGCGCGGCGGCGGCGAGAGGCACGAACGGAGGGAGGCCGGCCGCGAACGACTGCGAGGGGGGAAGGAACTGCGGCCGCGAAGGGGAGAGGGAAGGGTTGCGGACGCGAAGGGGAGGGGCGCCGGCGGACGAGGGCAGGGTTGGCGGCTGACGATTCGCCCTTCTCCAGCGGCGGCGGCGTTCGTTCGAAGAAGAAAGTGGGCGGCGATGTCGCCGCGTGGGGAGAGGAGGGGAGGAGCGATGCCGCGTGGGGAGGGGAGGAGCGGCGCCGCTAGGGAGTGAGTGGTGGTGGGCGGCGGCGCCGATTCGGAGGGAGGAGAAGGTGGGTGTACCCTTTTTGTGTGTGAGAATGTGAGAAATGTAGGAATAAGAATTTAATTAGGGTTTGAAATGATAAGGTTATTTTTTAGATTTCCACGTGGGTGTCCTCATCCGTTTTGTGTGTGTCCTCATCGCGTGGGTGTACTCATAGTATATCCGGGTGCATTTAGCCGCGCCCTATTTTTTTAGGCCTGAATCTGGCCTATGGCCTGTTATAGATTTTTATTTTTTAAGATTTAGCCGGGCCTTTTTAACAAATATGTATGCCCACTGCTTATGTGGCAATGCCACGTCATATATTCTTTATTCTATATTTCTAGATTATTCCTATTTTATATCACAAAAATCTTATCTCTTTCGTATAAATAGGATTCACACAAAAAATCTTATGCCTACTGTTAAGTTTTTTTTTTTAATTGAAAGTTGTCTTGAAAAACTAAAAAACATTAAAAAAATGATATTCTCGATAATTAAAAAAACCATTCCAAAAATTCGATATACCGAGCTTATCATACCGAAAAATATCGAAATTATCGAAATTTTCGGTATGATATCATACCGTACCGAAAATTTTCGATACGGTAACGATATGGAAAATAATCATACCGCGGTATTTCGGTATACCGAAATTTTTTCGGTATTCAGTATGAAACGGTATATCGATATACCGAAATACCGAAACCTTAATAAAATAATAATTTTATATTATTTTTAAATTAAAATAACTTTAATTATTAAAATATAAATAAAATAAACCTTAAATAATTAATTTCAGTATAAAATAATGCTTCAATATTTTCGGTATGAATTGGTATACCGTATTTTGATATGAAATGATGGTTCAATATTTTCGATATGAATCGGTATACCGATATACCGTACCGAAAATTCGGTATACCGAAATTACGGTATGGTATCGGTATGAATTTTTACATACCAAAAATTTCGGTATACCGAAATTTCGGTACGGTAACGGTATAGATTTTTTCAATATCGAAATTTTCGGTATGATAACGGTATGGTTCAGTATGATCGGTATACCGTACCGAACCACCCCTAAATATGTATGCCCACTGCTTATGTGGCAATGCCACGTCATATATTCTTTATTCTATATTTCTAGATTATTCCTATTTTATATCACAAAAATCTTATCTCTTTCGTATAAATAGGATTCACAAAAAAAATTTTTGAGATTTTTTTTTTTTTTTTTTTTTTTGTGAATCCTATTTATATGGAAGAGATAAGATTTGTGATATAAAAAAAGGCAAAAACTTGTGTGAGACCGTCTCACTGATCTTTTTATGTGAGACGGATCCTTTTAACCCATATTTCAAAATTTTGGGTAGGATAACCCATATTTTTTTCCAGATTTTGGTTTGTAAAAAAAAGTGATAATGTTTAAGTTAAAAGTGATAATATTTTTAACAAAAGTGACTATCACTTTTTACTTAAACACTGTCACTTTTTGTTCAAACATTATCACTTTTTATATATAAAAGCCGTCTCACGGATCTCATTCTGTGAGACGGTATCACCCAAAACTAGCCCAAATATAAAAAAATAGGAATAATCTAGAAATATAGAATAAATAATATATGACGTGGCATTGACACATAAACGATGGACATAAAATTTGTGCCCACTGGTGGACATTATATCATTCCCGTCTAGTCCTATTAGTTAAAAAAACTTACAACACTTATATTTCATCGAATCATAAAAAATCAACTAATTATATTGCTTAATATGAATTACATTAAATACCCATCCCTTTTCCCCTCCCCATGACTCGAACTCAGGATCTAAAGCCTAGGTAGTGGTGTTCTAACCACTTGAGCTATCCAACTTCGTCATTATATTGCTTAATGCTTACTGGTTATAAATTATATATATTAGATACTCCTATTTAGGATGTTTTCTACATGCCGGTCTGTTGGGCTTGAAAGGCCTACGAAAAAGTTCAAGTCCGGCCTATTAATTAAATAGGCTTTTTAAAAAGCTTGAACCCAACTTGTTTATTAAACGAGCCGAGCTTTAATAGGCTGAGTCGTAGGCCCCTGTCGGGTAGCCTGGTCCATTCCCACCCCTATGCTCAACTCTACCAGGAGAAGATAGGCCTAACCCTTGGTCCATATCATCAGCCCAGGGCTACGTGGACTGAGGCTTGGTCAAATGGAAGTAAGCCCCGAATTCTGAGGGAAGTTGGGGCTGGAGAGGCGGAACAGATTCCGTGAATCTAGAGCTGAAGACGTGGAAGGAGATGATGGGTCTTGGACCGAGTACAGGGCTAGTCAGTTGAGGAAAAAGGGAAAAAGACAACATTTTCACCCAAGGTACGATTTAGAAGTCTGATTATGATCATTATTGAATACATTAACATACCATTACAATTCTACACACCAACAAAGAATATTCATTTTTACACTGATTGAGAACACAAAATACTCTTGAGATTACATTATTTATACGAGAGCTTCCCCTTGACGTGGGTAGCTCCACCTAAGCGATATATGACTTGAGCGTCAGAGATTTCACACCAGAATCCCCTCCGGCGTGTTTTTGCAGGTCTACGAAAGCTTTGGAAGGATCTATCCGCACAAGCATCATTCAAGAGTTGCAATCCAAGCTCGAAGGTTATAATCCAGTCAGTTGAATTCATTATCACGTCCCGTCATTTTTTAACGCAACAAAGTCTATATTTATTATGGTTGTCACAATCAACAAATGTATGAAATTGTAGTAGATCTTTAAATGAATAAGTATAAAGTCTATATTTTAATATTCTCTTGAAATCCTCATATCAATTCAAAATAATATGAAAAGTCACTGTGCTTTAATTCAAAGTACGATTTTCAGAGAAAATTTAATGGGAATAAAATTGAAAAAATTTAAAAGAGATCAAATTCTAGTAAAATAAATTAAAAGAGAATTCTAGTAAAGAAACAATAACACATAAATTAATACAAAATACTCCCTCCGTCCCGGTATAAGTTTTCCCTTTCTTTTGGTTGTTTTGATTAAGAAATATGATTAAATAATAGATGTAGTACAAGTGATGTGATGGTGAGAGAGAAAATAATAGATGAGTGTGAAATGAAGTATGATAAAATAATAGATAAAATGTAAGTGATGTGATTGAAAGAGAGAAAATCATATGCCAAAAATGAAAAAATATGAAATGAGAAACTTATTGTGGGACATCATAAAAGGAAAGTGGAAAACTTATAAGCACAAATTAGTTAGAGCTTCGAAATAACAATATGCAGAAACGTTGTAGAAGGAAGAAAATTAGGGAATAAAAATAAATATGTTACAAATAAAACAAAAAAATTACACTATCTAAAAAAAAAATACAAATAAATATAACAATTGAATCTAAGCAGCAAGTTATATATTAGTTCAAACAATTACTTTCACACTTCCCTTTTTTGAACATTTCACAATAACATTCACACTCTTAAAATGAAAACTTTTTATAAATTTCACTCTCATAATATTCTCAATTATATACAAGTCAACTAATTTCTTTACTTTATAAATAATCATCCCTCAAAATTCTCACTAAATCCACTTTTTTTTATTTTGTGTGTCATTTCATATGGGAAAGTAATACAAGATGAGGGAGTATCCGATTTATGCCGAATTTCATGAAGTGAGAAAATCCAATCAATCAATCAAGGAATTAGACACTTTTGCAGAATTTCATGAAGTCAGAAAATCCAATCAATCAATCAAGGAATTAGACACTTAAAAAAAATAATGATGTAATAATATAAAAGCTATCTCTACACAGAAATGCACACAACACATAGAAAAAAAATCAATGCACATCAGAAATCAATACCCCCTCAGTCCCATTTAACTTGATCAGTGATTTAACTTGATGAGTGATGTTTTGAAGAGTAATTTTATAAATAAAGTAAAGTAAAAAAATAGATGTAGTGTGGAAAAATAATGACATATGAATAAATAAGAGTATATTTTGAGGGTTGAAGTTATGAATTTTTTTTTTATGGAGGGTGTAAATTAGTATGTGACATCATTTATAAAAAATGTGTAAATTCCTGTGGAACGGAAGAAGTATAAATTATCCAAATTTTGAACTGTTTTGAAAAATAGTATCAGGAATGTAGAAGGGGAGAAAATTGGGGAAAAAGTAAAAAAATTATTGACACAAAAGTTGTACACATAATACAAAGAATATAAAATTGAATTTCAGCACAAAGAAAATAAAATTGAATTTCAGCAGCAATTTATATATTGAATTTATGAAGAACTCTATCACAAAATCCAAGGAATCAGACGCAAAAATACATAACAATTTAATATAAAAAATATAAAATGAAAACATAAATGCTATTGTTACAGCAATTTATCAAAATTATCTACAGCGACCAACCTAAAATTTCTATAGCATTGCGAAATAGAGGCGGCAAGGAGGAAGTAAGAATAACAAAGAACGGGTTTTATCCAAATTCTTATTAGAAATTAAGAAAGAAATGTAAAAACAGTGTACAATGGAGTCAAATTTGGTTAATTGAAAAGTTAATTCGACGGCATAGAAGAAAATGTTGAAAGAAAGAAAAATAAAAGACGGTTATAAATAAATGAGCAGTTTAAATGAAATAGAAAAAAATAAAGGGGTAGTTTTAAAAAAAATAACTAACGTAAATTAAAGATTTGCTCTATAAATGGAGTAAAATAAAAAAATACCATAATTACGAAATCCAATTTTGCAAAAGAGGTATTAGAAGGGGGTTTATGTTCCAGTCGTTTGAAATTCTGAGTTGCGTCATTTTCGCAGGAGTAGTGTGTTAGTTACATACAGTACTGTAAATTTCAGAAAGAGTGAAGTAGCGAATATGGACCGGGTCCATGCGTCCAACGAGCTCTCTTTCCGGGTCGGGTTCACCGGCCACAGCGGCCATCTCACCGTTGAACCTCTGCCTCCCGTCGAACGCCACAACCAACTCCAGTCTCTCCCCGACTTCATTCTTGTTAGTATTCTATTCTTACTTTTGCTGCATCCGTTTTCTTTTTCCGATTTCCTCCACTTCTTGAAGGAATTAGGGTTTCTTTTGAAGTATTTTTACTCATTGTATAACCTTTTTCGTATATCAGTCTCGTTCTGCTGTTCTGAGTGCATAAATAGGTTGAAAGTGTTTTTTCGTTATCATTCCTTCGCTCTCTTTTTGATTGAATCTTCTTTAGGCAGAATTTGTGAATTAAGTTGATTTATGTAGTAGTTTTGTGTGTTGATTTTCCGTATTTATGTAACAGCCTCCAGCGTTTCCCAAGGAAACACCGGAAACGATAACGGAATATATACAGGATAAATACTTACAGCCGAGGCTGGATGAAGATGTATTTTCACCGCAAAATGCTGGTAGGCAATGGGATTTTGACTGGTTTGAAAGAGCTGAAATCCAACCTGAGTCATCAATGCCACGGTCTGTGATTGTTCCTTCTTGGGAAATACCTTTTCGGCGCAAAAAGCATGGATCAGAGTTGCATATATGGGAGCCCAAGTCGGTGGAGGTACGAATTGAGAGTTCTTTTCTCTCTTGTACTATTTATTGTCTTATGGTTCACCATTTTAATCATGGATTTGTTGTTTTGTGTTGGAATCAATTTTGTGTGCCTGTGTATTATTTGTTTATTTGCACCATGTAAATATGAACCTGGTAGGCACTTACTATTGGATAATAGGACATGTTGGAATAAATAACTTACTGGTTACTTAATGTAGGCTGTGTTGGGTAAGGTTCTCAGAGCGTTCAATTAATGAAGATTGTAAAATTGCAAATTAGACCAAGCAAATATATGCTCAATAAAGCATGAGACCTGAATATCTACATACATATGAGAGCTCACAAAGGTTTGCTGGCTATCAAAATCAAATACACAAGAAGTCCACATAAACATAGTTAGAGGACTGTGTTTTAAAATGTAATGATACAATGTATGTCAAACACATTTCAAGTACATAACTTTAATATCCGTATACTATAGTGATGAAACCTTCTATCATTCTCTTGTTCTCTGTGCATGTGGGTTTAGAGGGAGGAGTAATTATCTATTGATGCATGCCATCTATTTGGCAGCATTGTTGTCAAAGGAGTAATAAAATAGGAATGCGTTATATATTCTCCTGCAATGAATTTTCTCTTTCCAACTTTCCACACCTTCTTGTGATCCTAATTTTTTATGAACTGTTAGCATCAGTGTGGTTATCATTGTTGACAACTATACTTTAGTTGTTAAATGTTATTCATTAAGCAGCACTCGATTTTCATGAAAAAAAAAATTGACGAGAGATTTTGACACTCTCTTTATCAAGAGAACTTCTTCACATTTTCAGTTGTTTTAAAAATAAATTATTCAGAATTTTTTATGCAATCCTAGCATCTTTGACAACAATATTTTTTTGCTTCGTACCCATAAATGATATTTCCAGGTGGATGTGTCAGAACTGTCAACTGGAGCCCCAGAATCTGGTGCCCTACCACGTATTGTTGGACCTGTAAAGGATTTTGTTAGAGGAAGTTTAAGCAACCGTCCTTTTCGCCCTGGAGGACTCGATAATGCTGAATCTATTGGAAAGATTCATCCTGTTGGTGCCTGCAATGGTGAATGGGCACATGAGCTTCTTCAAGGGGGCCCTGCACAAGTCCTACCCCCAGGCTTTAAAGATGAATTGGATCTAGGTGATCTCAAGGTAATGCTATTTAACAGTAATGAAGGACCTCAGTGACATTCCATAAACAATCCAACTTCTTTTTGTCAACATTATGAACACTACTTTAATGTTTCTTAAACATTGAAGGTACACCATTTGGAGTGGAATGTTTATGAGGAAGCAAGTGGGGGCAAAAGCACATCGGATGTCAGTACTTCCATAATAGCCTGTTCATTATTTCTCTATTATTCCAAATATGCAATTCATGCTTTTCTGATTTACTAGAAGTGGTTTCAATTTATCATTGTTCTTTTATTTTGATGTTATCTGTTCACATAAACTGCAGAATGAGCTATTGGTGCAATTTGATGACTTGTTCAAGAAAGCCTGGGAGGATGATGTCAATAACTTTGGGGAAGATGGTTTGTCCTCTGTGTATATAATTCTAGTTCCGTGTACATTAAGTGGTGATTTTATTGGAAAGTTACTTGCCCTGAGCTGAGTTATATTGTCTATCTGCTTTATTTAATAAAATCTGGCTAACTGTCCTATAATATTAGAGGAACCTACATTGCCTGATGATTTCCAATTTCGGTCTCCTATAGAATGTATCCTGCAAAAAGAGTTTGCATGTGGTTTTGACAAGCTACTTCCTTTTCTTACACTAGTCAGGACTCCAATAGTTTTTTGGATTTATATATCGGAATTACTGGTGCATTGTTAATATCATTTAATTTGGTTAAGATAATTTGAGATTCGTGAGGATATAGTTCGAAACCCGCCTATTTCTAGGAGGGTTCACTCTTCCACCACATTTGGAGTTTCCAGTGTGTTGACTTTGATTCTAGCAACTAATGTTGCACTTATGTATATTGTGGTTTTAGAGAATTAATGAGGGAAAGGAAAAGAGGAAAAGAGAGAATCTCGGTAGCACTTGTAGCCTACTACTCCTTGCTTTTGATTTATTTGATGTCCCTACTAGAAGATTTTCCTTAGTCTTGCTGAAGAAATTCACATCTTCTGCAAACAAAATAATCAAGGTCTTCTATTGTACATATTCATACAAAATTGACATCAATCACTATAAATTTAGGAACTTTAAGGGTATGTTTGTTTTGGGATTAAATGGATTTAGAAAATCTGGCTTGTGAAATCTTTGGGTTTGAAAATCCATTAATAGTGAAAATGTATATATATATTTTTTTGAGATCGTATAGGGTAGGATTGTGAAAAAGTATATCTGTATATGATAATAGTATTCTTATATTGTAAAAAGTAGTGTGTAACAATTGATGTGTTGTATTGGGAGTTGTGAAAATAATTTGAATTACATATATATATGCAAATATGTGCATATACCAATTTATATATTTGGGCGTACATATACTATTTTTTAATTTTTTTTTAAATATAGGTAAATAGTATATTATATGCATTATTTATATATATGGCCTCGGCTATCAACACCTGGGTTTTTGCTCAATACACCCACCTCCTTAGTTGTGTGATGGTACAACGCGCTATAATGTTTTGTACATTCGCGCAAAAATCCGTGTGTTGATAGCTGCGGCCTATATATATTGCAATGCCAATGATATCAAGAGAAAATAATAATATAAATGTAATACTAATTTATTTAACAATAATAATTTAAATGTAACAAACAGTATTTTTATAAGGTAAAATGCACCACAATGTGGGTAGTGGGTAATCAAAATGTCAACTTGGGGCCGTGCGAGGTGTCAGGTGAGACCGTGGGAGAAGGAAAATGATGAAAGAGAAAATAGAGTGGCAGAAGAAAAAAAAGTAGGATGTGATTCTTGAATCTTGTATTGGAAAAAAACGTTCTTTACCTTGTGAAAGCCTCAAGTCGGATGTATCTATTCCATACCAAACATAACCTATCAGTTTAAAGGGTTATAAGTTCAAGGAACTCATAGTTGCCTCTTTGTTGAAATCTGTGACAGTGGCTGAACATTGAAACTTGCAGTTGCAGTCTGAATGCAACAAGTTTCAAAACTTGTGAACAAACAATTTATTTAGGCAGGAAATTGTGTTTTTTATTTCATTCTGTGGGACTAATTACAGCTGTTATTCAGGTCATATTCCAGAGTTAGAAACTCAGATGGACTCTATCAATGAATCTCTCCAGATAGAAACTGAAGAAGAGGTGATCCATGCAGTTGATGATTCCGTCAAGAATGAATCGACTATTCTGGATGAAATCTTGACGGATGAATCAGTGGAATCAACACAAATATGGGATGGAGATACAAGTAGTGGTGGACAACATCAGAAAGAGGTAATGGTTTTTAAATTACAAACCACTCTATTAATTTCCATACTTATTAAACTAAGTCATTTATTCATTATTAGGCTTGGGCTCTTACTGGTGGCAACGAAGAGATAGCAAAACGTTTTGATGAACTTGTTCCTGATATGGCACTTGATTTTCCTTTTGAACTTGATCCTTTCCAAAAGGAGGTATTATTTATTGCTACTTAATGTTAACCAAGTGATTTTTTCCCTAGCAAATAATGCAGAATTAATTTATTATCTCTTAACTGAAATCATGATAGTGTGAGGAATCATGATAACGTGACTTGAATTAGGGGTGGCAATTCTTGTTTTCTGATTGACAAGATAAGACTGAATGCGACACAATAAAAATCCATGCTAACACGACATAGACACAAAAAAAATTGTGCCAACACGGTATTAAATTTAAAAGTAGAATTTATACTACTCCCTCTGTCCCAATTAGATAGGCTGGTTTGACTTTTCACAAAAATTAAAATTTTTTATTGGGAAGGCACATTAGACAAATAAAATTTCTATTATAACCCTATTTAATGAATGTTATACTTTCTAATGTAATTAATGTATAGGGTTACATTAGTAAATGAATTAGAAAATATTACTCTACATGGAAACAAACCTATATAAATGAGACATCCATAAAAGGAAAACAAGCCTATCTAATTGGGACGGAGGGAGTATGATATTGCACGTTAATATATGATAAAACACAATAGAAAATACAAAGTACTATGTCATATATACAAACAATTTTTTTCCAGAGTTTAACGGGTTGACACAAACACGACACTGAACTTTGGTGCCCTTATCTTGTTGACACAATAATGTAAGCCTAACCTGCAATTTCTGTTTCGTTTTCGTCATGTTGTATCCAGAATCGTCACTTAACTTGTATGGCAGGGTAATGCTATTCTGCTGACAACAAGAGTCCATTAACATTCTTGTGGGGCTGGGTTAAAGGGGTGACAATAAACCTGCATCTAAACAGATGCTGATATTTCATCCACAGATTGTTAGGGCCTGTTTTGGGTCTCTAGTAAACAGTCTAGAAGTGATTATTTTCAAAGCTGGTGTTACTCAGCTTTTAAAAGAAAAAAGTGACTTTGGTTGTCATATGGTGTTTGAAAACACCACCTATATATTTCATCATTAATGAAGGATGTTTTCTTCTTAATCCAAAATAAAATAAAATTCGTGTGATTATATATATATATATCATTAATATGGTTACACTCACATAAAATCATGGTTACTTCTTTTGGTAATTTGGGTACACTTAGGTGAAATCTTTGTTTTGTTGTCTTACATAAGTTAAAAAAAGAAAATGTTAATTCTTTGGTATTGCCTTTGGGTATTAATGTAAGTTTGGCATGCCATTACTTGCACGGGAATGTTTTTTGGATTTAATTGATTGTGCACTGAATTAAGTTACCTTTATTTTAATTACAGGCCATATTTTATCTTGAGAAGGGGAATTCTGTTTTTGTGGCTGCTCATACCTCAGCTGGAAAAACAGTTGTTGCAGAATATGCATTTGCTCTGGCTTCAAAAGTAAGTACTCTTGCTGCAGTTCTGTGCCTGTTTAGTAATTTTATCGTCAATCTCAGCTCTGTTGTCTTTTCACATACGTTGTGGATAAAGTTCGTGCCTTGTAGATAGAAAAAGTAGCTTTTCAAATTTTGGACTGAATGCCTTTCTCCTTTGTATTTATCTCAATTTATAGGTATTACGGAGTACAACATTAATTACAATAGGCTAATATCATGATTCTAACTAACGAACATATTGCCTAATTCTAACTATTTACAAATGCAACTTTGACCAAAGTTAATCATGGGGCTGATTTTAGTGATTGAATGATCAAGCATAATCTCCTTCCATTAACTCCCATTAACATAGCTTGCAACGCCAGATTTTTCTCATAAAATTAGATGAAGGGGAATAGAAGTAGCACTTATAGTTGGAAAGGAAGGAATGAGAGATTACAAAAGGTGATAGGGTGGGTTCTTTCAAGCACTCAGGGAACACACTCTCCAGGGGCTTGGACTGTTGCGAAGTTTGGTTAGGGATCTTTCTTTCCCATCAGAAAAATGTGAATAATAAGATTGAGTCCCTTTGTCACGCCTAATTTTTTGTTGCACAGAGCTTAATGAATAAAGGAGTAAAATGACCTACTATTATATTTTTCCTACTTATGAAAGATGGTATGAATACATAAGGGCGATAGAATTAAGGTTGATAAGACTATATCATCAAGCTGTTTTTCCCAGGTTTTCATTGATAATGTATTATAAGATGCAGTTCTCACACATGTTTTACTTTTGGACTCCACTGGGCTATATCACCTGACTTTTTTTTTTTTTGGTATACAAATTTAATTAAAGGATTTCCATTTTTCCAGTAGGGTATCCTTCCTTGACACACTTAGATCAATTTTTGGCATTGTTAACAGATCATTTTACTTGTGAAAGGACATTGTACCGGATAATGTCAACATTTCTTATTAAAATTGTTTGGAAATTCCTTTGATTTTACCACTGTTAAAAGCTCTCTTTTGAAATCTTCTTGAACTTGAAAATACTGATTTTATGGCCTGTAAAGCGCTTATGAATGATAATTTATCTTAAAGCTTTCAATATATGCAGCACTGCACTAGAGCTGTGTATACTGCACCAATCAAGACCATCAGCAATCAGAAGTACAGAGATTTTTGTGGAAAATTTGATGTTGGTCTCCTAACTGGTGATGTTAGTTTGAGGCCTGAGGCCTCCTGTCTCATCATGACTACTGAGATATTAAGATCAATGCTCTATAGGGGTGCTGATATCATACGTGACATAGAGTGGGTGAGATTTCTCTTTTAACATTGAATGGTCCTTTCTGAAAATTGAATCTTGCATATCCTGTCAACATTATTTATATCTCTCTTGCCTTGATGTGATTCTGATACTCTTTTTTTTGCTTACTTTGGCCTGGAAAGATAGGTTATATTTGATGAAGTGCATTATGTTAATGATGTTGAAAGAGGTGTGGTTTGGGAAGAAGTTATCATCATGCTTCCCAGGCATATCAACTTTGTGCTACTCTCAGCCACGGTATGCATCAGTTCTGAATCATACTGTTCATTATTGACTTGGAATTGGTGATAATTTTGGAAAACTTTCTTGTTGGTTAAATTTTTTATACCATGCTATAAATTTGCTCTTATTGCATCTAGAGTTTTCTTAAATTCATTGTTCATCTGTAATACACACATACCATATTCATTTTGAATTGAGCATAGCTGCATACTAATGGGATCATAACAGGTTGTATGATTAGCTGCAAATAAAATTGAAAGGCAGGGTAAGTGGAGGGCTATTACGCCTCTACCACAGCCAAACCAAAGTTAATATAGCTTAGGAAAAAGGTCATAGGTACCAAACATTTGGTCTAATGAACCATTTTACCCTGGTGGTGTTTGGTTAGAGATTGTGGTGGATTGGATTGGGATTGAGTTTGAAAAAAGTTGATTGGGGTAATCCATGAATAGTAATTGTGTTTAAATTGTGTTTGGATAGAGATTGAGAAGTAGGGGTGAATGTAACTTTATGTCAAATCAAATTGTGATATTGCAATATTTTATTAGTGGGTAGAAAAATAATAGGAGAGGGAATGAGTGTGAAAGAAAAGTAGGAGAGATAATGAGATTAAAAAAATGGGGATGTGATTGTATAAAAATAAGTGTGTAGGTGTATTATAGGGGTGGATTGGTATTTGGATTGAGAGGGATTGAGAGAGATTGGATTGGGAATGGCCAATCCAAATCCGGATTGACCAATCCCAAACCAAACACTAAGAGTTTTTAGGGAATTCATTAACTTACATTCATTTAATCAGTTTTCATGTGAATTTAAAATTATAACATTCCCTTTGATAAAAAAAGATGCTTGGGATAATTATATAGTTCTGATAAAATGACGAATTCGGATATGTTTGGGCATTACAAATTCCTCGGGTAAAATTGCTAACATTTGGGAAAATAGCTTAAAGGCACATAAGTATGGAAAAATAATATTATTGAGTATTTGAGCTACCTTTATGCATTGCTAAGCAGTTTGTTCTCCTCATGCTTGGGATTTGGGAAATTCCAGTATTTTAGCAAAAAAAATGAAAATTTTGTAGTAATCTAAATGCAAAGTTGTATGCAGCACATTCAACTATTTCTTTTCATATTTTATGCTTTTCATGCTCCCATTTGGAACAGTTGCCCAGGGACCATGGCCATTAATTTGATTTGAATCAGTTACTGATATTTTTTTTGGAAATTTTGATGCTTATAAAACTTTCTAAATTGACATGCTCACCTCTGATGTTAAATTGAGAACTGAGGTTCGCATCAATATCTGCTTGGAACTTTCATTTCTGGGAAACATGATGACGTCGATTTTGGTTATGCTGGGTTCAGACTGTTCAGTGATGCCTGGTTTCTTAATTATATTTGTCTAGGGCAGGGCTTGATTTCAGTTGGTCATTTCAATTTTGCTAAACTATCATGTTCTGTGATTGTTGGTTGAAGATATTCTGATACAGGTGTTGAATATTCTCCTTTTCCTAGGTACCAAACACAATTGAGTTTGCTGATTGGATTGGAAGGACAAAGCAAAAACAAATCCGTGTTACTGGGTTAGTATTTGATATGAAACTTTTCCACTTATCATTATATATTTTTTATGATTTAAACTCTACAATGTGCTTAAGCCATAAGGTCTCCCACAGACTTGTCACCTGACATTTGTCCTGTTACACTGACTTAAACGTACAAAGGCACTTTTAGTATTCATATAAAATACTGTGCAAGTGTGCATACCTAAATCAAAATTTGGCGTTTAACAGGGTAGCCGAATCTGAACACATTTTAAATTTTCAACTTCTTTATCTTCTACTATTTTCTCTCATATTTACATAGTGAATGTGATCCTGATACCATGTGATAATTGAAGATGGAGATCTTATTGATTTGGGAGCTGGGAGAAAAAGTAATCATATCTATAGATATTTTTCATGAATATAACATCTTCTCTATGTTATGACGTTGCTATTAGAAAAGGTAATAATGATCTATAGACACGTGTCTTAACCTATTATAAAACAATGCGATTTGAAATGAATATATAATTTTAGCTCTCAAGTAAATATGAGATTGACTAGTAAATTTATATTAAAAGCAAGATTTTATTATCTTGAAGTTCCCTGCACGATAGACAGGTTAATGCCGAAACTTCATGATCAGTCTTGGATATTAAATCTCAGGTAGAGTTGGCATTCGGCCAATCGTGCAAAATATTATCTGAGACAAAAAATTTATTTTACATCCCCTTTCTCTGCTATTTTTCTATTCTGTTTAGACATAGGAAATCATTGAACTCTTTAAACCTAAAAGAGGTATATGTTAATAAACATACCATATGGTGGTGCCTGTAAATTTGACAAACCTTATGGGAGGATGCTGCAAGTTACCCATTTTTAAGTTACTCTAAGGATGAAATTATTACCCATTTTTTATTTTTATTTCTGTTTTCTTTGACTTAAACAGAACCACCAAAAGACCAGTCCCACTGGAGCACTGTCTTTTCTATTCTGGAGAGCTATTTAAAATCTGTGAAAATGAAATTATTATCCCTCAAGGATTGAAAGCTGCCAAAGATGTCTACAAGAAGAAGAACTCACCTACAGTAAGTGGCTCAGGGCCTTATGCTGGGAGACATGAAAGTTCTCATGCAAAACAGAACAAGCATTCTGCATCCCAGAATTTGGCAAATTTCTCTGGAGCTCACCGAGGGATGCAAACCAGTGGTACTAGTAACAACTGGGGTTCAAGGAGATCAGAAGCTTCTGTATGGCTGTCGCTGATTACCAAGCTTTCAAAGATGTCCCTCCTACCTGTATGTTTTAATAAGTATTTCTTAAAAAAAATCTTTTTGCGCCTTCTTTTTCTAGTGATGTGTCAGAATTATACGTTCTGTTGAATTTTCCATATGATGTCTTGCTAGTTTTCTCTTGCTTTACCCTTATCAAGTCAAACTTCATATGTGGACAAGAACTTCTAATGATGCATCAGGAGTTAAGTGTGCACCAGATTACTTCATTTTTGTTCTCTTTTTTTTTTTCTTTTTTTCTTGAAAGATTGGATTCAATGGGAGAACTTGGGGAATATTTCAAATGAATTTATATTACAATTTCACATCACAATGACTTGAGATTGCTCACATTGGGAATTCAAGATTTTGAAACCCAAACCTGAAGTCATCTAAACAAAACAAGATCAATGGATTGGTAATTATACAATTGAAATCCTTAACTTGACATCCATCAATCAAAGTAGATCCTTAGACATGAGGCTATAACAAGGTTTTATTTGCTTTCTAGTTGGGAAGTAAGAATCTTCCTTGATAGATTGACTTGTGTCCACAGGTGGTCATCTTTTGCTTTTCGAAGAACCGCTGTGATAAATCAGCTGACAATTTGAGCGGGACTGACCTCACGACTAGCTCCGAGAAAAGTGAAATTAGGGTTTTTTGTGATAAAGCATTTTCGAGGCTCAAAGGATCAGACAGGAATCTGCCACAGGTTTTATCTTCGAACTTAAGTTGCAGAAATGTTTAGGTGGTGGAATTTGATATGTATGTACTGATCAGGTTGTTAGAGTTCAAAGCCTTCTTCGGAGAGGAATTGGCGTACACCATGCTGGTCTTCTTCCAATAGTCAAGGAAGTTGTTGAGATGCTTTTCTGTCGTGGGGTAATCAAGGTAACATAACTAATGTATTTTTTTTAAATGTAAGTTCTTTACAGTTTGCTTACGTGTTTTTGGGATTATTTTCTTCCAGCTTTGGCGTAGTACTGTTTTTAAAAATAAAATAAAATTTAAGTTATGGTTCATTGGATTCACATGGTGAAAAAGAAGTTAAAAGGAAAAGGCAAAAGAAAGGACAGTTGTACTTCTGGTTTCTGAATAATTAGTGAAACAGGCTTGTTGGCACTAATATGATGATTTTAAAATACTGGACAATATAATTCTTAAACTCCAGACAGTGTGATCTAGATATGGATGTATACCTGGTACAAAATTTCTCAAGTTCATTCATACACATTTAGGCGGAAAAATGTCTATTGAAAGCCAATGTGTACTTAATTTGGTATCATACTTAAGTTCTAAAGGTGACAGGTGTTTATGAAGAAGGTATTTTATTGATGTGTCTAGAGAATACAAAAGGTGTGAAAGAGCTCATAAATTTGGTGGGATAAAGAGGGATAGAGTGAGAAGGCAATTCCTAAATGCCTCACTAATTCTGATATTTATAATTTTGTTTTCAGTCATCTTAAATTTTGTCTGGACCCAAAATTTTGTGAAATAGCAAACGTATTTCGTAATCCACAAAAAGTCACCTGTCTACTACTGTCTCAGGATTATTTCCCTTTGAACTTTATGACACACCAATTGTTGTGATATGCTACTATTTTGTATTTATTCTTAAAACGTACATAAAATTAATGCATGGAGTAGCTTTTCTTTTTGGGCCTTCTAATGTTTATTGTTCTTGTGTTATTTGTAGATTCTATTTTCAACAGAGACATTTGCAATGGGAGTCAATGCCCCTGCGAGGACGGTAAGTTGTTACACAGATGGTTACAAGAGAATAAAATTAAACTTTCTTAGAAGTTCTTTTTCTGGCAAGCACTGTTCAAGTTTGAATATTTGTACTTGTTATCAGTTCCACTTTAGCAGGTGAAAGAAGGAACATGGTTAAGAAATGCAACAATTGTCTCTCATATGGGTCATCTGTTGTGTTAAATGCTTACCTACTGAAGTTTCTATGGCACCAGGCTGATTGTTTAGTTGTCATAATTGCCCCCTAAGTGAAACTTAGTTACATAATACCAAGTGTTTATCCCATTATATAAGATAGACTATGGATCATATCCTGTCATCGTGTTCCGTTAAGACAACATGTTCTCTATTATATTTAACTATAACATATCTTTTTAATGTTTTTTTCCAAATCCTTTTGTAGGTCTTTAATATTTTGTCCCATCACATTACTACTGTATCATTTTTCTATCATCTCTAGTAACTTCTTTCTGCAACCATTTTTTTATTTTAAAAAAATTCACTGCCTTCTTCTATTCTGTGCTGACTTTTGGTCCTCTGACTTCTTTTAGTTGCACTCACCTAGATATTACTACTGTTCATTACTATGCTCTTTTGTCTTCTGTGTAAATGACACTCACTTGCCTTTGGTAGGTTGTGTTTGATACTTTAAGGAAATTTGATGGAAAGGAATTTCGACAATTACTTCCTGGAGAATATACACAGATGGCTGGTCGTGCAGGCAGGAGAGGACTTGATAAAATTGGTACTGTTGTTGTTCTGTGCCGTGATGAAATTCCTGACGAGAAGGATTTGAAGCATGTTATAGTTGGTAGTGCAACGAGGCTTGCATCTCAGTTTCGGCTCACTTATATCATGATCTTGCATCTTCTTCGTGTTGAAGAGTTGAAGGTATACTTTGCTTTGTTTTACTGGGTGAAATAGGTTTCTTTGAACTTCAGGTGATGCTAGCTAATTGATAATATAATGTAATGTGCTAAAACTGGAACCAGATAGTTGAAGCATGTCTAAGGACTAGAAAGGCATAAATCCAAAAATAGAAAATTATACAGTATTATTCTTGAACCACATCTTTTGGTTCAAGCTTTCTAGCTGCCTAGACTGCTGACTGCATTTCATGAATAATAGCATCGAGCTCTTTCACAATAATGTTGACTTTAAAATTCGTCACTTGAATTAATGTCTTGTTTGCTCCTTGTATCTATTCTTGGTATGAGAAGGATAAACAAGGAAATTAAGATCTTTTGACATTAGTTTGTCTGGTACAAAATTATGTTCCTGTTGCACTGGTTAATGTTTTTTCTTTGATCTATCCAATTGGTCAAGGAAGCTATTATTTTTGTGATATTCCTTTTGTAAGCTTAATGGATAACTTTCTCAAATCCCACACACTGAATAAGTTGTTAGGCAGTGTTTGAGTCACACACTACAGCAGTTACTCCACAAAGTGATGAAATAATCCGTGCATTGTGACAACATCTTTCATTTTCATACAACATACTCCCTCCGTCCCATTATTAATTGAGCATTTTCTGTTTGCATGGGTTTTAATGTAGAATTGTTTATTAGTATTAAAGGTGATAAAGTTGACTTTTAGGAGGGATATTATGGGTATTTATACTTTATTGGAGAAAGAATCTTTTGTTTGTGTGTAAAAAGTAATGGCATGGGGTGTAACTAATAGATGTTTAAGGGAGATTTTTAAAGGAGTAGGTAGCAAATGTTCAAATAATAATAATGGGACGGAGGAAGTAAGACATTGTTAAGATGTGAAATCATCTGCATCTTACTGTGTCATAATGCCGTTTAATCTCTTTGATATTTTCTACACCATTGAAGACAAAGTTTTGTGTTTTTCATTATCTTCAACTGAAATCTTGTTGTGCTTTGCATTCCATTTTGCAACTTTTCTGCCACCCTTATTTACCAGTGTTTATTCGATCTGCCATCACTATATGAGTTCTGTGGCTTAGATCAGGATTTTTTTTAGGAACTTGTGCTATTTTGAGCTCATCTTCTTTGTCTTTTATGAATACGAAAAATTGTTCAGCAGAGCTACACACAATATTGAGACTTTAAAAAAACCTGGTGTTGATTGATATGTGTGCTATTTTGTATCAACAGCTGTTAGTTTTAATACTAATTCACATGATTGATCGAGCTTTATTAAATCTACTGGTCATCTTGTTGGTGTTCTTCAAAATGTTTTACAGGTGGAAGATATGTTGAAACGAAGTTTTGCAGAATTTCACGCACAGAAGAAACTCCCAGAGCAACAACAACTTCTTATGCGAAAACTTGCTCAACCTAGGAAAATTGTTGAGTAAGCATGAAATAACATACTTCCATTATGCACTTTGAATGGTAGAAACTAAATTATCTCCTTATGTTTTGAATAATTAAGCCGTGCTCAGTGGTTTCTCAAGAACTGTGAGCCTTTTGCTTCCTTTGTGGGTGTTCTGATGCTTCAATCTGTGTGGTTGTTTCACATGCTAAAAAAGATAGGACCTCCTCAAACTTGCACACTTGCTTTTCTCTTTCCTTAATAATCACATATGGCTTTCAAATACAATTGGGAGTTTTGTGTGAGAGGGGTAGAATGTTATGTGTGTGCCCATTAGAGAAGAAGTATCATTTTGTTTAGATGCCATTTTTTTGTACAACAGATACAAGGGTAAATACTAAATAAGATAGTTTATCACATAAAATCTGTATGGCTGCATCAGGATGACTAAGTTTAGGTAGGAAATTAACCAACCACATTAACTGTATTAAAATGCCAAAATAAACAAGAAGGAAGAAATTTTTAATTAGGTTACAGTCATTGTAATTTGTAAAAGGCATCTCTAATCCCTTTTACCTTCCTTATCTTAATAAAACTCTTTGTTTCCTATAAAAGAACTTTTACATTGGTGAGATTGATGGCATTGACTTCTGACTGATTGTGATGTGTTTGATAATGAAGAGAAAAGATAAGGCATGGAAAAAAAAGCAGCATGCCAACCATTTTGAAGGGATGGAGTATCCACTGAAATAGGTCACATTTGAATTACTGACATGTAACTTGTCTTAGGTGTAAGTATGAGTGAATGCATTTGTATTTGGTTGTTTATTTTTCAGAAGCACAAAAATTTCTTGTGAATTTACATAGTGCTGTAATGTTGACAAGAAATTGCTCCTTCTGCGTGACTACTTTTGGAGAAGGATACTATGGTACTATGTAATTTTTGACTTCCGGGGATCACTCTCATCTCATTTTCCCTTTAATTGGAGGATAGAGTCATCCTGGCTGGGTTTGTTAGTTTATTTCTACCTTATCATTAGTTGCAATATACTACTTCCCTCTGTCCCAGGCTAAGTGCTCCATTTACTGTTTGCACACTTCATAAGAAATACTACGTAATAGATTAAATGGATAGTGGGTTATTGAGGTAGAGAGAGATAGGAAAGAGAAAAAAGGTAGAGAGAGACAGGAAAGAGAAAAGGTAGAAAGAGATAGGAAGTAAAAAAGGTAGAGAAAGATAGTGGAGTGTTGACAAAAATGGAAATGGGTAACTTAGCTTGGGACGCCCTAAATGGTAAATGGGGCACTTAGCGTGTGACGGAGGGAGTATATGTTATCTTCTTGCTAGTGATAACAAAAGTAGAATGTAAAATGCTACTCATGCAGTTGCAACTGAATAGTCTTCATGATTAAAAAACCACAGCAACTTGGGAAACCTAAAATCATAATGAGCCTTGCATACTTTAAGAGTGCATTATGGTCCAATGAAGTCGCGTTAAAGATCTGCCTAGCCTGTCTTCTGATTTATCAAACACTTTAGCTGTTAATTTAAACTAATATTGCTGGACCTGTAAGTATGCTACCTGTTTTAATTTCATGCATCTGCTCCATTTAGGCCATCTCTATATCCACATTTTGTGTAAGACATGTATCTGTGAACAAAATGTATAAATTTATTGTGATGTGTTCTGTGGCCATTAAATTTATTCTGAAAGTCTACTGCCTGCTTGCTAGGTTTTTCATTATAACATTGCAATTGCTAGGTTTTTGATACAGTTTATGTTTAAATATTCTCTTGTTCTGGTCCTCAGCCAAAATACTAACTTAAGTGCCCCAAACCTCTAATCCTACTGGGGGACCTTTGAGATAATTTTGTTCGGGTATCAAAGTATGATGATCTTGCTATATTACATGTTTTATGTGGTTTATATTTGTGTTTGTCATGTGATGCAGATGCATAAAGTGTGAACCAGCGATAGAGGATTATTTTGAGATGTACTCAGAGGCTGAGAGGTACAGCACTTTGATCACAGAGGCAGTTATGCTGTCCACGGAAGCCCAGAAATTTTTAACTCTGGGAAGGGTGGTAGTGGTGAAATCACAATCGGTGAGTCTGCAATAATGACTAAAAAAATGCATATGTGAAAATACATGGTGAAATTGTAGAACATAACCACTTTTTTCAGTGTGGTGTGTGAGGCTGTGTCCTTCAGTTAAGCTTATTTATTGATCGAGAATATTATTAAGAAAAGGAAAATGCTAATAATAAAGATTATATACTCTATTTGCCAATGATTTAATGATCAAAATAGAAGGATAAAGATACGCTATTTGTTAATGGGATATCAAAAGTCCTATATATGATTCAAGAATCAAGACTTTGTTGGGTTCAGTTGAGTTGATAACAGATCACTCTGTATTTTCATTATAGGCTATTTCTGCACATAAAATATAAGCAACAAATGCTTACTTTTTTTTTTTTTTATAATTTGCAGGCCCAAGATCACCTACTAGGTGTTATCGTTAAAGCAAATTCAGCTAATAATAAGCAATTCATAGTCTTAGTGCTGACTCCTGAATTGCCTCCAATCTTGAAAACTGATAATAGAGATACAAAAGATGCTGGTTTCCAAGTATTAGTTCCAAAATCAAAACGTGGCTTGGAAGACGAGTATTGCTCTTCAGTCTCATCTCGTAAAGGATCTGGAGCTGTCAATATAAAACTACCTCATCGTGGTTTTGCTGCTGGAGTCAATTACGAGGTTAGAGAGGCCGAGAATAAGGATTTCTTAGCCATATGCAATAGGAGAATCAAAGTAGACCAAGTTCGGCTTCTTGAAGATGTTAGTGCTGCTGCTTTTTCAAATACGGTGCAGCAGTTATTGGCTCTGAAATCTGATGGAAATAAGTACCCCCCAGCTTTGGATCCAGTGAAAGGTATGAATTGAACACTTCCCGTTTTTACCTTTTTCAGCCAGATAGTAAACTTAAACTCATTGACCCACAAATTGGTGTTGCATATATTTGCAAAAGCAACCTTGTGACTTATCTTATTAATGGTTACTGTGGTTAAGACCTATTGGACAATCTTCAACAAAATGTTCTCATAATTGGTAACCAGGAATGTCTAAGCTTAAATTTTCAAACTACCATCGGATTATTTGTTTCTTTAGAGCATGTTTGATAGCATAGATGGATTATCTAAGATTAGGATGATAACTAAACTTTATAAATTTTAAAACATAATCTACCCTTAATCTAACTTATCAAACAACCAATAAAAATGATATATAGTTAATCTAGGTTTAATCTAAGCTATCAAACATGGCCTTATTTGATAGATATTGAGCTTTTTTTAATTTTTGCTTTATAATTGAATTCATAATGAGTGAGAAAGTAACCATATCTTTTGAGAGTAGATTAGTTGGAGAAGAGGTACGAAGTAACAAAGTGGGAGATGGAAAAAATTGTGTGAAAGAAGAGATGAGTGAGAAAAAAATTACCATGTAAATTCTTTTGGAGAGTGCCTTAACATTAGTCATGATTGCATTCTTGTTGCTCAATCCTAAGATCCAAACATGATGCAATTGGGGGTAGGGGACACAACATTGTGATGAAGATCAGATTTATAAGGTTAATGAAATTTGGCCATGGGATATGTTGCAAAAATGGCTCTTCAATTACAGAAGCAGTCATATATTCTTCTTTTATAATATGTTAACATGAAAATAATACAAGGGGAAAGAACTACTGTATGAATATATAATTTGACCATGTTCTTTTTTACGTCGGTGAATTCGTCAACTAACTACACATATAATAGTATATTCCTTAATCTCCATGCAAAAAGCAAAGGGGAAGCTTAGGAGGGGACGAAGGGAGTATTATTTACTAATTGTTGGAAAAAAAAATGCTTATGATTTATAATAAGAAGGATATAATGGCCAGATACTAGAATGGGGTATTAAATTCTTTGCTGAATATTAATATCTCCTAGCATGAACACATTTAAATGATAAATAAGTATGTTCGTAAAAATGCAATGCATCATCAATTTCAGCTCTTGAGTTCTCCTATTTGTTCATCTCTGTTAGTATTCTGAAGATAATGAATATTCGCTCATCTTCGAATTTGTTCTTTTTCATATGCTTCATCAGTTTTGTTGACTACAATAGTTCTTTTCATATACTTTCATCTTTTCTTTTGTGGCTGAGTAAATGACTGACTTGATGATGGTGTACTGCTCCAGATTTGAAGTTGAAGGATATCGATGTCGTTGATGGTTACTATAAATGGACTAACTTATTACAGAAGATGGTAGAAAGCAAGTGTCATGGTTGTGTAAAACTGGAAGAGCACATTAAGGTAGCTCGGGAATTAAAGCGGCATAAAGAGGAAGTGAGTGCTCTTAGATTTCAAATGTCTGATGACGCACTTCAGATGATGCCCGAATTTCAGGGCCGGGTACGTAGCGTTACCTCTATAACCAGAAGCCTCTTTAGCAAGCTCAATAATTTATCTAATATACACGTCTTATCTGCAGATAGATGTTTTGAAAGAAATTGGGTGTATAGATGCTGATCTTGTAGTACAACTTAAAGGTCGTGTTGCATGCGAAATGAATTCTGGAGAGGAATTGATATGTACAGAGTGCTTATTTGAGAATCAATTGAATGACCTGGAGCCTGAAGAAGCTGTGGCGATCATGTCTGCCTTTGTTTTTCAGCAGAGGAAAACATCTGATCCATCTTTTACACCAAGGCTTTCTCAAGCTAAAAATAGGTACCCCAATTCTTTCAACTATTTATTATCTGCATTTGTCTACAGTATGTTTCGGGTATTTATTATTTTTCTGTTTACTAGCATTTTATATCTGGCTGTTGCTTATATATCATGTATCAGTTTCTTATATTTGCTCTCTGATCTAGTAAAAGGAGTGCCTTAAAACCTGAAGCTAGCATTATTAGATGCCACCTGTTAACCCTGATTTAGGGAAAAACATATTTTTTCCAGGATAAATTTTATTTTGTTCTTTTGGAATTGGATTCTGATGGCATCCTTCACCGAGTTTCTAAAATTTTATACTACTTTATTGTGATTTCATCTGCTGTTGATTCAAAAATCCTTAGGCTTGTTGACCTTCTATCTTATCTGTACAACAGTGTATCTATATGGTTAGATTGAATACCGAATCTCAATTTTGCTTTCTTTTCTCCAGATTGTTTGATACAGCAATAAAACTTGGAAAGCTTCAGAGAGATTTCAAAATTCAGGTTGATCCTGAGGAATATGCCCAGGAAAATCTTAAGTTTGGTCTGGTCGAAGTTGTATATGAATGGGCAAAGGTACTCGTATGAACTTTTTCTTGTTAGTTTTGTTTTACAATTACATGCTATCGTATAAATGAATACATGAAACAGTTAATAATAAAGGTAGTGGGTGTGTGCATTGACAGGGTACCCCATTTGCGGACATCTGTGAACTTACAGACGTTCCAGAAGGGATGATAGTGAGGACAATAGTGAGGTTGGATGAAACATGCCGCGAATTTAGAAATGCAGCAGCAATTATGGGGAATTCAGCTCTTTACAAGAAAATGGAAAGTGCTTCCAATGCAATAAAGAGGGATATTGTCTTTGCTGCCAGTTTGTACATCACCGGGGTTTAGTTCTCGTAAAGCCACAAGATTGTCCAATAGGTCCTAAACTACTTGTTGTACACTACCTTTATTAAATCTTGATTCACGTAAAGCCTTCGTTCTTTAATCGTCTCGAAATTATTCAATTTCGGAGAATAGGCGAATTTTTGTTCTTTTCTCAGTTGCTGCTTTACATATGTACAGATTTTCGATGATTGTGTAATAGAATGAAAAATATACACATGTGGATACTTGGTTTTTATACATGAGAAAAAATATTTTCATCACTTCAGTGATAGTATCTTGTGATTCATCCTTAGCTCATCTTAATTTACTTTTCTATGATCAAAATTAGGCCTCTTTTTTTAGTTGTTTTTCCTGTATTAGAATTCCGATATGGGTTTATTGTTTGTGAACAACGGACTCTTTTTTTCTAAACATTGCTCCAAAACAGTCATTTAAAAGTCTAATTCTAACAGAATTTTTTTAGAATTAGGCAAATTTTTTTTTATTGAAAACCGAATATTAGAATACATGATCATAGTTACCATATGACAAAACTAAACTCCTGGGTGATTCCATAAAATATCATGTTAATTTTATTTATATAAATAATTTCGTCAATACATTACTGATATTATCACTGTTGTAAGTACATAAAATCGGCTATTTTTTCAAAAAAAAATAAAGGTGGGAAACCAACAGTCCAAACCATCATGCATTATTTTTGTGGATAACAAACATTTGATTTGACTGAATCATGGATGAAATTATTGTGTGAAAATAAAGAGTGAGCAAATAAAATAAAATGTGAAACACCAAAAACGAGAATAAGATTGTTAGATGGTGAGGTTGAGAAAGGTTTTAGCCATTGGATGGATAGCCTCGGAGAGACGGTCCGGTGGCAGAATTTCGACAATCTCCCCGTCCACGAGGAGGCACAAAACATCAGCTATCCTCTGTATCTGTTTAATGCTGTGAGAAACAATGATAATAGTCATCCCTCTATCTTTCTTGAGCTTTACCAGAACATCTTCTATGTTCTGACTCGATATTGGATCCAACGCGCTCGTTGGCTCGTCCAGCAACAAAACCTTCATTCGAATGAACCAAATCATTATTACAAAATCAAATCTAGTCAAGTGATTCCAGATTTAAAGAAAAGAAAAGAACCTCGGGATCATTAGCCAAGGTTCTTGCGAGAGCAACGCGTTGAGCCTGACCGACGGATAGTTCTCCACCGGACTTGGTGTAAAATGAGGAATCAAGATCTGCCAGAGCTAGCAACTTGCGAACCTCTTCATCACTAAGCTTCTTCCCTCTTAATTGTGGCCCATATCTGATGTTATCTGCTACACTCCCTTCACACATTAATTAAGAAAACAAAGAATATGTTAATGTATACATGTTTGAATCACAAATACTTCTGTGTAACTATTACATAACATGTAACTTAATTCACTTTGCATAGATGAGCTGAATATATATATATGATGTGAGTTGAACTATTCTATTTGAGTTATAATAAGCTGAATGTTCGGATTAAATATAAGGTACACCGTATGTAACTGTTATACAACACCACATACCATCACCTAGCATAAAGTTAGTATAGCTTCACTTGCATTATTTGAAAGAGAATAAGAAATCATAATCCAATCTACAATAATGATTGATTTATGCAAACCAGGAATGACCTGTGATATATCTAATACTAGTATAATCCTACTAGGCTACTACCTAAACATTCCATTACAATAATTCAGCCATTAAGCTAATAGATTTTAGCATGCACCAAAACAAGATTTCAATCTAGTGCCATACAATTCACAAAAGGTCCCTTTGTGACCACTTTTAGTCTCATTCGAAGTTTTTGTCAATTTTATTGACAGGACTCACACATTGTTACACTTTAGTGCAAAACTGTCTGACTAGACTAGTTTTGGAATTAACCTTTTATAAACTAACAATTCCATCTATATTTAGTGGATGAGACCAGAACTACACTAGTACTCTCGTTCAATTTCATTATTCTCATTTTTTTTTTTTTAAGAAATAATATTATTCACACTATTTTATCTCCACCCTTCAATCATTATTTTTTTACTCAAATTATCATCACTTTTTTATTAAAACCAATCCCCTTATTTACAAATGGATCCCACGATATTAAATCATACCCTCAATATATCTATTTTATACATAAACTAATCAATATATATTAAAATTTGTGTCGAAAAAATTGGCATAATGAATTTGAACAAAATGAGTATTAGTTTTCACAAGAATTGGAAAAAAAAAAAGAAAAGGAATTTTTTTTCACAACTCTAATACTCAAAATTTACTCTCTTCGTTAACTTTTTTTTACACAATACTCACCCACTAAATTTCACCTTATTTACTCTCAATAATCATATTTTTTCATTTTAATAAAGTTAACAGATACACATATTTTTTCTTAATTTTCGTATCCAATTCAATGATGTAGGTACCAAAAATAGAATCGAACAATAGTTAGTTACCTTGGAACATAACAGGAAGCTGGAAAAGCATGCCAACTTTGCGGCGAAGTTCCACAACATCCAGCTGAGTGATATCCACGCCGTCAAGAAACACGCAGCCACAATCGGGCTCCCACAACCGATTCAGGGCCCGCAAGAAGGTTGACTTGCCGCTGCCGCTGGGCCCGATGATTCCCATTATGACTCCTCTCGGAATGTCAACGTTGACTTTGTTGAGCACCCTTACATCCTTGCAGTCCAACACCCTTGTCAGATCTCTCACCTCCATTTTTGCGCCCCCATTTTCCAGAAGATGCTCATTTGCTTCATCTGTTATAACAAATCACTTTTTTTTTAAAAAAAAAAAATCAAAATTAATCCTATAAAAAAGAAAATCAGATGCTGACCGTTAAAATTAGCCATTGCAGCTAGGGAGCAAATAAAGTTGAAGGGTTGGGAGAAGAAAGTGAATGAATATATTAAATTATTTATAAGTAAACCTTCCTTAGGTAAAGCAAGAGAGAGCAATAGCTGCCCCAGGCCAATGATGAGGAAATATGTACTCAACTATATATGGTACACACACACACATGCATCAATATTTTTGTCATCACATCAAAACTTCAATAAAAAAAATGTTAAATGGTATCAAATTGAGATGTGTACATTTTGTATGGATCTTAGCCACTCTGTTGATGATACTCGTTTTAACAATATATTTGTGTGGAGGTGTATTAATCTAGCTGACTAGTATGTAAATGAGAGCAAGAGAATTATTTTTTAAACCTTAAATTTTGATCCTTATTTTGGCCTAAATTGACCTTTTATATATAGGATCGGTCACAATGAGTTGACACCTCCTAATAATAAGCCTAACTAAAAAAGGATTGATCCACTAAGGTGATCACACGTGTATGGCCCAAAGGCGATCCACTAAAATACTAACATCTGTAGGCCCAAATGTCAAGTGGACCAATGAAAGCCCAAATGTCAAATGGACAAATAGAAAAGTCCATAAAAAAACCTTCCAAGGGGATGGGACAGTTGACCCCTAATGTTCTCTCTGAACAGGGCGTGGCAACAAGTTCGTTGGACCGATCGACCTACCAAGCATGGAACCGACGTCGAGCTACTGACGAACTGCTCGCTACATTGTCTGGGCGGGACCTCAGACCTGATCGCCAAAAGGTTGGCTGACCATGTCTTGATACAAATGGGCGCAACTCATCGCTTGTTGACTGGTGGGAAGACAAGGCGACCACGTTGTCGGGCGATGTCCAAATGGCACATCCTCATTTGCTCATTGTCATAGTTGACTAAAGTGGACCAGCTATAGATTGACTGGACACAACACACTCCTTTCACTTGAATAAGCTTTTTCTGTCTTTTGGACACCGATATTAAAAAATATGATAAAATAAATAAATGTTTTAGAAGTGATGTGATTGCGAGAGAGAAGATATAATGAAATGTGGAAGATAATAATTTAATAAAAAAGAAATGTAAAACTTTATTGGAACAGACGATAAAAGAAAATCGTTAAGCTTCTGTTGAAATTGATAGAGTATTAGATTTTTGTTAAACTCATTTTATAAATGAGTCAAAAATAAAAATCAGGAATATGTCAATTACCAAAACATTCACTAGTCGTAATACCAAGAACACGACTAATGCGACCAAAATATGTTACCTTGTGAGGGAATAACACGTGGAGATAAGATGAGTTATATGTTCTATTACTTGTTAATTAATTTATAAGGGTTTTGCATATGTTTAATTGTTTATCTTATTATTGAGCTAATGGGTTGATAATTAGTTCATGGATTGAGTTGTTGAGTCTTGGATCAAGCCCAATATGATGATAAGGAAGGATTTTGGTTAGATGTAAGTAAGAAGAGGCTTAGAAATGATGGTTTTCGGGCTTATAGCTAAATGGGCTTGAGCCCCGTCAGCCCTTTAAGGGTTGAATCCCAATATTTACGCGGGAGACTAAGTCGAATAGAAGACCCATGAAGATTGGAGGTTGATTCCCGAATTATCGGGGCTGAAAATAAAGGAACGAATCTGGAAAAGTCTATAGACTGAATCAGTGGCTGAAACGGTTGAGAAAAAGAGGGAAATGGAGGATAAAGAATCGGTGACGGACCCAGAAATTTAGGGTTGGGGGGCCCGATTAACATTACTGAAAAACGTAAGTTTGGAGTGAGATCTTTGCTGAGAACATCCAATGAGCCAACATCACTTAGGAATTATAATGCAATATATATAGTAAATAATTGAAAAATTGGTGGGGGCCCAGTGACCCCCTGGGCCCAACATCCCTCCGTTTCTGTATAGAATACACATAAACACGAATACTAAAATATATTGAATCATACTTTCGGCGACCTAAAGACACAAAAAAACAACTTGAAATTGAGCTATTTGAGGATCTTTCCTTTGATTGTGATCGCTCCTCTTCCTTTTATTGAGATATTCGGTTCTGACTTGAGTGTCAGAGTTCCCACGCTGCTCTGGCGTGCTTTTTTAGGTGTTCAAGTAGGTGAAGAAGACGATTGACGAATAATCCACCAACCAGAGGTATTTAATTTGATCCTATGTGAGGGATTAATAATCGTTGCGTATCCTTTTTTTACACATCAACGACTATACACGACAATCACCAAAAACAAAACCTAACGAAAAAAAACATTAGAATTCACTTGAAGCAACTAGTGTGTGCTTTCGACGTCTTTGCTTACGTCTTCCAATAACAAAAACGCTGCAACACAAAATCAAAAAAGGAAGTAAAATTAGTTAGGTAGACACACGAGTGATGGTCATAATTACTCAAAAAAAATGTTTCAGAATCAAGAGACGGACGACGACGTGCCCTACCGCTTGTTGGAAATTGGGGGAAGTGTAATGGAAATTAGGGTTCTTGTGTATATATATGTGACAAATTGTAATTACTTTAGTCGGTAAGAGCAATTTAGTAAGGGTATGTTTGGTTTGATGGAAAAGGTGGGAAAGACTTTTTTATCCACTTTTTCCATTGTTTGGTTTTCTAAATTAAGGCCCGAAAATTTATTTGGATCCGAGTCAATTTTCTCATCTTTCCCACATATGCATGATTATTGATCTTAGGAGGGGGGTGAGTTTATTTATCCATCAATCTAAAGATACAAATTAGTACAATATTTTAATTTGTGTACAGTGCAATTCCACTTAATTCTATCCTAGTATATCTACCCTATCCAACAAACCAAACTAGCCCTAAGATTACGTATAAATGGGAGGACAACAATGTCTTTACACTAGATCCCTTAAATTCTTATTCTCACCCGATAAATTAACTTAACCCCCCTCCTCGAACCAATATACATGCACACAACCGACTTATTGAATTAAACATAGGGTTAATTGCATAAAAAATCACGAACTTTAGAGTGTTTATCAATTACAACATATCTTTTTAAATTTTACAATTTGAGACACAAATTAATTAATTATTGCAATTTGATAAATGGATAAATATTCCGGCAATACTAATGTTGATGTGGCAGTCAGAGATGTCATGTTGACGCCAAGTCAATATATTGTTTTAATTATTTTTAAATTTATTTCTAAACCTTTTAAAATTAAAAAAAAAAATTGAAACAATTTGAAAAACCTCTTTATTCCAAACCACAAAAACACGATCAAACCAAACTCATATTTTATCTTTTGGTTTGTATCCATGAGTATTTTTGATCGCAAATTATTGTTTCTGGGAATGGGAGTGCAAGAGACGGTGGAAATTTTGATTTTGTTATTCAATATCACCATTGATTGCGACACTCAGAGGAAGCACCATCAATGTCCGCCAGAAATTGAAATCAACTAGGGGTGAATCCAAATTCCAGAAATTACAACTATTATAAAGTAGTTGGTGAAATTAAACTCATCTAAAAATAAGATTTCAATTGCAGATAATTTCACGAATTGAAACTCAATTGTAATTGCTTAGAGCATCTTCAATGGGGGTGAGGAATCCTAAGTGGATTTCTACCCCTCACTCAAAATAAGGGTAGGACACATCGTGGAGGTGGTGATGTGGAGGAAAGAGAGTAAATAGGGTAGGAATACTTCTATCCAAGTAGAAGTAAAAAATTAGGAAAAAAAAAAGAGTGGGATAGAGGGAGAGTGTACAACACATGAGAAAAAAATAGAACAATTTGGAGAGTGTAACGCAGAGTGGGCTTTAATGTGGTCCTAACTATTTTTTATTTGTATTGTTTTTTTTGGGGTAGAATGCATTGAAGGAGGTAGAAGTTTTTTGAGATAGAAGTAAGAAACTTTTGAGGTGGCACACATGTGTCAAACTTAAAATCCAAAATTCCTCACTAGCATTGTGGATGCTCTTATGCGCGTTCTCTTCGTCACTGATTCCATATACGTCATTGCATTCGCGAAAATCTTCACACCGTTGAGAGTGATGGAAGGATATTGGTTAAAAACTATTGGGGCGGATTTGATTTGAGAGAAGACAAATTCAAATTTGAGATTTGGGGAAGATTTAATTTTAATGTTTTCCAAAAGAACCTGTTTGACGATTTGTACACGGTGTACTTGAGTCCACTTGCAAACCGGTACATGCGCATAATAAATAAAATATTGCACGCATGTTTATCTAGTAGCCGTTACAGCCTATTAAATAATAAAATGTGTGAAATTAATAACAATTTTTAAAAAAAATTAGGAACAGTTTATCTAGATTATAAAAGTGCAAGATTTAATAATCAAATGGTGTTTCTTAATATTCATAAAATTGCAAGATTAAATAATAAAATTTGTGAAATTAATAACAAATTTTAAAAAAATTAGAAATCGTTTATCTAGATTATAAAAGTACAAGTACAAATAACCAAAATGTCGATTTAAAAAGTGCAAGTACTAATAATATCATTAATAGTAACAAAAGTGCAAGTAAAAAAATAATAAAACGTGTAAAATTAATAATAATTTTTTAAAAAAAAATTAGCACCAATTTTTCTAAATTATGAAAGTGCAAGTACAAATAACCAAAAGGTGTATCATTAGCATACACTTTTCAATTATAATAACATATATTTTTCATTAATATATAACTTACATTTTTCATTAATAGAACATACACTTTTTATTTATAATAACATACATTTTTAATTAATTAAATAATTCATACACTTTGTAGTTATAATAACATACACTTTTCATTAATATAACATACACTTTTCATTAATAATATCATACAATTTTTATTAATATATAACTTATACTTTTCATTAATAGGTCATACACTTTTCAGTTATAATAACATATACTTTTCATACTGTAAAAAAAAAAATATATATTTTTCTTTAAAAACAATTTTACACTTTTAAATATAGTAACATATACTTTTAATTAAAAAAATAAAAAAAAAAAGTCAAAGTTTGACCGTTGGCCGGTCAACGGTCAACATTTGACTAGTCAAAGTCTACTCAAGTACACCACTGTGTAGGGTTGTAAACAAATCGAATAATTTTGGTCGATTTGGTATTCGTATTCGAAATTTTATAATTCGAATACAAATATTTTTTTTGATTCGATTAATAAACGAATACAAATACAAAATCATGATATTCGATTCGATGTTCGTAACTATTCGATTATATATATATATATATTGAGTTAAAAATATATTGTATTTATTTATTTAATAAATTACTAAAAAGTAATAGTAGTACAAATAAAAATAAAGTATACCAATTACAATTCAAGTCTACAAAAGTCAAACCCCTAATTCCTTTCCTTAATTAATTTCCAATTTACCCTTTTCCCCCTCATTTGAGTTTTTTTTTTCATTCTGCCTTCATACCCGCCGCCGCACACTCTCATTTCTCTCTATTCAGCAATTCACACACAGTTGGTAGTGTCGACATTCAGGTATTTAGTAAAAAAAAAAAATTGCAGATTAGTGCAGTAGACCGTGATTCCCCCATGTATTTAGTCGATTTTTTTGTTGCACATTAACTCCTGTTTTGACAATTTCTGTTTTTGTAGGTTAGTTTTTGTGCTTTTTTTTTTTTTCAAGATTAGTTTTAGTTGTTCTTTTTTTTATTGCTTTTTAATACTAATGTGATTTGATTAATTTTTTTAATACTAATTTTTAAAGATTAGTTCCTGTAAAAAATTTATAGATTACTTTTACAAACTTTACAGATTTTTTGGTTGTTGAGTGTGATTTAGGTTGTTTGGGCACTTGTTTTTTTTAGAAAATTTTGAAGAAGAGAGGACTATGTTTTGAGATCTGTAAATGGGAATTGCAAAATTTGTGATGATGTTGCAGGACAAAATAATTATCGAATCAAATCAAGAGCAAGAAAAGGCATGGTGGAAGATTGAAGACTTCATTTTTTATTGTTTACTAGTATTTCACCCGTACAATTAATATAATTATGCTACAAATTATGTATATTATTATAAAGACCCGAATTCAATTACATTAAACCCACCAAATTTTCGCTAAAGTTGCACTTAAATTGTTGTACTATACAAACTATCGTTTTTTTTACATATAAATCACTAACTATAAAAATTAATTTCTCTATTGTGGTAAAAGCTACCCAAAAATTTTAAGCACAAAAATTAAAAATTATAATAGAATAAATATAGTTGGATAACATTCATTGAGATTTGAGATGGTGAAATTTTATAACGCATATACCCGTGTCAATAAGACACACGTAAATGCGTGAGTACACACTCGAGTATGTTTTTTTTTTTTTTTTCGAGGGAAGGAAGGCTTAGCTTCCATTATTGCATTGACATTCGATAATAGGAAGTCCAACCACAAAGTTTGGCGGATCTACCCAAACAAACGGGCTCTCAAACTGGCGAGAAGCCCTAGCAAATTGGTGAGCCATTTCATTGGCACTCCGTTTGACAAAAGCAATAGAAACATTATTGAAACTAGCTAATAAGATCTTACATTCGCGGACATAATCTCCAAACACCGTTGATACCGTAATGTCCGAGTTGATAGCATCGACCACAATTTTTGCGTCCCCTTCAATAACATAGTCATCTAGATCTCGTTCTTTTAGCCATGAGAGAGCCTCATAAAATCCTATAGCTTCTCCCACATCAACTTCTACACATCCGCGAATTACTTTTGTACGACCAAAAAGAAAGCCTCCCTGATCATTATGAGCAACCATGCTCACTCCAGTTTCCTCGGATTCAGCAAAGAAAGCCGCATCAACATTTATCTTCTTCAATCCAGAGGCCGGCGCATGCCAAGCACTACATTGCCGGCGACCAATTTGTGTAGTAGCGCCAGGATTCCCAAACTTCCCATTTGCAGCGGCCCACTCACGCCATATTACAGCCGATTCGTGCACCGCATCAATCGGCATTTTATGGGCCCCATTCCACAATTTTGCATTCCTTTCTCGCCACACTTGCCACATTATCATACCCGCACCAGCTGCTAAATCCTTAATAGGACTATTGAGCATAACAAACAACAAGTCGGTGAAGCTTGTAGCTATCATCTCCTGCTCCTCCAATTTCGATAATAATCGTGCTGCAGCCCAACATTCCCTTGCATAATTACAAGACACGAAGAGATGCCACGGGTTTTCTGATCCCATACCGCAGAGGATACATTGCGTTTCATTCACTACTTTCTTCATATACAAGTTTTCTTTTGTAGGCAAACAATTCCGCCCCACTCTCCATAGAAAATCTTTGACCTTTGGGGGTGCTTTTAGCTTCCATATCAGACTCCAATCACCTTCCACTATGGGTGTCGAGGTCAGTGTAGTTGTGTTGGCCAATTTGTAGGCAGATTTCACATTGTATTTGCCATCTCGAGATGGGTGCCATAATGCTTTGTCCGCCGCTCCCACTGGTGGTAATGCCATGTTCACAATTCTATGAACATCCAACGGTAGTAACTAAGTAATTAGATCAACATCCCATTCCCTCAATTCATGATTGATTAGGGCAGACACTTTAAGTTCCTCCAGCCCCTCTAAGCAATCCGAGTGAGCAAGGAAATTTTCTGAATCACTTATCCACGGCTCATGCCAAATTCGAATTGACTCTCCCGACCCCACTTTCCATCTAAAGCCCTTCCGAATAAGTTGTTGAGTGGCATGAATACTTGCCCAAGTATAGCTAGGTGCACTTCCAATTGTAGCAGTAAGGAAGTTTCCTTGAGGAAAATATCTAGCCTTTAATATTTTACATACCAGGGCATCAGGTTCTGCAATTAGTCTCCAACCCATCTTTCCCAGCAGAGCAAGATTAAAGTTGTGAAAATCTCTAAAACCCCTTCCTCCATCCTTTTTGGCAGCACATAGTTTACTCCATCTCATCCAGTTGATACCTCTATTCGATTCTGAGGCCTTACCCCACCAAAATTTATTAAGCATGAGTTGTAGTTCCTCAAGGAAAGTTTTTGGAAGTAAGAAAGTTGTCATACAATAAGTGGGAAGAGCCTGTGCAACCGATTTAATTAACACCTCCTTTCCCGCCTTTGAAAGTTTCCTCTTATTCCATCCTTGGATTTTCGACCACAATCTGTCTTTTATGTAGGCAAATATATCCTTCTTTTTTCGCCCAATGAGAGAAGGGAGACCCAAATATATCCTTCTTTTTTCGCCCAATGAGAGAAGGGAGACCCAGATATTTGTATTAATAAAAATATTAATTTAGAAAATATAGTTAATAATAATCATGAGTTTATATGAAAAGCTTCCCCCAAGTAGTTAAAGCTAACAAATTGTTAATGATTCAAATTTAATTTACAATTACTTTTGTTTCCCTTTATCAAGACAACATACTCCCTTTAACAAATTTAAATTGTTGTTAGTATTTTGTTTTGAACCAAAATTAAAGTTCTAAACCCAATCAAATAAATAATACCCGAACAAAAAATGGTTTTAATAAAGACATTCAAAAAGTGAAGTCATATGCTTAAGTAAAAGGGTACCACTACTAACACCCCAAAACATGTTATACACACCCCATCATTTTAAAAATAAAAATAGATAATTGTAAAATGACTAAGTAATCCTTATACAAATTAAAGATAATTTTTTTAAAAAAATTGAAAATATCTTAAAAAATATAATTAAAATCTGATTTTTTTTTTAAAAGATTAATAAAATTTTAAAAAATAATTAATTTAAATAAATCAAATATTTTTAAAAATAATCTGAAAAAAATAAATGTTTTTTAAAAAGAAAAAAAATATTCAAATAAAAAAAAATTATAAATCAATTAAAAATAAATAAATTCGTAAATTTTTTAATAAATCATAAAAAATAATTAATTAAAAAATCAATTAAAATTAAGAATTCGAATAATGATAAATAAAATCTAAAAAATTAAAAAACACCTAAATCTTAAGAATTAATTAAATTAATTATAAATATTAAAAATATATTTGATTTAATTATTTTTTAAAATTTAGTTTAAATTTTATTTAGCTTTATTTTATTTTTAAAGATTATATTTTTTAATTTAAAATTGAGTTGATTTTTCTTTATTATTTTATTTAATTTTTTAAAAAAATCGTTAAACGTTAATTTTTTTTTCAGATTTAATTATTATTTTTTTCATTTTTTTAATTGATTGTTCCATTTTTAAATGATTTTTAAAATTTAGCTAATTTTTTTTTTAAAAAAAAATCAACGTTACACGTAATTGTATTATTTATTAATTTTCTGTTTATTAAATTTTAAATTTTATATGTTTTTAAACATTTAGTTAATTTTTATTAGTAATGAGGATTTAAGGGTAAATAGGAAATAATTGGGGTGTGTATAGTAATAAAAATTGAATTTTAAATTTTAATGGGGTGTGTTTAACATTTGGGGTGTGTATAACATTTTATGGGGTGTTATTAGCCCCTCCCTAAGTAAAATTATAAACATTTGAATTGTGAAAAATTTATTAGTGTGGTTGAGGTGTGATAATCTTTATTTTTCTACTTATGGAATTATACCTTGATTAGAGGTTGAGTTAAAGGAGACAATTATAAAATAGTGACTCATAATATTTTTCTACTTAATAAAGAATGTGCAACTGAAAAAATTAAAGAATTTTTGCCTTAACTTGTTTCAATAAGAAACCTTCTTAATTTTAGTTTGAGAAAGGATCGGTAAAATAGTTTAACAAATAGTTGACAATGATTTAGTATCATGCATAAACTTATGCAATACTACTGTAATAGTTGTAGCAAAGCATAGCCTTATTTGAATGGATCACTGTGAGTGTGCTTATTTTACATCAGTTATAACTTGATAATATAAATATACTACGTACATGATATTAATATATATTTTGCTTCAGAAGAGAACAACCACATATACATATGTGTCAATCAGCAAGCCGAAAATGAAATTAGTAAGTACAATACTTTTGCAATTTTACAACCAACGGGTAACAAAGTATTAAAGAAGCGTGACATAAAATTTTCAAAACAAATATACCACTTTCTGTGTTAAAAATAAATAAATTACAGAGTTGTTTGTGAAAATAAACTTACCATCAAAGATCAGATTTGTTTCCTATTTCTTTTATGTTTGTTGTTCATATCTTTTGTTTTTTCAGAATATGAGCAAGTCTTGTGTGTATGTATTACTTAGATGTAACAGAATCTTTATTTTCATATAATAAGGTCTATTGTGTATGTTAACATTAGTTGACATATGAAAACAATAATTTTTTAAAATAAAAATACCCTGGATAAATATTTTGACATGTATGTTATGTTACTTGAGTAATCTGAATGTCCATTACAATTTTTAATCTGATGAGAATGGGAGCTATATTAATGATGCATTAATGTGCATGAAAAAGTATAAGAGGATATGAAAATAAAAAATAATTAAATAAAAAACTCCAGAATAAATTAATGGTAGAATTTGAAACTATCAGATTAAATCACAATAAGAAATTTAGGTTGTGAATGGAGCTTTTATACACTCATTTGAGAAAATGAACAGTCAAATTTTTTATTTCATTTCTAAAATTCAAATTATAAATTTTATTGGGTTTAGTATCTAATCAATAATGGTGCAGAGCTAATCATTGTTATCTACAGTTCAAATTTTGTTTTATATTTTCTCTTGGTGCTGCTTCTTCTTGATTTCTCTTTCTTCTCTCGGGCTCATAAATCATAATATTTGTAACAGATACAAATCCGAGTCTCATGTGTGATTAAATCAATATTTAAAGATAGACAATTTGTAATCTTCAAACAGATCTTCAAACCCAAATTTTATAAATTTTAGTATCTTGAATGAATGTTTATGAAAAATAAATTTCTTGATTGTAAATCGTTAAAAATCATCTTATTATATCTTAGACAATAAAAAAAAATAGAAAAGAAAAGAAGAACCGAAAACCGGTTAGTAATAATTATGACGCGTGAGTATACTACACACTCTTTTCTATAAAGTTCAAATAGACTCGTACATTTTTCAATAACTAAAAAAAATCCAAATATAATAAGGTAAGTTGGGTGTCAAATAGACATTTTTGACCAAATTGTTAATATATAGATAGATAAATTTAAAGATATTTAAGAGATTGTTAAAAAGATTATGAAATGTTGCATCTAGTATAGGAGGGAGATTTTGGTCATAAGTTTATATTTATATATTTGCCATTAAAAAAAGGTAATCAATTAAAAAAAAAAAAAAAAGGAAAGAAGCAATTTATTAAGAAAATACTCAAATAAAAGACTAACTCAAGCCAAATTCAATGAAAAATGTTACTATATAAAATATTCAAAGTAACTGTCACGGACTCGCCACCGGAGTTGGGGGAGGAAGACTCGCCACTGGAGTCGAAGTGTTTGGAAATGGAAGTACAACTGCAAGGACTGTCTGAAAAGGAGATTGGGCCAAACAATGATTTGGGCTGAATTCTAAGTTGAAGCATTGGGCTGAAGAATAGTGGGCTGAATTCTAAGTTGAAGCATTGGGCTGAAGAATAGTTGTTAGTGGGCTTATTTAAATTGTTGCAACTGGTTATTTAATTTACCTTAGCTAGTATTTACATTTCAGCATATGAACTCTTTAAAATTACAAAAGTGGACTGTGGTCCCAAGATGTAGTTATGAGGCCATTTTTGGCAGTGGAACGTACATGCAAAAATTTAACAAACTCTGCTCTCTCTCCAATTCTCTTTCTCTCTCCCATTTCTATTATTCATCTTCAAACATTCATACTTTTGCAGTTAATATCCAGAAAATACAAAAATAGTCTTCACAATCTACCAATTCATATCTAGAACCTAACATTTGGTATCTCAGAGCCTAAATCTTGGGCATGGCTGAGTAGGGCTGTTATTCGAGCCGAGCCGAGCCGAGCCGAGCTGAGTATTTGAAGTTCGAGCTCGGCTCGACTCGATAACACTGACGAGCTAAGAAACGAGCTCGGCTCGACTCGCTAAAGGGTCTAACGAGCCTATCGAGCCGAGCCGAGCCTAACGAACCTAATGGAATTTAAAGAAAAATATTAGATATCGAGCCTAACAAATCGAGCTCGAGCCGGCTCGTTAGTAAATCGAGTATCTAACGAGTTCGAGCTCGGCTCATTTAACGAACGAGCCGAGTCGAACTCGAGCCTTATCGAGCCGAGCCGAGCTCACGAGTGGCTCGGTTCGTGTAACAGCCATATGGCTGAGGCTACTCGTTTCAAGGATCTGCAAGAATCACAAAAGAAATTAGAACAATTACTACAAACTAAAGCACTAAAGTGGGAAGCAACAGAAACAAAACTCAAGGAAACAGTTTATGCAATAACAACAAAAACTGGTGAGCAAATTGGTGATTTGAGCAGCAAGATGGAGCAGATTGGTGATTTAAGTAGCAAGATGGAGCATGTTACAAATACCTTGGCTGCACTACAGCTACAAATACTCAACATGGACAAAGGCAAAGGCCAACAAGGGAGGGAATCTATTCTAGACAATCCTACTTTGGGATCATCTACTGCAAGTCCAATCAATCAATATCCAGAATCATCTGGACTCAAGCTAATAACTGATGGTGCTAAATTCCATAATCCAGTTCCTAAGTTGGAATTTCCAAAATTTGATGGTACCAATCCCAGATCATGGTTTCTCAAATGCCAAGGGTATTTCACATTAATGCCAACCATGACAGATACACAAAAGGTAACCCTAGCATCTATACATTTTGAGGGTAAAGCTGCTCTATGGTTCCAGAATTACAGTGAGAGAAACATTAATCTTACTTGGGAACAGTTTATTGAGGTGATAGCTGTTAGATTTGAAGACATGAAAGAATTTTCTATTATAGCAGATTTCAATAAACTCAAGCAAACTGGTTCTTATGATGATTATGTTGATAAGTTTGAGGAGCTTAAATCTTGTCTGTTAATGTTTGGGAGGGGTGAATTACCTGAATCACATTTTGTGGGTAGTTTCAATAGTGGGCTCAGTGATGAGTTGCAATCCTTCATGGCTATGTTTGAGCCTAAAACATTACAACAAGCAATCAGGTTAGGAAGGAGTCAGGAGCAAACACTCACAAGTTTGACAAAGAAGCTGAAACCCTTTTCCAAAAATCCTACTCCAAATACCAACAACCCTCCATGGAAAAAAATTGATGCAGCACATACCAGTCAGAACAAAGCAAACACCAACAAGCCTCCCTTTAAAGTGCTCACACCTTCAGAAATGGCTGCAAGAAGAGAAAAAGGGTTGTGTTACAATTGTGATGAACCATTCATCCATGGTCACAAATGTAAACAAAAAATAGCTTACATGATTGTAGCTGATGATTTCAATCAAGAAATGGAAAATGTTGTTGCCACTACCCTGATTCCAGATGAACCAGGAGACAACATGGAAGTGGTGCAAATGGCTCTAAATGCTATTACAGGAAATGGAGGGGTGACTACTATGAGATTGTTTGGTGAATATGGCAAGCATAGACTCCACATACTCATTGACACTGGAAGCACTATCAGTTTCATACAAGCTGCCACAGCTAAACAGTTGGGGTGTACATTGTCTAGTGCTAAACCATTGTTGGTGAAGGTGGCTAATGGGCAGAAACTCATTAGTTCACAACAAGTGGATCCTTTCAATTGGACAATGCAAAATTATGAGTTCTCTTACCCTTTAAGGCTCTTAGAAAATGAGGGTTGTGATCTTATTTTGGGGGGTGATTGGTTAAAAAGCTGCACTCCAATTGAGTTGGACTACAATGCAATGACATTCACTGTGAACCTCATGGGGCAAAGAGTCAAGCTGCAAGCATTGACATCCACTGAAAAATGTCAATGGATATCAGAAATCAGTTTGTTTGAATTGATACATACTAATCCTGATGATATTGATGAGGCTTACTGGATTTATCTCAATCATACCCAAGATAAAGAACCCCCTGAGTTAGAGAATTTGCTTCAACATTTTGAAGACATATTCGCAGAACCAACTCAATTGCCACCTACAAGGGGGGTAGAACATCAAATCCTACTCAAACCAGACAGTGTACCTAGGCAACAACACCCCTACATAACTTCTCACTCCCATAAGGGTGAAATTGAAAGTATTGTTGCTGAGCTACTTAAATCTGGAGTTATACAAGACAGTAAGAGCCCTTTTGCCTCACCTGTCATTCTTGTTAAGAAGAAGGATGGTACCTGGAGGATGTGTGTGGATTACAGGTACCTCAATAACATGACCATTAAGCATAATTATCCTATTCCTATCATTGATGAGTTACTTGATGAATTGCATGGGTCAAAAGTCTTCTCAAAAATTGACCTAAGGTCAGGATACTTTCAAATCCTTATGAAACCTGAACATAGGTTTCTCACTGCATTTAAAACTCATAATGGGCACTATGAGTTCTTAGTGATGCCCTTTGGGCTATGCAATGCCCCAGCTACCTTCCAATCTCTTATGAATCAAGTTTTCAGGGCATGTATGAGAAAATTTGTCCTAGTGTTCTTTGATGATATCTTGATATACAGCTCTAGTTGGAAGGAGCATCTTGCACACTTAGAAACTGTCTTCTCTCTTTTGAGAAAAATCAGCTATTTGCAAAGAGGAGCAAGTGTCAATTTGGACAAACCAAAATTGAGTACTTAGGTCATATTATTTCACCTATGGGAGTCTCTACTGATCCAAGTAAAGTGGCTGGAATGATGCAATGGCCAAGACCTAAGAATCCAAAGCAGTTGAGAGGATTCTTAGGCCTCACTGGTTATTATAGGAAGTTTGTGCAAGGGTATGGTTTAATCAGTAGACCATTAACCAACCTATTAAAAAAGGATGGTTTTGTTTGGAACTCACAAGCTGAAGAGGCCTTTCAAAACTTAAAGGTAGCTATGAGCACTGCACCTGTGCTCAGCTTGCCTGATTTTTCAAAAAGATTTGTGGTGGAGACTGATGCAAGTGGAAAGGGAATTGGGGCAGTACTAATGCAAGAGGGCAAACCACTGGCCTACTTAAGCAAAACTTTGTGTCCAAGAAATCAGGCCCTATCTATATACGAAAGGGAGTTTCTAGCAGTTCTATTAGCTGTGCAAAAATGGAAGCACTACTTGCAGGGTCAGAAGTTCATCATTAAGACTGATCAACAGTCTTTAAAATATCTTTTGGATCAAAAGATAGTGTCACCCCTGCAGCAGAAATGGATTTCCAAGCTTCTAGGTTTGGATTATGAGATCCAATATAAAAATGGGAGTGACAACAGTGCTGCTGATGCACTATCAAGAAGGGGAGAGGATGAGATGGCTTCTATTGCCATCATTACTACTGTTGAGGCACTATCAAGGAAAGGAGATGATGAGATGGCTTCTAATGCCATTACTACACTCACCCCTAAGTGGTTGGATCAGATTCTACACAGCTATGAACAGGATGCACTCATCCACAAGATTAAGGCTGCTAAAACCTTGGATCCTATGGCCTATCCAGAATTCCACTTAATTGATGGGCTGATAAGGTACAAAGGTAGAGTTATGGTGGGAAAGGACCAAGCATTGAGGGATCTCTTATTATCTGAAATGCACCACAGCTCAATAGGGGGACATTCTGGCACTACTAGTACTTATGTCAGACTAAAAAGAGTTTTCTACTGGCCAAACATGAAGAAGGATGTACTACTTTGGGTGAAGAGTTGTGCTGTGTGTGCCAAAAACAAAGTTGATTATGGACCTTACCCTGGGTTATTACAGCCACTCCCTATTCCAAGTCAGGCTTGGACTCATATTTCTATGGATTTTGTGGAAGGGTTACCTAAATCATGGGGTAAGAATGTAATATGGGTCATTGTGGACAGGTTCACCAAATATGGGCATTTTGTGGCACTTTCCCATCCTTACACAGCTAAATCAGTGGCTAAATCATTCCTAGACATCATCTTCAAGCTACATGGGCTGCCAGTGAGTATTGTTACTGATAGAGACAAGGTATTTACAAGTAATTTTTGGAAGGAGCTATTCACTCTTTTGGGTACCCAATTGAAATTTAGCACTGCTTACCATCCACAGACTGGTGGTCAAACAGAAAGGCTAAACCAATGCCTGGAACAATACCTGAGATGCATGACTCATGATCATCCAAAGCATTGGCTTAAGTGGCTGCCTATGGCTGAGTTTTGGTATAACACTAGTTATCATACCAGTCTCAAATTGACACCTTTTCAGGCTTTGTATGGGTATCTGCCTCCTACTCTATCTATGGGTCCTTATTGGGATGCACAAAATGAGGATGTTAAGGAACTACTCACTAACAGGGAGCATGCTACTTCTCTTATCAAAGAAAATCTACAGAAAGCACAACACAGGATGAAGTTCTTTGCAGACAATCACAGAGTGGAAAGATCTTTTGAGGTGGGTGACCTTGTGTTCCTAAAACTCCAACCATTTCGACAAAATTCAGTCTCTTTGAGGAAAAATTTAAAACTTTCCTCAAAGTATTTTGGACCATTTCGAATTTTGGAAAAGGTGGGTTTTGTTGCCTACAAATTAGACCTACCTATGGATTCCAAGATCCACCCTATTTTCCATGTCTCTCTACTAAAGAAATGCATAGGTACTGCACACGTACCTTCAACTGCTCTTCCTCCGGTCACCGATGAGGGTTTATTCTTGATCTCCCCTGTTGCCGCCCTTGACACCCGTTCCAAGATGCTGAAGGGAAAATCCATTCCACAAGTTCGTGTCAGATGGATAAATTCAAATTGGAAATTTGAGTCTTGGGAAGATGTTACCTTTCTGAAGAAACACTTCGCGAATGGATATCCTTGGGGACAAGGATCTTTCGTTCCCGCGGGTATTGTCACAGACTCGCCACCGGAGTTGGGGGAGGAAGACTCGCCACTGGAGTCGAAGTGTTTGGAAATGGAAGTACAATTGCAAGGACTGTCTGAAAAGGAGATTGGGCCAAACAATGATTTGGGCTGAATTCTAAGTTGAAGCATTGGGCTAAAGAATAGTGGGCTGAATTCTAAGTTGAAGCATTGGGCTGAAGAATAGTTGTTAGTGGGCTTATTTAAATTGTTGCAGCTGGTTATTTAATTTACCTTAGCTAGTATTTACATTTCAACATATAAACTCTTTAAAATTACAAAAGTGGACTGTGGTCCCAAGATGTAGTTATGAGGCCATTTTTGGCAGTGGAACGTACATGCAAAAACTTAACAAACTCTGCTCTCTCTCCAATTCTCTTTCTCTCTCCCATTTCTATTATTCATCTTCAAACATTCATACTTTTGCAGTTAATATCCAGAAAATACAAAAATAGTCTTCACAATCTACCAATTCATATCTAGAACCTAACAGTAACCCACATTCACATTTACTTAAATCTAATTTGGATCTCGATTTCCTTTGATAATTTTTTTAAATTTTTTTAGGAAATAGATAGACATTTAATAAAATAATAATAATAAAAAAAGTGAAATCTAAAATGTCCACCTCAGTTCGAAACTTGCAACAAAAAAAAAATGAGGAGGATTCATGTCCATCACATCTCTCCTCCCCTTCTCTCTCTTCGTTCTCATATCAATTTAGTTACTTCATCATTTCCATTCAATTTGTGATGCAAATTAACCATATAGTAAACATAAGTCTAAAATATATATCAAGTTTCTCATTTTTCCATAGCCAATTCGATTGCAGAGTCGGTACCCCAAATCATGAAATGAAATTGTTGCGTTATGATTTTCTGATTTTAATGTTATTCTAGTATATTTGATTTTCAAATGAACAAATTATGAAACACATGAAAAAGTATAGTGTTAAGGAATTTTGCAAGAACTCATCAAATCTTCTGTTTTTCGAAAGCATATACTTCATAAGTTAATATATATAGGTTACATCTTCAAGTCCCAATATGTTTTGTGAGGGATTTAGTCTCAATGACAAACATGAAGCTTTGAGCCACTCCTGTAATTCTGTGGAAGGAAACAAATAAATTTGTTATTAGTTGAATAATGATCAACTAAAAAATGAAGTGTAAATCAATACAATAAAGCCAAAAAATATTAATGGAGTCAGTTTTCAATTTTTCAGCATTCGGTGGAAACTAATACTGTGTTGCAACTTGCAAGAAATCAATACCCGTATTTATAGAAGCTAAACAACGGATGAATTTGAATTTGAATTTGGGGTTTCTGATAGATTTAAATTTTAAAATTGTAGACAATATTCTGACAAATCTATATACTGTCAATACTGGTGAATCATTATTATATTGAATGCCTTTTTGAATTAATAAAATATAATTGCATAAGTAATACAGTTTAAGCGTGCATCAGTGCATGATTGCCGACACAAAACCCAAAATATTAATCACAGGAGAAAAAGTAGTTCATAGCAAAAGAAAATATTAAAAAATTAACTTACAAAAGGAGCAAGTGAAAATGGGCTGGAAAATTGGACTTCTATTTTTAGCAAGACTTGGCTGTTATTATATATATATATATATATAGAGATATTACTATTCATGTAAACTTTTGTATTTGTGTCTTAAACATTTATTTAATGTTTTTATTAGTTAAATATATTTATTATTTTTACAAGTTTTCTTCACAAATTTCGAATCGAATCGAATACTAATTAAATTCGAATCGAATACTCAAAATATTATTTATAATATGTTTCAAAAAAATCGAATCGAATACTCGAATCGAATAGTATCGTATAACAACTCGAATCGAATCGAATAGTATCGTATAACAACTCGAATCGAATATCGAATCAAAATTATTATTCGAAAAATAAACGAATATGAATACGAATATTCGAATACTTTCACGAATCGAATACAGTGGTATTCGCTTCGATTCGATTACAATCCCTACCACCGTGTATTTGAGTGATGTACTTGAGTACATACAAGACTTTGACTTAGTTTTTTAAAAAACGTTTGTAAGATTAAGAAAAAAAAAAAAGGATTTCCACAAGGTTGACGTAGCATCACATGTGGCAACTCCGGGTGCCACATTTGTTTGAGTTTGCCGAAATTTAGCTTGGTGACTCGAATTGTAAAATTTAAAAAGATGGTGTATAAAATTATAAAAAAAAAAAGATTATGTTGTCATTGATAAAAAATGCAAATGTTGTGATTAGGGGTGGGAATGGGCCAGGCTACCCGACAGGGGTCTACGGCTCGGCCTTCTAAAGCTCGGCTCGACTCGACTTGTTTAATAAACAAGCCAGGCTCAAGCTTTTTTTAAAGCCTTTTTAATTAAATAGGCCGGACTTAAGCTTTTTCGTAAGCCTTTTAAGCCCAACAGTCCGACCTATTTAACTCTATTTCTATATGTATAAATATATAATATATAAAAATACAATAAATATATAATATTCAATATATGATGAGATTATCTTGAAGAAATTATATACTTTTTTGTTTTATTTTTGTTTGTAATAGTTAAAAATAATTGATATGAACATTTGCATTTGAGTATAATTTTATAATTTTTTATTATTCTAATTTCTTCATTTTGAGATTTAAAAAGTTAGTTTTTATAATTTAATGGTAATATAAGTGTGGTAAAAATAAATTTTGAATAACACTAAATCGGGCCAGACCTATTTACTAAAAAAGTCAGGCCTAGCCTCTTAAAAAAGTCTATAATAGGCCACAGACCAGGCTTGGACCCAAATATTATATACCAGACCCAGACTTTTTTCTTAAGGCCTGGCCCGGCCTGACCTATTCCCACCCCTAGTTGTGATTTTTTTTGCAATTAACCCTAAAAAATAAGGGATTATATTTTTTTTTAGTCCATTAAGTTGCCATGTTTTTGAATTTAGTCCACCAGATTACCACTTTTTGAATTTAGTCCATTAAGTTTCGATTTATTTTGATTTTGGTCCAGTAACCTGTTATAGCAGGTTTAGCAAGTCATTTTTTAAAACACACCCCATAAAATGTTATACACACCCCCAATGTTAAACACTAAAAAACTTTTGTTATTACTATACCCCCAATTATTTCCTATTTAATAAATTGTCAAAAATAATTAAATTAAAAAACGTAAGAATTCAAATTAATATAAAAATTATAAATAAAATCTATAAAAAATAGCCTAAATCTTCAAAAATTAAATAAAGCTGGAAAAAAAATTAATTTTAAAGATTTAGTTGATTTTTTACTATTTTTGAAGAATTTTATTTTTATTAAAAAATCTTCAAAAATATTAAAAAATCAACTAAATTTTCAAAAGTAATTAAATTAACTATTTTTTAAACTTTATTAAAATTTTGAAGATTTATCTATTTTTTATAGATTTTTTTATATTTTTCATATTAATTTGAATTCTTACTTTTTTTTAATTAAATTATTTTTGATAATGTTTCAAAAAAAATAATTTATTAAATATTTTTATGATTTTATTTAATTTTAATTAATTTTTTGAATTTTTGTGTTTAACATTTAGAGTGTATATAATATTTATGGGGTGTTAGTAGGTTCATGTAATATAAAAAAATATTTAAAAGGAAAATAAAATAAAAAAATTTAAAACTCCAATGCTTTGTTAATGTTTCATTTGCCTTCTAACTTCTATAAAAATGTCGATAAAACTCATATTACTATTTATTGGAAACAAGAGAGACTTCGCCAACACACTTTCAGATGAAAATCGAATTGTTTTCGTTGCTTGGGAAGCAGAGAATTCACAATTAATATTTTTGAATTTTTTAAATAAAAATAAAAATCTTCAAAAATATTAAAAAATCATCTAAATCTTCAAAATTAATTAAATTAATTAATTTTTTTAGCTTTATTTAATTTTTGAAGATTAGGCTATTTTTTATAGATTTTATTTATATTTTTTATATTAATTTGAATTCTTACGTTTTTTAATTTAATTATTTTTGACAATTTATTAAATATGAAAGAATTGGGGTGTGTATAGTAATAACAAAAGTTTTTTAAATTTTAGTGTGATGTGTTTAACATTGGGGGTGTGCATAATATTTTATGGGGGTGTGTTTTAAAAAATGACCTGCTAAACCTGCTATAGCAGGTTATTGGACCAAAATCAAAATAAATCGAAACTTAATGGACTAAATTCAAAAAGTGGTAATCTGATGGACTAAATTCAAAAACATGATAACTTAATGAACTAAAAAAAATATAATCCCAAAAAATAATATAACCCAACATTAGTCACAATGCAGCAAACCAAACATAAAAATTGTAGGGACAAATCAATCTTTCCAACCCAATCAAACAAACCAAATGTGACTTTAATTCCTAATTATAGTTTTACAATGTAGAATGTAATTATTAGACTTGGTCATTAAAAAAAAAAAGACAAGGAGTAAAAAATAGAATTTGAAATTCAAATATTTAAAAATATGAAAATTTATGTAAAACGATGTCAAATCTTAAAAAAAAAAAAAAAGCATTAAAAATATATAGGAAGTTTAATAATGGTAGTAAAAAAATAAAATAAAGATAGTTTGAAACCAAACTAAATTGTTTCACTCCCTAACAATAAGAATAAAGGGCGCGGTTATAGACACCCACCAACAGGACACCCTCAGGATGAGTACACACATCATGGGATGAGGACACCCACGTGAAAATGCCTACATTTCCCTTGTTCTCTCTTAAAACCTAATTTGAGGTACACCCACCCTCACACACACTCTTCTCTCCATTCCAAAAATTCAGCCTACAGAAATCGCCTCACCTCCTCCTCACACTCGTCGCCGCCGTGCGCACCCCTTCCCGCCGCCGTCCGCGTTCGCCACCTTCGCCGCCTGCGTCGGCCACTTCCCTCCCCTTCGCAGCGGCCATTCCTGCTCCTCCCCTCCGCCGCGGCCGTTCGCAGCCCTCTTCCCTTCCAGCAGCCGCCGCCGCCTCCCACCTCCTCTCCATGAAAGCCGTCGCCCACCTCTCCTATGCCATCGCCGCCGCAACGTTTGAAGGTAAGTATTTTACAGATCTAATTTTAAAATTAGGGTTTTGAAATTTGTAAAAAAAAAAAAAAAAAAATTGAATTTTTTGTATTAGGGTTTTTAGTTTTTACAAATAATCTTTTCCAAATTTTATGGAAATTTTTGTGACGAGAGGCAAATCAAAATTTTTTGAAACATTTGGACAAATTTTTGAAACATTACAGATCTAGTAGGTTCTCAATTTTTTTCCGATTTGGAACAAAATTTCTTGCTCTTCGATTTCTCCATTCAATTTTTTTTCGTAGTTTTTTTTGGACAAATGATGTTCGGGAATGTTTTTCGCACAAATTGAGTTTGTTTGTAAAAATATTTCGGACATCATAATTATATTCACCTAAAAAATCTCGAAATACATGTCTTAAAATTTTTTATTTTTTAATTGAAGAATGATGGTTGTTTTGATGAAGTTGGTGAGTGGTGATGATTTTGACATAAATGGAATAGGTGGGTGTACTCATCCTCGTTTTCTTATAAAATTTCACACGAAGGGTATATGTGACATTTCACATGACATGTAGAATAAAAAAAAAAGTCTGGTGCGCGCCCAAGAAAAAAACATACTCATACTGATACATAGGGTTTTAACCCTAGGCAGAAAGATTTAAGCAGGCCGCAGCGCAGAGATCCCCGGAAATGGCGACTGCTCTCGTTGCCAAAACGGCATCGTCATCCACAATCGGAAAATCTTCTTCCCTCCTCAGAATCTCATTCAGCTTTCTACGCAATCTTAGCACAACCACACCTACTACCAGTTCCGCCGGAACCGAGGCTGCGGACGGCGGAGCCAAGAAGCCAAAGCGGAAGAAGAAGAAGAATCTGATCGAGGTGGCCCAGTTTCTACCCAACTGGGGTATTGGCTATCACATGGCTAAATCTCACTGGAATGGGCTTTCTTATCAGATTACTAAAATCAATCTCTACAAAGTAATATTTGATCTCTTTTAGATTGTGTTATTTCAGTTCATGTACGTGCTGATTTATATGGGTTTATGAGCACTATGCATCTTAGGTTGATCTTTTGCATATTAATTTTTACTGTTTTTTTGGTTATGTTACACTGTCAGTTTCCTGAAGCTACAAGAGGGTTTTAATTTATATTCTTGGATTTGTGATTGCTTTTTCATTATTGAGTTTTGTATTTTTACGATTTTGCAGGATGGAAGGCATGGAAAGGCTTGGGGGGTTGCTCATAAAAATGGTAATTAGCCTGATATTGGGATTACATATCTTATTCTTTGCATTAGTTTTGGTTATGAAAATTTTTCCTTTGGATTTAACAATTGCTTTTATGATTGATTTCATTTATTCATGGTGAATGTATTTCATCCCTACAGTGGCAGGGCAAATGTGACCGCTCAGCTTTCAAATGTGATGTTCTAGGGAGATAGTGCACTTCTGATTTATATTCAGAACCAATTTAGTGTTCTGATTTTATTTAGTTTACTAGATGTTCTAAATCAATTTTACTAGGCAATTGGACAAGTGCTCTCTTCTACTTCTTATTTTAAAAAATTCTATTTTAGAATGCATGCTTGGTAGTATTAAATAGTAAACTTTGAAGACTCTAGAAATATTCTAATTATTTTAAACTCAAGAAGATGAAATGTAACCTGCACATCACATTATTTGATAGATATGTGAAGCATCAAGACAATTTTGATCAGATCTTGGCCTTGGATAAAAGTACCTTTGTGCAAGAAGATTTGCTTTTCTAGAACTGTAGCTTTAGATTCTGTATATACATAGATTTAGTTGTTATAATATATTTCTGAACCAACTAGTATTACATCCATTCCTGTCACTTTGGGATCGTTCTGCGTAAATTCTTTTGTGAAAAATTCAAATTTCTTAGAATCCTGTTTAAGTTGCAGCAGCCAAGTGTGATCTTGAACAATGTGAATGTTAGCAGAAAGACTATCCAAGAATGCTAGAACACAAGAAGAACACAATCTGAACATTAATCGAATATAATCCGCCGAAGCCGAATCAATTCAATATTATTCAACATCCCCTTCTAAACACAAGGACCAGCTATTTATAGACTATTCCCTCAGTAAAGTAAAGAACATAACTGCTACTAACTACTAAACATAACACTATCTACTAACTGATAACAGCCACTATATGCCTATATGGCCACTAATACTGAATACTAATTACCCAAAAGGCCCACGGCCCAGCCTTAACCAGCTGGTCTCTTCCCCCTTCTTTTATATGTAACAGTGAATAATCTTTAATCTATCACCTTGAGCAGCATGAATTGTGTTGGCATGTGTTGCAAGGTCGTTACCTACCGTAGCCACTAGCCAAATCATGTAGCTCTGGATATATCTGTAAAGAAGTTAGTCTATATGTTTGTATCCTTGAAGCACTAATCACTGTTTATGTTTTGGGTTTATAGTGGTTTTTGAAATTTAGGGGATTTTTAAGTCCTGGTAATTAGTAAGGTGTGTGTTTTGGGATTCTAAGTAGGGTGAGACTTAACTTTATGTCAAATCAATGTGTAAGAGTTAATGTGTTGCATTATTATATTCTTGTTGGGCATGATTGTATGATGTAAATTATGATTTAAACATATTAAAGTGTAAGGAGAAAGAATTGATTTTATTGGAAATTGTAATAGTATGTTTATAGGTGTTGTAGTGGTGGTTTTTTAAAACTGGATTTCAAAATCCCGAAGTAGAACCGGATTTAGGTTTTCAAATCCTTAAACCAGTTTTTAAAACCTCAAATAAACATTACCTGAAGTATGTAAGGTGTGATAGTATAAACTAGGGAACTGGACCCAACTGGCGTTATAAGGTGTTAATCTTGCTGGTACCCTGTGTGCTAACATGATCTGTCAAGAAGATAACCCTTTTGCCAGTTTGATATTCCAAGTCAAGATCGAGATGTGCGTTATGTGTGGGGTAGGGTTAAATATAGAGTTGCCCTATGGGCATCTGGCCATAAGTGTTTTCCCCGAATAGTCTTTTAATCTCATTTTGTTGTACTTGTCTGTATTTTCCTTAGGGATCCATCGTCCCTTGTACTTTCAGTTTCATCAATAAATTATTGTTTCTTATCAAAAAATAAAAAAAATAAGTGTGTTATGCGATTGTTCTGAGCCGGAATTCTTAATTAGAAAAACAACCGTATGTCATCCACAGTTATTGCCAATCATTTTTTTGTTCTCAATTCATACTGAATATTATGTGTATATTCATTAAAAAATATCAAACAAATTCAACTTATTGCAGGTGCAGTTGCAGATGCCCCCAAGAAAATAAGTGGGGTTCACAAGCGCTGCTGGAAATACATCCCTATCCCTAAAAGAATAGAAGAAAGTGCCTCCTCAAAAGAAGAGTTGGAAATTGTTGCATGAGTAATTTTGCCATGATAAGGTAAAGTCCTTCGCAACTAGGATATCGTAGATGCAAATTGTATGAGCTGAGTTTCTCATAAACTTTGATTGTTATAGGGTTATGTTAGATTATGCGTTTGTTCATCCAATTGAATGGAGACATCTTCGAAGAGCAATCTATTTTTCCATCATTGACGGTGCTGATATCAATATCTAGTTTCCAGTCATAGTTTTTTGATGTCTTAATCGTAGTGGGACTTTATGATTTGCGTTCTTCTATCATATGATGTAATGCTTGTAAGCCTTAGTGTTCTCACTAATGCTGCAAATATTAGGACGATTAATAATATAAAGCTCTGTAGCCAGCTTTGGTTTCCTGTTCTATTGGTGCTTATTGAATCCAAGGATTTGAAATCCATAGCATCAACTTTATTTTGGTATTTGTTTAGATTGGAGAAATTGAATTGATGGATTTGATTTGATATTCATCACTCTCATTTGTTTGCTTCATATCAAGAGCTGGCCCCTTCTGAAAAAAACGACTGAATCGATAAAATCCCTCATGATTTTCATGTTCTTGTATTAGCTGATCAACGACTTGCTTTTATTTACAGAAAAGATTTTTTTAATTTTTTTATCTCATTTTATTAGTTGTGGAGCATATTTATTCTATTTTGAAAGTAGGAATGTGATTAAAAAAAATAGGGGTTGTTGAAGGAAAAACCCCCTTCATCAACAAGCATATTTATTCAGTTGTGCACATATCATCAAAATTAAATAAAAAGTCTCAATACGAATACAAAATAAAGAATTTCGTACGTATTATTATGTCATAAGCAAAAGACGAAGAAAACAAAATTTAATAAATCAAAACTTATTTAACTATTTTTGTTAGTTAGGTTAGGGTAGAGATCCTACGCAAAATGGTCAAAATTTCAGATCTTATTACTCGGCCAAAATTCATCTGTTAGATAGTATAAATACACTTTAAAAAAAAAAAAAAAAAATTCACAATATGGCGATAAAATTCAAAGAAAAATGATTTTTTTCTTCATTCCTACCAATTTATTAAAAGGTAATTATTAGAAATAAGTTAAAAGTTAAATTAAAATTGTACTAACAGTACTGATGCACATATAGATTATATAATTTATATTATATACAAGTAATCGAATCAAATTGAGCTCAATTTTTTTATTATTATTTATATTAGAAAAAATATATTTTATATTTAATTTTATAAAATTATACAGATAATCGAGTCGATTAAAACTCAAATTTCTTGTAGAGTTGAGTCCGAGCTTATAAAATTTATTTGAATATATCAATTGAGTCGGCTCGAGCTTAATACTACTCGACTAAATAACCTCACATTTTCTAAACCTTAATGTTAACAGTGAAAATAATACAGTAGTAATGCATTTAAATTAGGTTTTGAGGAATTTTGTATTAATTAAAAAAAAAAAAAAAAGTTATAAGTAAATACTACGATAACTGGGCCAAGCCCATTTAGTAACCAGGTCGCCCAATATAACCACACAGCAGATCCCTTTTACTCCTCATTACAACATTTCCGATTTGATATTTCGTAGAGAGAGAGAGAGAGAGTAGAAGCAATGAGGAAATTCGATCCGTGGCCAGTGTTTTTCAAGAGAGAATGGAATCGGTGCTGGCCTTTCCTTATCGGATTTGCAGTTACCGGAACCATTATCACTAAGTTCTCCCTCGGCCTCACAGGTTCGTTTTGTTCTACTCTCACCCCCAACCGCATTCGACCCCTTTTTTTCCGCTTTTCGTTCATAGATTTGTTGATTTTCCATGACTGATCGAATTTTTATTGCAGAGGAGGACGCCAAGAACTCAAAATTTGTGCAGAGGCACAAATAGTAGTAAGTTTCTCTCCCTTTGGTTTCAAACCCTAGCAACATTTTTATTGATCGGAGATCTGTGTCTGCTTTTGGTTCTATTTATGAATTTGGTTATACGGATTGTAAATTAGTACTGTAACCTGGTTGTTTCTTTTGTAATTTGCAGTAGATTCAGATTTGTTGATTATTTTGCTATGTGCGATTTTTCAAAATGTGTAGTGAGTCGGAGTCAATTGTAAGGTTTATTTAATAAATTCTGGATTTGTCTGCTGGTTAAACTATCTGGGTATATGGTAGTTTGTTTAACTGAGTTTCAGTTGTTGTTAATATGACTTTTAAAACATCATTTCGTCCTTTCTCTTCCACAATTTCACTGAGAAAATAGGTTTTCTACAATTTACTTACTACTGTAGAGCAGAGCTGGTTGTACATAAGAACTCACACCATCACCCTTTTTTCCTTTTAATAACCTATCCCCAACATAGGTTCATTAAACGTTGTAAATAATGTGGAAACTAAATTTCCTGAAAAAAGTCTCTCATCAATGTGGTGCGATAAGTTCATTTGGAGCTTGTTGATCTCTACTTTAATGTTTATGAGGCAACCTAATTCAAGCCTGCATTTTGGTTTCCCCTTTTGGATGCTATCTGTAAAAATCCGATTTTGATTACTTGTATCCTAATGTATGATGGCTCTCACATATGAGTAAAAGTACTAATTAAATTCAGATTTGGATTACTTAATCCTAGTATATGATGCTTCTCACATATGAAACCAACAGCGGCGAAATTTTGTTCTTCTTGATTTTCGTTTCCTTTGGTACACATATTTCATTATTTTAAATTTGCGGTATGGTGGACATAAAGGGAGTGCATTATTATATGAAAAACTATAATAATGTTCATGATATCCTCTTTCGTTCAGGTTCATCCCTACATAAAATTATATGTGGGATTGAGAGCATGAGTTCTCTTCATTGGACAGGTTGGTTGAAAGGAAATTATGATTGGATAAGTCAGTAGAACTCAGTTGTTGTCTGTGAGAGTGGAACTAGGTGTCTTGGTATAGTTGAGTTTTCAATATTGTTTGACTATATAAAATTGTGAATAGCAATATTCTTGATTAAAATAACTTCCAAATGTTAACGACCCTTGTTTCTGGCTTGAGCTTTTTTTTTCTTTTCTTTTTTGCTATTTACCAATATATAAAATTGGACAGAACAATCTAAATGCAACCCACTCGAAGTTATCCCAACTCTAAAGTTTGCTAAAACAGGAACAAAACTCAGTGAAACTTGTAAACAACGGGTAGGCTTGACCCAGCCCTAGGCGTTATGATGACATTCCATTAAACCCTATTATTCTACTAGTCCTTATAAAAAAAGGATTTCAGGAGGTGCTGGCCTTAGACTTTATTTGGAGGGTTAACTGAATGGTCGAGTGATGCTTAGTGCTTACACTGTTTATCAAATTTTATCTATCCTATAAAACAATTGCTGTCTGTTGTCTGTTTGGGACGGAAGCCCCTCTGTGTACTTGGAATTAACAACTTCTAATATATGATAGCGTTGTTCATGTCTGGATAATTTTGTCTTATTATAAATGTGAAATCAATCACCATGATCTAATGTTTGTTTTTCCTGTCTTTTATATGGATTTCAAAATATCCTAATACAAAATGTCCTTGATTTCTTCACCTTATCTGTCCTGGATTGTTGTATATGAATTGAGCTTTTGCAAACCCTTTTCTGATTCAAACATATTTTGGTTGGCAGGTTGTGTTTTGTGGGTGAATGAAGAAGTGGTTTTGTGACAGAGATGGATATTTTACTCATGATTTTTCTCCCTTTAAATCAATTATGACCTGATTGATGATGACTTTGTTGGTAGATACAAGTTTATGTGTGCTTTTTGTTTGGGTCACACAAATAACAAGAATCTTCATTTCTGCTCTTCAAAAACAGACAAGACCACATGATAAGTGTGACCATTGTTTTAATGAATTCACAAATTTTCTACCCTCATCCCATCTGATGTTGCATTTCTGTACTCGTTTGTTTGAATCATATCCTACTTTGTTAACCTCTGCTGCTCGTTAGGGTTTTTTGTCTGAGCTACAATTCTTACTGAAGGCATTTGGGATTAAAGTAAATGCAATAACTTTTTTTTTTTTTTTTGGAAAAGGCTGTAAAGTGTAATGCTTTATTAACTAATTTGAGAGTCCAGAAAAAATATAGGGAAGTTTGCGAAAGTGTAACTTTGAGTGCCAATCTTTTATCATGTTACCCATTTCATGTCATCTTGTCATTGCACAAAATATGGAATGATTGGTTGTGAGTACCATCACGGGAGGTTGTTTATTCTGTCATATAGAGACCAGGAACATTTGGGCAAAATGTATTTTGAACAATTTCCCGTAGAGACATTAAATAAGTATTTAGATTACGACTTTAGACTAATTATAAGAGCCAACTAAGTTCGTTCATCCGCTAATCTCGTGCACTGACTCTTTCAATTTTGGGGGTGGTTGCATATTTTGTTACTCCTTTCACATGACTTGCACATATAGAAAAAGAAAACCCCTCAAAAAAAAAAAAGTATTAAATCTAATAATCATAACTGTTTATGGAATAATTTTATTTTTAAGAAATTATGAGTAACTTTTGGAATAAAAAAGGAGTTTTGCTCCGCTTTGTACATTTGTGATAAAGCTGGGAAATTGTTTGATGAGTCAGTCCCAGTTGTTAGCCTTCAATTATATACTTGATGATACATACAGTAAGTTAATAGAGAACAGCAACATTAACATGGTATGTAATGATGATTTTCTCTTCATATATGATATAGGAGTATAGTATATTTGTATATATTTATTAGAGTATAATTATTTGGTTGACCCCATCATCACCGCCCCTTTTTAATGCCCCTGTTTCATAGGACCATGTGTTGGAATTTGGGAAAAGCCAAAATTAAATTAAAATAATATTACTATACTCCTATACTATACTACTAGTACTCCATAAAATAAAAGACAACAAATTACACCTCCTAACGGCTAAGCCCAATCGTGTCTCTATTTATTTATACACAAATGAAGAAACAAACCAACCTCATAATTCTAATAATTTAGAATTTGTGTTTAAGAGGATTTTTATGTATTCTCTATAAGCGTTTGTTAAAAAAAAAAAAAAGTATACTGTAGAAGCTTAAAAATAATGCACTACTTTTTTGTCATGTGTTTCCTTATTTAAAACATAATTCCAATTATAGTTGTTGGCCGAGAGGTAAAAATTGTTCACAACCATGCTATGAATTTCTTCTAATAATGGGAAAATAAATGATCGTATTCCTAATTGCTTATGTTGTATTTAATTAACATGCAGAACAAATTTCATACTTAGTTTTAATTTAATCATAAATTTTTTCTTTTAGAGTTATATGATTTTATATAAATAAGCCTATATAATTATGGTGAACTCGTTAAAAAAAACAAGTGATGTTAAATTTCTCATACACAATTGATCACTAAACATAATATTCAACAATCATAAACCCTTTAATGAATCATAATCAGGTACAAAATACATATGAACTTAGGTTACATTTCTATGCATTCAGCTAGTGTAATTAAACGACAATTTTAACCTGAATCTAATATGTTATAGCTGTTAAACGAACCGAGCTACTCGTGAGCTCGACTCAACTCGTTTGTTAAATGAGCCGAACTCGAGCTCGTTAGATACTCGATTTACTAACGAGCCGGCTCGAGCTTGACTCATTAGACACGATATCTAATTTTTTTTTTCTTCTAATTCCATTAAGCTCGGTTCGTTAGACTCATTAACAAGTCGAGTCAAACTCATTTCTTATCTCGTTAATGTTATCGAATCGAACTCGAACTTCAGGGGCTCGACTCCACCCGAATTACAACTCTAAAATATAGCAAAGATTTTATGCACTTAGATACAAAAAATGGAGTAGTGATTACTATTAAGTAGGCAAACAATTCAGTTAGTCGTCCAATTCAATATCGAATTTAAAGGACTCTGCCGTAGCTGTCATATAATAATTGTTTGGTTTCATAGAGGAATTCTTGATTTTAATGCTGAGCAACTTTCTGCAGAGAGAGAGAGAGAGAGAGAGAGAGAGAGAGAGAGAGAGAGCTGCTTTTGCAATCACCCCAAGAAAGAAAGAAAGAAAGCCTAGTAGTAGTGGGGCCCTCCACCGGAGCCTCTCCGATTTGACCTCCCGCGTATTACTCCTCCATTTTCCACCCTCCGATCCCTTTCCCACACTTGCTTTTGCTTTGGAGCCCTCGCCCACAACTTCAAAAGTCCTTCTTGATTCCCTCGATTCCACATTATTCTCTTGTCTTATTTTTCCACCGACACGCTTTTGCTTCTTCATTCTGGGGTTTCTTGATTACGCCATTGTGGTTTTAAATTAGGTGAGAAGTTTTGTTTGTTTGGTGGCTTTTCTTTTCCTTTTCACGCTACGTTTACAAATTTAAGCTTATGGGTTTCTGCATTCTGAAGCAAATTTAGCAGCTGCAAAGTGTTGTATTAAGCCATGATTTTTCTTCCATTATTACATTCTACAGTTTTCAATTCAGCCCTCTTGTTCTGTTTTTCTTCATCTCTGTGTGGGGTTGGTGGGGTGGGGTAAAAGATATGCTTTTGGGCTGTTTAAAGCTATAATGCTCTTCAAACTTTTAACCCCTTTTCCTTCACTCTAATTTCATCTTTGCTTTGTTTTGTTTTACCTAATAGGCCAGTGAAAGAGTCAACTGTTAAAAAAAATTTGAAATTCAAGAATTTTGGGCATCTGTGAATTGCTGTCTTTATACAAGTTCATCTTTTGAATTAGACTACGAGACATGTTACCTTATCCTCAACGGTCATTCCACTTGTGAGTACTTAGGACCACCTCTGATTTCACTTTGGATTTACTGCTGTCTACACGTCGAAAGCTGTCCTTTGTGCTGCTTTTTACTTGTACATAATTTGGCAACATACACTATACTAGAATCTGCAAGTATAGCCTTTGTTTGATAATATTTGAAATTTGGAAACTGGGGCCTATGTGTTGTTAATCTTAATGATTTCTTGCAGGTAGACTATAGTGTTTACTCCCCTTACTGAAAGTAGCATGAATCGGTTTGTTTTATCGAAGAGAAGTTTCGTTAAGCTTCTTATTCTTCCTTAGTGCTTCAGCAGCCAAGGTTTTGAATTGTCTCAAGTTGGTAAGTAACAGTTACTGTACATGCTATTTTTAAGCTATGCTGAAAAATCAGATGTAAGACTAGATATAATATAATCTTCACTTACTATGTGCATAAACATAACTTGTCGAAAAGCGCTGGTAGGTTTGTAGTTTTGATGCACGTTTCTTGCTTTCCGAGTTAGTACATTATGTATGTTTTGGTGCGAGCATTGCGATTAGTTGCAGAGTGGATATGAGATCTTAGTAACTTTTTTTTCGTCGGATTTGTTTATAATTCCTAAGTAACCACCTCTTCACCTCTTTAGATTCTTGGAGGAAGTTCGATATATTGTTTTTGAGTTGTACAACAATTTGTGAGTAGACTAGTCATTTAATAAATTTGACTTGAAGATGCCTAGTGAATTTAACTAATCTTTTGAAACTCAGAAAGAATGGTACATGATCGTTTATGGGCATGTCGTATTTTCATTTGCTCTTCAATAAAAACATCTAGGTTTCTCTGCTCTTTTATAATGTAAAAAAGCTTCAGAAATGTTGAATCTAATACCAAAATTACGCATATGCATGTTCCAGCAATATGGAGTTCCATTCAAACTGTGGCAAAGAGTCAAATGATCGAAAAACAAGTAATGTAAGCACTGCAAAACGGAGGAATAAATTGGGATCCATACTGAACGTGGACAAGTACGATGATCTCCATCCTCAAGTGCTACACTATGCCGATAAATCTAAAGGGTTGCCGCAGAAGCAACAAGTTGAAAGGAAGTCACAGAAAAGCGATGAGCTTGTTATGTACATGTCATGTTTGCCCAGTTATTTGGAGAGAGAAGAAAACCCACAGGACAAACATTTCAACATCGGGGTCCTCGACTGGCGCCTACTCCAAAAGTGGCAACATAGTAATAATGGCCTCGTTGGTATAAACACTGAGCATTCTCCATCCACTAGCAACACTACATCTATCTCTTCCAAAGGGTCATCATCCTATTTCAGCGCTGATGATGGTTTAAACGGGACAGAGGTAATTCACAAAGAGGAAGCTTTAAAAGCCGAAAAGCAAGTTCATGTTTCTGCTGTTGCTGATCGTGATTTCTCCGAAAGACGCAAATCAGCAATGCATGCGTCAAGAAATGATCCAGGAAGGAAATCTGATTCATCCAAAGGCCATAATAATAGATTGCTTGAAGAAAATCGGGGCACCTTTTATGGAGAATGTAGTGTGAAGGCTGCTAAGTCAAGATCTGATCACGCTCAATTCTGCTCCGTTGCCTGTGAATGTGGCAACACCAAGGAGTCACGATTGAAGAAATCCTCTGCCAAAGAAATAAGGAGTTCGAACTGCCCATCAATTAGTCCCTCAAGAATGAAGAATCTTGAAAAGATGCACTCTGGCTCAAAGCCAAGAAGCTTAGCTGAAAATGAGAGTTTTCAGAGGAAAGTGTGTGCATCAGAATCCACTAAGGTTAGAAATCCCTCACCAACTCGACGATTCAGCTTTGGCATCAGCAGAATTGGCAAAAGTTCCTACTCAGACTCATCAAAATTGGTTTCTGAATGCATTCCAGATTCAAAGGTAACTTGTTCGAATACCGACAAGTCAAACGCCACGAGCAGAGCCAGATCTAGTCCTTTGAGAAGGCTTCTTGATCCAATATTGAAGCCAAAGGGGGTTGAATCTCGTGACGTCTCTGGATCATCCGAGAGAAATCCATCAAAAACAGATAAAGCCTTAAAATCATCAAAATTTCCAGCTGAAAGAACATCAGATTTAAAGAATGGAGCATTGCCAATGCATGCTCTCCTGCAAGTGGCTATGAAGAACGGCGTTCCTCTATTCACATTTACAGTTGATAATTGCAGTGATATTTTAGCAGCAACCGTTAAAGAATTAAGTTCCGGTAAAACTACATGCAGATGGATTTATACGTTCTTCTCTTTTAGTGAAACTAAGAGAAAGAATAACGGTCCTTGGATAAATCAAGGAAGCAAAGGCAGTAATCATGGTTATATACCAAACATTATTGCACAGATGAAGGTTTCCGACATTCTGCACACTGATTCTAGCAGAAGGGAGTTCGTTTTGTCGTCTGTGGGGGCAGGAGATGTAAATCAGGCATTTCCGGACAATGAGCTGGCAGCTATTGTCGTCAAATTCCCAGAAAGGATGTCCGTACAGAGGGGTACTTTCGATATTCCACAAGTCAGAAACTGCTCAAACTTGGGGGACGAATCTGCTGCAAGTGATGACCTTTTAGGCCTAACAGTTATTTTGCCTGGAGGTCATCACGGGGCGCCTAGCAAAGGAGAGCCTTCACCATTGATCGAAAGATGGAAATCGGGCGGATTGTGCGACTGTGGTGGCTGGGATCTCGGATGTCGGTTACGAACTCTTACGAACAAAAAGGAATCAGATCAGCAATTCAAGTCGACAAAATCCCAGTCGTCTGCCTTCAAGCTTTTCTCGCAGGTAATCTACGTTCTTTAAGTGATGTTTGCTTTTGAGTTTTAAGTGATTTTTAAAAACCGGTTTTTTAAAATTTAGTTGGAATCCTTGTATCATTATATAATTAGTGTTGGGTGTGATTGTAATAATTGGATGATTTGGGTTATGATTTAAATATATTGAAGTGTAAGGAGAGATAATTGATTTCAAAATCTCTAAGTAGAACCGGATTTAGATCCCAAAACAAACATCGCCTTATAGTTTTTTGGTTTAGTCTGCTTGATATGAAGTGTGGATGGAAATGGGGGTACCATGACAAAAACTTGTATGAATCGATCTGTTGAATCCTAGTATATAAGTTTTTATTAGACCCATTTTTTAAATAGGTGAAAAAAGGTGGATACAATTCATGTCAGGCAAGTTCACACAAGTAGTAACACACTCTGATATCAATGCTTTTTTATTAAAACAGGACGAAGTTGAAGAGCAAAGGCCCGTGTTTGTGTTATCACCTTTCGAAGATGGGATCTTTTCAATCGAGTTTAGTTCTTCACTCAAGCCCGTACAGGCGTTCTCTATCAGTATAGCAGCTGTGCATAGTCGAACATCGGGCATCGTCTCATCATTGAACATGTTTGGGGGTACGATGTCTGAAGAAATAATAGTGTCGAAAATCTTTAACCAAGCTCAGCTTGAGGTTTCTGCAAAATATGCAGCAAATCCTCCTCTTTCCCCTGTTGGTAGAGTATGAAGTTTCAAATTAGTTCTAAGAATATATAATATAGTATTATATATAGTATTTCATAATAACTGAATTGTATGTGTTAATCTAATTATATTCAGTTGTTTCTTGATATAGTATGAAAAATCTATTCAAGATTGTAGATGATTGGAATTTTTAATCTAATTTCTCGCTGAATTAATTCTTCAATTGTAAGGTAGTTGAACTTATTTGACATATAAATTAAGAATTCTTTTTTTATGTAATTAAATGTATATATAATTAAATTTGAAGTGATTTGAATAAATTAGATCAAATTAAAATTGTGGCTAATTGTAATTGAAAGCTCTTCTGGATGAGAATAAAGTAAGCTAACTCACTGTCCGGGAAACAAAGAGAAGATGTATACGAACGAGATATCTAGCAACAAGAAGAAGGAAAATGATTGAATAGAGGAACTCTCGAACATTTGACGATCTCAGATGTGTCAATAGTGACTTATTATTTCAATGAATAATTTCTTCGGATCGAAGAAGATTACAGAAACACTTACTCGAAATCTCACTTATCAGATTTCATTGTGGAAGACATTATTTTTCTGAAGATTTCGCCATGATATATCGAATCTACTTAGTTTCGGCAATAAGACTGAAAAAATATCTAAAAATATCAAATTTAAATATTCGTACCCTACTGAAGTAAAGAACCAAGTTATATATATTTGGAATAGATTCCATTTTAAAAGATTTTGAACAAATACTATAGCGTTGAAAAGTTGTATAATAGAAATAAAGAAATAGAATTTGGACTATTTGAAGAAGATAATAACAAAACAAAGGGATATGGGATAAAGAATTTATCATGCACACGAAATTTAATTAATCTTACTAGGGTATTTCTATGGTCAGGAAGGCTTCGCCCTTCCTGATAACAGGACACTCATTAAATATCATTGGATCAATGATCCAACGTATAAGATTGTTTTGATAAGATTGCACTTCGCAATAGTGCATTTGTTATATGCAATATGCAATTGCACTGCTTCGCCTACTAATTAAATAAATTAATAAATATGAAATGACAAAAACGTCCTTTTTAAATTTAATAAATAAAAATATTTAATTATAAAATAATGTATCCTTATTAAGATGTCAGTTTTGTTGAAACCCTAAATCTGATTTCTTCAAAACGGCTTCAATCTCTCACACCCTTCCCTCTAAATTTTCATGTATTCTTCAATATCTTCTTCACGTGGGGTTATCAAATTTTATTTTTGAATTGTGCAAAATTTAATTGAGATTAATCTGTCAAATGCCAAAAAAGCTTAAGGATATTGGCAGCGTCATCAACGGTGAAGAACCAACTTTTTTTAAATAAGTAAAAAATGGTGTCTCTTATTACTCAAGTGTAAAAGATCTACTCCATGGAAAAAGACCAGAGCAGGAAGGGTTAACAGAGTATGAAGCCAAATAGTCAAATACACACGATAATATACAGGGGATGGTGATATGCTCTGAATATTATCAAAATGAGTCAATTCAGCCTCTTACATACACACCCGGTAGCACATAGATGGATTGGCCTTTCAGTCATGGCGATTGGATCGCGAGAGCATCAAATTTTTTTAGGGGAAAGTAACTCAAGAACCCAGTTAATTGATTTTGATTGGGAATGAAATTATATTTTTAATGTTAAATTGGTTTTGAGATTTTGTATTAAAAATGGGATTAAACATTAATATGGGAACTTTTAATTTTTAAAAAAAAAAATTGTAAGGATATTTTAGTAATTATATATATATTATTTAGATAATTAAATATTTAATCTCATTGCGAAGTTAGATCGCACTATGACGAAAGAAAATGAAATGTCAACTTTTGATTGGTCACCTGTTATCAGGAAGGGCGAAACCTCTTCCTGATCATAGAAAAACCATCTTACTTTCATTTAGATTCATCCACGTGTGAGTAAAAAAAAAGGTAATGAGAAATCAATGCTATGGGAATTTTTTTTTAGGATCCAAAGTATAGTGTAGCATGATCACAATATGTTTACATGCTGATGATAATGGTAGTTACGTAATTTTGAAGCACCTCGCGTTTTAATCACAAATGAGAAGGGGAACCCTTGGATCATACACACCTACACGAGTATTTGTGTGAGAGGGTGAGATCTAAGACTATATTTATCCATCCCCTCTTACACCCCAACCTTCTAATAAATAAATAATTTATCTCTCCTCTACATACACATCCTTCTACTTTTCCTTTTTTTTATACTTTATCAACAATCCACCTCAACCTTCAAATATATTATTTTTTAATTATATATTTATCTATAATTAATTTTTATTATATTTAAAAGATATAAGAAATCTATTAAATTATTTGTGATTAATAATTTATAAATTATAATAAAAAATATTTTACCATACAATTAAAATAAACTACAATAATTTAATTTAAGGAGTATGAAAAATAATTTGGATGATTTGAATTCATAATAGAAAGTGATTGAGTAAAAAATTGCAGAAACAAAAATTAGAAGAGAATATGAAATTGTGATACAAAATATATCAATATTGATCTCTATAAATATAAATAGACAAAAAAAATGATGAAATTTAATATAATATATATATATATATATTTATTAATAATATTGGAGTATAAAACTAAAATTATAGTATAAAAAAAAAAAGAATCTCCAATCCAATGATAGAGTGACAAGTGTCACATTGTGGAGAAGGGCTGACAAACACCCTTGAGGCATGGAACGTCCAGGGACGTGAGTTAATATCTAATTTTGATTCTTTTTTTTGTTTGTCTTCTAGTGTTGGGATAAACATAGCCTAAGGGCAACCTCTTCCATGATTGAGACACAAAATACAAATTGGAATGAGTGTATACGAAATTGGCAATTGATGGTATCAAAGATGACGAACTCTAAACAAAAGACAACAAGATTTATATGACTTGACCCTTGAATTGTCCCTAAATTTGGGTGAGAAAAGAACTAATCACAACTCGCAGGTGAGCATATTGGAATTTTAGCCCAAGACAAATTGGGGTGTTTTTTTTGGATAAATTTGGCTTAAACGCGAGAAAATTAAAATGAGCAAACCTAAAATATGCCAAATTAAAATTTAATAACATATTGTTATAGTCCAAAAAGAAAAAGAAAAAATCCCATGCTAATGTTATGTGGTGCCGTCGAAAAAGAGTGTTAAGTGTATGCTCCTTGATATGTTTGAACACTTAAATTGGCTAAATAATTAGGTTTTCAAAACTAGATTGAGATTAAAATAAAAATGTTTTGATTTAGGGTGACGTAGGAATTGAATCTTCTCTTATACATGATCGTCATATACAGAAGGAAATTGTTGGATCTCATATATACACACATATTCGCATGGGTGTGTGAAATCTAACGGTTCACCTCCTATACATGACGGTCATGTACAAAAAGAAATCAAATTTCGAATCATGTAAATGGTGTTACAATAAGTATTTAATAAAAATGGATTATAGATCCCTTATTTGTTGAGGTGATAAAGTGGACATAATAGAATATACATCCACTAGTTTGTGTTTGGCTGATTTGATAAGAGTCCAAATACGAATATTTGAGGAAAAAGAAGACATTCTACTTTGGTGAAAGTGTGTAGTAAGCTAATAACAGTCTTTGCTTTAGTATTCCCTTTACAACTCCTTTTCCAAGGTTTTATACTTCTATTTCCTACCATTCTGGAAATTTGTTTGGTTGATAAATGTATATTTTCTAAACAAGATAAAATAACCATCCTTCCCCATTATTTTCACTTGTGTGAGAATTGAGATAATTTTAGATGAAAGAGTACTTGAACACTTAATTTAGAAACGGTGGATGTTAATTTTTGTTCTAATTTATGATTGTCTCACACAAATATTTACCTTATTTTCATACTAAAAATTGAAATATGAGAATGACTTGATGTTTATAAAGTGAGGGGAGTATTAGAATATTAGTTAAAGAATATCAGTTATCACATACACTTGTATAAAAAAGTTTATTAGGGAGTATTATCTAAAGTGATAAAGTAAGAAAGTGTATGTGAGTAATTTATGGGAACCCCTGCTAATGGACGGTAAAATTGATCTTTCAAATTAATTAGTTCTTGGACCGAATACCAAGACTTAAAAAAAAGTAATTGATCGTGTTTCAATTAGAGTTAAGTTCTGTTCAAATTACTGAAAAAAGCCATTCGTGGAATTAAAAAAAATCAAATAGTTTTTTTTCTGGGGTGAGAACGAAAATAATAATAATTTGCATAGATTAGAAGGGATGATATATGCAGAAATTTAGACGAAGGGGGACTAGGTGTGAGGGATGTTGAGTTGTTCTTTAGCTCTACTTGACAAGTGGATTTGAAGATATTTGACGGAGGAAAACAAATTGTGGACAAGAGTGTTAAAATAAAAATATGGAGGTTTAGGTATCAGGGGAGAGGGTAGAGAAGGGAGAGGAGTACGATGTTGAGGGTCAGGATGGTGGAAAGATTTTTGCGAGATTTTCGAGGGTGTAAACGTGGAAGGAATATAGAAGGAGTTCATTCGAGTGGTAGGGAATAGAGGGAATACAAAATTTTGGACACATAATTGGGTGGGTGAGTAGACACTAACAAATAAGTTTCTGATACTGTTTAGGTTCAGTTTACAACAAGAGAGTCTAGTACGAGACATGGGCAGATGGGAGGGGGGAGTGGAAATGGAGACGAAATTCCACAAATAGAGAATTTGAGATGCTTGGGGAACTAATAAATTTAATTGGCAGGTACAAGACGAATCTAAATGGACATGACGTGTGAAGGTGGAATGGAGCATCGAACGGGGTCAACTCAACAAAGAGAGCATATAACCGATTGATAGAGAAGATCAACCAACCGAGTGAAAATAACCAGCAGAAATAATTTTTTTTTAAGAAACTCTGGACGATCACGACATGGAAAACAACTAGCTACAACAGAAACAAACTAGCTACAACAGAAAATATAAAAAGGCGAGGAATCAACATAAGCAACGACCAAACAATGTGCACATTTTGCAAGGTAGCGACGTAGCGTTGAAGAATAACACACACCTTCTATTTGAGTGTCTGATGTTGAAGTTCTTGTGGGACGAAATGCATTTGTGGCTTAAAACTACGACGGTAAACCATAATGATCTTATTATGAATTTGCTATAACACTCAGGTCTATTAGGAGGTGGTAGAACAAAAAAAAAAATTGCAATAACTTTTTTGGTGAGAATAATTTGGATGGTATGAAGTTTGAGAAATGATTCGAGATTTAATAGAATCACACCAAATCCACATAAGGCGCTGGAGCTATTTCGGTACAACGTGATGACTTTTTAAACGAATTTTATCACTAGACTATCTTTGGAGGCATAGATATAACTGGGTGGTTCACAGATCCTAGAAAATGTGGTAAAAATACTATCACTAGACTATCTTTGGAGGCATAGATATAATTTGGTGTGATATTTATTCATTCATTCATTTTTTTATATTTTTTTTACCTATTGAGCATTATTTTTTAAATATTAAAAAAAAAAAAACTTTTAAAATATATGAAAGTTAAAATAAAAATATCTATATTTAAAATTAAAATAATAATAAAATAATTTTTAAAAGAAAATAATAATAAATGGAAAAGAAAAGAAAAGGTGATCGGATAGAGAGAATCAAGATCGAAGGGAGAAAGATATTTTGAGGAAAAGATCGAAAATATCTGGATGTAGTCCAGCGTGGCACCCCTTTGGAATCAGATTTGCACTTTTTCCACCCCCAAACTGAGTATTATAATCCACCGCCTACCCTTTTCTTTTTCCCTATTTACCTCTCTCTTTCAACAATCTTCTCGCAATCGCATGTGATTTGATTTGCTCTGCTTTGCTTTGCTTTGCTTTCACTGATTCAATTCCATGGGAGAGGAAGTGAAGAACGACGACGGCGGCGTCGTCGTCTCCGAGTGGGAGGACGGCCTCCCCTCCGCCGACGATCTCACCCCGCTCTCTCAGTCTCTGATCCCCGCTGATTTGGCCTCCGCCTTCAAAATCTCCCTCGAGCCTCCCCGGACGCCGATGGACGTCACTCGCGCCTCACAGACCACCCTCTCTTCCCTCCGCTCCAATTTCAAGCCCTCCTTCACTGACGATCACGTCTTGGCCGATGTTGAACCCGATGAAGAATCCGACCCTAAGAAGACCCGGAGGGTGGACTCTTCCGAGGATCCGGGGGTTGATAACGGTACCGACGACCAGTCAACGTCGGCGGCCAAGACTCTCAAGAGGCCGCGCCTCGTTTGGACTCCCCAGCTGCACAAGCGCTTCGTCGATGTGGTGGGCCATCTAGGGCTGAAGAACGCCGTCCCCAAGACGATTATGCAGTTGATGAATGTCGAGGGTTTGACCAGGGAGAATGTTGCTAGCCATTTACAGAAGTATAGGCTGTATTGTAAGAGGATGCACGGGTTATCCAACGAAGGTCCCTCACCCTCTGATCATCTCTTTGCTTCCACGCCTTTGCCCCCACAGAGCTTTAATGAGTCGTCTAGTGTTGGCCCTAGCCATGGGAATAATGGGATCCCAAATGGAAGTCATAATAGCAGTGTTGGTAATGGAAGTAATGGGAACAATCATGTAGCAATGCCAATTCCGATGCCATATCCTCAGCCACCACAGATTATGCCGATGCAGATGATGGGACATGGATTTCATGGCTATGACTCACATCATAACCATTATAAGCCGCAGTATAGTAGTATGGTGCAGCAACAGAGGGACTGGCCTGGGAATAAGTACAATGGGTATCCCCATCATGTCACTCAGAACAATAACAAGTGTTAACACGAGCAATGTTGGAAATGGAAATAAAGGTGAAGTCATTTTATACTAATTAATACTCTTTGGCAATTGCTAATACTATCTTGACAATCGTTGTCCACTGTTTGTGATTTCATTTGCTGATTTAAGATTGGTAATACAGGGTCTGGTGGATTTATTGCGTTGGGAATGTGGCTTGTGAGAGCCTCCGCTAGGATTTATGTGTAGCAAATTTATTGCCTTTTTAGATAGCAAATAATATCCGCCTTAGTCTACTACGTGATATTTCCACATTGCAGCCTATATATGAGTTTTTTTTTTTTACAAAATTCCTGTCTTAAGATCATAGTGTTGTCAATTGACATAAGTTGTAAAAACTAATCGATGCATTAAAAATGTGAAAATAAAGAACATGTCACATTAAGATTTCAAGTTTGTGTTTCACCAGTATATATAGTAGCATTAGAGGCGATGATGTTATTGATTGTCATGCCCTCATTCATATTCTTCCTATGAATTTTTTCTGCCTTCAGATAATTTGTTAGAAATTCGACTACAATATTGTAGTGAATGTTTCTATATGTCCTAATATAAAAGAGCTTGCAAGTATAAATCTGCATTAATATGCTACATATTCCTACCCTGGACAAGAATTGCATGCTCTTTTACTTTTTTGGGACTTGTTTCCATTATAAGTCACTCCTTTGAGCTTTATCTAGGCAGACATCTTATGTGTAGTTGAGACTTATACTATCCTATATACTTTTCAACTGGTTGTTTGATTTTCTGTTTCACACTCCCTCTGTAACTGTGTGTGTATATGTGTGTGTGTGTGTGTGCCAGCATCATAAATTGTAGCCTTCTCTGAAGACTTAATCCCTTCTTCACTACTCCTGGCTCTTTTAAATGCTTTTTCTAAACTTTTACTGTTTAATTTGATGCTACTATTTAGTAGCCTCTCATTCCTCTCAAGGTATAGGTGTAAATATTTAAGTCTAGCTCATCGAATTCTAGATGCATACATGTAATTGACTGTGAGCTTGCATTATGGTATCCTCTCATGTTTAGAAGCTTGTCTCCATGGCTGTATTTATTGTATGCTGTCATTCTGATCAATTTGTCTGTTGAGAATAGTGTTTAGTGTTTAAATTTTATGATTGCCTACTGTTTTTTTTGGATCATGAAATGACCTATTTCACCTTGATCTTTTATCGCTTTGAATTGCTATTTTCTCTGATGTATGAAATTAATTTGTAGTATGCGTTCTTACATATTAGCCATAGAAGGAAGTATTCTGTTTCTGTGTACCATAATATATCCATTATCTACAATATTATGTCTATTTTCTTTTTATGCCTGGATGTTTGTTTGACAAAAACTGTTTGGATTGCTTTTGGTTTTACCCCTCTTTTTTATGCTCACCGCCTCACTCTTTTTCCGTCTTAATATTGGTAAGAATGATTAACTGAGTTTAAAATCTATGGTAATTTAGATATTTGTGAGAAGTATAGAATGTGTGGATTATATCTCTTTAGATTATCCCTTTTCTGGACTGTCTTTACAGAAATTCACATCCTCTTCAGAAAGTATTTCTAGTTTTCTGATAAGCAAAGAGATTTAGCGCTGGAACATTTGGTTTTAGAAGAGCCTGAATCCTCATACTGTAGTAAATTGCAAATTTAAGGAAGTCACTATAATTTTATTACTGAGCCCACAAAAGATTTTAACATGAATCATCAAATTCTCTGATCTGACAATTTTAGGTGTCTTATACAACTGTTGATCCATCTCAACTTTCAAATGCTAAGTCAATGCTGTTTCAAGAACTGAATGCCAATCTATTCTGTGAGAGATTAGATTTTCTCTGAAAAGTTAGTCCTGTCTGAATTTTGTTTTCTTTTGTATGTCACAACATCCTGATTATGCGTGTAACTTAATAGCATATATTCCAGATTTAGCGAAGCTTCAATTAATGATTTAAGTAGAGGAGAGACCTGATCTAATACACCAGAGACGACAGATGATTACAGAACACGAAGTCAATTATGCATTTGGTGCCTACTGCCTCCCCCAGTAATATGTCAATATTCAACATGAATTGTCTGAATTAAATAGAGTTCCTCTGGTCCATTGAAGTTGAAGCTTACTGTTGATCAGTCTCACCTTGATGCACCAAGCTGTCAGTACGTTTATTACCTGTAGTGTTTTTCGATCAATGCTTATGATTCTGGACAAGAATGATTGAGTTTTGTTTATCGATAAGTCAAGTTTTGTATAATAAAGTGTTCTGAAGTAAACCTTGCATTATCTAGAAAGAAGTCATTATCCTTTGTGCTGCCATAATGTTTTGCATGCAAGTCTTATACTTCTTTGCTTTCTTTACACAGTTAAATTAAGGAATTAGTTGCCTTCTTATGAACTTGTAATGAATCTTGTGCATAATATTTTTGTTTTGTAGTCAAGTTCATGTATTGTTTCTCAGAAGCATTTATAAGAATTCTGAAGTAATTTTATGGGAACTGTCACAAAAGTTCCTGCCTTGAGTTTATGAGACTGAACTATCCGTTTACCTTATCTTAATGAGTTGTGTTGGATAAATTCTTTAGTGGTTGTTCAGATTTAACTTATAATGGTCTTGGTTGAATGACGAAGACCAATCTGCACAAGAGGAAATGCCTTTTAAATGCAGCAAGTCTTCAATGCGTTTTCTGTCACAAGATGGACGAAACAGTTAACCATGTCCTTTCGAGTGCTCTTTTGGTTACAAAGTTTGGACGGACGGCTTTAATTGGTTAGGAATTTCTACAGTTCTAAGTGATAATCCAATCTTAAACCTACTTCACTGGAGAAGTCTTCGAGAGGGAAAAAAAAGGCACTATGTTTTCTGTATGTTTTTGGGAGTGTGTCTCCTGGCTATTGTGGAAAGTATGAAATTCCGTTATATTTCGTGGTGAACGGATTATGTCTGAAGTTTTGTTTGTGGAGATGAAAGCTCGTCTATGGAGCTGGCTGGGCGCAAAAGGATTTAGGAACAATTCATGCAATTTTACAGATTGGATCAGGAGCCCATCTTCTGCTTTAGGGATGCAAGGCTTAATCTAATGTTGTCACCTGGTGTTCTATTCTATAGTTTATCATATCTATGTGTATCTAGATGTAGAAACTAGATTTTGCCTAATTAGTTAAACGATGTAACAATAAAGGTACTTCAGTGAAGTGGGTTTATAAGAAATCAAATCAATACTATGAATTATTCATACAAGGTTAGGTGAAAGTGTTTTGGTTGTAATAAGTTACTGATTAGACTAAAGAGTGTATTTCAGTTAAAATCAAGACTATACTCTGTAATAAGATGATGGTTATAATTGAAAGGAAACATTATCATCTCCAGCAAATGAAATGGAGACAAGTAAAATGACATCTTCTGCATATCATACATCCTGTATCCAACTACACCCATTGAAGCTTCTCAACTTTTTTTTCTTGGTCATCTTCTTCACCTCCGTCGCATTCTCCCACCTACTGTATTCCGCGTATAATCTCGATAAAACCACACTACTCCCTGAACTCTTGGGTTCAAGCTTACCCAACTCTTTTGCAGCTATCTCTGCTAAATCCAACCAATTATGCTGCCTACACGCCCCTAACAACGCCCCCCACACAAACAAATCGGGCTCAACGGGCATTCTCTGAATGACCCCATAAGCCTCATCAACCTTTCCTGCTCTTCCCAAAAGATCCACCATGCATGCATAATGCTCTAATCTTGGCACAATCTCATACTTTTCCTGCATTAACTTGAACAGACCCTCACCAAGATCAACCATCCCACCGTGACTACAAGCTGTAAGAACTGCAGTAAATGTCAAATGATCTAGTTTTCTTTCCTCCACTTTTACCATATGATTGAAAAGCTCAATCGCTTCATCACAGTATCCGTGATTCGCGCAGGCGAATATCATGGAGTTCCAAGTTACACTAGTCCTTTCAGACATATCTTGGAACAATGTCATTGCTTCAGAAATTAAACCACATTTAGCATACATGTCTATTAATGCAGTCCTTACGTATACATCCTCTTCATAACCCATTATCACTGAATAGCAAAGGCTCCTATAGCAGCAACCCAGCCACGTATGCTTGTCTTGGGAATTTCGTCGAACAGCTTCCGTGCATCCGTTAAATGTTTGCAGCGCGCGTAGAAAGCTATGAGTTTGGAAGCAAACTGGAGAGTGGTAGCCAATCCTTCGACGATGAGACGAGCGTGCAGTGATTTTCCCAGTTTTGAGGCTCCATTTTTGGAGCATAGATGGAGGAGATCTGCGTAAAATGATGGTGAGCGAAAGGAATAATGGGTTGTAGGAATTTTGTGGTGCATCGACGAAACTGTTTTATGTTCATGTGTAAACTATTGTAGGAATTTTGTGGTGCATCGACGAAACTGTTTTATGTTCATGTGTAAACTATGAAGAGAAGCTCAAAAATGTACTCCTCTGAAACGCCAAAAATTCCGAATAATTAATACAGAATCGTAGAAATTTGAGATGAGAAAGATAGAAAGTTGGAGGGAGAATTGGTGCGAAGAATTGAGAAATTGCCAAAACTGAATTAATGGGTAGGAGTGGGTCAATATATATACCCATCCTCCAAACGGTTACAAAGTCGCGAGTGCGACTATTACAAACTCAATACGCGTTTTATTCAATAAGCAAATACATGAAATTCTCAATACACTCCTTAATTCGCACTCCTCAGATACACCTTCGTCCTTCTTCTTCCCCATTTGTAACATCCTCCAGTCTTTTGAGTACACATTTTAAGAAAAATAATGGAGTGTTGAAAAAAAGTATGCAATGATTAGATTTGTATGTATAAAGTAAAAAAAATATTGTATTTTGAATTTAGTCGAATATATGATAATGATAGACCTCAAAACATCAAGAGTGAATATATATATATTGAGGGTAAGAATAGTAAAAATTATTTTCACTTTAAAATACGAAAATTTTTATGGGACAAATTAAAAATAAAATGTTATAAAAAAATTATGGGAAAAAGGGGTACTCAGTGTTTGACTTCTCCAAGAAAGTCAACTTTAATTGACTGGAATCAAAGAAGAAAATGTAAGAAAACGCTGATATGGGTTTAGTGGAAGGGGTTTAAGTGATTAAATTTAGGAGCGTTGCTTTTATTTAGCTAATTTTTATATTCCTAGAAGCAGAATGAAAATTATTTGGAAAATTTTATTTTGATCTCACAAAGGTAAAAGTGTTGCATTTGCTAGAGTATTACAACATTTAACTGCAGTTAACAAATTTGGGAGCTGAGGAATTCAAATTGGACAATTAAAGTGAAGGATGGTCACACACACAAAAAAAAATTAGTGATGGCTTATCAAGAAATAGGTAAATTAAAAGAAGATATTACACATTAATAATAAACACATTCAGAGATTCATTGATTTACGATAATAGCAAGTACAACTCTTTCTAATCAACTCTTTCATTGACTCAAACGATTCATTATTAAATTGCCAAGATGAGAAAATCGATCCTAAACATCAGACACCTAAAAACCTGCATCACCCAAGAACCTCTGTCAACCCATATTGTAAATGTGGTAAAAACTAAATTTATTTTCAATTTAAGTATAGTGCAATCCGCGATTATTGAAGAGTCTTGGACTCTTGTGTGCAGTCCACTACTATGAAATTATTTTATTTTTAAAATGAAAAAAATTATATATGCATATATACGAATTCTGTCTTCTAGTAAAGTTCCTCCTAGCAGGCACGACTATGTCAGGGCTTGTCCGGCATGATGAAGTTGACAAGACGACATGAAAAATTCAGCATGCTTGACAAGACAATACAAATTTTGTTTTCTAGCAAAGTTCCTCCTGATAGGCGCAACCGTATCAGATGTGTGGTCTTTCCCGAAGTTTGATCGATGGTTGCCCAAGGTGTCATTCTCCTCAACAATTATATATTTCCTCCTTCATTCATCATCTCTCTTAGTAAGTTTGCTCCCTCTCCCATCTTATTCATACCCCATCTTATTCATACCATACACTCTACTTATTCTCCTCCTTCATTCATCTCTTTTCTTATTTCTTTCCTTATTCTTCTAAAATTCTCATAAAATCCTACTAAAAAATTTTAAAATTAAAAAATTCTGAAAAATATATATATATGTCTTATTTGTTTTGATCTTTTTTTTTTTTTTTTGAGGGGGTTTTACAAGATCATCAAATAAAATTACAAATCACGAACTAAGATCTTGATCTTCAAACCAATGCGGATATCGCCGTCCACTTCAATCGAGAGAAGAGGAAAGACGAGTTTCCCTTTGCCTTACCAGATGTCCAGGTCTTCAATCATTAAACGAGACAACCCCAAGAATAGAAAACAAAAAAATAGGCAAAGTTCCACCAAGTACCCGATCTCAAGCCCAAGGACTCTCGAGTCAATCTCAAGGAGCCCAACATCCAAAAAAAGAGACCCACAAAAAACAACACCAGATCTACAGATCTACAAATCACTCTCACTCTGTAGATCTGAGTTCCCAACGCAAAATGAAACACATAGAAGAACTACACTCAGATCTGCAGATCTAAGAAACCCATAGAAGAACAACAACTCAGATCTGCAGATCTAAGAAACTCATAGAAGAACTACAACTCATATCTACAATTCAAATTTATAGATCTAAACTTAGATTTATAGATCTAAACTCAGATCTAGCAGATCTACAAATCAGATCTAGCGAAAAAACACAAATACCAGAAAAACTTGGAGAGAAGCAGAAAGCCCACAAAAATCTGTGTTTTTCTGGTTTGAATTGTGTTTTCTGTAAAAATTAAACCATGGTTGTTAATCTATACTGAGTTAAGAACACACTTCCACAAAAATCGTGTCAATCCGAGTTATATCCTAGAAGATATGAATTTTTTTAATTTATGCATATTTTGTAGCAGTATTGGAAACGAACTAAAAACCCTCATTTTAAACTACTAAAACTCATAGAACAAATTTTATATGTATTATTAACTTCAAGGACCACCTGCTCTTAAATTTTTAGAATTTTCTAAATAGTTTTAATATTTATAATAATTACTAGAAGTTGGATATAAATTATTTTTATTAAACTACATAACAAAAATTTCATAAATACTTGTTTTTTTTTTTTTGTACATTTTATATGTTTTTGCCCAATTTTAGCCTCACATCGTTCTGACACAATTTACGTCAACAACAATCAAATTAAGAACTTGTTGACGCTGTATCAAGGAGCTGGAAACATTTTCTGGACAAATAGGGAAAATCCTGATCCAGAGGACAATACAACTCCACCCTCGAGTTGTAGACAAATTAGAGCGAATGACTTTTACGACTCTTTTAGGTGTGAACCAGTGAAATTGGATAATCATCTTATTACTGCACTAGTGGAGAGATGGTGTCCAAAGACACACACACTTTCCACTTTTCGATCGGGGAGGCCACTATAACGTTGTAAAATGTGGTTATCTTATGGGGGTTATCGATCGAAGGAGAGTTTGTTATATGTACGGAACATAGACGCTCAACAACGTAATTTTCGAGTGTTAAACAAGTAGCAAAATGTATCTGTGCGGAGGAAAAGAGGATACGACAAAATGTATTTTGGGAGGGTTAATTATCGGATGGAGTATACAATATATAGCTAAGATGGGGAGTTAATATGGGTAGGTTGGGAGCGGAGTGGTCAAAATATGAGTTGTCAAATCAACTTTCTCGTGTTTCATTAGTCATGTTTGGCATGCGCGACTATGCTAAAGGACGAATAAGGAGTCAAATTGGGTGAAAACTCACATCAGACCCCTCAGTCTCGATTTCCCATGTCGTCTTGTCACTGACATAGGCGCGTCTACCAAACGCAACTCTATTTTTATTTTATTTTTTCATTTTTTAAATGAAACAATTTCATAATCGTGTGTTGTACACACAACTCTTCAATAATCACGGGTTGCAAACGCAGTTACTTAAAAAGAACATCATAAAAATAATATTTAAATATTTATAGATATATGTACATACATAAATATAAAAAATATGTATATAATGTATATCGGGGTGGGGCGCAAGACGGGGCATATAAATACCGTCCTCGTCTCGATTTAATGTTTTCGATTTTCCCCAAAAACTAAACCAAACCCGACAAAGAGACCAAAAAATCGATCCGATCGAAACGAGGACGGAACATATCACGTTCCCTTATTAAAAGTAGAAAGATTATAATGTCTCGTATCAAATCAATTCTTAATTATGGCTTCTCAAGCACAAAAATCACAACCTAATGAATTAATTAAAAAACAAACCAGTCGAATGTGTGAATTTACGAACCCTAGTATCCATTCCACACAAAAAAATCAGTTCAATTCAATTTTTGTTTTCAATATTTTAAACCATATATATTTAGAACATTTTGTATCCCTTTTCTTGTGTAAATGAATTAATTCCAACCAGACAGCTCCACAACAAATCCGCAGAATTGGTCGAAGCTCACAATTCATATGAATTCAAGATCATGCATGGATTTGCCCATTCTTTGACATTACCCTCACTCCATCCATTTCTCTTTCCCTCTCTAAAACCCTCTTCTCCTTCCCTCTTTTGCAGAATCGGATATGGGCATAACGTCGAACACTTTGAGGGCTTTTCACGCCCGAAGACGAGAAATTTTACAAGTATAATTGTTAGAGCGAGTGGAAAGGAGTCACCGTACCAAGTTTTGGGGGTGTCTCCCTCTGCTTCTACCAAAGAAATCAAAGGGGCTTATCGAAGACTTGCTCTTAAGTATCATCCAGATGTAAATAAGGAGGTATGTTTTCTTCTTTTGTAGTAATTAATGGACTAATTTTATGATAATTCATACTGTATTCAAGTTCTTGTATTTTATTCTTAATTTCTGTTTCTTATGGTTGGTTCTTGATTAGAGAAATGATATATTTGTATATCAGATTTAAAATAGTATCAAGTTATGCCTAATGATTGAGGCAAAAGCAAAAACTGCCCAGGAGAATTCCTTAATATGAGAAATTATACATTGATGAATCTTGAGAAATTGTTAGGGGTATCCTTACTGTCTTCTTCACCCAGCCTTTAATCCCAAATAATTGAGTAGGCTACATAAACCAATTATATCGATAGTGGGCTTATGACATGGTGATGTGATAAAATTTCAGTCACAAGCCTACTGACACCCTCCTTTTTTCTGGCTTGGGATAGGCAGGGGTAGCACCCTGGTGGAGTTAATAATGTATTCTTACTGTAAAAAGTAAAAAGTCTAAAGGAGGACACCACTGCTTGTGTTTCTGAAGCCAAATTGTGAAAGTGTATATATCTTTTTGTTCTCCAATTATAATTTACTTATCCTGCTTAACTCCATCTTGGGACTAAAATGAACCCCTGATGAGACATGCTAAAAGAATTAAAGTTTGGAAAATCTAATGGTCATTAGCTTTCATTGGATTCAAGCGATTTGCATTTGACTTTCATTGCTCATCAACATATATATTCAGGGTTACTTTTGCTAGATATCACAGTTTGTTTCTTGTTGACCATAAAAGAATGAAAATGGAAGACTTAGAAAATGAGAATTGAAAACTTGTAGCATGTCTTTAATTTTGAACTTGTTCTACATGTTGCTGTAGACTGTCCTCTTGGTCATTTGGATCCCACTTCTGTTGTTATGGTGTATGAATAACCACACAGCTGTGATAGTCACTGCTTCCTTGAGCTAGGATTTGATAAAACATAATATTTCCTGCTTTATATGTATGTAATGGACCAGAGTTATCATAATTTAGTGTCAAAACAAACTATTTTGTTGCGTCATGCATTTTTGTTTAATCTTCTTTGCATGTATTATATCTAGGGAATCAGTATCCATTTCAGATGCCCCACCTTTCAACTGTTTCTTTGTCTACAGGCCGGCGCACAGGAAAAATTTATGAGGATTAAGCATGCATATAACACACTACTGAACTCTAAATCTAGAGGCAAATATGATGCTGGAAAGCAGGGACCTGATTATTCTTATTCTTCAACTGGAGGATTTCAGACAAAGACTAGAGAAGCCGAAGAAGAATTCTATGGATTTGGTAAAAAAATCTTGCTCCTGAAAGGAAAATATACTTTGTGGTCAATAGATTCAAGATGCATTATTCTACATGTTAATGATATTAAGAAATTTTATCCTTTTGTGTTTGGAGCTTTGTGTTAATTGTCATGTAGTTTACTTCCAATTGCAATGCTGATATGTTATCCAGTTATTGAATCCGAAGTAGAGGTTATTGCCAGTGAATGAAATAGGAAGAAGTGTTAATGGATCTTTAGTTTCAGACCAACCTTTTTATTAAAGAAAAAAGAGGAATTAAACCTTTTGAATGAACACATTTCGTCCTCTCGATTAGAGAAGGGTAGAACCTCTTCAAACTGCCATTTCCTAATAGGATATCTAGAACATGTCTGATTAACTAAAAAAATGCTGGATCTTCATCTATACTACATACTACTGTTTATATCAATTTCATTAGCAGCAAATGCCAAATAATATGGTACTTTTCTAGTTCTGATACATATATATTTATAGCAACCCCTCAATGATGCAGGTAACTTTGTGAGGGATGTCCAAATAACGATAGGTAGATGTATCGAGATCAGAGTGGCCATTAATATCCTTACCACAATCTTAAATTATCTTGAATAACCATGCATTTGCTTACCTAGCAAGTAAAACTATATCATGAGATGCTGAAGCTATTTTCTTGTTGCTGCAGAGGACTTCTTTAGAGATCTTCAGGAAGAATATCGCAACTGGGAGGCAACTGCTGCTAATCAAGGCAAGCCAAAGAGCTTATGGGAAGAATTGGGGGTAAGATGTTTTTTATATGAAACATTTAGTGATTTTTTTTTTCCTAAGTATTTATCTTGTACAGGAAATTGGAGAAGAGTTTGTCGAGTTCTTAGAGAAAGAGCTCAACATTACAGATGCAGACGTAGTTGAAAACAAAGATTATGAATCTTATGGAACTAAGGAAACTGCAAGTGCTAGTAGAAAAGAGGCTGAGAAAGGGAGCAGCATTGATGAGAGTATAGATGAGATTGAAGCTGCTCTTTCTCAATTGAAAAAGGAATTGGGACTTTAAGATGATAATTTGAAATTCCTAAGTGCATAGCTGAATATGCAAATGCTTTAGGCGCAGCAGGATCACTTGCAATATTCTCGTTTGCTCTCGCCACCCACACAACTGTGTTGAAGAATCTTTGCCTTCACCAGATTACCAAGTTGAAGTGAGTCTGTTTGTGATGTGTAGAATTATTACAGTAGTATCTTATTTCAGGCAGTGTTGTATTTGTAGAATTAGGGCTCGTTTGGTTTGTCGAACAGGATATAGAAAACATGATAGGATTTATTAGGATTATACTGTTCCAAATTTACTTTTCGAATTAATTTGTATGTTTGGATTAAAATCTGTCCTAATGCATGGACCGGAAACCGAACCGGGATCGGAATCTGTCCTAATGCATGGACCGAAGACCGGATCGTAATTAATCCGGTCCGGGTTTAGACCGGATATTTTTTTTTTTTAAGTTTTTTTTTCAAGTTTATGGAAACAAGATTGATGAATTTGTGTATGAAAATCAAAGTGTTTCTCTTTATTTTAAATCAATCTATGCCAATGTGAATTTTATTTACATTATTACTAATGATCTTTTTACCCTAAAAATAAATTAAATATGTTTGTTAAATTATATATTTGAAAAAATGTAATAGATCTCAACAATTTTACCTGGTGACTCACCAATTACTTAGTTTTGAAAAATAAGTGAAGAGTGTATTAGTAAAAAAATATAAATTTTTTTTTTTAAAAAAAAAATCGGTTCAAATAGGTCCGGATCCGATCTTAGACCGAACCGGAAAATCGGAATCCAAAATTTAAAGGACCGGAAACCGGTCCAGTCTTTTTTTATGCACTCCTAAGAATATTAGTACTATAAAATAAAACAAGCATCCATAGCAAATAAAATGTTGTGAAACACTATTACACAAAACAATGTATTGTTTTGCAGTTGTAAAATTGCCCTAGGTATGTTAACATCATATTCAGTAATCAACAGACACAAATATTCAATCTACATGAAAAAAAGTACTAGTACGTGAATTAAGAGTGTGTTTTGAAACTCTAATGTTTGTTTTAATTAAGACAACTATGTATATAAAGCATTTCTTTTTTGAGGGATGTATATAAAGCATTTCAGAATTCATAAAAAATGTATACAAGTCCTTGTAGTATTACTGGATTTCCAATTACACGCTCATAAGCTTTGACTAATGGAGTAAGTAACCCAAGTTAATTTCTATCTTTAACCCTATTTATGCCTCGATTAATAATGAATTTGGACAGTTTCAACGCTACAAGACGAATGAACAGAAACATTGATGGTTGGTGGTGAGACAATACTACTATCTTGTGAAGCAGCACCCCAAACTAACAGAAAAAAGGGTAGAAATCAGAGTAGAAACAGGAACACGAAACTGAAGTAGGTAAAATTGAAAGTAATCAAGCAGACGAAAATGAAAAAGGTACAAAATCAAAGTAAAATAGAAACAATCGAGAACAAGAAACAAACTCACAAAAAAGAGAGGAGAATTGTACAGCGTGAGAGGCAGAGATAGAGACAGAAACGTTAATTGTTCGGTATACATGTGGCATTAAGGTATCAACAAACATGTGTTAGCTTCTTTCTTTTGCTTTACTATTCTTCAATTGCCCCTTTTATTAATGAACAATAACAGCTAAATGTTCTCACATTTGAGAGTTTGGCTCATTGATAATTAGCAATAATAAGACACTTAAATTCCCACAATCAATCAAAATTATGCAACATTTATAAATCAGAATACAAATGGACTACATTATGCAGAATTCCTCATGATGTATATGTCATTTACTCAGACGCCATACTATATATGTTAAAGAACCAAACATGGGTACACTAAACATCACATTTAGAAAAGATAAAGAAAAAAGACAAATAAATCTCAATCAAAATGCATAAACTCTTGATTAGCTTCAAGAGAATATGCCGATGACAAACTTCGTCGTTGTTGGAATCTCTCTAGAATCTCTCTCCAAACCGGAAGAATATTGCACCAGTTCCAGAGTTGTGATCAACAGCATATTCTACACGCACTAACCCTAACTTGGCCCCAACACCATAAGAGGATCCTTGACCCATTCTCCTATACACCTCAGTCGGGTTCCCTTTTACGTCCTTTGAGCTCCCAAGATCATTCCCATGCTCTGCAAACACATATGCATGTGTATTTCGCACTGGTATCCGTAGCTCGGTAGCCAGCTACATACAATACAACACATCAAATATTCAGCACAAACACAAAGCTGTATAAATATAAGAAATTACCCTTGAGAAATGTTCTATATAATATAAATACTCTTAAGATGTTTAGATTACACATACCCCCATGAGTTACCATAGTTTGTCTAAGAAAATCTCTCCTCAGTAGAGGTGCAATTTGGAAAATTCTAATGAATATTCGTAACGTACAAACTTAGTTGGGTGTTCTATATATAGTCAAATCTCAATGGGTGTTCTATATATAGTCAAATCTCAATGGGAGTTACTGCATATCAGCATATACTGTATTATTCTTACTAGTCATTGGGACTTGGTTGGGTGGTGTGAAGTGATCAATCATCAATGTAACACAAAATAAGTCTGAGAGTCATACCTCGACAATATTTCTTGCTGCTCCCAACTCCCCCATGTTATAACCTCGAACAGAATAAGGACCCCCTAAAGTAAATGCATCATAACTGGGAAGATCTCCAACACAACCACCATAACGCCCATGGAGGACTAACACTGGAGGTGGTGACTTCCCAGCACCTTCCTCAACATTCTTCAATTGTAGAAATCGGGTTACTGTTAATTGGTGCCGATTGAAAAAAGGAAACTTGCTACCAATTCCAAGTCCTTGATCAAGCTGCAGAACATTGAAATTAGTGTGCAGTAATGTTTATGGCAGATTATACATACAACATCCACAAGGACACCAAAATGCAACAGTAATGCAATTGTAAAATTCTCACTTATGGCAGAACACTTAATGCAGTTACAAAACAACTCATCCTATCCTCTATATTTCCATCCCTAAGATCCCTTTGATCCTTTAACGCGCATTACTTGATATATAACTCAAGAAATTCAGTGTGTTTAGTTAGAATTGAATAATTTAAAGCAGAATGCCATTAAAACAGCATTTTGAGAAGAAATAGTTAATAGGCACTGGATTCCAGAACAAAATAATTTACTCAAAGTCTATTTGGAAAATTACTGTAGGGTAGTTCACTCCACAGTCCACACAAACTATAAAAAGGTTGTTGGTTTATGGAAGCAAATTTAACTTTATAGCTAAAATTTTAACTGCCCTACCATAGTACCAAGGACATAAAATACAATTTTATCCATGAACACAATGAACAAGAATAAGGAACAGAGCAATAACTATATTTATAAAAAAATATAAGAAAAGAAAAACAAACCAAATTTAATTCTGCCAGATTGCTCAAGCAGATGAAAAAATATGTTTTTACGTGGGGCAGAAAATCAAACAAAGCTTTTCGATACTCAATTTGAGATCGTTCAATATTAATTCGCTTGAGCTCGATTCTACAGAGATATCAACAAGGGGTGAACAGACTTTTACTTTGGTTAAAATCTAAAGCTCAATACGTCAAAATATCAAACCACTCGCACTTGACTCATGTCCAGCTCAACTAAAGTTTGTTCAAGCTAGACTCGATTACTTTATAAAACAAGCTCAAATATAAATTTTGAAGCTTGAAAATATTTTAAACTAGCCTTAAAAACCAGTATGTTTGTCTTGACTCAATTGATTAAAACCCTAGTTTTAAGTAATGCAGTTCGCACAAGCTCTATTATGAGTCCTCCTGTCGACACGGTATCATATAGAATTAGTAATTTCATTCGGAGAAACATCATCTTATCCAATCTATTATAAATAAATAGAGAAAGAAAAAACCATAAAATATACTATAACTTAAAACATTTCATCACTTACTACCCCAGAAATCATATGCCAGTTAGTATTTTGTTGATTTCAGAACAGGAGGTGGTAATAAGTTCTGAAGAGGTTTATTGAGAAAATAAAATGGGGCTAAGAGAATGCCGGCCTGGAAAAAATTTGAAGAATAAATTCTTTAGGAGATTGATGAATATGACTGCATCTCACCTGAAATACATTTCTATCACCAACAATAGCTCCATTCACAAATTTTGTGTTGTCACGAGTAATATTTGCCTGCAAAAATGCCATTCGATCAACTCCAGTGCCGCTAAGGGTCGTTGGAGGTCCATCTGCACTCACTCCACCACTTGGCAACACTCTTTGACCATTTGCAGAAATGTGACTGCTTTCATCACGCGTTGTTATCTCTTCCATCACAAGTCCATAAGTAAATTTGCTTTGCCGCGAGAAGTTCTGCATAAAATACATCAGTTCATTTCTCCGTCTTAATGACTCATCAACATTTAGTTCATATAGTATGCATTTATCTGATAAACCTTCCTCTTTATTAAGATAAGCAAATTTAGCAACTTGTGTACACTAGTTTAAGCAAGATGTGGGTATATATATAAGGAAATGCATGCCTCTGTAATATTGGCTTTAACTCCAGCTCTGTCAACCCATATAGGGGGGACTTCTTCTATTCCAGGCCCCCCAGTGAAGACGGGACTCAGCTTTCTACTGTTGAAGCAGCTGGCACGCAAGGTACGGTTGCGAGGATTATACACACCATCAACATATGGATGGACATATTCCAGCTTGAAAGCAAGATCATCCTGTAAATATATTTATTCAAATGTAAAAAATTATAAAATTGCTACACAAAATAACACGAGCTTTCTGAAAAAGAAGATGTATGGAAGTCAGAGTTGATTACCTGGGGATTGAGGAAGTTGCTGGTGGTCACTGAACCAAGAAGTGACCTATTCAAACCTTTAATATTTCGATGCTCAAAAGAAACAGTACCACCTGGTTGGATTGAAGCCTGAGCAGCATTTTGACAAATCAAAACACTTAGCAACCAAATCGAATAACATCAATAAATTTTAAACATCAGTTATGTAGCTATTTACCAGTGTCGGACGGCCTCCACGACCTGGGACAATACTCCATTCAGTACTAACTTCAGCAGACTTCTGTTCCTGTTCCTTGAGCTTGATTTCAACAATAATGCCCCCCTCATTCTTCTCATCTGCACGTGGGTTTACCTCAATATTGGAGAATAGTGCCAATGAGTTTATATTTCTCAGAGCTTGCTTCCCAGCCTCAATGTTGAAAACTTGTCCTTGGCGAAGCTATTAAAAATAATACAATAATATCAAATTATCAATCCTCAAATAACCACTTAATAAACTAAGCCAGTCAAACTTAATGCATGAAGAAGAGAAGCCACTACTATCACCAAAAGAGAAATGCAGGTTTCAAGTTTCAACTTACTCTTACAGTTTCCCCACAACAATATAAGACAGAAATTCAAGACTACAAATGTGATGGTGAAAATTATGCATTAAAGTTCTCTCATTGATGCAAATACATCCTTTTACCTAGAGACCTTCATAAAGGAACCCAACCCACAGAAATAGCAGTTACTACTTACTAGAATAACAAATGTATTGCTCTTAACTCTCAGAGTAACTTAGAACAAAGAAGTATAAATGTAAAGACAATTGAGTCAGCTGTTCTAGTCAATACTCACCTGCTTTGGAAATTCTCTTCTGACCACAGGGTACTGAGTATTCCCCTCGCACACATTCCCAAGCTTATCCTGGAACTGAATCACTACCTGAGTGATATCGCCCTCCACCACTTCACAAACCACCTCTCTGGTATTCAAATTCCCAAAATTCACTACTTGAGCACAGGCATAACCATTCTCATGATACCACTGCTGCACTCTATCCCTAATCTTCTGCAACAATCTTGCACTCACGGCACCATAATTGTTCATCATCTCAAGTATCTCCCTTTGCACAGGCATTGGCAACAAACATGGTCTCGACCTCTCAATCCTCCTCCTGTAATCCTTCTCTTGACTCCTATAATAATCCAATCTCTCCTTCTCGGTCATATCAGCATCCATTTCAATAGGCTTCGACTGTGGCATGAGTCCCACATTAATGCACTTGAATCTATCAGCTGATTCCCAAGTCGATTCGAGGAACGGAATGGTTACACTTATGGTCCCATCGGGATTTGTTTTAGTCTCCATTTCAACTTTCTCGAACATTCCGCAAGTGGCTAGGGTTTCGAGCTCCTTCTGAAGTTGCGGCTTGGTGTAAATGCCCCCAGGGCGGATAGACACCATCTCGAAGAAGGAATCCTCCGTGCCCACTGTGGAGCTGCGCCTCCGATCGAAGAACAAGATCTCGGAGACCTTGTATTTCTTGAACCCACTGAGCTTGGTAAGCTGAACCACAATGTTTGCAGGCAATCCATGGGAATCCCAATCTTGTTGGGGATCATCATCTTTAGCAACAGCTACAGGTGATAAAAAGCTCCAGAAATCACCCCCTTGACCTCCACCACCACCTCCGCCGCCTCCCCCACCGCCTCCTCCTCCTCCGCTGCCACCACCGAAGTTGAAGATAGAGTCGCTCCCGGATAAGAAAGGGCTGGCAATATGGAATAGAATGCAGGAGGCGGCGGAAACAGCGACAGATTTGGGAGAAATCAATGAATTAAAAGGGGAAGGTGGAGTATTGGTGGGTTTAGGGTTTTGGGAAGAGGAGGAAGATGCGATTTTAGATTGGATAATTGACTTGGTGGAGTGGAGGCGGGCTTTAGCGGAGGAGGCGCGACGGCGAGAGGCGGGAGATGAAGTGAGGGGGAGCAGATGAGCGGCGGCGGAGAAGGACGACATTGGTTGCTAAGGTAGAAGTGGAGTGTTAGAAAGACGGCGGCATAAACGAGGGTTTATAGAATTGCATAAACCCCTTCAGACAAACAGAGAGAGATGTTGACGAAGAATTTATCAATGAAAGCCAAGGAGGGAGCTTTGGAAAATTTTGGCGATGGGATGTTTTCTATCTTGTGTTTTTTCTTGTTTGGATAATGGCGTTTTTTTACTCCCCATATTATTCACTTTTGGCTTCGTTTGGTTTGTTGGATTAGGTAGGATTAGAAACATTAGTTTATCCCATATAACATTAAATGCAACAAATTCCCTCCTATTATTAAGATCGGAGGAATGAAGAAGCATCACCTCCTCCTCAAGGATATTACCCTCCTCCTCAACACCCTTATCCACCATTTCCATATCCTCCTCCACCTATAGAAGAACCTTACTTTGAAATTTCATGGAGCTTTCGGAAGGAAATTTGTATGATAGTGAGAGGAGCTTTGAGTACGATCATCAAATGCAACAAGTTCCCTCTTATTATCAATATCATGATTGGGGGAAAATGGAAGCTTCACCCTTTCTTATAGAAGCATTCAAAAACTATATGGGTGAAGATGAATTTCAAAGAGTTTTGGATTATCTTCATCATGATAATAAGGTGAGCTTTGAGTATAATTATCAAATGCAACAGGCTCCCTCTCATTATGAAGAGTGGGAAATGAATGAGTATTGACCACCAAGCAATGAGGGTAGGAGTACTACTGAAGAGCTCATTGCACACATAATGGAGAGAATGGATGCATATTACAAGAGAATGGAAGAAAGGGAGAATCAACTCAAGTCACTTCTGAATGGAATGGAGCGGACAAACTCAACAATCGGGGCATTGATCATCGCTATGAAAGAAGAAGAGAATTCAATTGAGGATGAGGATGAGGATGCAAAGGGATATCCACTTGAAGACATGAGCATGGAAAGGAGCTTAATGGTGATTGAAGAAGATGATAAAAAAGAATGACCTTTGATGGACATGAGCTACAAGGAATAAGAAGATCAAGAAGCATCGAAAGATGAAGTGAAGAACAAAATGAGCATTTCTAAACCTTTAAACTCTTCAATTTGCACTTTATTTGATATTGATGCTTCTATTGATTTCATTTTGCCTCTTGATCATTTTGATTCAAAGAAAGAGCTTGAGAAGTGCTTGGGCATTCTTGGAAAAAAAAAAAAAAAGAATGGCAAGTTATGGTGAAGAATAACGAGTGTCAATGGAAGAAGCTTGCTAATCAAGAGTCGTGCAAGAAAAATATGAATGATTGGTCTTCCGTTCATGAAAGCCTCCTTGAGTTTGAAGCTCAAAGGTTGAAATATAATGGGAAGGAGGATCGATATCCATGGCCTTTCCGGTGAGTTCTTTTATTTTCGTCTGGCTTGAAGACGTTAAACTAAGCGCTAAATGGGGTTAAATGGGAGGCAGCCCATTCTTTATTTGTAGGTCCCCAAAGTTGAGTTAATATCGAGGAAAGCTAAAGAAAATGTCTAGAGGGGGGTGAATAGACTTTTCTAAAATCTTTCGATATATCAGAATTACAATATGCGGAATACAGAAATTAATCAATGAGCCCAATACAAGTTTATACTCAACTTCTTAATTCGAGAACTCTGTTCTAGTAATACTCAACTAGTCTTGTTTAGTTATGTATGTAAACAGTTAAGCAATTAAACAAAACAGTAAAGTAAACAACACAAACAATTTATAGTGGTTCGACAACTTGTCTACGTCCACTCTCACAACCCAGTTGTGATGTTTCCACTAACTCTTCCAATCGAGTACAAAGTGTGTGTGTTCTTGTTCTTTTGAGTCCCAAGAAAAAGACTTAGATCTTCAAAGACTATACCACCAGATACGTCTATGATCTAACTAGAAATTTTACAAGTATCTAGCACCTTGAAAAATAACAAACTAAAAGAAAAACTTATTCAGTAGCAGTCTTCTGGTTTCTTCACTTGAGTAGCGGACTTGCTTTCTGAACTTCAATAAACTCTGTGAGTAAACTTCTTCGAATGCTTCAGTATCGCTTCAGTATGTGGATTTGCAGTAGTTCAGTAGTCTTGAATCGATGAACATCATGAAGTATTTATAGACTTCTGAAATCAAGAACTTTGTCAGTTGTAACCAACCTTTCTTGAAAACTAACTTGTAACTGCATCTTCTTATCCATCCACGCGTTTAAGTAGTTAATTAGTTATTTCTAACTAACTCTTCAATCCTTATCTTCACACGCGCTTGAATAACTATCTTCAAGTTGACTTGTCTTGTTGAGTCTTGTACGCAGTTATCTTGTGTAGACTTCACCCTTCTGATCTGGTCTGGTCTTCTTTGTGCGATCTTCAACAGTAGACTATTCTAAACCTAACAAGACTATTACATTACTTTAAGCTCTTCTTATAAAGCTTAGTCAAGTTATAAAACTATACAATGATTATTACATAGAAAATCAATGAGCTTCTATACAATGATTATTATAGCTCAATAACAAACTAAACATTAATATAACAAATATGAAGTACTTATAAATCGTACTTATCTTTTAATAACAATACTTATCTTTTAAATGTGAACTCTACTGGTGTGTTCAAGATGACTTCTCTTAACTAGACTAGATCAGTCAACACTTAGAAAATATTCAAACTACTTTTGGCTTATCAAAACTTCATCTTTATCTTTTATCATCATTTAGGACTTGTTTCAGGATTCATATCCCAACAATTTCCCCCTTTTTGATGAAGCCAAAACTACTTGAATCTTTTCTCAATAGTAGACTAGTTAAGTAGTTATCTTGTCTTAACATCAAATAGTACTTTATCTTTTCATTCATTCAAAATAATACCAGTAGATATTACACATACTTATCAAAAATCAAAAATCAAATACTAAGTATCAGAGCAAACAAAACATAAACTAATCTGAGAGAGTACCTCCTTCTGGATTTGGAACACAGAATGCATCTAGGAGTCTCTTGTGAATTACTCTGATATGATCTTCATCTTCAATCTTCTCTTTATCCAGTAGCTCTTCTTCATATTTCTTGATCTGGTTAAGATCAACTCTCTTACTTGAGCTGGTCATAGGACACTTCCATTTTGGAAAGATCGGGACTAGAATGTTAAAATTCGCTCCAGCAGATATCCTTAGGATTAAGTTCCAAAGTAACTTATTCTGCCCTTCCATGAACTTATCAAACATTGAATATAACTCATCTGCACTACCAGAGTCACCATACTTTCTGATTATCCAATGATCAAGTTCCCATTGTCTCTTCACTTTCATCCAATCAACTCGATGCTCTTTATCAATGAAGTAGTCAATGAACTGATCTTCCATTTGATCTTCATCAGCCTTCAGCTTCTGCAGTCTTTCAATATGCTTACCAACTTTCTTCTGGCTTGCATAGTGAGCTTCATCATTCGGATCAACAATCTTCTGCTTCTTCATGATTGTTGTTGCCTCAGCTTCTTTCGGCTCTTCAATATGAATAGACTTTCTTTTTGATACTTGCCTAGTCTGAACTTCTGCTTCAGGAGTAGCAACACCCTTGCCTTTCTCCTTTCTCTTCAACTCATCTGATTTAGCTTGCACAAGATCTACAGATTTCACCAACCTTCTTCTTTTAGGTCTTCCAAGATCTTGCATAGCTTCTGCAGCTTCTTTAATTTCTGGTTCATCACTAGACTTCGCTTTTTCACCTTCAGCAACTTCAACTCTACTTGTCTCTTCCCCCTTTTTGGCTTCATCAGTCGCCTTGAGAGAGAAAAGAGAAGTAAATCGAGTCATCTCTTCCAACATAGCTTGCTTCATAAGATTAGTTGCTCTTTCAATCTGCCTTTCATGAGAACCATTTTGACTCAACTTGTCTAGTTTGGTTGCCACCAACTCTAACTTCTGAGTAGACAAGTTCAACTCATTCTTGAAATGCGTTGCAGTCAGACGCAATTGTCTGTTCTCTTCAGTCATAGCACTGATAATCTCTCTTGCTTGTGCTAGCTGATCATAGGCTTCCTTTCTTTGAACATCAGCAATCTCGATTTTGGCTCTATAGACTCTTTCCATCTTCCTGGATTCAGTGGCTAAGACACGAGCAAAATCGACTGAGCTCTTCTCCGAATATTCAACTTGATTCTGGAGAAATCCTTCTATCTGGTTGAACATCTCTTGCCTGAAGTCATTATCCAACTGGTTGACCTCATTCATAATCATCTCTTTTGAACTTGTCACATGGACACTGTTCTGTTCAACAAGAGTCTTCTTTAACTCAGATTTGAGAAATTCATCAATAGATGACTTGATGACAGCTTTCAGACCGTTCTTCAACTCATCTATTGAAGCAGCTGGGATAGCCTGAGACGATTGTCCAACCTCTATATGTTCAGCTTCTTCCATGACTTCATCTTCTGGAATCACAAGTACTTCCACCAACTGGTCTTCTGAAGCAGCAGTCAAGACCTCGTCTTCAACCACTTCAGCCTCTGGAATCACACTTCCAGCAATAGCCTTTAAATTCAGTTGGGGAGAGTAAGTAATGATAGCTAACCTTGCTTCTTGAGTCCTTCTTTCAGCATCATCAGACTCTCTTGTCACCAACTCGACTAGCTTGGCAGTGTAAGTACATGTTTCTGATGGGAAATACTTCTCAAGTTGTCTTGTGATCTGTCCAACATCGCATCGTGGACCATGAGCATGTTCTACTTGAAATTTGAACACAAGACCCCTCATTTGATCAGAAACATTCTCCAAGTCGAGAATCGGATCAGTAGACTGGATTTCCTCAGCTTGATCAGCTTCAATCATCACTTCGTCTTCTACAAGGTCAGTCTCTGATACTTGAATACCCACATCAAATTGGGATTCCGAACACAGCAAATCATCAGAAATATTCAATAGCCTCTTCGCAAGAGCAGTAAGGGCGTGAGATGGAAATAGCTCTGAGTGGTCTCGAACACCATTGTTCTCCTTCTGCTCCATTTCCCAATCCATAAAATTTGAAATTCCACCCTTTCCAAGGATGACTTCGAACAAGTCGTCTGTTGAAGACTTCTTCAATGCAACCCAAATGCATATTCTTAGAAGCTTCTCGAACTGCTCTGACGAGTAGTCGACTTCGATAGATGAGAGCTGCTTCTTCAAATTGTTGCTCATCTTCGAACGGATCCTCTTCTCTCTTAAACACATTGGGTAGTAGACCAGGGATTTGAATCTATGTTCAGAAGGGGTCTGAGCTGGTGGGGTCCCTGTCTCAGTTGTTGTAGTGGCAACTGGTGTAATTTCTGAACTAGATGGGATAGCGGGTTCAACATTTTCTGTTGAAGGTAAGGATAGAATTTGGTCTGTGGTTTCTGGGGGCTGCGATGTGTCTAGGTTTGGTGTGACAACTGTCGGAGTATCAGTTGTATTAGTTATAGGAGTGTTTGGGGGAATGCTGGCTCTTAGCGGATGTGCTGCCAGCACTTGTGAGGATGAGGGAGCAGGTCTAGGCCTAGATCGATGTGATCTAGCCTTGGTTCAAATAGAAGAGAGAGAGAGAGGAATTGAAATATCTTGAGAAGAGGCACCAACCTGAAGACTCGACTCTTCTGGTGGAGTGGACGACCCAACTCGCACGAGTTGATACAATTCTGGAACTTGAGCACTTGGCTCCTTCTCTTGTGCGGACTCCTCTTCCGACTGAGTCTCCTCCGAGTCATCTGCACTAGACGAGTCTTGTGCAACATCCTTAGACTCTTCTTCAACGGACTCATCTTCCGAAGAACCAGACGAGGCAGCATAAGGCAAGGCTTCCATAGGGTCAATCTGAGCTTGCCTAGGTGCCGCTGGTTTAGCAGCGACCTGCTTTCTCAAGGCCTCCTTCTTCAAATAAAACTTTAGAGGATGGAATGGTTTTCCTTTACTCCATTCCGTCTTGTTTGGCATCAACAAGGGAAGTAGAATACTTAGCTTGTTTCCATATCCAACCACATTCGACACCACCCAATTACAAGTGTCGGTGTCAACTCGAACACTTCTTTCAAAGTACATTATTCGATCTGCGATAAGTTTGAACCAATTTCCTTCGGTAATTCCATCATAAATGGCAGCCATTACCCTTGCTTTTCCCAGAGTGACAGAATCATGGGAACCGGTGGCACATAGCAATATTTTGCTAGCTATGTCCAGCAGGGTTCGATATTTCTCAAGAAGTTCCATCTTCTTGACGGCAGGGAGCTTGCCATCTGGTTTCAGCCTCAACTTCCTTCCACAGAATATACTTAAATAACGAGTCTCTTGTCCGATTGCGTAATTCTCCACATCAATTGTTCCAATGGGCAACTTCAGATGCTCGAACATGGCCTCTCGAGTGATTTCCACTCGACTTCCACCCACAAAGGATTCAATCACATCTCCTTGTCTGGTGGCGTTGGCATAGAACTCCAACACCTCCTCCTCCAAGACGACTTGAGGAAACGCCTCCAAATATGGTTTCAGGCCACATCTGCTACATTTGGACAGAATCTCTGAGTTTCCATTTGTGTGTTTACCCTTAAAGAACACAGAAGGTTCAACATGCACTTTATTTTCCGAAATATATCTGCCTAGGTCGAACCTAGCCTGCATGTTAGTTCTCACATCAAAAAGATATATAATCGACATCTGTAGTAGATAGAGTAAGAACAGGGGAGTTTGATTTTGCAGGAAATTTGAAAGCTAGAAAAGGGGAGTTATGAAATCGTGGGGCAAGTTGTGTGTAGAAGTTGGGTTTTGTTCAAAACTGAATTTACACATCAACGGCCAAGATCTAATGACATGATCCAACGGTTGGGGCTTTTGGTATTCGGTTACGGAAACGAGAATATTATGTGATTTGATATTGTAAAATTTGAAATCCGCCTCTTCTAATAGGCAGGACAGGGGAGTGTACTCATCTGACCTAGCATAGTAGAGTAGAGTGCGAACTGGGTGTATACACCTCATTAAAATGGGAGTGTATACATCCAATTCTAGGTTTTTCAATTTTAGCATTATCGAATTACTATAATACCCTTAATTCGATTTGATTAAACACTTAGAGTATTTGGATCAAAGGAACACTTATCTTGTCTGTTCGAGTCCATCCAGAACAGACGGGTAGACTTAAGCTTCACAAGACGAGTTGGCTTAAGCACACAAGACGAGTTCCCCCTTCGACTGTGCTTGTCTATTCTGAACGTCGAATGACTTCATGTACCTATCTTATCATATGCAACGTATAATCGTAGGTACAAGTAATAAATAAGATGAATATCATTCTAAAGCAATGATCAAGGTTTCGAACAAGATGACTGTTAACAAACATAAGAGTCAACATAAGGATATTTAAGAAATCAAAGATTCCCCCTTAAATGTTTATTCCCTTAGTATTACCCTCAGCTTTACCAGCTTCCTCATCGGGTTTTTGTTTGGTCATCTAGTCTAGCCTTGTATACCTGTCTGTTGCGTGAATAGACGAGTGCTCTGTTCTGGTGATCTTGTCTCCTTATTTCTTTGGTGTACCTGTCTGGTTAGTACATAGCTATAGGCAAGTAGGGTCTAGATCAATTAACCCTAAACTAATGCATAATTCACGAAAACGTGCCTCAGCTAATGGTTTTGTGAAAATATCAGCTCTTTGAAAATCAGTATGAATCTTTTCCATGCAAATATCCTTCTTTTCTACATGATCACGTATGAAATGATGCTTCACATCAACATGCTTACAACGTGTGTGCAAAACAGGATTTTGTGTAATGGCAATGACACTATTACTATCACAGAAAATAGGAACATTTGATTCATGTATGTTGTAATCTCTAAGCTGTTGCATGAGCCAGAGTAGTTGACTACAACAACTACCAGCAGCCATGTACTCGGCTTCGGTAGTGGAGGTAGCTACACTAGTCTGCTTTTTCGAAAACCATGAAATGAGTTTTGTGCCTAAGAATTGACAAGAACCAGATGTAGATTTTCTATCTATTCTACAGCTTCCAAAGTCTGAGTCCGAGTAGCCACTTAAGGATAGATCATCATTTGAGGGATACCATATACCACGATTGATGGTCCCTTTCAAATATTTCAAGATCCTTTTAGTGGTTTCCATGTGACTTTCCTTTGGATTGGCTTGGAAACGAGCACAAACACCAACAGAGAATGCAATGTCTGGTCTACTAGCAGTTAGATACAGTAAGGAACCAATTAAACCACGATAATAAGATTGGTCAGCACATTTACCGTTTTCATCTGGATCCATTCTGTAAGTTGGTTGCATCGGTACGCCAGTAGACTTACAAGTTTTAATCCCGTACTTGTCTAGAAGATTTCTAGTGTACTTTGCCTGATTTATGAAAATCCCTTCTGGGGTCTGTTTTACTTGAAGACCAAGAAAGTAATTCATTTCACCCATCATGGACATCTCAAATTTACTTTGCATGAGTGTTGAAAAACTTTCACTCAGCTTTTTGTTAGGTGACCCAAAACTGATGTCATCTACGTAAATTTGGACAAGTAAAATGTCTTTCCCTTCTTGTCTTCTGAATAAGATTCTATCGACCTTGCCCTTAGTAAAACCATTTTCTAATAGAAAGAGAGAGAGAGTATCATACCATGCTCTTGGAGCTTGCTTTAGTCCGTACAAGGCTTTCTTTAATCTGTACACCTGGTTGCCTTTGACTTCGAAACCTGGAGGTTGTTCAACATACACTTCTTCCGCAAGAATACCGTTAAGAAATGCACTTTTAACATCCATTTGATATACAGTAAACTTCATATGAGCAGCATATGCAAGGAACAAACGAATGGCTTCTAGTCTAGCAACAGGAGCATATGTTTCATCATAGTCAATGCCTTCAGCTTGTGAATAGCCTTGGGCAACTAGTCTAGCCTTATTCCTAACGACTAAATCATTCTCATCTTTCTTGTTTTTGAAAATCCATCGAGTGCCAACTACATTATGATGCCTAGGCCTATCGACAAGTTCCCAGACGTCGTTTCGAATAAACTGGTTCAACTCGTCTTGCATAGCGATGATCCAATTACTATCAGCCAATGCCTCTTTAACAGTGGTAGGCTCAATAGCAGAGAGGAAACAACACCAACAAAACATAGTTGGACTAGGCTGTTCTTGTGACTCAAAGAGTTGTCGTCTAGTCTTCACACCAACAGTAGAGTCACCAATGATATTTTCAGCATCATGCGCAGATTTCCATGTTTTTCTATTCTTAACAGGAATAGTATTATCATATATATCATGTACAACTGGTCTAGAAGACTTACCTTGAGCACTTACCTTCTCTTTGTCATCAGACTCGAGAGCTTTCATGAATGTATTGTAGGCTTGAACGGATTCATATACCTCTGAATCTTTGTCAGATTCGATCGTTAGATCAGTCACTTTTTCACTGATCTTGTCGGCAGACGAGTCCTGTCGAGATTCATCGAAAACCACATGTGGTGTTTCTTACACACAGAGAGTTGAGTAGTTGAATACCCTAAATGCCTTGCTAGTCGAGGAGTATCCCAAGAATATCCCCTCGTCTGCTTTGGCATCGAAAGCATTCAACTTGCTCTTTCCATTGTTGTGGATGAAACACTTACAACCAAATATATGGAAATATGAGATGCGGGGTTTTCTACCTTTCCAAACCTCATAAGGTGTCTTGCCTAGAGCTTTATTGATCGCGCTTCTGTTCTGTGAATGGCATGCAGTTTTGATAGCTTCAGCCCAAAACTTTTGAGGCGTGTTGTACTCGGCTATCATGGTTCTACAGGCTTCTTTGAGAGTTCGATTCCTTCTTTCTGCTACACCATTTTGTTGTGGTGTCCTAGCTGCACTAGTAAGATGCTGGATACCACGTTTAGCACAGAAATCTTTGATATAGAAATTAATGAACTCAGTTCCCTTGTCACTACGAATCTTGACAATAGACTGGTTCTTCTCAACTTGTAACTTCTTCAACAGATCAGGCAGAAGTGTTTGTGTATCACTCTTCTTGTGTAGGAAGACTACCCAAGTAAACTTAGAATAGTCGTCTACAACAACAAGTGTGTACCTTCTACCATTCAAGGTTGGAGGAGTTATCGGACCATGAAGATCCATATGTAGGAGTTCTAGGACTCTACTAGTTGAGAGAGTAGGAATTGACTTAAAAGAACCTTTCACCTGTTTACCCTGTTGACAAGCAGAGCATACATGTGACTTGTAATAGACTTCGTTGGGAATACCTTCCACAAGGTAATCTCTTGCTATCTTATTAAGAACCTTAAAGTTTAGGTGGCAAAGGCGTCTATGCCAGAGCCAGCCAAGTTCTTTAGGATTCTTAGTAAGTAGACAAGTGTCCCTCGGACAGCTATTCCAGTTCACTATGTACACACTACCTTGTCTTACGCCGACTAGTAGGACTGTGTGCGTCCTTTTGTCAATGATCTGACATTTGCGGCTTTTGAACTGCACCTTGTATCCACGATCACAAAACTGTGAAACAGAGAGTAAATTATATTTCAAACCTTCAACATATGAGACATCTTGAATCTCTACGTCTCCATTCCGGATGTAACCAAATCCTTTAGTGACAGCAGTGGAGCTATCACCAAATATCACTTTTGGTCCTTCTTGCTCATGGTAGCTTAATAAGAGAGCCTTGGTACCAGTCATGTGGTGCGAACAACCACTGTCTATGTACCAGGTTTCTCCTACTGAGCCATCCTTCTTATACAAGTCAAGTCGACCCTGCAATGAAGATATTCAATAATTTAGGTACCCATTTGTTTATTGGGGTCCTTGGGGGTTAGTCGAGTTCAGAGGAATCCAAATATACATTGGAGTCTTGAACAAGTTCGATCTCTTAAGCTTTCGCCCATACTTGTTACAAAATAGGACCTTATTGTCCTTATCTGTCCTATCATTCGAGTTCGGGTCTACTCGTTTGAGATAGCCTTTCGACTTGATCTCTACTTGAGCAGGCACTGGTCTATGATAGTCAGAGTAGGGCTTGTATGCATTAGGTCCATACGGTTTATAGACGCGTTTGGGTCTTTCCTCACTAATAATATCATATAAAAAAGGTGGAGGATATAGGACAGCTTGTGTACGATATTTTGGAGCAACCTGTCTAGGCTTAGACGTGTAGAGCTGAGACTGCCTTATGAAAGGAGGTCTAGGCTCTTGTCGTCTAGTCTGTACCTGTCTAGTACTCATCTCCTCAGGATACCAATCCTCGTATCTGACCTGGTTGGGTCGTCCACGATTAGTGGTCCTTTGAAGATTAGTTCTAGGTGGAACAGGCTTGTTGTTACCATTCTTTTTACCTCCCTTGGTAATCGGAATGTTAACTCGAGCTTGTTTAGGTACAGTACCTTTAGATGGAGTTCCAATATCGTATATCATTGGTCCTTTTCCTTTATCATTTGGCAAAAGTCTTGCGTTAGTAGTAGTAGGGTTCTTAATGACTTGAGTAGACGAACTAGATGACTCAGCACCTATACCAGTCTTGTCAGCTGGATCTCTATACCTATCTGACAGTTCAAGGTTAATCTTTGAAGAATTAACCAGGTCAGTAAGCTTGAGATCTAATGTGACAACCTCGGTCTCTAAGAACTTATTACGTTCTTCAAGTCTATTGCACTTGCTCTTTAAAACATTGAATTCATTTCTCTCAGTTGCATGTGTCTTAAGTAGATTTTGATATAACCTGTCTGTCAATGCACACTTTTCTTTGAGTTGTCTCAACTCTTCAGTCAAGCGTTCATTTAGGACTGTTACATTATGATCTATTTTAGACTGAGCTTCCTTAAGATCAATGATTTCTTGTTTTAATGCAATGTTCTCATCACTGACTTCGATGAATGTTTGGTTAGCAAGTAGAAGGTCGTCTTCAATAGCACTAGTAGAGTGATGAAGACTACTTCCTACTTCACTACTAGCAGTGCCACTTTCATCAATATCAGAATCATCACAAGATTGAAAAGAAGTAGCAGATGATACCTCTTGGTCGATTTTAGCCATGCAGCATAGGCCATCATCTACTATGAATGCTTCGTCGTGGTCTTGATCAGATGGGTAGCTAGATAAGGACGATGGCAACTCGTCTGAATCCGAATCAGAGTCATCATTGGCCATCATTGCCTTCTTGCCACGGTTGTATCTTCTTTCCCTTCGAGCTTTGCGTTCTTCTCGATCGTCAGTGCTCAGGTCTGGACATTCATAAATGTAGTGACCTGGCTTTTCACAGTTATAGCACAAGAGATCATTAGTAGCCTTTTTAATAGGAGATTTATCCCTACGCTTATCACGTCTATCAGAACGCTGAATCTTCCTATCGTCAGACTCTCTATCTCGCCTATTACCTTTCGAGACTTCGTCTCTCCTTTCGGACGAGTTTCGGTCTCGTCTGGTCTCAGACGAGTTTTTAGAAGTAGACGCTCTATGATCCCTATAGAACTTCTTGTATCTTCCGAAACGTTTATTCAGCCTATCAAACTTTCTAACCATGAGGCTCACCTGATCCTTCAGACTAAGATCAGTATCTAACTCGTCTTTTACAGAGGCAGACTTAGTTTTAGACTTAGACCTGTCTACCTTAGTGGACTTAGACGAACTAGACTTAAAGGCAACGTTCTTGGACACAACATGTTCTCTGTCACTACTGACTACGGGTTCATCCTCATCTAAATCAAACTCATGGGCCTTAAGAGTTTGAAACATGGTCTCTGCACTCCACTTGTCTATGTCTTGGGTATTCTTAACAAGCATCTTTACCATTTTCCATCGAGGATCTAAGCTCTTAAGAATTCTAAGATTGATTTCACGAGGAGTATATGTTTTACCAAGGACTTCAAGATCATTCATAATTTTAGTAAAACGAGTATCCAGCTGGTCGATAGTTTCACCAGCTTTCATCCGAAATGATTCAAATCTTTGGACAGCAGTGGATAATTTGCTCTCTTTGATCAGGGATGTCCCTTCACAAATGATAGCTAATCTGTACCACATCTCTTTGGCAGTTTTACATTTTAACACTTTTCCTAGATACTCGTTAGGAAGAGTGTGTAAGATGTAATTCTTCGCCAAACTATCCAAATTATTTTGACGCATTTCTTCTGAGGTTAGATCAGACCTTGGTTTCTTGACGAGGGTGCCAATTGGTTTGTCTTTGTCAAGATTAGCAGTATTTGGGACCATTGTCACGATCGGACCCTCGGTCACAACAGAGATCATTAGATCGTGCGTGGAGCTGAAAATCGCTTCCATTCGTAGCTTCCAGTAGTCGTAGTCCTGAACCTGGAACTTGGGCAACTTATTAGCACTTATTTCAAGAGACATATTGAGCAAGTAGATTAGTGCTAATCAGTTTTATGATCAAGAAGCAGATAAGTCAAGAACAGGGAGCAAGAAACAGATATATCAAGAATGTTGATCAAGAACACGTAAGCAAATACAATCACGGACCAAGACTTCACCCTAAGTCTTAAGTCGGTTATCAAGAAACAGCAGTTCGTAAACTACTGCTCTGATACCACTTGTAGGTCCCCAAAGTTGAGTTAATATCGAGGGAAGCTAAAGAAAATGTCTAGAGGGGGGTGAATAGACTTTTCTAAAATCTTTCGATATATCAGAATTACAATATGCGGAATACAAAAATTAATCAATGAGCCCAATACAAGTTTATACTCAACTTCTTAATTCGAGAACTCTGTTCTAGTAATACTCAACTAGTCTTGTTTAGTTATGTATGTAAACAGTTAAGCAATTAAACAAAACAGTAAAGTAAACAACACAAACAATTTATAGTGGTTCGACAACTTGTCTACATCCACTCTCACAACCCAGTTGTGATGTTTCCACTAACTCTTCAAATCGAGTACAAAGTGTGTGTGTTCTTGTTCTTTTGAGTCCCAAGAAAAAGACTTAGATCTTCAAAGACTATACCACCAGATACGTCTATGATCTAACTAGAAATTTTACAAGTATCTAGCACCTTGAAAAATAACAAACTAAAAGAAAAACTTATTCAGTAGCAGTCTTCTGGTTTCTTCACTTGACTAGCGGACTTGCTTTCTGAACTTCAATAAACTCTGTGAGTAAACTTCTTCGAATGCTTCAGTATCGCTTCAGTATGTGGATTTGCAGTAGTTCAGTAGTCTTGAATCGATGAACATCATGAAGTATTTATAGACTTCTGAAATCAAGAACTTTGTCAGTTGTAACCAACCTTTCTTGAAAACTAACTTGTAACTGCATCTTCTTATCCATCCACGCGTTTAAGTAGTTAATTAGTTATTTCTAACTAACTCTTCAATCCTTATCTTCACACGCGCTTGAATAACTATCTTCAAGTTGACTTGTCTTGTTGAGTCTTGTACGCAGTTATCTTGTGTAGACTTCACCCTTCTGATCTGGTCTGGTCTTCTTTGTGCGATCTTCAACAGTAGACTATTCTAAACCTAACAAGACTATTACATTACTTTAAGCTCTTCTTATAAAGCTTAGTCAAGTTATAAAACTATACAATGATTATTACATAGAAAATCAATGAGCTTCTATACAATGATTATTATAGCTCAATAACAAACTAAACATTAATATAACAAATATGAAGTACTTATAAATCGTACTTATCTTTTAATAACAATACTTATCTTTTAAATGTGAACTCTACTGGTCTGTTCAAGATGACTTCTCTTAACTAGACTAGATCAGTCAACACTTAGAAAATATTCAAACTACTTTTGGCTTATCAAAACTTCATCTTTATCTTTTATCATCATTTAGGACTTGTTTCAGGATTCATATCCCAACATTATTGCTTTCTTTTATTATTTTTTTAGATTTGTAGCTTGTTTGATCTTTTGTTTAGTTTTTATTTTGTAGATTAAGTGTTGTGTTGGTGGTCAAGGATTGAAGATATGCATGGTGGAGCTCAAAGGTAGTGGTGCTTTGGTGCTAAGAAGTTCAAGGGACAATCGGTTGTGGTAGCTTGCTTCTTTGGTGAGCTACATTGGTGATAAAATTCTAAGGTAACACACTCATCTCCGAACTTTGCATTCAACTAGATAGTTTCATTTAAGTTTGGGGGGAGATTTCGTGTGTTTACCTTCATTTATATTGCATCGTTGTTCCTAGTTGTGGTGATTGAGATGTCTCGTGGATTGTTGGTATTTGAGGCATAATTGATGGTGAGTGTCAAATAATTTCCATGTGTCATCCAATTCAATTAAAAAAAAATGTAAATTGTTTCCTTCTTTCATTTTCATTGGCGGCCTTTCCATCTATGTTTATATTTTCTTTATTACTGTATTTCCATGGACAACCTTTTCATTCCTGTTTATATTTCCTCTATTACGTAGAAATGCTAGCTCATACTTCACTTCCCTTTGGGTGGTAAAACATAGAAACAGAAGTCCTGGACCTAATTTCTAGTAGAGGAACACATTAAAGGACTTAAATGGCTCAATATAGTAAGCAATTGATACGTGGAGAAATGATTATCCATCTCTCCTAAGATGAAGAGTAAGCTATTCTGGAAGAAACTAGGAGAGCGGAAAGAGACTAAAAAATAATATTTGAAACATTTCATCAAACACCTACCATTAACATTTCTTCATAACTCATGTATAAATTACAGCCACCATCGTCAACAGTTGTTATAGTTTGATTCTAGTCTGCGAATCATAGAAATTCTAGTTTGAAATTATTCAAAGACACTCATATCCTCTAACAAAAATACAAGTACATTTTCTATGCTAGAAAAAAAAAAATTCAACGCAACAATGTCTCATAATCCACCATTGTAACATTGTTAGATAAAGAAGATGATGTATGATTATATTCTGGCCATCGACGCATAATGAATAACCAATTTGCGGCTCTCCTGCTCGCCCTAGGCGACACTCTGGCCCCCCTAAAGATCGACATTAGTCCTATAAAGGACATTACGGGGGTCCGTAAGACGGTGGATTGGGTTTATATATGTTTTGTCACTTGGTTTGCTTGTTGCTTCCACAAACTGCTACAATTATTTGTTTATAATGCCGTCCATGGAAGAAGAGTAAAAAGAAAATATTAAATCTTTATTTTTTAATTGAATTAGATGCCACATGAATATATTATGTGGCACTTAATTGCCTCGTCAGCTTCCGTTAAATAGATTGTTAACGGTGTTAAAATTTTAAATTTTCAATTGATTGTTTTATATTAATCGGGCCGTATATCAATAGACATTTTCTTTTAGTTCTTAAATTGATAGGTAACTATCTTTCAGGCCTTGGACCAAAAAAAGTCCTTATTTTAATCAAAATATTTTTTTATTCATAAAATCTTATATAGAAAATCAGCAGTACAAAAGAAGAAAGGTGCAAATCACCATTTTTCAAAATAACCAGCAAATGAACAACTCATAAGCCCTGAGATTGCGGCAGCAGGTACTTCTTAAAATTAAACACTTAAAACTAAAATATACTCAAACAGTTAAAACTAAAGTAAATAAATTAGTATAACATGAGCTCCTCTAATTTATTTTGCTCCCTTTTTCTTCAGGATACTCTTGTAGAATGAAAAATATTATGCAACATCCATAAGTTCCATAAACATCTAAAAATAATAGATTGCAATCAACTTGAAAATATAAGTTACTGAATAAGAGAAATTAAGAATGATATGATAGGCCTTAGTGTCCCAATCCCATCATTCTCCATATCGTCAAATCTCTGAATTGCCTCCTCTATTAATGAATGCACCAAAATGAACAGAGTTGAGCCATGAAGAAAAGAAAAGCAAGAAAATTAACAAAAAATTTCACATTACAACTTAAATATAACTCTTTATGACTTTTCTATTATGACATGTTAATTTAAATTTTCATTCAAAATTTTAAGTAACAGTGTTACAATAAGAATATCTTAAGATGTTCACGTATTTCACAACACCAAAATACACGATCGCAAGTATACCATATATATTGTGTTAGAAAAAATTGCACCGTAGATGGCTAAAACCACTTTTTAGAAAACGAAGAATCGAGGCTTGTGTAAACACAATTTCCTTAAAACAATATTCGTCCTTCACTCTCGGTGCTAGTGACTATTAGTACGTTTGTTTCCCAGGATACAACGATTAAATAACAAAAATATTAGCACAGGTATTTTTCTTACGACGAACTGAGAAGTTGCACAAAATATATCATTAGAGTGTCAAGAAAATTTTAGCAAATATAAGAAGTAAGAACAACAAGGCAAATGCCGGAATGTGTTTGATCTCTCCAAATTTTCATGTATTTTTGGAATTTATGGAATGCAACTATTTATAGCCAACTCAAATGTTGCCGCAATAAATATTGCAATAAGAATTGGACCAAAACTGCAAATTGGACCGAAACTGTCATTTCAATTAAATGACATTTTGAATTTCAAAACTCACGTTGTAACCTTCACCCTTTAGGTGTAACCTCCGGCCTCCAATTTAATTCTAATTCATGCCCATGCTTTAGGCCTCAACCTTTAATCCATGCACATGCGTAACCTCCATCATTTAACCTGATTTAATCCAGGTTTTATAAATCAAATGAAACTGTCCAAATTTTAATTTATTTCGACAATTACGAATAGAAAAAATTGAGACAAAGAGTAGCTTGTGTGTCCACTACCAAACCGGCGCGACATTCGTTTAATATTTACAAGTTATATTTTTTCAATATAGGACAAAAATCTATTTGTTTTTTCCTACTCAAATTTTGGTTACAATAATTATTTGAAAATCATTTCGCATTCATTCCAATTCCAAAATGGGCAAATGAGATATCGAGTCGAAGCTCACTTCGAAGCACATTTTCCAACAATCCCCCACATGAATGAAAATTGATACAAACATCAAAAGATTTTGGTGATATAAATTGACGTTAGAAACTTGCATAGGATAGGTAGGTACGAGGTCGATCCCACAGGGAGGGGGAGTGTAAAAGTGGAGTTTGTTGATCTAGTTCTAAATAGACGTGATCGAAAATTGAGTATTTGATTATCCTAAATTGCCTACCAAGTGTCACAAGTAAACAATAAGAGAGTAATAGATAAAATTGATCAAGTAGTGCTCATACAAATCACAAAAATACAAGAAAAGTGGATTAAACTCAAACAAAAGAAAGTAGGTTCCAAGGCATCCTCGACTATGCCTAGAGGATATGCCAAGGAGCAGTCCGCTAATTGAAGATTTATAGTAGTAGGCTTCAATTCTCCTAAGCCAAGTGATTTGAAGAGTGATAACGACATAAGGTTCATGCTTGCTCCAAGATCACAAAAAGCACGATAAGTTCCCTCCTTGCCAATTACACATGGTAATGTAAATGAACTGGGATCCCTTAACCTCGTGGGCCTTGCCTATCTCGGTAAATGAATGATTTCAAATGACCTGCTTGTATCATCCTTTCAATTTCTTTCCTCAAGTGGAAGCAATCGTTCGTATCACGGCCATATTCATTGTGGAAGCGGCAATATCTGTCAGTCTTAGGCTTCAAGGGCCCTCTGCTCCGGTTGTGGGGATACCTCATAACTGGATGGTCTCCTACCACGTCGAGCACCTCAGCGGGCTCCAGCTTCAGAGGAGTATACCTCTCGAACTTCGATCCTGATCTCGACCCGAAATTTCTTGATCCTCCAGGACCTCCAGATCCTGAAGATCTCCTTGCTAACTCAGAGGAAGTCCTTCTCGTTGCAGAGTCCTTTACTTTATCATTCACAGTTGCTCTCGCTTCTAACCTCTTGGTTTGCCTCACCTCTTCCAAGGTGAGATACTTTTCTGCTTGGTGTAATAACTCATCGAACGTTTGTACTGGCTTTTTTGCTAGAGAGGAGAACACCTCTCCATCTCTTAATCCATTGATCAAGGCGTTGATCTTGGCCTCCTAGGAAGCTGTGGGCACCTCCAAGGCTGTCTGGTTGAATCTTTTAAGGAAAGCTCTCAAGCTCTCCGCCTCTCCCTACCTTAAGTTGAACAATGTTAAGGTGGCTCGGGGCTGTCTTCTTGCACTGGCGAACTGGTGTAAGAAGAGCTCACTGAATCCAGCCCACGAGCTGATTGTATTCGGTTCGAGTTGGGTGAACCATTGTTGGGCTGCCTTTGACACGGTCGTCAGAAAAACACGACACTTCACACTTTCTCCATATCGGTGCAGGAAGGTTGCGTTCTCGAACCTCACCAGGTTCTCGTATGGATCAGTTGTAAGGACTTGTCATTCGCTTCTTCATAGCCTTCATTTCTTTCTGTAAGGCCTGAAGTTGGTCACTCACAGCCCCTGGATAAGTATCGTCCGTACTCTCCTCGACCTCCAGGGCTATAGCTCCCCCAGCCTCATTAGGATTCTGATTCTTTCTCCTATTCAGCATAGGGACACTTCTTTCTGCCTGAGAGGGCAACTTCTCTTCTCTTTCGCCCTAGCCTCCTATGTCTCTTGAGAAATCATGAGAATCTCCAGGTACTCGTTCAGGTCCTCAAAGACCTCCGGTGTCTTCTACTCTTGAGGGTGCCGGGATTGTCGGTCCCTTTTGGGCTGCTATCCTTCTTTCCATGGCTCGTGCAACCATCGTGTTCAATTGTTCGGGGGTGCTGGATGCGCCAGCCACATCTTCCGTCATAATGGGGGCAGTTCCTCCAGCCCCTCCGGGCAAGTCTTGAGGTCCTACAGGTGTAGGAGGTGGAGCCACCTCCAGAAGTGTATCCCTGCCAACAGTGGAGCTTTCAGTAGGAGGGGGCGGCAAAGTCGTGGATGCTGGACCTTTGACTCGGCCCACAGATGAACCTATCACAGACGCAGGTGGGGGAATGGGCGGCCCAATCCCTCTTCCCGTCACAGTTCCAGATCCTACGGGGGCAGGGGTATCGGAGCCCCTCTCCCGTCCTTCGTTAATGGAGGAATGTCATGATCTCCTCCCATGACAATTATCAAACTCTCACGTCTTAAATCAGAAATTTCCCACAGACGGAACTAGTTGATGTGTCAAAAAAGAACACACAACGGTTAGGACGGTTGTATAATCTTACGTCCAAGATTACCCAAGCATCAAATGGATAACAACCACACTCTTCGTCTTCAAAAGGCCTTGAAACCTGCAAAAACCCTGCCGGAGAGGTCCCCGGCGTTGGGCCTCCGATGCTCAAGTTAGTAATGTGGTCGAAAAATAACAGTGAGGAAGAATCCTCGTATATAAGGAGCTCGATTATAGCTCGAAGTAGGAGTAATCGGAGAAAACAGGATTTCAAGGTTAGCTTAGGTTTAGCTCTCACAGCTTCGCCGGAAAGAATGTCAGGCACTTTTCAAATGAGAAACTGTGTTTTTGAGTTGGTTAAGTATGTAAGTCGTTATTATCCAGAAATGACAAGTAAAAATGCTTAAATAGTACCTCTTCGATGTTGGACGAAGTAATAAAATACCTTTAAAAAGTTAAAGATCAAAACCGTAAAATGAGAACGAAAATGTCATCCATGATGCCATTGACGCGGCAACAACTTCAGATATATATGACGGGAGCCATATACATGAATACCATCAATCTATTGTGTCACCAGTCATTCCTACAACCTCCGCCTTCATGTCTGCCTCGTGGGGTAATCCAGACGACTATTTGCCAACGCCACCGATCGATTCGGAGCCTAACCCTTCAGACGCACTTCTTGCGTGTTAATCCCAACTGAGTTCGATTTTAAATTAGATTTGACTTAATTCAATTATATGTGTATGTAATTAACATCAACACAAGAGTGTTTGTGTTTAAATATACGTATATGATATTAATTTGAATTTTGAATGCAGCCCATGACAACAAATGAGTATAACATGCTAGCAGCTATGTGTCAACAAAGGCAACAACCCCCAGATTCAAAACCTTAATTATAGAAACTTGGTAAGTTTTATATTTAAAAAAAAATCAGTTCATTTATTTAAAGTGAATCCAATTATATGTTAGGTAACAACTGTGCAAAAGTACTTGTGTTTAAGTATATGTACATGACATTAATTTAAATTTTGAATGCAGCCCATGCATCGGAAGTTCATAGCAGACTAGCGACTATGTATCAACAAATGCAACACCCCCGTCGCCCGACTTCAAAATCTTAATTATAGAAAGTTAGTAAATTTCAATTTTTAGTTTGAAGAACCATGTAAGGATGAATATGCACTTACAATGGATATCATTTAGATTTTGCATGAATTTATTTTCGACTCAGTATATTATTTTAATTTATTTCATATGTTTTATTACATTTAGTAATTAATTTGCGTTTCTTTTACTCAGGAAATCTTAAATGAATTTCACATACATTTTTTAAAAAGTTAAAACCAAATGATTAATTTGGTGCACATCTTATTCATGGATAAATATAGTCTAAAAAAACTATTCATCGTTTTTTAATTGTCTTCAAATAATGCCAACCAATTTTTCATGAGTCATTTTGTGTTATAATTTGTATTGGTGAAGTATTTTTCATGAGTCATTTTGTCTTATAATTTTTATTGGTGAAGTATACATATTACTTGATCCTAGGAGTATTATCCTATATATATATTGATGGATATAATATAATCTCTCTCTCTCTCTCTCTCTCTCTCTCTCTCGGGTTAATTGCAAAAAAAAATCACGAACTTTACGGTGTTTATCAATTACAACATATCCTTTTTTTCTTTGCAATTCGATACCCCACCTTTTTAAGTTTTGCAATTCGATGCATGTGTTTATTTTTCAGCAACACAATTCATGTGTATACACTGAAGCCGCATTAAAGTTCTACACAAATGTCCACGTAAATGTCATGACTCATGACTGATCAATAAAATGTATTTTTTTTATTTTAAAAACTTTTTTTAAATAAAAATAATATACAAAATTTTACATTATTTTTTTTGGACTGTGATTTGAAGGACGCGATCTTATTCTTTTGAGTTTTTTGAGAAATGATACTAATAATTAAATTGGTTTATGATTTTTTTTAAAACAATTTTTTTTAGTATTGTTTTTAGTTTAAAATAATTTTTTTAGTATTCTTTTTAGTTTAAAATTACTTTTTTAATATTATTTTTAATTAAAATTATTTTAAAAATTAAAAAAATAAATTATTCATCATTCGTGACATTTATGTGACACCTTGACAACTCTGACAATCACATCATAATTTTAATTGTTGTCAGAAAATTGACAGATGTATTGAATTGTAAAACTTAAAAAGGTGGTGTATCAAATTGCAAAGAAAAAAAATGATATGTTGTAATTGATAAAAATTTTAAAGGTCGTGATTTTTTTTGCAATTAACCCATATATATATATATTAAAATTTCTAAAATTGAAGTATTCATATTATTTGTTCCTAACACACCACCGCTTGGAACAAAAAAAAAATCCCATATATACTGGGCCCAAAATTGAAACCTGCTATAAAAAAAGGGTGGGAATATTTACACCTCCATTTCAGTTTAGAACACTCCCCCTATGAATTTAATAATAAAATAATGATTTAAAAAACTAAAAATACCTTTTAAGTCATATTACATTACAAAATGCACCCCTATTACTAACTACACCCCTCCTTCACCTTTAAACCCTAAACCTAAGTTTTATCCAGCTACCGCCGCCGCCGCCACTGCCACCGCCAACAAACACAACACAACACAACAAAACAAAACAAACAACAAAATTCAGAACTTAAAAAAATTTCAAATTTTGTTTTTTAATTTCGACAAACCAATGTCGACCATATTCACTCTCGTCGACACTGATTGATCGACGAGAATGCATATGGTCGACATTTGTTAATCGGAAAAAAAAAATTAAAAACTCGTCGACAACTTTAGGTCGACCGAAAAATCACTCGTCGACACCCTGTTGTCGACGGAGTGTATTTTGATCAACCTCTCTAGGTCGAAATTAAGAAAAAAGAAAGGAAAAAAAAAAAAAAAAAAAATCAAACCTGTGGGGAGGGGGCGGTGGCCGTTGAGCGGGGGCAGGGGGCTGCGAGGGTGGGGCAAGAGCAGCCGCGGTGGCGGGGGGCTGCGAGGGTGGGGGCGAGGGCTGGTGTCGACGGCGGCGACGGTGGGGGCGAGGGTGGGTGTCGCCGACGGCGGCGGGATTGGCGGAGTGGTTTGGGGAGGGGGAGAGAAGAAGTTGAAAGATGGAGGAGAAGTAGGGTTTAGGGGAGGGTGTGAGTAGTAATTTAAATTTTATGAGAGAAGGACATTTATGACAATTAAGGAGGTGTGTATTTATCTCAAGCCGATTTTAGGGGGGTGCATCAATCGGGGGAGTGTTCTAAACTGAAATGGAGGTGTAAATAGTCAGACCCATAAAAAAAACACCATTACTGGGCCTGTTACAAGAAAACCCAAAAAAGTTGGTTGTCTATTGAGGCTTTTTTTTTTTTTTGATTACAAGTTAAATACCCATCAATTTTCCCCTCCCCATGACTCGAACCCAGGACCTAAGGCCTAGGTAGTGGTGCTCTAACCACTTGAGCTATCCCACTTTGTCCTATTGAGGCTTTTCAAAGAAAGGGATTCACATGATTGGAAAATGATTACAAAAAAAACACCATTACTTAGATAACTTTTTTTTTCCCTATATTCGGATACTTAGACAATTTGAAATATACAATAATGTCTCCTTCTAAAAATAAACTAATCAGGCGTGTTTTTAAATTCTAAAAACTTCTTTTTGTTCTTTTTCTAATGAAAGTTATGAAAGTTAAAAAAAGAGATTCTGCATTATTTGACATGAACTATATTCAAAATTTAAATTATAGTAATGACATATATTTAAATATAAATACTGTAAAATGTTTTTTTTTTTTTTTTTTTTTTTTTTTTTTTTTTTTTTTTGTATTTTTTTGTATTTAGGTTATAATAGAATACTTTGAGTTAAATATAAGCTATCATATTTACACTAATGCCAACTTATAGACAAAGTGAGATAGCTCAAGTGGTTAGAGCACCTACATCATATACATCTGAAGAATTAAAACGGATGTTGGAAGAGACAAATTGAGGGTATCATGCGTATGGCTACATCATATACATCTGAAGTTGTTGTTGCGTGACAACATCATTGATGACATGTCCATGCTCATTTTGTGGTTCTGATCTTCAAGTTTTTTTAAGGTATTTTATTACTTTATTCAACATCAAAGTTTTATCGGTTGCAAAATTAATTAAGACATGGGCTAGTCTTATGTGAAATATTGTCATTCACACTCACATTCTTTATAATTACACCCACCACTGCTCAACCCACATTTTTTATAAATACACCAACTGACAGTTCAATTCACACCCATATTTTTTTTAAATACGCTCACTTGCAGAAATTGTACTTAGTCGTCTTCTCCGAGCAGTTTTCGGCCACCACAGGCCGCGGCCGAACGCTGCAATTTACGACGGCTTAATTTTTAAATATTTTCTATTTCTTTAAATATTCTTTAATAATTATTATGGATCAAGGTTATTTTATATTACTACATGCAATAATATATGTTACTATATGTTATAATGTAAGTTACTTAATCAATAAAAATTCTATAAAAAAATACTACATAAAAATATCGGTATTACTATATAAAAAAATTATATGTTACTATATACTACAGTTTGAATTACTACATTGAATATGCGTTTGTTACTATATGTAACTTTATCAAATGATTTGCATTACAACATGGTTATTGTGTTTACTACATGCGATAATATATGTTACTACGTATTATAATGTGAGTTAGTAAATTAACAAAAACACTAAAAAAAACGTGTTATTAAATAATTTTTTTTTTATTATTATATAAAATAGTTTGTGTTATTACTACATAAAATAATGTGTGTTACTACATATTACAATTTGAATTACTACATTTAATATCCTGCGTTCGACAATAAAATAAAAGATAAAAAAATTATAGAAACTGGTAAAATAAAGGGTTAAAATTTTTAATCAAAATTAGAACACAAGTGGGTCAGTTGACAAATAAATTAAGAATTAACCCAAATTAATTAATGCTGGCCCAATAATATATCATTGACTTAATAAGTCAATATTTTCAACACAATTGACTTAATTGGTCAATATTGCATATAAATTTTTGTGTTAAGACATATACGATGAATGAGAAGGTCTTAAATGCACACTTGCACCAAACTAGAATTGGTGCACACACTTTTTTTTTTTTTTTTTGTAACTGTTTTTTTCTCCTCTTCTTTTCTTCTTCTCGTTTCTTTCTCTCTCCCTGTAACTAACTGTTTTTTTTTTATCGATTTCTTCTCTCTTTTTTCTTCTTCATTTTAATTGAAAAATGTAATTCTTATTATTGAAAAATGGTAGATATTTTAACTGAAAATGTAATTTTTATTATTGAAAAGTGGTAGATTTTGTTATTGAAAAGTGGTAGATGTTTTAACTGAAAAATGTAATTTTTATTATTGAAAAGTGGTAAATATTTTAACTGAAAAATTTAGATTTGTTAGTGAAAAATGTAATTCTTATTATTGAAAAGTGGTAGATGTTTTAACTGAAAAATGTAATTTTTATTATTGTGGTAAATATTTTAATTGAAAAGTGTAATTCTTATAATTGAAAAGTGGTAGATTTCTAAAAAATGTAATTCTTATTATTGAAAAGTGGTAGATATTTTTAAAGTATAATTCTTATTATTGAAAAGTGGTAGATTTAATTAGTGAAAAGTTTAATTCTTATTATCGAAAGATGATCACAGATTTTTGTAGGATTAAAATATAATTATTAAAAAAGACAAATTAGTTACAAATTTTAGTTATTAAAAAAAAAGTAATTACAAATTTTAGTATTAAAATATAATTATTATTATTGAAGGATGGTCACAGTATTCAAACTTGTGACCTTGTAGATAATTTAAGATGTTGTAACCACTTAAATTTTAAATTTTCGGTTTAAACAATATACAGTATATTGGTTTGACAAGAGACCAACTAATGATGAATTATTTCAATCATTACTTGCATTTGATCTATTTTCACATATACCAAAAATACATTTTTATAAAACGATCTCACACAAGATTGAGTGAATTTATAATCTACCATACATGTTTTTATCCGTATGAATATATATAAAATATATAAGTGAAAATTTGGAAATTTACCAACTATTGAAGCTATGCAGCAGGTGACACGTTTCAAAATTCGGGTTTTTTATCAGTTTATTATAAATAAATTAAATATTTTATCAAATATGGTGAATTTGAAAAGTTTTAACAAAAGGTAGTAAAACGCTCGGGGGCCAAGCGTTTATGTAATAAAAACGCAAGGCCCCACGCGTTTTCCAAATTAAGTACAAAATGCAAAAAAAAATTACTTGTTTTTTTAGAAAAACGGCCAGCCCCACGGCGTTTTTCTTTCATATATTTATATCCCCTATATTACTAATAGGTAGAGATGTTTATCCGGGCCGGGCTAACCGGGCTGGCCCGTTTAACCCTGAAAAATACAGGGTTAGGGTTCATGAATTATAGGCCCGTTTAAAACCGGGCTTTTTTGACCCGGACCGGTTAGCCCGTGGGCTAAACCGGGCCAACCCGCAGGGCTACAGGGCCAGCCCGCTAGCCCGGGTTGTTACCTTTTTTTCTTTTTTTTTTAATAAATAACCTAAGAACAAATTTTAGGTCATTTGACCAATAACCATAATTATAAGCATTAAGAAGTCTATTACCATACATTAGTCATTATTACTATTTTTTATTAGATTATGATATTTGTTTAGCTTTATTTGGTCATATTAAGGACCAATGAGTTCTAAAATTGTGTTTAAATTATACTTTTTTCTTCTCATTTACTGATCATTAACTAATTATGTATTTTTCTATTTTATTTGCTTGTTGGACATGCAAATTGAGACATTTAATTTTAAAAGAAAAAAAATTATTGTAGCCCGTTAGTGGCCCGTTTAGCCCGTGGCCCGCTAGGGTCAGGGTTAGGTCCCAACAATTGTAGGCCCGTTAAATATGAACCGGTTAAGGCCCTAACCCGTTTAGCCCGTAGCCCTGTAGGGCTGGCCCTATAGGGCTAGGGCCAGCCCGATAGACATCTCTACTAATAGGGAGTTCCTTTCTACTGAGGTGTCGCTCTAAGAGGCATTTCGCCTACGTGTAATTTTTAGAATAATCCAATTACACGTGTCATTCTATTACTCCACTTTATTCCAACTCATAATCTGATTTGTACAATCCAAATATGAATTGAAAATCCACGTTTGTTTTTCAATTAGTTCTATGAATTAGGGTTTTCGCCGCCAACCTAGCTCCCTGGTGCATCTGCCTTCGGTACATCTCTTCGCCTCTCTCCCCACTACAACTCTGGTGTAACTCTTCGCCTCTATCGCCGCCCTCCATTGATGACAGGTACTACTCATTCGATTCTATTCCTAAAGAGCCTTTGAAAAATGTTTCAGAAATCTGTAATTGATGTAGTCTTTTTCTTATTTTTGCGAAAATTATTTTCTCATGTCTTATATCCGATCAATTTTTTATTTGCTCTTATCTTCTATTGCAAATTTTGGATTACGGTTTCTATGTTTTGAAAATAAATGCAGGGATGAGTTTCAACTTTCATATCTAGATGATTATTTTTGGTGGATGCAATGTGTTTGATGAAATGCTTGTGTGAACAATAGGGACAAAACAGTAGTTACAGTGTGTTGATCTTTGTTAGTTTACATAATCTTACTAATTATTCAATCATTGCAGCCATGTGATCTTTGTTAGTTTTCAAAGGGATTAAGTCACATATGTAATTTGGACCAATTTCTTTGAATTTATCATATGAATCAGCTATTTTTTATGGCATCAATTGTGTTCTTCAACTTACTTCACAATTGATAAAATGAAATTTAGAACTTTTACTAATTCTTATAATTGTTACAGGCTTGGGTACCTGACTCTCTACTTGGAGTAGAAATTTAGAACTTTTAACTTAATATGTGAAAAACATAGGCATGACAGTAAAACTATGTGTTGTACTTGTTACAATGTGTCAAAGATGAATGTCCAAATGAAAATATAAATATTCTCTTATTTGGTATAATATTTTCCATTTGTGAGAGGTCACATATGATAGTCTTCTCATTAGTTACAGGCAAGGCCCCAAATTGCGCAACAAAGAAATCAAAACAGAAGTGTATTATTCCCAACAGGTGCGTGAACAATTTAATCGCATTTCATTTCATTTTTGACAATTTGTATTATTTGATATCTATCTTCTTTGTAATTTCAGATCTGATCCTCAGTCCTCTGTTGGACAAATGATATGTTTTGTTTGACTAATGCTTTAGAAAAGCTCTGTTTCAAAATCCTTTAAATTGTTACCATTTTGTATATTTCATTTGAGTTTTCTTTGAATGGATGAGTTACATTGTTCAACGCACAATGATATTTACGCTGGGAACGTTGGGTACCATGCTCTGCTTTCTGCAATACAATGTTTTCAGCATTGTTACTGTTACTAATATTTTGTTTCTTTTATTTTTGTAGAATTTCAGCATTGTTACTGTTATTGGCTTTTTCTGCATATGTACCTTTTGTTCTTTGAATTGAAGGTCTGCAACAAGATTTAAGGTTGGCTTGGTCCTCAAATATGTAATGATAATTAAAAGTTTGCAGGTAATGTGATGATAATTCTTTTCTAATTTGTCTTTTATTTTTTGAGAAATCTGAACCTCTTTCAAATTGTTTCAGCTCATCTCTCATCAAATTTGTACCTAGAATTTCCTAATGTTTGATTCAAGTTTTTCTGCAATATCTACAGTGCAATTCTCCCTTGAACATTGTTGGTTTCTTCTCTTTTCTTGCAATTCTTTTTACTCAACTAATTGTTCAAATTCATTTTCACCGCCACTATCTCACCGCCTTCCTGGATGTCGCTGCTGCTACGTCCCAGATAATGGATCAACTGATCAATATTTTGTCTTAATTAATTGGGTATATACTCTTTTGGTTTTCTCCACTAACTGTTCTTTCCTTTTCACCTATTTGTGTATACTAGGCATCAGATTTATATGAACTCCTTATCTATATGTCTATCTCTACCGTTGAATTTATGTCTAGACATTTAGTTCTCCAATTTTTTATTTGTAGTTTAGTTTTTCATAGCAAATATATGAAATGTATCTCCATTAATTTGATTTACCGTGTAATAAAGCAAAGAGATATTGTGATGAAGATACCATTAAGATTTGTATCATATTTAGAATGGTCTGTATATTTAGCAATTGTTTTTTCTCTCTCCAGGTACTTTTCTATCGTATTCAGAAGAATCGTCTTCAACACTCAGTACACCTCTAGATGTTTTATGCACTGTTAGTACTCATTGTATTGAAAATAGTTTCCGTCATTTGATTTTAACTTTAAACTTAGTCTCATCATGCAAATTTTTAATGAGATCGTCTTCATAACTTGAAATTGATCTATTTTTTTATGAAGCAGATAATAAAATGGTTATGATCATTTGGTTATGTGACTAAAAAAAGTTGATAAGTTCATTTTTATGCAAATCGTCTGCAGAAGTACACCGTTGAGAATGGGTTAGGATTCAACGGGAGAAATTTAAATGTTCTCTTTAAAATGACAACAAAGTGAAAATTATTTTTTATAATTTTCTTTTATTGTCTAAATACAATTTAAGTAACTCCCGGTGGATCAATGGGTCTACTAATTAGTGATTTTGCTGGAGTACACCGAGGTAAATCCGTAATACATTTTGTTGTCTTTAGAACAACATTTTACAATTCAATTGGATGCCTTTGAAGTCTTTGCCTCATTAGAACGCCAGTTTTCTATAAATAGAAGCAAGTAGTGTTTTACTGATTTAACTTTTACTAATGGTGTGTTGCAATTTGTCTTTACATTGTTTGTTAAATTGCAATTTATTTTTATCACTTCACATAAAAGAGCACCATATAGTGTTGGACATCGTGAAAATTGAATGTAAAACACTAGAATTTTGTAGATTCTTTATGTTTATTTAATGGGTTTCGAAAATTTTGTCACATTGTGTTTTTTTTCCATATTTGATTTATATTGTGTTTTTCTTCAGTTGTACAATAATGTCTTTCTTCTTCCCAGCTCATTAGGCTCATTTGCCCTTAAAATCTCAGTTTGGAGGGTGAGCCGTCTTTCTCTATTTTGCAAATTTCTTTTCATGTGTTACACTGGCCTTTGGCATTAATTTGTGGAATGAACTTTGATTTCCTGTGAATGTGTATCATCAGATTCCTTTGATTTGTGAATGTTTTTCGTTAATTATTTACAATAATGGAGTTGTCATAGTTGCAGAGTTCTTCGTTCACTTTCTGAATACAGAATCAATGGTCCTGCCAATGATAAATGATTGGGCTTCAATTTTCTATAGAATGATTTAACTCTATTTCCTGTGTTAACCGTGATAAGAAGTTTGGTTGCCTTGCTTGATCATTACTAACCTAATGTTTTAAACGAAGCATCATTGTATGTATTAGATATTAGGTGTGTCATACTTTTAAAAGCACAAGACAAAGCTACAACACTAGACCACTTTTTGTAGGCCTTTGTGCATTTTTGGAAAGCTTGAATATCTAAACAAACAAATAAATTAGATCAAAAGCAAAGAGGAATGTAAATAAATGAAAGTTAAGAAAAAAGTTTTATCTTTTCTCATCTGTAATTCTTTGAGTGCAACAAACGCCATTAACATTCTAATATAGCAGCAATTCCAACAGGCATTTACTTATATTGTCTTCCAGCCACCTGCAGTAGAATTCGGTGTAGAGGTGAGCTCAATTGTTATTTTCAAGAATACGATATGAAACTGTGTTTCTCTTTCCAATTTAGAAATTTTAAATATCTCATTTTAGTTTGACAATATTAGTTGTTTTAATATATCACGAGATGTGCATACACGTTTAATTGTTTCTTTTCTTTTCTTTTGGGTGTTTGTATTGATAAATAAAATGTGGGTCTGCAGTTGATGGAAAGTTATTGGGGTTAAGTTGGATTTGTTGAAGTACACTTGGTTGGGGTATTGAAGAAGTGAAAATTAGATGTTGGTTTTTATTTAGTTAGAGTTATTTCCACAGTAACTATATATTTTTGTTCTATGATTGTCCCTTTGTGCAGAAGATGGTTTGTTAATTAATATTCAGAAGAAATATATGAATGGAAAGTAAAAGGTGAATAGTCGAACAAGCATGGCTCAAAGAGATGATGTGATTAGGAGGACATTTTGGGGATGTTTGTTTTGGGATTATGTAGGATGGGAGAAATCCTGGATGGGAAAATCTTGGATGGGGAAATCCTGATGAATGGTAATTGTGTGTGTTTGTTTTGGGATTTTGAGTAGGATGGGATGTAACTTTATGTCAAATCAAATTGTGTTAGAGTAGTTGGATGGGATGTAATAGTAGGATGTATAGGTATTTTTAGGGGTGGATATAGTTGGATGGGGAAATTCGGATGTGAAATTCCGAAATAGAACAAGGACGTGGGACGTTACCGTCCCACGTCCGGCCGGGTGAGTCCCAAAACAAACAAGAACAGGTTATGTCTCCGAAATTGATCATCAAGGAATGAAAACATTTGTATTATTTTTTTAGTTTTGAGAATTTGTATTGTTTTTAAAATTTTGAGTATGCATTACCTTTGACCTTTCTTCGGATGAATGTAGGTTATTGAAGGACAACTTACAACACTTTTCATTGGTTGTTTAAACATGTGTTAATCTCAATGTTAATTTAGTATCTACAACTAAAAAAATGAGACATTACATTTTTTTTTTGCACGGTGATCTCGATAAAGGTGTTCCCTCTTTCAATAAGTAAAATTTGCATATTTTTTGTTTAATAGAAATCTCAGAATAAAATTTAGTTATGGATGTAAAAGATTCCAATGAGGCAATAGTTAATGTTTTTTACCCATCGATTGACACTGATTTTTGTCACTTTGAGGCATTTTTCAAGATAGGAAAGTTCTAGCTTCGACCCATGAAGTTTTTGAGAGTTGAAACTATCAAATGAATATGTGTTGTCTAAAATACTTGGTGAAGAAAAAGTGTTCTTGAGCTCTAATAGTGTGTAAAAAATGCCCAACCAATCTTTCAATAATCTAGAGTTGTTTTCATTTTTTTTTTTAAACTCAATTTAGTATTTTGGTATTTCAAATCACCATTATATATTGAAGATTGGTATTTCGATATTACTTCTTCGTCACATAGATAAAGAAGAAGGTTTTGATATCAAATTGATTGTTATAAAACTGGAAAATCATGTGTTGGAGGTTCCAATAATTTTAGATAGAAGTATTGGGAATAATGTATACATAGTATTGTGTTAAATATTAAAATGTTTAGTTAAAGTCCCGTGTAATACACGGGTTCTATACTAGTATATATATATATGCATGTCATTGTGTGTGTATACTGATGCATGTCGTTTCTCCAAATATACATTCCATACATATATACATCATGAGTATTGTTGGAATGAGCAATATAAAGGGCACATAATTTTTTGTATTGTTTTTCATTTTAATATTTATATCAAATTAAAATAGAAATGTTAATTTATTCCAAAATTAATACACTTTAATTAAATAAATATTGTTCCCTCAATTTTATAATAATTTTCACTTTTTTTTTAAACATTCTATAATAATTTTCACACCCTTAATATGCAAAACCTTATAAACTCCACTCTTACAATATTTGAAAATTTACACAAAATATCATTATTTTTGGACTCACACATACATTATAAACTCCACTCTTACAATATTTGTAAATTTACACAAAATATATTGATTTTGGACTCACACATACACACTGACACAAGTCAACTAATTTTTTTAATTTATACATTAAGATTTTCAAAATTTATTACCCCGCAAAACCAAGGTTGAAAATATCGATATCGGTGGAAATACTGAAACCTTAAATTTGTGAAAATATCGATGGATATATTGATATCGGTAAATTTTAAAAATTAGGAAAATTAATAATAAATTTTTAATACATAAATCTAATAAAATAATTTGAACATATGTGATAAATTTATACGGAGTATAAAATATAATATACTCCGTACAATGTTATATAATACGACACTTTCTCGATATTTTTTTGGATATTTTTGGATATTAAGTCCAGTATTGGTATTGCATCCGTTATTTATCGATTTTTTAATTTTTTTTACAAATATCATGAAAATATTCTTATTCACGTACATTATAAATATCGGTGACCACAAAAATTAGAAATATCGAGGATATCTTCTTCCATGTTCAAAACTCTACCCATTATTATATTTTATTTATAGGATGGGCACACATATTAATAAATAAAATGTATTATAATAATGAGTAGGGTTTTGAGGGGTAATTAATTTTGCAAACTTTAATATATATATAAAAAAAAAAGACTTTTGTATATCAATCGATATTTTCACAAATTTAAGGTTTCAGTATTTCCACCGATATCAATATTTTCAACCTTGGTTTTGCGGGGTAATAAATTTTGAAAATCTTAATGTATAAATTAAAAAAATTAGTTGACTTGTGTCAGTGTGTATGTGTGAGTCCAAAAACAATATATTTTGTGTAAATTTACAAATATTGTAAGAGTGGAGTTTATAATGTATGTGTGAGTTCAAAAATAATGATATTTTGTGTAAATTTTCAAATATTGTAAGAGTGGAGTTTATAAGGTTTTGCATTTTAAGGGTGTGAAAATTATTGTAGAATGTTTCAAAAAAAAAGTGAAAATTATTATAAAATGGAGGGAACAATATTTATTTAATTAAAGTGTATTAATTTTGGAATAAATTAACATTTATATTGCTCATTCCAACAATACTCATGATGTATATATGCAATGACGGAGCCAGAAACTAACCGATGGGGGGCCCAATTATGAATAATAAATTTTGCTTTTAATATCTATAATTTTTTTTGAAACATATAATATATTACTAATTAATCAAGTTAAGTTTTAATATATTTCAATAAAAGTTTCATTCAGCATCTTTTAATTTTTATGTTTTAAATTGTTATATACTTCACTCGTTTCATATTGATTGACGCTATTAGTCTTAATTCTTGTTTTAAAAAATTATCATTTTTAGCTATTTTTACACGTTTCTCCCTAAATTACTCATATGTAAATTCCTATAATTTTTATTTTAATACTTTTTCCTCTTTCTTTCTTTATAATTGAAGCAAGTTATTCCACTCTCTTATACTTTCATTCATTTTTTCCCTCAATCTTTAATGATAATGAAAGATAATTTTTTTTAAAAAAAATGTTATTTAGTTATACACAAAACAAGTATTTATAAGACGGAAAAAGTAATAATTGCACTACTAATATTTTACTAATACACTTAGAAATTATTATATAACTATTAAATATGATTAATTATAATTATTTTTTCTTTTATTTTTTATTATTTAATATTTTTAAAAAAATTATTAAAAAAAATTTGTAAAATGGGTGGGGGGCCCAGTGACCCCCTGGGCCCTCTCTCCCTCCGTCCCTGTATATATGTATGCAATGTATATTTGGAGAAACGGCATGCATCAGTATACACACAATGACATATATATGAAAAACGCCCTGGGGCTGGCCGTTTTTTTAAAAACAAGTAATTTTTTTTGCAGTTTGTACTTAATTTGGAAAACGCGTGGGGGCCTTGCGTTTTTATTACATAAACGCTTGGCCTCCGAGCGTTTTACTACATTTTGTTAAAACTTTTCAAATTCACCATATTAGATAAAATATTTAATTTATTTATAAAAAACCCTTCAAAATTCGCATGCTTTGAAAAGAAAATGGTATACAAAAATCTAGGATTTAAGTTTTAAACAATAATCCTACAAACGAGAAAGAAAAAAAACAAAAACCCCCTTTAGATTAATTTCCAGATCTCGTGATCAGAGGGCGGGCCTACTTGGAGACATGGGGTACAACTACCCCAAAATGTAAAAAATCTATCTAATATAATATATGGGTCTGACTATATGCACCTCCATTTCGGAGAGATGCACTCCTCTTTTCAGTTTATTAATAAAATAATAGGGTAAAAAACCAAAAATGCCCTTCATTAAAATACAGCGTACTAGATGCACTCCCCTTACTAAACGCACCCCTACTACCATTTTTTTCCCCTTATCCCTAAATCTTCCGACCACCGTCACCATTTTTTCCGGTAACAAGAAATAAAAAAAAAATCCAAAATTTCAACAAATTAACCATATTCATCCCCAAATCACCATTATCAAACCCATTAACAATATTAAACCCATTAACAAACATCATTATCAAAACTTAGAAAACTAACAATTTTTTTTAAACAATTCGTCAAATCAGTGCCGACAGTGTATCCTTCCGTCGACCACATTTTATCGACGGGAGGATATATGGTCGACCAACAAAGGTCGATCGACACTGTAATGTCGACCATATACACTCTGGTCGACAACATTTTGTCGACGAAATTGTACATGGTCGACATTACAGTGTCGAAATTAAAAAAAAAAAAAAAACCTGTTGTGCTAACGCCGTGGACGGCGAATCGGGGTGGGCTAACGTCGTGGACGGAGCGGCGTGGGGCCAACGCCGGTGAAGAGAGGGAGAGAAGTGAGAGGTAGGGGCGGCCGCGCGGCCGTGAAAGTTTTTTTTTTTTTTTTTACAGATCGTGCTGGTGGGGCGGGGGCGCCATGGCAGAGGGTGTGGGGGGAAATGGAGGGGAGAGAAGAGAGGGCGGTCGCGGCGGCCGATGGACAGGGCGGCCGCTGTAAATTTTTTTTTTTACAGATCGGGGTGGTGGGGCGGGGGAAATGGAGGGGAGAGAAGAGATCGGGGTGGTGGGGCGATTCCGGCGGCGGCGGCATAATTTTTTTTCTTCTTTTTTTTTTTGCAGAAACGGAGGAGGGCGGCGGAGGCGGAGGCTGCGATGGCGGCGGAGGGGAAATGGAGGGGAGAGAAGAGATCGGGGTGGTGGGGCGATTCCGCCGGCGGCGGCACAATTTTTTTCTTCTTTTTTTTGAAGAAACGGAGGAGGGCGGCGCTGCGAGGGCGGCGGAGGCGGATGGTGTGGGCGAGAGAGGGTGTTGCCGGCGGCGGCGGCAGGTGGTGGAGTGATTTTGGGGAGAAAAAGATGGAGTGATTTGGGGATAAGAAGATGGAGTGATTTGGGGGTGTGGATAGTAAATTGAATTTAATGAGAGAAGGGTATTTTCGACATTTCGAAGGAAGGGTGTATTATTTTAAACCAATTTTGGGTGGTGGGGGCGTGCATCTCTCCTAAATGGAGGTGCATATAGTCAAACCCATAATATATACCAAAATCACTGTTGGGCCGCTTTGAAAAAATCACCATTGGGCTTCATTTTCTATTTGTATTTGGTGTTTACTGCTTCCTCCGTCCCGCTATAAACTTTCCATTTCTTTTAGGATTTTTGATTAAGAAATATAATAAAATAATAGATAAAGTATAAGTGATGTGATGGTGAGAGAGAAAATAATAGATGTGTATTAGATGAAGTATGATAAAATAATAGATAAAGTAGAAGTGATGTGATTGAGAGAGAGAAAATAATATGCCAAAAATGGAATGAAAAACTTATAGTGGGACATTCATAAAAAGGAAAGTGGGAAACTTATAGTGGAACGAGGGACTACTTATTAAAATATTATGAATATAAAATATATTATAATTGTAATTTATTTTAGGTAAATTATGGTGTGCATTTGAATGTATACGTTAAATTGATTTTAGAGTGATTTAGATATATTATCAATTGTTCAATTAAATTTTCAACCCATCAAATTCTAATCAAGTTAAAATTTTGACTTAATTGCATCAATTGTACTATGCAATTGAGTGTGACTCTTTATTGAGTTATTACTCACTTCAATTTGATTAGTTCTCATTCCACCTTCGAAAATAATATTATTCACACTATTTTGGTAATTTATTTTCACTCTCAAACTATCACTTATTTACTCAAATTATCATTATTTTTATTCATAAACGTCCACTTTATTTATAAATAGATCCCATCATACTCAAGCATACCTCCAACATATCTATTTTATCCTAAATTAATCAATATTTATTAAAGTTTGTGGCCGAATAAATTGACATTGTCAATATTTAGACAAAAATGGTATATTTTTCTTATAAAACTTCTTGTGTGAGCCAAATATAATTTAAGTATTTTTTGTAATCCATTGTCTATTAATCTATTAATTTTTACTCATATATTTTCTTTATAAAACTATTAGCTCGATAAATTTCGACCTCTTTACAATGTTTTATCATAACGTGTCTTATATTTTTATTTAATTTCACCTGTATGATTATATATTCCCTTAGTTGGGTCACTCTTTTTCGAATAGTCAAAGTTTTAGTTATCATTAAATTATCGTACTCCTAAATTTAAATTTTTTGTCTGCCAACTGTTCGTGATTTCGATCAGAACTAGATCTTTCAAAGTCATTCAAAAACACTAGGCAAAGAACATATATTCTTTCAAGTCATTCAAAAACACTGGACGAAGAACATAGGTCCATTCATACAAATCATCAATTAAAATCAATGCAGAAATAAATATCTATTTAAGAACGAATTCAGCTAAAAATTGAGGAGATAACCTAATTTTTTGAGGACTAGATTTTCTCTCTAGAGTCTCCTAATATTCAGATCGATGATAAACGATAAATTTACCGTGTTTTCTGATTAGAGCGATGAACTAAATATTGTTGAACACTCGTAACATGACCACTAATATTCCACCACCACGTATGCAAACTATACACTTATTATTGAACACGTATCATGATCACTAATATTCCATCACGTATGCAAACTAGACATGTATTTGTCTAAGTCACACAAAAATCTTTTGGCATTTTTTTTTTTAATTTTTTAAAATTGTTTTGTTTAAATATATATATTACGCCTTGGAAATTCTCCAGTTTTTTTTAGGCGGTGCCAATTATAAATATGAATAATTGAGACCTCAATCACTACCCTAAACGTAAGAAAATTATTTTTTTGTGACTGAATAATATTTTTGTTCTCTCAATAAAAAAAAATAAAAAATTTCAATTATATTGAGTGTTGTCACGAAACTTCCCTCCGTCTAATAATTTGTTTGGTTTTCAAACATTAACTATTAATGTTTTTTTACATAAACTTAAATATAATATAAAAAATATTAAATTATGATAAATTTAATAATATACAAAACTATAAATATTTGTATTACAACTTTTGAATTATTATTTCTTGTATTTATATGAATTGGTTCAATAAACCACATATATTTTTTGAATGCATGAGTGGTTAAGAGAAATTTTGTAAAACTCTCAATAATTCTCTACATATTCAAAAAAATTCTAAAACTATTGTAGAAAATTCTTTGAAATACCTTCTCATCAACTTATTTTTAAAAATTAGGTAAAATTATAGGTTAGCACACTATCAATTAGGGGTGGTTCGGTACGGTATAGCGACCATACAGATATCATACCAAAAATATTCATACCGTTATCGTATCGCGACACACCGTACCATATCGTATACTGAGTGGGGCACAAGTTTTAAGAAATAGATAGATAAAGTAGATAAAGTAAGGGTATTATAGGGTTTTTTGGGGTTCATTGTGAACAAAGTGATTATTTGTGAATAAACATTTTTTGGCCGGGTCTCTTTTTCTTAATTGTCTCCGTCGGGCTAAGATTATTGATCTCTCATTTATTCATTGTCTTCTTCCTCGTACTAGCTTCAACCATAATTGGGTTAGACTATTGGAAATCGAAAATAGGCATATGACTTTTATCAATAAGAAATAGGAAATGCGAGAGTAGTAATAGGATGGTATCGTAGTTATTTGTCGTTTTAATCTTGTAGGGCTAGTTTGGTTCGTTAGATAGGGTAAATATATTTTGATAGGATTAAATGAATTGCACTGTTTACAAATTAAAGTATTGAACTAATTTGTATATTTGGATTGGTGGACAAATAAACTCACCCCACCCCTAATATAAATAAGCACGCATATGTGAAAAAAGATGGAAAAATTGACTCGGGCCTTAATTTAGAAAATCAAACAATGAAAAAAGTGGGATAAAAAAGTCTTTCCCACCTTTTCCATAAAACCAAACATACCCGTAATGGATTGATTTATGTCAAATTATGTATGGTCAGTGTCTTTTGTACTACTACTTAATTGAAGGTGCCTTTGTCATTGGATATTTCTAAATTCTCTAGTTAGTTTGTAGGATGCTGTGGAGAATAGCTTTGAGTACCCAGTAGTAGCACTAGTCATATTGGAGCTTTGCATTGCATATATCATATATGGATGTTGCCTTGAATTTATGCAGATTTCATATTAGTATCTCTTTTTTTTTTTTTTTTTTGAGAACAATCATATTAGTATCTCATAAAACGAGTAATCCTAGTTTTTTTTTTAATTAAGGGCGAGTTTGATAGAGATGTGAATTTAACTTAAGTTAATTAAATCACCCTGGTTATGGTATGGTTCTTTGTTATTTTATTTTTTTATGCTCATATTTTCAAGGCACTATGATATTTAAACTAGAATGCTATTAACAATTGATGAAACATAAACTAAAAAATTAGCAGAGATTAATTGTCGTAAGCATTACACAATTGATAAAATGGATTAAAAAAATGACTATACCAGCATGACAACAGTTTCAAAAACAAAAACATAAATTATGAGATACTGAAGTTACATTAAATCACAATTTAATTTGTGAAAATGATTATGAAGAATGCATAAATATGTGAATCCGTAAATAAGCAAGCGTTTGTGAAAAAAGAAAGTACTAATAATAAAGGTTTTGGCATTTAACATAAATTTTTTGATTTTATCCTGCAATTCAAATCACTTATGTATAAATTATCATATAAACTAAATAAAATTCAAATCATGAATCCAAACATGCAAATTAATTTAATGTTTCAATTTGTGAACAGTGCAATCTCACTTAGTTCTATCACAACATATCTGTTATGTCTAACAAACCAAACGAGGCCTTCTAAAAATATATTACTCCATTCGTTTAAGTGAAAAGTGAAAACTACAATGAGAACATGAGGTTTGGGCACAGAGATTAAAAAATATGATAAAATATGTATGTGTATTAGAGATGATGTGGTTGACAGAGACTAATATAATGAAATGTGAGATAGAGTAGTTTGGAAGAACGAATAGCTTTCATTGGAACGGACGGAAAAAAAAATTGAGTAACTTTCACTAGAACAGATGTTGTAGTACTTATTGTTCCTAAAAATTTACCATTTTACCATTTTAAGGTTCTATCGAAAGTTATCTCTTTAGTTTTAATTTTCAATATACACTATCTATTTAATATATATATATATTTTTTTATCTTTCTTTACCTCAACAATCCACTATATTCAATAATCAATGTGCAAAAAATAAATGAAAAGCTTTCAAAGAGACAAATGAAGTTTTTAGATTTTACACTACCTATTCTCAGTTAAATTTGGTCAACATTTCAGTTATACCATTTACATTTTAATTATATTACTTTACACATTTTACTTATGTGCTCAGTTGTATGGTACAAAGGTGAGAAGACCGATCGACTCAACGTTTAAATGAAAATGATGGAGTACTTTTTATCGGATTATTTGAAGGGACAAAATGATACTTTTATTTTTTTGAAAATCGAAAAAGTTGATTTTTCATTATTGCAAATATAAACCATGTGCATAAGTCCAACCACAAAGTTCGATAGATTATACTAACAATAAGAAGTTTCAAAATAATGTGGGACACGAGTTCGTGGGCCATTTTATTGACATCCGTCGTGACAAAGTTAACCGAAAATGTGAGGTTATTCAATATCTTCTTACAAGCATTAGCAAAGTCCCTAAAATGGAAATATACGTAGTGGAAGATGAAATAACATCTACAATAATCTTTGGATCACCTTCAACAATAGTTCTCTCAAGACACATATTTTGTAATTTTAAAATAATTATATTAATATTGATTTATTTTTTGGGGATTTTTATGATTTATTATGGTTGATTTACTTTTTATTTAAATATACTCCCGTATTAGTTGTATACTCATTTTTATCAATTAACAATATTTTATATTGAATAATATAAATGTTCAAGCCTTTGTATAAATAAATAGATTTTATTTTAAAAAAATTAAGTCATGATTAATTTATTATAAAAAATAGTCGAACTTTAGTAGGTCGAACTGTAATTTTTGTTGGGTATCCAGCTTGAATTGCAAATAATCTCATCTTATATATAAAACTGTCTCGTATCTAACGATCGAGGATCATATCATTTTATCCCTTGTTTATGTATTTGACCTTCTTCACTCTCACTCTCACTCTCACTCTCACTCTCACTCACACTCAGTGTGCAGCCTTATATACAGTGCTAGATTCAAATCTTGTCTATTACCTATAATATTTTTTTTTTTAGTATGCTCAATTCTAACTTGTTACATGTCATAAACTCTAGAGTAGACGAAAATCAAGTTAATGTATTTTGAAGTTTTTTTAGGGTAATTTTACACCTATTTTGTAATTTTAAAATAATTATATTAATATTGATTTTTTTTGGGGTGGATTTTTATGATTTATTATGGTTGATTTACTCCAATATTAGTTGTATACTCATTTTCAAAAAAAAAAAAAGACAAAGTGGGATAGCTCAAGTGGTTAGAGCACCACTACCTAGCCTTAGTCCTGGGTTCGTATTTAACTTCCATCAAAAAATAAAAAAATCAATTAAAAATAATTATTAAATATAAAATATTTTATATTGAATAATATAAATGCTCAAGTCTTTCTACAAATAAATGTATTATATATATATATATATATATATAAATTAAGTCATGATTCATTTATTAGAAAAAATTGAGTCGAGTTTTAGTAGGTCAAAGTAGAACCCTAATTTTTTTTTGTTGGATTTCTAACTTGAATAACCGTCTCATATATAAAATCGTCTCGTATCTAACTATCGAGAATTGTATCCTTTTACGCCTTTGACCTTCTTCCCCTTTGTCTCTCTTCCACCCACTCAGTGTACGACCTTATATACCGTGTTAGATTCAAATCTAGCCTACTACCTATAATAATTTTTTTAGTATGCTCAATTCCAACTTATTACATGTCATAAGCTCTAGAGTAGACCCAAAGACTCGAGATAGTCAAGTTAATGTATTTTGAAGCTTTTGTAGGGTCATTTTACACCTATTTTATAATTTTAAAGTAATTATATTAATATTGATTTTTTTGGGTGGATTTTTATGATTTATTACGGTTGATTTACTTTTTATTTGAATATTTTATTTAAATATACTTCAGTATTAGTTGTACACACTCATTTTTATCAATTAAAAATAATTATTGAATATAAAATATTTTCTACTCCGTATTAAATAATATAAATAAATGGATTTTATTAAAAAATAAATAAATAAAGTCCTCATTCATTTAATAGAAAAAATCGAGTCGAGTTTTAGTAGACCGAAGCGGAACCTATTTTTTTTTTTTTTTGAGTATCTAACTTGAATAGTTGTCTCAACTCTCGAGTATGAAATCGTCTCGTCTTGAATTCTTCTTCCTTTTCTGCTAATGTGGTGTTATCATGCTGTTTGTGGTGCTTCTCTTTGTCAATAATTAACTGTTGCTTTTGTTATTTGTTCGTAGGATTCATTAAAACAGTGAGATTTGTGTTATTACTATATATCGTTAGTTAGAGAATTCTTTTCATACTGATTTAGGTGTTTTCGGTAGGATGCTTGTTATGGATCAAAGAGTAGAAAAGGAATTTGAATGTATGCCTACTTGCTGTTGTGAAAGTATAGAGGAGAGTGTGATTGTTGAAGATGCGATTTCAGTGGAGGTTGATGAAAAGAAATCATTAGAGGAGTGTGAAATTTCATAATAATAAGAAGAAATTTAATTGAAGACATATTGAGAGAATTACACTGAATAGAGAATTACATGATAGGGAAGTTTACAATATAAAAGTTACAACTACTAAAATAGAAGTTATAACTAAAACAACTACTCTAACTAATACTATCATTTGTTGTTATTCTTACTAGTGACAATGATGGAATGCTAATCCGAACTGAAAGTGATAATATTGAGGATAGAACTGGATGTAATATATATATCCGTTGATGATAGTGATAGATTCTAGTGATGTGTTTATCGAAGATTTTCCGGTGGGCAATAAGAGGCTCTGTTCTCCTGTACCTAATGATGCAGCAACGGTGAATAAAAGGTTGTTAGGAGAAATTGGTTAGAAATTGATTAATTTTAATTAATTAATTGATTTTAAAATGAGAGTGGAGAACACTCGTCTTTGACCAATTTATTGAGGGCTATAAATGTAATTTCAAGGAAATTAAATGGCATAAAATCGTTCTACTCTCGGAGTAGATGTTCGTAGTGTATTTAAAATCCCAAAACCGAATTTCGGTGAGTGGGAAATTAATTCACGAAGTTGAAACATCAAATAATACACTTTATGGGATAAAGTGTTATATCATGCTAATTGTCCACATTGAAACTTTGAAAGTTTAATGAGGCTAATTACTCCTTATAAATAGGAGGATGTTACAATAGTTCAAATAATAATGACTAAGGAGCAATCCAATAGTCTATACGGATGCACGTGTGTGCTCGTCCGGTTGAGCTTGGGCCTAGTCTTGGGCTTGTGACACGTGGGTTTTAAATTTGGGCTTTCAGACCCATCGAAATTGGGTTAACCAAAATAAATTTAAAAGTTGAATTTGAACTATGACGAATTTGGACGTTGAAGATGTTTAGGTACATTGATGTTACAAATTGTGATGAACTTGGACGTTCGGGTGTCCAGGTTCATAGACGTTTCAGTAATGAATTTGTAACTGCAAAGGAGTTACAAAACTATGAATGTCATAATTAAATCTTGTAACCGCAAGACGTTACAAATAGCATTAATGCCATAATAAATGTGGAGACCCCTCACATGTTGAAACATGCCTATAAATAGGGTACATGTTTTATGTTGCAAAAAGACTAATACACACACTTGCATACTCACACAAAGAGACACGATACTTGATTTCATAGAAAAAATCATAACATCATACATATTTGCATCGAGCATATAGAGTGCACGTTGTGGTGATGCTCGTATAGAAGCGAAAGTCGTTTTACCTTTTAAAAAGTTACGTCAAACCGTGAGCACTAGTCGGGACGTATTCGTTTTGCGGGAAAAGGAAAAGGGTTTCCTTGACTCGACTTTAACTTTGTTCCTATTTTTCGTGAGATGGGGTCGTTGTTGTTGATTTCGAGAACATGCATATTTTGGGAAGCTATTAAAGGAGAAAAGCCTCTAAAAGAGGAAAATCGAAGACTTTGTGTAAATATTAGTTTAATTGTATTTACAATTTTATTATTTATTTCTGACAATTTTGTAAAGCCATTGTTGGGTGCTAAAAAATTCCAACAAAGGTCACGCAATGCTGAAGAGCTCCACGATGAGGCTGTGGAAACTGTTAGTATTTAAGAGCAGCCTTTGGCGCCAGAAGTTGATGTCTCTTTAGAACTGTTGGATGGTTCTGAAATTGTATCCAATGATGCAGCAACGGTGAATAAAAGGTCACACAATGAGGCCGTGGAAACTGTTAGTGTTGAAGCGGATGTCACTTTAGAACTGTTGGATGGTTCTAAAGGTGTTGCTTCTGAAATTGTATCCAATGATGCAGCAATGGTGAACAAAAGGTCACGCAATGCTGAAGAGCTCCACGATGAGGCCGTGGAAACTGTTAGTGTTGAAGAGCAGCTAGCCTTTGGTGCCAGAAGCGGATGTCACTTTAGAAGTGTTGAATGGCTCTATCTAAAGTTGTTGTTTCTGAAATTGTACTTAATAAAAGAATAAATGTTCCATTGGGTAGAACATTAGCCGGTTATGATGGGAAGAAGCTTCTCGTTCTTGATGTGAATGGATTGCTTGCTTGTTGATATCTCCTTGTATATACCTTATGGTTATGATTATGATGAAATTATAAATAGGAAATCAGGTACTCTATCTTGTAAGTTGATGCTAATAATTGCTTCGCAATGATTTTTTAACTCGTTTGTATGTTGTTTCATTTTTCTGTAATGATTTTCTGCTTGAGAAGTTCAACCTAGGTATTTGGACATCAAGAACCAAGTACTCTTCAACCTTAGCTTTATCATATGATTAAGTCTGTTCCCCCTCCCCTCCTTTTCTTATGTTTGTAATCATATTTACATGCATATTTATCGTTTCTGTCCTTGGAACATGTACTCTGATGATCCAACCTTCGCAGAAATAATGTAGAGCCAATTCTTGATTTTCTTTTAGGGAAGGATAAATGCAATTCTATCACAACATATCTATTCTGTCTAACAAACCAAACGAGCCCTTCTAGAAATAATTCGTTTAAGTGAAAAGTGAAAACTACAATGAGAACATGAGGTTTGGGCACAGATATTAAAAAATATGATAAAATATGTATGTGTATTAGAGATGATGTGGTTGACAGAGACTAATATAATGAAATGTGAAAGAGAGTGGTTTGAGAGAACGAATAACTTTCATTGGTACGGACGAAAAAGAAAAATTGAGTAACTTTCACTAAAAAAGATGATGTAGTACTCGTTGTTCCTAAAAATTTACCATTTTAAGGTTCTATCGAAAGTTATCTCTTTAGTTTTAATTTTCAATATACACTATCTATCTAATATTTATATTTTTTATCTTTCTCTATCTCAACAATCCACTATTCATATAATACTATATTCTTTAATTAATGTGCAAAAAATAAATGAAAAGCTTTCAAAGAGGCAAATGAAGTTTTTAGATTTTACACTACCTATTCTCAGTTAAATTTGGTCAACGTTTCAGTTATACCATTTACATTTTAATTATATTACTTTACACATTTTACTTCAGTGCTCAGTTGTATGGTACAAAGGTGAGAAGACCGACTCAATGTTTAAATGAAAATGATACCTTTTATCGGATGTCCCCGAAGGGATAAAATGATACTTTTATTTTTTTGAAAATCAGAAGAGTTAGTTTTTCATTATTGCAAATGTAAACAATGTGCGTAAGTTCAACCACAAAGTTCGGTAGATCATACCAACAATAAGAAGTCTCAAAATAATGTGGGACTCTCGCAAACTCGTGAGTCATTTTATTGACATCCCTCGTAACAAAGTTAACCGTAAATGTGAGATTATTCAATATCTTCTTACAAGCATTAGCATAGTCCCTAAAATGGAAATATACATAGTGGAAGATGAAATAACATCTACAACAATCTTTGAATCACCTTCAACAAAATGGTTCTCTCAAGATACATGTGATTGATCCATAAGAGCACCTCGAAAAAACTCATCGCTTCCCCAACCTCAACCTCAACCTCAACCTCCATGCATTCTTAGATTTTAATCGAGCGATCAATCACAAAATTCTCATCATCGTTTTGTAACACCATACCAATATCCATTTGTCCAGATTCATGAAAGAATGTCTGACATGGGTTTGTGCCAAGCTAGGCACACTCTCGGCTGGACAATAGTTGCACCACTCATTTACTTTTACTATCTCACATTCTCTTAGGAACATATGAAACTACTTTTCTTTTTCTTTTTTATACTTTATCAACAACTCAACTTTCAAATATATTATTTTTTAATTATATATTATCTATAATCAATTTTAAATATATTAAATTATTTAAGATTAATAATTTATAATAAAAAATATGGAATTATATTTTTTTAGTCCATTAAGTTGCCATGATTTTGAATTTAGTCCACTAGATTACTACTTTTTGAATTTAGTTCATTAAGTTTCGATTTATTTTGATTTTGGTCCAGTTACCTCCTATATCAGGTTTAATAAGTTATCTTTTAAAACACACCCCATAAAATGTTATACACACCCACACCACACTAAAATTTAAAAATCACTTTTTATTACTATACACATCCCAATTTTTTCCTATTTAATAAATTTCCAAAAATAATTAAATTAAAAAAAATAAGAATTCAAATTAATATAAAAAATATAAATAAAATCTATAAAAAATCGCCAAAAACTTCAAAAATTAAACAAAGCAAAAAAAAATAAATTAATTTAATTAGTTTGACGATTTAGTTAATTTTTTTTACTATTTTTGAAGATTTTTAATAAATTAAAAAAAATCAACTCAATCTGAAAATTTTTTCTATTAAATTAAATAAAAAATTTAAAAAATATTAAAAGATCAACTAAAATTTCAAAAATAATTAAATTAATTAATTTTTTAGCTTTATTAAAATTTTGAAGATTTAGGTTTTATTTATATTTTTTATATTAATTTAAATTCTTACTTTTTTAATTAAATTATTTTTGACAATTTATTAAATATGTTTATAATTGTATTTGACTTTAATTGATTTTTTAATTTCTGTGTTTAACATTTGGAGTGCATATAATATTGGGGTGTTAGTAGGTTCATGTAATATAAAAAAAATATTTAAAAAGAAAATAAAATAAAAAAGTTTAAAACTTCAATGTTTTATATTTTATTTGCGTTCTAACTTCTATAAAAATGTCGATAACAAGGCTAAATAAAATTTAAAAATAGTAGAAAATCAATTAAATTTTCATAACTAATTAAATTAATTAATTGTTTTGCTTTATTAAAATTTTGAAGATTTAAGTATTTTTATAGGTTTTGTTTATATTTTTCATATTAATTTGAATTCTTACTTTTTTTAATTAAATTATTTTTAACAATTTTTTAAATATGTTTATGATTTTATTTAACTTTAATTGATTTTTGAATTTTTGTGTTTAACATTTGAAGTGTATATAATATTTATGGGGTGTTAGTAGGGTTCATGTAATATAGACGAAATATTTAAAAAGAAAATAAAATAAAAAAGTTTAAAACTTCAATGTTTTATTAATGTTTTATTTGCGTTCTAACTTCTATAAAAATGTTGACAATAAGGCTAAATAAAATTCAAAGATGGGACAGAAAATCAACTAAATCTTCAAAATTAATTTAATTAATTAATTTTTTTTTAGCCTTTGTTTAATTTTTGAAGATTTAGACGATTTTTTTATAGGTTTTATTTATATTTTTTTCATATTAATTTAAATTCTTATTTTTTTAAAATTTAATTATTTTGGCAATTTATTAAATATGAAAGAATTGTGGTGTGTATAGTAATAAAAAATAATTTTTAAATTTTAGTGTGGCGTGGGTGTGTATAACATTTTATGGGGTGTGTTTTAAAAAATGACTTGTTAAACCTGCTATAGCAGGTAACTGGACCAAAATCAAAATAAATCGAAACTTAATGGACTAAATTCAAAAAGTGGTAATCTGGGGGACTAAATTAAAAAACGTGGTAAACTTGGATCCATAATAGTTTGAAATTTTTGAGAGTTTTAGATAATCTTCCGTGTTTAAAAAAAATTAAAAATTAGAATAATATTGAAAGTGGATAATTTGAGGAGTTTGAAAAATAATTTGAATGAATTGATATAAAATGATGGAGTAAAAATTTGAAAAATATAAATTAGAAGAGAATGTATTGAATATTAAATTGTACTGTAATACAAAACCTATCATATGGTCTCTATTTATAGATAAAAAAGAATTATGAATTTTGATAAAGTATATATACATAATTTTTATTAATAATATTATAAAATTTATTCGGGAAAATATCACTTTTGGTCACCCAAGTTTACCTATTTTCATATTTGGTCACCCACATTTAATCCCTATCAAAATTGGTCACTCACTTATTATATTCTATCAAAATTGATTATTCCGTTAGTCAATCTGTCATTAACTAACGGAAGAAAGAGTTTTGAGCCCAAAATTTCTCAAAACCTAAATTTAAAAATTCTCATGCATCTTTTAGAACTAATTAAACAAATGCAGTAGCAAGAATAATGAAACATGTGAAACCTACCATAGTGGATAGTGGAGCGTGAAGAATACTCATTTTGAAGAATCTCAGCTGTAATAGATCAGGAAGAATTCTCATGCATCCTCTAGAACGTAATTCAATCAACCCTTTGGTAGGCAAAAAATTTCAGTAAGTTTTTAATAATTATTTAACTCAATTATGAATTACTTTTTATTTTACAGGAAATGAGAAACTCAGAATGTAGTAAAAAAAAAAAAAAGATCATAGTAGAGCAAATTTGAAATTAGCTACTTATATGGAAAATAGTGGCAGTGAGAGTGACAAGGGTGGTTGTTTTTATAATTATGGTGTGTAGTTCGATGGTTTATAATTATTGTATTCATTGTGTTGAAAATTATTCAGACACTGTGTTCTTTGTACTTTGTTTTTTTTTTTTTTTTTTGAACAATTGTCTCTGTTTTTCAATTCCTAGTTTCATATTGAATTTGTATAATAATTGGGGATACAAACTTATTTCAATTCATTTCTCTATTTATAATTATTGGAGCCATAATTTATAAAATTATAAAGAATTTTCTAAAATTATTCATTCAAAAAAAAAATTATAAACTTATTTTCCATTCTAAACATTTTTCTATTAAGATCATTATTGCAGATTTCTTGAAATGTTAGTCAAACAATTGGATATTTGAAATGAATTGAAATAAGTTTCTATTTTCTGAGTTTCACATTTCCTGATTACTTGTAAAATAAAATGTAAACCAACAATGATAGAATCATGTTCTAGAAGATGTATCAGAATTCCTTCAAACCTATTACACATAAATATAAATTCTGACCTATTACAGATAAATATAATGTAAGTGTACATTGATAATTTTTGTGATTGACTGAGATTCTTTAATGGGTATTTCTTCACGTAAGCTCAGGTTCCACATGTTTCATTCTTACTTCTGCGTTTGTTTCATTAATTCTAGAAGATGCATGAGAATTTTTTAACCTAAGTTTGAGAAATTTGGCCTCAAATCTCTTTCTCCGTTAGTCAATGACAGATTGACTAACGGAATGATCAATTTTGATAGAATATAATAATCGAGTGACTAATTTTGATAGTGATTAAATGTGGGTGACCAAATATGAAAAGAGGTAAACTTGGGTGACCAAAATTGATATTTTCTCAATTTATTCAAATAAAATTTATATACCCAATTATGTATTGACAATTGTCATTTCTTGGGAAGGTGTTGATACAAGCCTTCCGGGGTGTCCGACGGACCGAGGCATCCAAAATAAAACGATTTTAATTTTTTTGTCTTTTAGTTGGTTGGATGCGTCACGGACTCACGGCCCAACCGATAAAGATAGACTAAATTTGAATTTTCGATCCCTAAATTTCGATTTTAACCTGAATCGAAACCCGTAATTTTAAAATTTGAAGGATGAGGACCTAACACCGATCTTTTTTCAAGTCAATTTTCTTTTCACACTAGAGGAGAGTGGGTTCCAATTTCAACAATTGCAATCTTTTATACCCACTTGTTAAGAGTATTTATGTCTCAAAATTAAGAATGGATTAAAAAAATAAAATCAGTTGGGGTGGATAAAATAAATTTTGTTAAATTGAAAGGGGGTATTTAGCATATTGTGATTGATCATTTTGGGCCAAGTTTCGGCTTCAATCGTGTACCCATTTCGAAATCCTCTTAAACCACAATTTTTTTCATCTCAATTACACCTCGTTTTCAATCTAAATACTAATTTTTACACCACTCTGATTTTGATTTTGATTCAAATTGAGAACTTCATATCAATCCTAGTGCCCCTAATCACACCAACATTGAATAAATTAATGCAACCCCACTACGAATCCTCAACTCCCACAAGAATATCCGCTAATAAGGTCATCTAAGAAATCTCTGTTTTCTCATCCTTCAAGTCCATCACCACATCACCAGTAGAGATGTCTAACGGGCTGGGCCAGTCCTAAAGGGCTACGGCTAAACGGGTTAGGGTCTTAACCGATTCATATTTAACAGGCCTACAATTGTTGGGACCTAACCCTAGCGGACCACGAGCTAAACGGACTACGATACATTTTTTTTCTTTTAAAATTAAAGGTCTCAATTGACACGTGCAACAAGCAAATAAAATTGAAAAATACATAATTAGTTAATGATCAGTAAATGAAAAAATAAAAGTATAATTTAAACACAATTCTAGAACTATGTTGGTCCTCTTAATATGATCAAATAAAGGTAAACAAATATCATAATCTAATAAAAATTAGTACTGCCTCGGTCCAATTTTATTATTCCCACTTTCCTTTTTTGGTTGTCCAATTTTATTATGCTCATTCCCTTTTTGAAAATAATACTATTCACACTACTTTATCTCCACCCTCCAACCATCACTTATTTACTCAAATTGACACTAACTTTATTCTTAAACAATCACTTTAACTATAAATGGACCCCACAACATCCCATCATACCCTCAACTTATCTACTTTATACATAAACTAATCAATATTCATTAAAACTCGTGCCCGAAGAAGTGGGCATAATAAAATTGGACGGAGGGAGTAATAATGACTAATGGTAATGAGCTTCTTAATGCTTATAATTATAGTTATTGGTCAAATGACCCAAAATTTGTTCTTAGGTTATTTATTAAAAAAATGAAAAAATGTAACAACTCGGGCTAGCGGGCTGGCCCGGTTTAGCCCACGGACTAACCGGTCCGGGTCAAAAAAGCCCGGTTTTAAACGGGCCTATAATTCATAAACCCTAATCCTATATTTTTCAGGGTTAAACGGACCAACCCGGTTAGCCCGGCCCGAATAAACATCTCTAATCACCAGATAGGCTTTTGAAAGGGTGTTGAACATTGGCAGCAGATCTGATCAAAGTTGGGGAGATTCGACGACTTTGAATGCCAACTCAATTGCGAGAGCAAGCGAGAGAGCAATAGAGAGAAAGGATACCAGTGAGAGCAAAACTGCGAGAGGAGTGACCAGAAGGCAGAAGGGAGAGAGGCAGACCTGAGAATTTGAGAGATAACAAATCTGACAACAAAAAAATGAGTTTTAGTTGTTAAAGTGTTATATATCATATGTTAAATAGAGCTCCACTCACACAATGAGATTCGTGAGATGGTCTCACACAAAAAAAAAATAAAAAAAATTCTACAGTATTTATAACACTAGAGAATCGAACTTGAAATAATGGTATGCCTGGATTTATTACTTTTTTATTTTAAAGTCCTCCATGAGCCATAACCAGCGAAGAAAACCTGTACACAACAATCAATCGAGTACAAAATCCAAAATATGCAGCAACATTTATCAATCAGAATACCAAAAACTAAATTATGCAGAATTCCTCATAATTATATACGTGAAAGAGCCTAACAAGAGTAGACTAAACACATTTAGAAAAAATAGAGAAAAAAGACAAGTAAATCTCAATCAAAATGCATAAACTCCTGTTAGCTGCAAGAGAATATGTCAATGACAAAAATTAGCACCTTCTAGAATCTCTCTCCGAAGCGGAAGAATATTGCACCAGTTCTGGAGTTGTGATCAACAGCATATTCAACCCGCACTAATCCTAACTTGGCCCCAACACCATATGAGGAGCCTTGACCCATTCTTCTGTACACCTCAGTCGGGTTGCCTTTCACATCCTTTGAGCTCCCAAGATCATTCCCATGCTCTGCAAACACATATGCATGCGTATTTCGCACTGGTATCCGCAGCTCAGCAGCAAGCTACATACAATATAACAAAAAACAAATATTCAGCAAAAACAGCAAGTCTTATAAATACAAAAAGCTACCCTTGAGAAATGATATATATACATAAATACTCTCAAGATGTCTAGATTACAAATACTCCCTTGCGTTACTATAGTTTGTGTTTGCCTAGGAAATACTCTCCTAGTACAGGTGCAACTTGAAAAATATTAATGAATGTTTGTAAATTTGTAATGTACAAACTTAGTTGGTTTAGTATAAATAGTCAAATCTCAATAGGAGTTTATGTAAGCATTCCTAATCATATGTGTTAGTAGAACCTAACATACGGAATGAAATCAAAAATATATTGTGTGGATGGATCTCTGTGAACGAGGCTTCATTTTGTAACTTTTCCTTTGAAGATTGGTGTGTAGATCCTAGGAGATTGATTGAGAGTTAATTTTGTAACAAGTGTATTCTGTTATCTTATGTTTTCGGATATTCCATGTACCCGGAACTGACTTTTTGTGAATACAAGTTTCAATTTTACCGACCAAAAAAAAGGTAGAAGTCCACATACGGGATGGACAGTCTCAATAAATACACTAGTTTAGTAGGAAAATTCTACTGCATTCTCTTACTAATCATTGAGTTTGGTGGGGGTGGATATTATTCTTCTCCGCATAGTGTGGAGTAAAGAGATCAGTGTAACACAAGATCAAGTGCGAGAGTCATACCTCGATAATATTTCTTGCTGCTCCCAACTCTCCCATGTTATAACCACGAACAGAATAAGGCCCCCCTAAAGTAAATGCATCATAACTGGGAAGATCTCCAACACAACCACCATAATGGCCATGTAGGACTAAAACAGGAGGTGGTGACTTCTCAGCACCTTCCTCTACATTCTTCAATTGAAGAAATCGGGTTACTGTTAATTGGTGCCGATTGAAAAATGGAAACTTGCTACCAATTCCAAGTCCTTGATCAATCTGCACAACATTGGAAAAATGAAAGAAAAAAACTTAGTGGGCGGCAATGCTTGTTGCAGATAATAAATATGACATCCACAAGGACCCCAAAATGCAAAACTAATATAATTGCAAAATTCTCATTGAATTTTCACATACAGCAGAAACTTTAACGCACTAAAACACACGACATAACTCAAGAAATTCAGTGTGTTTAGAATTGAATATATTAAAGCCAGAATGTCATTAAAACATACTCCAACATACAACATTTTGAAAAGTTCACTGCAGCGCAGTTTACTCTACATTCCACACAAACTAAAAAAAGTTCTTGGGTTTGGGAAAGAAATTTTAACAAGCATATACAGACATTTTTATCCACTGAACAGAATGACAAGAATAAGGAACAGAGCAAGAATTAAATATGTTAAAAAAGATAAGAAAAGGAAAACAAAATATTTAATACCACCAGATTGTTTCAAGCAGATGAACAGATTTAATTCAGGTGGGGCTGAAATTCAAACCAAGCTATTTGATGCTCAATTAAAGATTGTTCAATACAATTCATTTGAGTTCAAACAGAGATGTCAAACAAGCGAACATACATTTATATTGGTTAAAATTTAATGCTTGGCTCAAGCTCCTGCTTGACAAGTAAAAAAAAAGGGTAAAAATATCGAACCACTCGGGCTCAGTAAAGTTTATTTGAGTTTGACTCAATTATTTTATCAAACAAGCTCAAATATAAATTTTGAAGCTCGATAATATTTAAAAAGCTTGAAAACCGACGAGTTCGTCTCAATAGGAAATCATTTACAACCCTAGCTTTAGGTAATACACTTTATCCAAACTCTATAATCTATTATGAGTCCTCATTAGTATCATTATTCGAGCTATACATTAGTATCATTATTCAACGCGGTAAAATAAATAATAAGAGACCTCATTACGAAACATACTAACATTAGTATCATTATTCAAGCTATTATCAATAAGCAGAGAAAAAAGAACCATAAAATATACTTGTAGAACTTAAAACATTTCATCACTCACTACTCTGGAAATCATATGCTAGTTAGTAACTTAGTATTTTCTTTGCTTTAACATGGAACTAATTTGCTTTCAAAAAAAAAAAAACATAGAACTAATTTGAAGAATAAATCTTTAGAAGTTATATTAATACATCTTTTTCTTACCTGAAACACATTTCTATCACCAACTATAGCTCCATTTACGAATTTTGTGTTGTCACGAGTAATATTTGCCTGTAAAAATGCCATATGATCAACTCCAGTGCCGCTAAGTGTTGTTGGAGGTCCGTCTGCACTCACTCCACCACTTGGCAGCACCCTTTGACCATTTGCAGAAATGTGACTGCTCTCATCAAGTGTTGTTATCTCCTCCATCACAAGTCCATAAGTAAATTTGCTTTGCCGTGTGAAGTTCTGCATGAAATACATTAATTTACATCTCTGTCTTACTCACTTGTTAGCATTTAGTTCATATGACATTCATTAATCTGACCAACCTTACTCTTTATCAAGATAAGTAAATTTAGCAACTTGTGTACAGTCTAATTTTAGCAAGATTTGGGTATGTGTATAAAAGGAGGGAAATGCATGCCTCTGTAATATTGGCTTTAACTCCAACTCTGTCAACCAATATAGGGGGAACTTCTTCTATTCCAGGTCCACCAGTGAAAACGGGACTCAACTTTCTACTGTTGAAGCAGCTAGCACGTAAGGTACGGTTGCGAGGATTATACACACCATCAACATATGGATGGACATACTCCATCTTGAAACCAAGATCATCCTGTACAAGTATTCATGCAAATGCAGAATTATAAAACTGATATCAATAAAATAACATTTGATTCAGAAAAAGAACCTTTGCTCAAGTCAAAGATAATTACTTGGGGATTGAGGAAGTTGCTGGTGGTCACTGTACCAAGAAGTGACCTATTCAAACCTTTAATATTTCGATGCTCAAAAGAAACAGAACCACCTGGTTGGATTGAAGTCTGAGAGGCATTTTAACAAATAAAAAACACTTAGCAATTAAACAACATCAATAAATTTTAAACTTCAGTTGTTTATGCTGTTTACCAGAGTAGGACGGCCGCCACGACCTGGGATGATACTCCACTCTGTACTAACTTCAGCAGACTTCTGTTCCTGTTCCTTGAGCTTGATTTCAACAATAATCCCCCCCTCATTCTTCTCATCTGCGCGTGGGTTTACCTCAATATTGGAGAAAAGGGCTAATGAATTTATATTTCTTAGTGCTTGCTTCCCAGCCTCGATGTTAAAAACTTGTCCTTGGCGAAGCTGTCAAAAATAATACATTAGTATCAATCCTCAAATAACCACTCGATAAACCATAAGAAGATGAGAAGTCACAATTATCACCAAGAGTGTTCAAAGAAGGCAAGGGGCATATTTTAACATATTCAATTAAACTAAAGCATTATTCTGCCACATTTAAGACAAATAGAAAAAATCAACAAATAAATCATACATTAAAGTTCTCTCATTTATGCAAATGCATTATTTTTACCTAAAAACTTCCCTCCAGGAACACATTGCACAGACATAGTAGTTGCTAGTATAACAAATGTATTACTCTAAGAAACGTAGGACAACGAAGTATCGAAAAATACGGCATAATTGAGTACAGCTATTTAAGCCAATGCTCACCTTCTTTGGAAATTCTCTCCTGACCACAGGGTACTGAGTATTCCCCTCGCAGACATTCCCAAGCTTATCCTGGAACTGAATCACTACCTGAGTGATATCGCCCTCCACCACTTCACAAACCACCTCTCTGGTATTCAAATTCCCAAAATTCACAACTTGAGCACAGGCATAACCATTCTCATGATACCACTGCTGCACTCTATCCCTAATCTTCTGCAACAATCTTGCACTCACGGCACCATAACTGTTCATCATCTCAAGTATCTCCCTTTGCACAGGCATTGGCAGCAAACATGGTCTCGACCTCTCAATCCTCCTCCTGTAATCCTTCTCTTGACTCCTATAAAAATCCAATCTCTCCTTCTCGGTCATATCAGCATCCATTTCAATAGGCTTCGATAGTGGCAAGAGGCCCACATTAATGCACCTGAATCTATCAGCCGATTCCCAAGTTGACTCGAGGAACGGAATGGTTATACTTACGGTCCCATCCGGATTTGTTTTTGTCTCCATTTCAACTTTCTCGAACATTCCGCAGGTGGATAGGGTTTCGAGCTCCGTCTGAAGCTGCGGCTTTGTGTAAATGCCCCCAGGACGGAGAGACACCATCTCGAAGAAGGAATCCTCCGCGCCAACGGTGGAGCCGCGCCTCCGATCGAAGAACAAGATCTCGGAGACCTTGTATTTCTTGAAGCCACTGAGCTTGTTGAGCTGAACCACAATGTTAGCAGGTAATCCGTGGGAATCCCAATCTTGTTGGGAATCATCATCTTTAGCAACAGCTGCAGGTGAGAAAATGTTCCAGAAATCACCGCCTTGACCTCCACCACTTCCCCCACCACCACCACCTCCGCCGCCCCCACCGCCGCCGCCGCCGAAGTTGAAGATGGAGTCTCTCCCGTATAATATAGGGTTTGCAACGTGGAAGAGAATGCAGGATGCGGCGGAAACAGCGACAGATTTGGGTGAAATTAAGGAGTTAAAAAAAGAATGACATTTGGTGGGTTTAGGGTTTTGGGAGGAGGAAGAGGCGGTTTGTGGAGAACATCGGATAATAGACTTGGGGCAGTGGCTGCGGTGAATGACAGTGTTTGTGGAGGAACTTCGGCGGCGGGAGGCAGGAGATGGTGTGAGGGGGAGCAGATGAGCCGCGGCGGAGAACGACGACATTGGCGGCGGAGTTTCGATAAGAAAGAGGGGTGTTAGAAAGCCGGTTTATAGAATTCTCAACAGTGTCACTGTGCGATTCAAAAATCCGAGAATGTGAGCAGTACGCGCCTAGTGTGGGCGATTTCACGTTTTGAGAATGCGATTTTACAAATCCAAGGTGCGATTTTCTCAGATGGCTGCTTGAGTGTAAATTAGGGCAAAACATTCCGATTTGAAGGATTTGTAATTGCAATCATTGCATTAAATCAACTTTAGCCTCCAAAATGCTGGTCTTTTTCGATTTTGTGCCCCCGAATTAATTCAAATGCTACGCTCTCCGAGATTTGCGCGTGCTCTAGTTGATTCTAGGGCTGGCAAATCGTGTTATCGTATCGACACGATAGTGACACGACACGATAGTGCCAAACACGATAAGGATATGTGTCGACACGACACGAACACGATGATTTTCGTGCCGACACGATAACAACACGATAATTTTCGTATCGACGTAACACGATACGATAACGACACGTAACACGATAACGACACGATAAGAAAACAAATCAATTTAAAATTTTATTAAATATATAGAAAATAATATATTTATATAAATATAAAAAATTATTGTGTTATTATCGTGTCGTGTCATATCAGGTAAATAACATGTTAACGGGTTGTTAACAAGTTAATGGGTTACCTGTTAATTTTATTGTGCTTAACGGGTTGACATGAATCCGACACTAAATTTTTGTGTCGTTATCAGGTCGACCCAATAACGACACGAACCCGATAAGGCCAAACACTAACCCGCAATTTTCATGTCGAATTCGTATCGTGTTATCGTGTCGTGTCGAAAATTGCCACCCCTAGTTGGTTTTTTAGCCGTTCTGGAATTTTTCCAAGACGATGTTTCCTATACTTTGGGACAAAGGCTTCAGATGAAATGAGTATTTCTCAGTTTGAGTTTTTCGTGATAATTGGATTGGCCAAATGGGCGGTGACCTTGGCTATTTCTTCGGGAGAAAGGGCAGGAAGCCAAGCACTCGTGCATCCTATCTTTCTTTCTTTCTTCCCTCCTCTGTTTTTGTCTACCAAGAGCAATGACAGACTTCCTCAATGAACCATTTAGAAGAGTTCGAATCACACTACTGGTGACAATCCCCTTCAGGTCGCTGATGGAGAACTCACTCTACCTCTCAACGCTATGTATGAACGCTTCACTAGCAGGAAGCCTCTGAACAACAAAGAGCTACTTTCGACTTTAAAGAAAATCTGGAAGGTGGAAGGATGGGTGAAACTGGCGCAGCTGGGAGATGGATACATCATGTTCGAGTTTGACAAAGATTTGGATAGCAGCAAGGCCTTTTATAGGCAACCATGGATCGTTAATGGACCAATGTTGGTGTTGGCCAAGATGAGAGGTGATGAGCAACCTAGGGACCTGGTGTTATCAACTACTCCTATCTGGGTTCAACTCCACGACCTTCCTATCTACTCGATGAATAAACACATTGGGTACCAACTAGGAGAAAGAATGGGACTTGTGATCGAGATTGACTGACCTGAAGGAATCACTGTTTGGGGAATATCCTTACAGGTCAGGGTACTCATGGACTTGACAAAGCCGAATCTTTCAGAGTGCTCATGTCATTATCAAGGGCCAAACTATCACCCTTTGTCTGAGGTATGAGAAACTCGGGGATTTCTGTTACGTTTGTGGACTTTTGTCTCACACTGAGAGCGACTGCCCTGATCGGTACAACAAGAATGGCCTAAGGGCATCTGATGAATTCAGCTTCCCAATGTGCCTTCGATCCGATGGGCAGAAGGGACTGGACCAACATCATTATGATTTTCTGAAGAGGACCCAATTCAGCAACAGTATAGAGAAGGAGCATCCTGTTCGACGATGATTAGGTCAAATGCTGCTGTGGGAGGGCTGGAATTGGTGGTGGATAAATGGAGGGTTGATGCTGACAAACAAGCTAAGGAAGCCGAGATGTTCGTTGATTCCATTTTTCAGGAGGAGGCAGGTCAGTTTATGATGGAGAACAACACAAACTTTCTGGAATACAATAACCAACTTATGGAGGTAGGGGTCGAGCATGAAGTGCCCATCTAGTACTATACTGATGAATCAATCTATGGACCAGACAGAACCTACAAAATATCTGAAGGAATGGGCATTGGAAAGGGGATGATGGCAGCACAAAAAATGAAGGAACCAATGATTGAGAAGGAAGTCCCAACTCTTGTAGCAGCTACCATCCATGTCTCAAACTCTGTAATGTCAAAGTCCTATCCTAAAGGTAATCTAAAAAGAGGAAGACCTGTAACATCACCTTTTTGCATTGAAGGAAGCAGGATGGACAATGGAAAGGAGAGCATGACATCACCTGGCAAAAAGAACACCAAAGAAGGAGGAAAGAAAAGACAGAAGAGCGAAGAGGATACGAGCAGCTCAAGCAAGGCGGGGACTGGGGATACTCAGACTCGCCCATCTGAATGAATATCTTATGTTGGAATATTGTTAGGGGATTTAAGGTACCCAATGCATTCCATAGAATTAGGCAATTCGTATCCCTAAATAATCCTTTTGTACTTTTTGTTATGGAGTTTAAAGTTGTCTCTAGAATAGCTAAAGCATGGCAGTCCATGCTTCATTTTAATTTCTGTTTCACTGTGGATGTTGTTAGCACAAAAGGAGGCCTCATCCTCTTGGCAAAAAATGATGAAGTGAAAGTTTCTTTGAGCTCCTATTCGACTGGCCACATTGACATTTCAATTGATTGCAATCTTTTCTCCTGACAATTCACTGGTTTTCATGGGAATCCAAACAACCAACTTCGAAAACATTCTCTTGAATTACTTAGGAGAATCCGCAACACTCACCCTCCGAATAAACCATGGGTTATTTGGGGGGGGGGGGATTTCAATGAATTTCTTCTTTTTCTGACAAACAAGGAGGACGCGTTGATGGCCATATGAAAGCAAGTATGGATCGTTTTAGTGAAACATTACGTGACCTTGGGCTGTATGATTTGGGATTTGCAGTCCCCAGGTACACTTGGACAAATAAACGGAAAAAGCCTCACACTATCAAGGAACGGCTGGATAGTTTTGTTGGCACCTAAGGAATGGCAAGACCTGTTCGACAATTTTGGTGTGGAAAATTTGCATTGGTTCGGCTTCGATCATCGGGCCATCTCACTCTCAGTGACGAATTTTGCGAATAATTGTGGTTTTTCCCCGAGACAAGACTTTAGATTCGAGAACGCCAGACTTCTCGAACCGACGCTTCAGGATACGGTTGCAGCACTGTGGAATGGAGGAGATCATGATCTCTCTCTTCAAGACCGCCTTAAAAAATGTGGACATGAACTTAAATTTTGGGCGGATGCACCAGTATGGAATATTGAGAAGAAAATCAGACAACTTACAAAATCTGGTCGGAACAAAAGAGATGTTATTTTTACGGACAGTGGGGATGACATTGAGGACAAATTGGATGGAGAACTCGAAAAACTTTACGCACAACATGAGGAAATTTGGCAACAAAGGTCACGCCTCAACTGGATCTAAAGTGGGGACCGAAACACAACTTATTTCCATCGTTGTGCGTCAGAAAGAAGAAAGTGGAATATGATCACAAAGCTCCAGGATGAAAACAACATTGAGATTGAGTCTAAAGAATAAATTACTAAGCTGGTGGAAAAATTCTATAAAAAATTGTTTACCTCTTCTAATCCAACTGCTTCACAAATTGCCCAGATTGTGCATCATTCTCATGGATTCATTTCAGAGAGTGTTAACAATTTTTTGGAAAAGTAGTACACCAAGGAAGAGGTCAGGATGGCATTGTTTGACATGCACCCTAACAAGGCTCCTGTACCAGACAGTTTCAATGCACGTTTTTACCAGGAATTTTGGCATATTGTGGGGACGGCAACTACAACAGAAGTTCTCAAGATTTTGAATGAGGGGAAGGAGGTAAAAAACTGGAACAACACCCTTGTTACCTTGATTCCGAAGGTTAATCAACCAACACACCTTAACGATTTCAGACCCATTAGCCTCAGCAACGTTTGCTACTGCATAGTAGCAAAGGTAATCGCAAATAGGTTGAAACGAATCATGCCTCAGTAGGGGTGAAAACGGATCGGATATTTCCCGACCGATCCGGAACCGTATCCGGTCGGATACGAATTCGATATAAAATTTTAATATCCGGGCGGATACGGATTCAGATACGGATAGTTGACTTCGGATTCGGATTCGGAATACATAATATCCGACCGTATTCGAGTTTTCCCATATTTTATCGGATATTATCCGGATAATAAATCCGGATATCCGGATTTTTTAATATATTTTATTTTATATTAATTTTATTGACCTTATTTAATAAAAATTAAAAATCCTAAAGAGTAAAGAGTAAAGAAACTAAAGAGTAAAGACCCTAAACCACTCACGACTCTCAAGTCTCACCCCCAGCCCACTCCGCCGCCCACTCCGTTCGCACTCCGCCGCCCACTCCGTCCGCACTCCGCCGCCCACGCCACCAGCCCCCATCTTGACCCCCTTTTTTTGGCAAATGTAAGGATTTTATTTTCTTCGTCGATTTTTAGTTATATCACAATTAATAAGTCGTTGTGTTATTAGCTTGCCCTAGATTTCATAGATTCACCGTGAGAATACCAGGCGAGTTTTTTTTAGGATCGAAATAACGTAATCGTGATTTTTGAACAAATTTTTTTAGGATCGAAATATTGTATTGTTGTGCATTTATTGCTGTTGATGTGAGTACATATTTTCTTGGATTTATGCATTTGTGTTGAAATGAATTTTTAGGGTATATAATTCTATGCCTTTAGTAGGATTATTATAGTTCTTGAATTTAGTTTTGGAGTGTGCCCCTGGAACAAAGTGATCCTATGATATGCCTGAACCTGAGTGCAGGATTTTGGCATGCTTGTGGAATCCTAGAGACAGGGGGGTAATACTTATGTTTTATCCTTAGCTGGTGTATTTTTCTTTATTCGGTTTAATTTTTTGTTCACGTCTGCTGATATCAAGGCTAATTGCTATCCACATTCCATCTTTTTTTGTTTTGATGAGCTTTAATTCTCACTTTATTCGATCTTTTTAGTGATATAAATTTAAGGTGTACTGGTGCAGTTTGTGTTTAATGATCTTTGCTGCTGAACCTTGATCTTAAAGAGTTCTTCTGATTTCTGATTAGATGGTGAATTGATTTACATTACTCCATTTGATTTGTATTTATTCTGTTGCTTCTCATGCTAGGCAGAAACTTAGATATAACAGAGAAAATCGTATTTATTCCGTTGCTTCTCAGGCCAGCAGTTTGGAGTTTATGTCAGGTAGCATAGCATAAATGCACAAACCTTGCATAACAAAGTAGTTTACTCAATTTGGGCAGATTCATTTTCCATGTTTTTACTCAAAGCTGGTTACAGTATGTATTTGTCTTCTTGGTCTTTTCTTGTGTTTAATTAATGCATCTTTCAACTAATATAAGAATAATCAATTTTGTTGAGTGACATTTTGTTTTGGTTGCAGACATCTAAGACTTCCAAATGCATTATGTTCCGCAGAAACTTGTGTAAATTATTTGATGTAGGTTCTAATTTTGAGTCTTGATGCAATTATTAGATGGAGATGTCCGCCGCCGCCTATTCACAACCTCTGAATGTCCTTCCCAAACCTAGCACATCCATCCAAGAAACTAGGTTAGATCTCCACTTTAATTTAATCTGAATTAATTCAAGAACTCATTAATTTTTCTGCTTTGTTTCATATTATTTCTCATTAATTCAAGAATATTTTTCTGCTTTGAAGTGTGGCTGTATCATCTACAGCAGAAAATCCTATTGATTTTGATGCAATAGATAAAGAAGTGCATGGCGAGCCTCAAGCAAAGAAACAAAAGAAGACTACATCGGAGGTTTGGAAGCACTTTGTTAGGGCCAAGGAAACCATTGAGGAGGATGGCAAGAATACTGAGATAGTTTGGGCACACTGTAGTAAATGCAAACACAAAGCTAGAGGTGAGAGTACAAATGGAACAAAAGCATTATGGAACCACTTGAAGAACAAACACAATATTTTGCCGGGTCAACAACTACTGAAAGTGGAAAACAAAGACAGTGTCACAACTGTTGAACCTTATAGGTACGATCAAGAAGCTAGCTTGAGAAAATTTTATATAGCAATAATCATGCATGAGTATCCTTTCAATATAGTTGAGCATGAATACTTTGTTGAGTTCATCAAGTCTTTGCGTCCAAGTTTTCCAATGAAGAGCCGCATCACCGTTAGGAAAGAACTAATGGAGATCTTTACACAAGAAAAAGAAAAACTCTATGAATATTTCAAAAACGTGAAATGTCGCTTTAGCACAACTATGGACATGTGGACATCAAATCAAAACAAAGGATATATGTGTGTCACTGTACACTGGATTGATGAAGATTGGCACATTCAGAAGAGAATCATCAAATTCATGCATGTAGGAGGACGACATACAGGTGCTAAGTTGTCAGAAGCATTCATTGCTAGTGTTGTGAGATGGTTTATTGAGAAGAAGTTATTTTCTCTAACTCTTGATAATGCATCTGCAAATGACGTTTGTGTTAAAGATGTTATTTCTGGGCTTGGAAAAATATGCCCCCTCATTTGTGATGGTATTTTCTTTCACGTGAGATGTGCTAATCACATACTCAATCTTGTTGCTAGAGATGGTCTTGCTGTAATTCCAAGTGCAATCAAGAATATTCGTGCTTTTGTTGTAGCTATAAAGAGCTCTCCATTACAGTGGGAGGAGTTTATGAAGTGTGCAACCGAATGTCAATTGGATATAAAGAAAGGTGTTGCACTAGATGTAGCTACAAGGTGGAACTCCACCTATCACATGTTGATGGATGCTTTATATTACAAGAATGCTTTTCATAGGCTTCTTGTCTTGGAGCGCCACAGGTATGAGAAGATTGCACCATCAAATGAAGAATGGGATAAAGCTTTATCTCTTTGCAAATGCTTGAAGAAATTCAATGATATTACTGAGCTTTTGTCTGGCACGTTGTATCCGACTGCAAATCTGTTTTATCGGAACTTTTGTGAGATTAAGCTTTTTCTAGGAGAGTTGCTTGTTAGAGATGATATCACCATTAAGACAATGGCAATGCCTATGTCTGTCAAGTTTGATAAGTATTGGAAGAAGTCAAATGTTGCTCTTGCTGTGGCTAGTTTTCTTGATCCTAGATTCAAGAAAAGGATCATAGAATATTTCATGAAAAAGTTTCATGGTGAGCTCGCATATGAAGCTGAAACGGATAAGATAATGAAGATTGTGAGACAACTATATCAACAGTATGTTTGTGATGCATCGAATGTCACAAAGAGCTCTGTTATTGTTGCTAGTCATGGTGAAACTTGTGAAGCAAGTTCTATATTTATGGAAAAAGACAACGATGAATTTGAGAGTTACTTATACGACAGTGAGGGGGCTGGTGCAACAACAAATGACTTGGAGAAATACATGGCAGAACCTCCGTTAAAGGTGCCTAAATCTGAAATTTTTGATATTTTGTCTTGGTGGAAGGGTCATCAACAGGAATACCCTATTCTCTCACGACTTGCTCGTGATGTGTTAGCCATACAAGTGTCAACTGTTGCTTCTGAATCCGCATTCAGTGCCGGTGGTCGTGTTATAGATCCATTTCGTAGTCGTTTGGATCCTGATATGGTAGAAGCACTAGTTTGTACTAAGGATTGGATAGCTGCATCCAAACAAGGTTATTTTTTTAACTTCTTGTCATTTTATATTATAATTATGTATCTATAATCCTCTTATGCAGTTTCTTATAAAAATTTCAGGTTCTCAAAAAAATATTGGATCCATTGTTGCTGATCTTGAAGTTTTGGAAACACTTGTTGCAAATATGGGGGATGAGGTTTATCATTATTACTTCTTAAATTATAATTGGTTTTCATGTTAGTTGCAAACTTGAAATACTAACTGCTTATACAAAAAAAATATAGGTTGAAGAAGAAATGGACAGTGATGAGGATTGATGAGGATCCGAGAGTTGAGGAAGACTGGAAGATGGATTCATACTTTTTTTTTTAACATCTTTGATCGAAGAGAAGTGAATTATAATAGTAGTATTACTTATTTATAATATTCTAGTTTATGTTTTACTAGTATATTTTGCATTTTGGGTACTTCATTTTATATTTTGGTTATTGTCCTTTGAGTATTTTGTTGTTAAGCCCTACGCCTGCAATTCTGATTAATATGTAGTAAGTGGGAATTTTGGATTCATTGAGAAATTCTGATTAATATTGATGGTGTGTTTGTTTTGATGATTTTCATTTGAAATATATTATCCGATTATAGTTATTTGAATCCGGCCCGGATTCGTCCGATATCCGTTCCGTATCCGTATACCGAATATTCCGAATTCGTATTCGAATCCGGCTTTTCCGTATCCGACTCCGAATTCGAGAAAAAAATATGGTTTAGGATACGGTATAAGCACTATTCGTCCGTATCCGATCCGTTTTCACCCCTATGCCTCAGGTTATTGATGATAACTAGGGGTGGGCATAAAACTGAAAAAAATCGAAAAATCGAACCGAACCGAACCAACGATTTTCGGTTTATTCGGTTGTTCGATTGAATTTTTTTAAAATTTCAGTTTTTTCGGTTTGGTTCGGTTTATATTTTCTAAAAACCGAATAAACTGAACCGACCGAACTATAAATATAAACCGAATCGACCGAATAAAACCCTAGATCTAATCTAATTGTAAAAAATTAAACATTCATTTCCATTTCTGTTGTTTCTTTTCCATTTCTGCCGATTCCCCCTACTTCCACCGCCGTTAGGCCCACTAGTGCCACCAACGCCGTCTTCGACGTCTACCTCTCTTCGTCGTCTTCGACTCTTTCACCACCGCAATATGTTCTACTTTGCTTGAATGCCCTTTTATTTAAGTTATATATGTTAGGGTTATACTGGCAAGTATGCTTTTAGTGCTACTTATGTATACAAACTGATTTTTGCACTTATTAATGAGAGTAATTTTTTGTCACTGGTTGCTTTAATTATAATGAATGGTAATTATTTATTGCATAAACGTTCATATGTACTTTACATTGTAGACAATGTGGTGTATAGAAGATCACAGAAGATCGCATTGTCAGTTCCTTGTATATAAGTACAATTGATTCACAACTTAGATGGAATTGAACAATCCATTGGTAGAAGTTGAGGTGTAAGGCTCAGATTGGTTTGTCTTGACCAAGAGATTACACTAGTGCATTATGATGTGCTGAATAGGACCTACAGAGAGGTAATTCTTATAGACTGACTTAAGGAATGAAGAATTAGATCTCAGTGGTTGTTGATTTCTTAATCTCTGTCACTTAAATAGAATTGTCTGTAGTTGAGAAGTATTGCTTTGATTTATTATGGGTAAAGAATCAATGTGATTCAATACTTTGTATTTTGGGCAATGTTATTAATTATAGGACAGATTGCCAAAATTAATACAGAGAATCGTGTTTGGAGTGTCAAGTTGATTATGTCCCCTTGGTAGGCTCAGAAGGTTTATCATATCAAATCTGATCAGTGAAATTTATTTCCGGTATGATAATAATGTTGAGTTGTCCTTACTCCGAGGAATAAAAGATATTAATTAATTAAAGCATTCAGTAGCTTAAATTAATTAATGGACATTGAATCTTAAACACGGGAAATAATAAACGGGAGCCATATTTCGCAATATGGGTTAGGATGGATAGTGCAATATTAATTCTATAGTGGAATGAATTAATATTAAGGGGTAGAAAAATATTGTGGCTCAATATTGATTTCTGGGCCCATTGGGAGGTCCAATCCTAATTCTCCTAAAGGCCCCTCAAGTAGCCCAATAAAAGTCCATTAAGTAATGTAATTAAAAATATAAGAATTAATCTTGTTGCAAGAAAGAGAGAAAAGTAGCGCTTATTTTGGGTAGATATGAAAATAATATAAGGGGGCTATAACACTATAGGTCATTTCACCTAGTGTTTTAACAAAAAAAAAACATTCTTCCATTTAATTACAGAAAAGTTCATAACCATAATTAAGATTACGCTATTGCCCCTATAATGTAATTACAATTCTACATTAATTACACAACTACAAATCTTGGCCGTATTTAATTCTTTATAATTATGCATCGGTAAACGCGCTGAAATTTGAAACAAACATACCATATTCGGACACCTTCCATTTCGAAATCAACAAAACCTAAAATTCCACCTTCTCTATTTTTCAACGCTGCACATTGATCGGAGGTTTATCCACCGGCTGCATCCCAAGAAATTTCCACGACCTGCATCGAAGGTATGTAGTTATTTTGTTGATTCTACAACATATTGCATGTATATTTAAACTAAAAAACAGTGATTTCGCGAAATGAAACATGATTTTTTTTTAAACCCAGTTGCATATTTGCAGGTTTTAGATTTGGGGTTGTAACGAGTAGAGCTCGATTATTGTATTGATATAATTAAATTTCGTTTAATGTTATGATTTTGTTTTCCGAACTTTATTTTACTTGTCTTTGTTCAAGAATGTAAATTTCTTATTCAGATAAACTGACATTTTTTATTTTATATTATGTTTGGGTAATGTTCTTATATATTCAGGTATGACTAGGGACAAGGGGAAAGGAGTCCGAATAGATGACGAAGATATGCCAAAAAAAGTAAAGAGGAATAGAAGTAGACAAATACGAGTTTCATTGAGGACTAACAAAGGTATTTTGAAATCAATTTTTACGGATTTCTGTTAAAATGAAGATTTAATAGCATTTATTATTCGGGAAATGTCATTACCAGTACATACTTGTTTAATGCGGGCATGTGAACAGAGGATTTCGAAAAAAATATATGTACAAGTGGCAGTGATGTTGATAGTGGTAGGAGATCTGATGTGTACACTGCATGCACAAAGATGTAGCAGCTGCAAGTGCATGGACAGATTGCATTATGCAGACTTTTATCACATAACCTATCAATTTTTGCAGCTGCTATTACATATATCCCTGTTTTGGGAGAACGTAATGATGTATTATGGATGTAGGTTAGCAAATCTGGGGTGTAAATCACACAAAAAGTGTATGTATGTTTAGAGAAGTAAATAATATATGAAAAAAGTAATTAACTGCAGTTGATGTGAATAATTTTTATGTTGCTAACACACAAATTGGCAGGTTCCGGGGTAAAAGGTGATCGATTAGATAAAAAGGGGGTAAAACATAAAGGTCTGTAACATTTTATAGTAATTCCCTTTTTAGTTGTTAATGATGAATGTATATTTATATATTTTGACTGTATTCAGGGAAGCGTGTTTTGGGATATGTTGTTGTCCCGTCAGATTCCGGTAAAATTTATAATTACATGAAACAAATCAGTTGTTTACAATGTCAATATAATGATAATATATTTTAATATTTCACTCATACAGATTTTGAAAGTGATTTTGAATCGAGCAAACAGAGTAGTGATTATTCAGATGACCCTATAGAAGGTGATTATCAAATTAATTATACTTGGTTTACTGTTTTTTGTATTATATGGAGGTTTCTTTAGTTTTAAGTGTGTTCATTGATGTTCACAGAAAGTGAAGGTGAAGAATATGAGAGAGGGAGAAAGGATATGAAGCACAAGCGTTTAAGGCCCAAAAACAGATTTGGTTTATATCTTATATCTGATAATATTAATAGCTGCTAATATTTTCTGTATTTCTGAATTTTCATGTGTTTTATTTTCTGCTAAACAGAAGGTGTCCAAATTGACAGAAAGCAGAGTTATTATAGGTCGAACATTAGAACAACTTTTACTGAGTTGCAGCCAGTACGGTTTACCGAACAACATTTTAATGAGTTGAAGAAAACTCCCTTCTATCTGCTATTGATTTCGTTTCTACGCAATGGAAGTGAATCGATGTTTAACAACTGCATGAAAATTGAAGATGATATACGAGACATAGTACGAATGTTTGATGAAGAGTCAGAGTGCTTCATTGTCGGTTCAAGAGAGTTAAAGATTACAAGAGAAGATGCAAATCTTGTATTTGGAATAGTATCAGGTGAGGAGAAGATTAGTTTGAGAGGAGATAAGTACACCCATCCAGAGTGGATCAAAAGGTGTTTTAGGGAAGAACTTGTAATGAAACCGCCAAACTTCCCTTTGTACAGGCCTATTTTCCTGAACAAGATAGAGGAAATGGTTGAATTAACAGATACTGAATCTATACAGGATGTATGTAGACTTCTATGTTGCTACTTCTTGGGTGGTATACTGTGCCCTGTAAGGAGTGGAGCCTTATCTTGGTATATGACATCATATTTGGAAGATTTCAATGCAATGTGCAAATACGACTGGTCTGCATTCTTTGTTGTGAATTTGATTAATAGTCTGAAGAGAAGCAAGGATATGAAAGTGGGGGGATGTGCAATGCTTTTGCCTGTAAGTAAATTTTAAAAACTATAAACTATTGTATTATATTTTATTACTTGCTAACCAATGTTGATCTTGATGCAATATCAGTACTGGTTGTGCGAACACACATCACTTGTTCATCCGGTGGACAGGAAGGCTTTACTAAGGTTTTTAAAGTGGGATCTGAATGAGTTAAATGGGGTTATATTCAATGGACGGTTGCATAGATACACAAAGGTATACAAGAATACTACTTTTTATGAACGATTGTTAGTGTAGGTTATCTAATGAAAGTGAATGAGATTAATACGTGTAACCTGCTACTATGCTTGCAGGTGTACCCGGAAAAGCTGACTGCAGAATCGTGGGAAGTGGTGCAATATGACGAACTTGCAGCAGTCAGATCAACGAAAGATAGTCCACCAGTTGAGAGTAATGCAGGAAATATGACAGATGCTCCGGTGAATTCAAGCGGAGCTGTAGCTGGACAGACAACCTCGGAGTCGATTGGAAGGGGAAAAACAGTTGTTGATGAGTCATCTGTACGTAGGTTTGAAGTTGGTTCTTCATCAAAGGATGATACAGCAAAATTTGACAAGGGGCCTTCATTTGACTTGGGTTTTGATAGTTCAATGAGAGATGCAAATGAATTCGAGGACACTGTGATGAAAGTTTGTAGTGATTTGAACAAGACTATATTGGACGGAGATAATACTCAAGACGGGTATGTGCCAGTGGATGTAGGACATAATGAGGGTGTGAATTTCAATGTTGATTCTGCAAGAGCAGGTGAGAAGGAAGACGTTGGCCGAAGAAGTGAGATAGAGGATATGCGTCTTGAAATTAAATTATTGAAAGAACAGATGCAGAATGAGAGAGTTCGTAATCAGCTAGAAATACTTCAGAAAACTGATGTTATAAATCATCTTGAATCCGAGATTGCACTGCTGAGAAGAGAGGTAGAGATGGTTAGAGCACCAACCCCGACCCAACTGTTTGAAGATGAGGCAGTAATCAAACAAATAGATGAAATTGAAAAACAAGCAGTAGAGAGATTTTCTGCAGGGAAGGCTGTGTATGATAAGTTTTTGAAAATTGTTTCGAATGAGGGACCTTGGGGTGGGAAGGATACAGATGAAGAAAATACGACAGATGTTGTAGTACATAGAACGAGTAAGAATGTGGATGTTAATACCGTTGTTATCGCAGATAAAATTGCTATGGATTACAATGCTTCTAAAGGAAACACAGCTTCAGCTAGTGCTCATGTATTACGTTCGAACAACAGCCAGAATACTGAGCCTTCACCAGCTGTTGCGGCTTCTGTGAGTATTAGAATGCCATTATCAAACATTGTACTACCCGATGTGTCCTCCCCCGGTGTTGAGGATGGGAACGCAGTGAAAAGCCATCCAACATCAAAAGTTAAGGTTGAGAATGAAGAGAGTGAGACACACTTTATTAGTTCGATGGCTAAACGTGTGAAGGGCCGGACAAGGGCAGCAACCAGGAAACCAGTTCAGATGTCACCACAACCTCTTACTCAAGATCTGATGAAAGTTCATGAAATAGACGACAGTGATGGAGACGATGCAACGGCTGCTGCAAACAAGAATAGAGTTAAACATCCTGTGAAGAACCCTTTTGATAATCGTCTTGGGACAGTGAAAAATTGTCCACAAGAATTGAAAGATGGAATTTATAAAAAGCTCGTTGAAAATGGAGAAAGGTAAATTGTTATTTCAAATTTATATTCATTTGTGTTATTTATGTGGGTACAAATTATCAGATATTTTCCCCTTATTGTCTGAAAAAATGGAATTTTAACAATGCAGTCAAGTCATTTTCATTGGGAATGGTCCGTTGATACATGTTACAGTAGGAATGGTAATCAGCTTGCTAAACAATCGATGTCTGGACAACGAGGTATAACTATATTATATTATATTTTGCTATGTATTAGACAGCGTATTTAACTTAACATCTCTGCTGCTACATGTGTAATGTAATAGGTAATCGATGCTTGGTCCGAACTAATTCGTTTGAGGCTATTCCAAACACACCCGAGTGCTAGAAAAGTGACGACTTTTACGTCATCATGCTGGGTAATATATGACAAAAATGTTTTTTTGGTATAAATTTAGATTGCATTGAATATTATACTTATGTGCTCTGACGTGCAAATTGTTACATTTAAGGTTCTGATCCAAAAGAGGGAAATTTCGAAACAAAAAATTTTTGGTGTGCTAATTGAACGTCCATTGGAAGATGCGGTCGATAAAGATTTTCTCCTATTTCCTGTTAACATAACGGAGAGTGGCGCAAGAACTCGGGCAAACGTCACTGGACATTGGACTTTGTTAAAGCTTGATATTAAGAAGAATCAATGGATATTTTTCAATTCACTACGCCCCAGGACAGCCGACTCCAATGATCCATATCTAAAAAATGCTATGCTCGTGGTAAGTAAAACGTCCTTATTTTTATATATATGTAAGGAACGTAAGATCGTTTATTTTATTATTTTTTCTATAACATTACACTAATTCATCAAAAATATAATGTATACAAAAATAGGTTAAATACGTTGATGCGAAGCTGAAGCAGGTTTTGCGGAAAAGAGCCCCACATCACCCATTCTTAAAGCGATCGTTGACTAAACCAATAGAATCAAATATTATGCAGCAGGTTGAAGGGTCCCTTGATTGTGGTGTGATTGTATGTTCTCTCATTGAGTCTTTCCATAGAGGGGTGGTTAACAATTCTGCTATATTTGATGGAGTTAGAGCAAGTGAAATGCGTATTAGAATTGCAGGTGCCTTTGAAGATCCGTTTCGATATGTTGCGGAATGAGCAGGGTGTTGTGATGTCTGGCTAAACACTCTATGTTCTTTTAGTTATGATTGATACACTATAACTATCTATGTTTTGTGTCAAGACTTTATGCTTTTCATTATCTTGATGATAAATACTTTTATGTTAGTATCCTATTTTGGAATATTACTGATGGATTATCGTTGGAGTATTTCTAGTTGATAAACCTACTTTTATTTAAGATCGTCTGCATAAATTCATAAAAAAGGAATGATATTATTACATTAACAATTATTTCAAGATTATTCGATTAATAATACCTAAGATTTGAATATAAAAAAAAACAAGAAATTTGTTATATAATCTAATTATAATTAATTTAACTATGGAATATATTGTAAATTATAAGGTTTATAAAGGACAAGATTTTTAAACGGTATAATTTATGATATAATAATCACACATGATTTAATATATAAAAAACTTTCTATAAGAGAAGGCATAAAACGGGGGAATGTAGGGTTTTTGACTAATGTGATTCGCATATATAATCTGCCGCCTCCACGCTTTTGCTTAAAACAGAAATATGTCTTCGAGTATCACCAATCACACTCGCAATAATGTTTCGTGTTACTGCAATAAGAATGCGGTGGTCGTTACTTCATGGAAGGGTGAAAACGTTGGAAGGAGATTCTTCGGTTGTGAGTCTTATCCGGTAAGAATACGTTCTTCTTCATAATTTTGTATGTATAAATTAACAATTTTTTAACAGAAATATATATATAAATTTGGATTTCCCAAATCTATTTCAGGGAAATGGTTATTGTAAATTTTTCCAGTGGATCGACAAACCTCTCTGCGAAAGAGGAAGGAATATTGTTCCAGGTCTGATAAAAAGACTAAACGAATATCACTCAAAGATAACAGATTTGGAAACAAGGTTGGAGAGTTTGCATTTGACGAATATTAAGCTCACTCATGAACTTAGGGCAATGAAGGATGTCGATTTGATGAGTAATGAACAAGTTAATAGTGTGTTTAAACTCAGGCATCTTGGCATTCTGTTAATTGTTGTGTTAGTTGGTTGGATATTCAAGGAAACATTCAGTAATGAGAAAGACGAAAATAATTTTCCTTCATCATTGATGTTGCATTAACGTTATAATTAGTGTAAGTTTATGAAATATCTAATGTATGTTACATTTTGTTGAATCTGAACTACAATATTTGGTTTTATGTATGTTTATTGTCCCTTTTCAAACTAGGCTTTTTTTTGGGAGAACTAATGATGCGGTGGATGTAGAAAAAGCTGCATAACTGATCCAGGAATGCAGTAGGACTTACAACATTCGTGTATATGTCTATGTTCAGATGCAGTACAAATTACATTTTGTGAACATATGCAGAGTGGTATGACGTTAACACAACATTCGTGCAATTGGATTCAGACCCCAGTACGTTAGTCTGTTCAAAGGAATTTTTGGTACATTATACATAGTGTATGGGTTCATGCCTCAAACAAACTATGAGTGTTTTGAAAAAAACGGCCAAAAAAAACAGAATAAAACATCATATGTAGAAAATATTGCATTTTTTAGATGTATGCATATTCGGATGACGTAAACACAACATATTTACCAATCAATGCCGACACAAATGCATTGGTATGTGAAAATCATCTTTTTGTTCAATATGTATGGTGTATGGTGTCACGCCTCGAATCAGCTATGCAATTTGTGAAAAATGTCCAACCTAACAATATAACCTTTTTGATAGCTATCATGAAACAACATGACTTTCATTTAGCATGACTGTGTATAACATATAAAGTTTGAAGAGACGTTAAATTGTGAATAGTGTAGATTGTATTTAATTAAAAAGTTATATTTATAAGCAATATATAAAAGACAATAAGATGTGAATAACAACACTTTTACATCTAATGTACGCAAAAAAACAACAATATTTATACATATGAAAAGACTGCACTAGGAACGTCCGATACACACAAACATTAAACCAATATTTCTACATATTGTTGTGGAATGGAGATACTAGACTTGGCAAAACACAGAATGAACGATCTACATCGGGAGCATCCTCCAACAGATCTAAGTAACGAAATTCTCGTTTTATGACGTCATAAGAACAAAATTTACCAGTTGGATCCTCTTTAAAAAGGATTAACGTCTTCAAACTGTTGATAAATGAAATAGGGTAGATATCAAACATAAATGGCAGGTCTTCCTCCCTGAATATTGTAAAGCTTGACCAAGCGCTTCCTTCATTGCGATATGTTAGAATGTGCATCTGAAGAAAATACATACTTACTCCATTTACCTCTGGACTAAGCTTGCTAGAATATGCAATAATACTATACTCGTCCAATGCCCGAAAGCCTACGTGCCATGTAGGAATTATATAATCTGGAATATCTATTAATTGGTATGATGAATGCTTCAAATAAAAGGATGCCAATTTATATACCCCCCCCCCATTAAATCTAACAGGCCAGTGAAAGCGACCACCGACAAAAAAACCATTCGAAATATGAGGTTTTTGAAATGGATATGATTCAATAAATGACCACACATTAGTTTTATGACAGTATAGTTTCACCTCATACTGATATCCTATTACTGACCAAAACCTAGCTATCCTCATAATCTTAAAAGACTTGCCCTCGACGTCAAAACCTAAAGAAAAATACACCCACGCTTCACGAAATAAAGGAGGAATTGAAATAGGATCGTTTGGAAGTATAAATGTTTCATTTGTAGAAGGATTAACAAGAGAATATTCATCGGCTGTGTTGCAAAATAATACTAACCCATTATACGTCCCAAGAACTTCGTAATCTTCATCAGAGGATCGAACAAACCTTCGGTAGGACGGCACTGCAGTGGGGACAAACTCATAACATATAGGAGGATTTGCTTCCCTTACTTGATTCAGTATTGAAAACCTATTATCCATTTTCATTCTTCGGAGATGCCTCTCAACAAATTCATCTGACGAAATCATATTTTTCCAAACATGAGACACACATTTGAACCTAACAAGTTGTTTTGGAAGAAGCTGCTCAAGAATTTCAAGCGCGACATCTTCAGGAATGATTTCTCCCATTTTAGAAGCAAAGTTTTTTCAAATGAAATACAGGTTTAAGAATAAAAGGCAGTTTTTGAATATGATGGAATTTTGATTTAGATGAACATGAATATTCGTTCATTTTAAATATTTTAATATGTAGTAATGATGACGACCTTTGGTATGGATTTGAGTTATAGAAGGGACTCTGCAACTTCCCCCCGCCATAATTATGCTGAAACACTGGATGCATTCATTTAGTGTGACTTTTGAAATATTAAATATATAAATGGGATATAAATTACATACGTGGGAAATATTACGCAAATGTTGTGGTTAATAAATATTGCAGTTTAGGTCTATATGTGGTGCAGGAACAGATTTAGATCGACACACAAAAAATAACCAAAAGTAACGTTATATTGCATAATCACTATAATTAAATTGTATTAGTTAATCACAATAATGATTATCATAAACGCAATTTATGGTTAGGTTTTTTTTAAACATCCCTACCTATAAAATTGTAGTATATCAACACTTGCCTACCCTTCAAAAAATAACAACTATTATGTCGAGACTAATCGACAACATTCCTGATGAGTTAACATTTTTTATTCTGGAAAAAATTTCAGGAAGTCGATTAAAAAAATTAAGATGTGTTTCCAAAAGTTGGGATCATTTGATATCTTCTTCTTCGTTTGTTGAACAACATTTGCGTGTGATGAAATCTAGAAATGTGTTTTCATTATTTCATAAAAAAAAGGTTGCATACCCTCCAGTGAGTTATGTTAAACACGTTGTCAACGGCGTTGATACGCCCCAACGTTCAGACATTAACAATGGTGAAGAATACGAGGTACTTGGTATTTGTAATGGGTTAGTTTTATTTTGTAATTTAGATGATGTTTACAAATTAGTTAACCCAATTACACAAAAATCTTTATTAATACCTAAACCAAATATAATTTTTCCATCAGGTTTTACTAAAGCATCAGTTTTTTTTTGGGTTAGACTATGATATTGATACAAATGATTATTTAATAATAAGATTCACTCGATTTTGGAGATTTGGTGCTTTTCATAGCGTAGTGAATTTATACTCTAGAAACTCAAACATGTGGGTTTCGTTATATCCATTTCCGTACAAACACCCGCCATCATGCAATGCTCACTTTGTTGCTGAGATTTTTCACTGGAAGATATATGAAGGATATGGGGTTTATGCAATTGCCACTTTTGATTACAGTGAGAAGACATATGGATTGATAAAGTTACCTGATTTCAAATGTAATGTATGGTCATTAGTTATAGAGTCATTGGATGACAATAGCCTTGCCGTTTATGGGGATAGTTCGGTAACAAACAAATATAATTTTGAAATGCAGGTGTTGTCGTATTCATCTACAGGGTCCACGTGGAAAAGGTATACTATATCAAAAGTAGGAGAGCTGCACCAAGATTATAAACTCGTGCCTATACATTTTATTGATGTTGCTCATAAAAAGATTATGTTCAGGAATGATCCGGCGGGAACTTTCTACTCATTCGATTTTGCAACAAGGGAAGAGGTCCCAATTCAAGAGCTAAATTCAGATACTCAAATTGGGCATACATATAAGTATGTAGAAAGCCTCGTATCGCCTGAACAACATTTTTTATCATAATTACTAATTAGTACATTTTATCTTCATGTTATTCTAAGTAGTATTTGAATAATATCAATTTACTGGATTTTTTGTTCGTTAATTTATGTATTTTATTTTCGTAAATTTTGAACATTGTTTTAATTATTGTTTGTATTAACTAGTTAACACACTAGATGTATCAAAAGCTTTCAACAGATCAATAATTTTTTACTTATGTTTCAATATAAATGTTAAATCATAAAAAATATTTTCTATATCTGAATATGTATATAATTAAACTAAATTTCTGCAATTAAAGTGTGGGTAACTAAAGATGATATTTAACTCAGTACATGAATTACTTCAAGATTAACAAGCAAAAAACAAGGCGATTAGAAAAATGAAAAGTATATTGAATAATAATAATCTGGGGCAAACCAATGTGCGAATAACATGATATAATGTTAAAGAAAACTAGTTGTCTATGTTTGTCCTATCTGTTCCGAATACGTGAGCACAAGTCAACGTGTCGTGACGTCCTTTCTTGCCACACTTGCTGCATATTGTAGGCTTGACGCGACGGAATTCTCCATATGACGTTATCCTTTTCTATTTGGGACGTCCCGGAGGATTCTTTAGTATAGGTGGTAAGATTTTTTCAGAATGTGATGTGCCCTTGAAAACAAACCTCTCTGTATCCGGAACTGGAGCGAGGTCCACTTTATAGCAATCACGATAGCTAGAAGTAAAAAAACAGTCTTCCACCACATCGGAAATAGATGCACAATGCTTTTTAATAACGGCCACTGCATGTGCACATGGGAACCCCTTTATTTGCCACTGAAAACATGTGCATATCTTATACTCCAAGTCAACAGTAACTGATGTTTTAGATCCAACTTCAAACTGCCCGTTCGGATATATTGATACGACCCACGACGCACTGATATTCGACATTTCGTTCCATGCTTGCTCCTTGCTAGGAACTAACAAACCTGTCCAGGATTGACTATGTCGACGTCTCTCAACAAACCACCTAGAAATTTGCTTCCTGATAGAGTCAATCATATGAGTGATTGGAAGAGCTCCAGCGTCTCGAATCCAAGAGTTAAACGACTCTGCTGCATTCGACGTCATTTCACCATACCTTTTTATATGCGGTGAATGGTATACAACCCATTTTGAATATGGAGTATCCTGCAGCCAGTCTTCTGCAATTTTCCCACCAACCTCCTTGAACTTAGTGATTTTTTCATTGAAAATGGAGCTAGTTGGTGCATAAGCACACTGCTTGAAGAGATCTGCCATGTTCTCGCGGTGCTGAGTGTTCCAACCACCTCCATACCTTCCTTTCAGATTACATAGAAGATGATACAAGCAGTAGTAATGAGCTGGTTGATCCCATACTTCAGAGAACGCTGACATTAAACCGGTGTTTCTGTCTGAAATGTATATAATTTGTTTATCATGGTGAATGTTGTCTTTGATCTTACAAAGGAACCACGCCCAATTGTCCCTGTTCTCAGCTGACACAACTGCAAAAGCAACAGGAAACAGACCTGCAACACAAGAACATATACTAGTTGTTATGCTGATATGTACAGTGAAATTCAACATCTCATAAACTTATATAAGGAATCTATAAATGACCAAGTTGTTTTTATACCAAATGCAGTAGTTGAATTTAAAGATTGTATAGTCCATAAGTGAAACAATTAAAACATATCATACACACTACACCAGAAAAATACATTCATTAAGAACTACCAAACAAAGCCAACTACAAGTTAATAAGGTGGCAAACAGAAAAGCAGCTACTTCAACTGACGTTTGCACATTATATAGAATTGTAAAATTGAGATATAGAATGATTACCATTGTCGCCATCTTTTGCTGTAGCGGAAAGCAATACTCCCTTGGCTCTCCCCTTCATGAATGTTCCATCTATAAACAACATCGGCCTACATGTTTTGAAACCTTCCTTGCAGGCGTGAAATGAGACGAACAATCGTTCGAAGTGATTCGTTACATCATCTTTTTCCAAGTCAAACAGAGTTCCGGGGTTGGTTCTCTTCACTGCATCTCCGTACCAACGGAGTTCATCGTATGAATCATCATAACATCCAAATATGTTATCCCTCGCGGCCTCTATTCCACGCCACGCTTGATAATATTCAATATCTAACCCATAATCCTTTTTAATATCCTCAATAATCTTGTTTCCACTGATTGAAGGGTTGTTTTTTACTTGTTGCAATATTAGATCCTTAATAACCTTTGTTCCAAATCTATTTTTATCTTTCACTAATAACTTTCCTACACAATTGTGACTCAAATTAGCCTTCCACACAATAAAACCAACCTTGGTAGGAGTCTGTTTAGCCTTAATAAACCATTGACAGCTAGCTGATTGGCTTTCGGAGCATATGACATGCACGTATTTGGGGGAGTTCTTAATGAATGTAAACTGGAACCTCAACTTAAGTGAGTACTTAATCAATTCAATTCTAAATTCCGGTGCTCCACCAGAGAAAATAGCTCCTACAGCCATTATGTCACCCCAATGGTCAGACAAATATGACTTCTTCCTCTCATCTGGGCAGATATCAAACTTAGGTATACTACCTAGACCCAAGAATTCGGCTGAGCAATTATTACTATGAATATACGATTTCTCCTTCACAATGAGTGTTGTGCTCGTAATATTACTAGATTCCTTAATCTGAGCTACATCCACAGAACTTGTAGGGAAATTGATACATACATTATTAAACGATCCTTGACTATTGGAATCACGAATAGAATTGTTTCGGGCATCACTAAACTCAACCATAATATCTACTAATTTTTCAGATGACAACATACAGAAATCCATCATACCATCGAAATCGCTATCTGATTCTAAATAGCAATTGTTGATGCATCCAACAGAATATAAAATTGAAAATTTACCTTCTGACATATTGGGCCATTTGTTTTTTATTTCATCTACGATGCTCTGATATGTTGTCCGATCGGTTGTACGAAGCAACTTGCACCTCCCCTCGTGAACGATTTTTAGCATTACGCCGTTCTGCATTTCAGGGGATAACAGTCCACCGGACAAATCAAATCTACAAAATCGGAAAATCTGAACTTTGGAAACGAATAGAATTACGGCAATACCTAGATATGGAAGGTCAGAATTGTATTATGCAGTAGCCGATGCAATTGATCGCCTCAATCTACCCATTCGTTCGCCGGTACGATGTATTGATGGTAACTGCCGACTGATTAAATGCAAGACAATCAATTAACGAAAATTAACCTAAAATACATAATTGCATAATATAATATAAATTGCAGACTTATTTAGAACTAAGGGTACAATTGGAAAATTAAATTTCGATGTGACTTAAATTGTATTAATATTTAATTGTGTCTTAAATTGCTTATGGTACTTAAATAGTGACTTAATTTGTATTTAATCCCATAATATAATATCTCTTGGAGAATAAAATATTTCTAGATCTCCAATATTTTCTAATAAATAAATTAACTATTCTCTCTCCTATAAATATATAGGAAAACCGCCACTCTTAAGAAGAGTTATAAAAAAAAAATCGATCTTCTCTAAATACATAAAAGAGAGATCTGTAATTTTCGAAATTACAGTGTGTGCAACAAGAGAAAATTAATTCTTCCTTGAGAGTTAATAGTTCGTGAGATCTCCCACCTATTCAACTAGCTAGGACTTAGGGAATACTTGAGAAGGCAATTGGGTTGAAGTTGTTATTCTTCTCAACGGTATCTCTCTGATTTAAAGGTAAACACGTAATCCCTTAGTTCCGCATGTTTAAAGATTTAATTATTTATCGTACATTCATTACATGAATTAGTTGATTTAATTTGTTTAAATTATGAAATTAGATTTACGATAATTCATATTTAAATTACGTCCCAAATAGATACTGGTAATTTTAAAGGAGTCTCAAAGGATTCCCGAGAGTTTCAAAAGATCCCTAAGGCATCTCTCGAGAGAGTCTCAAAGGATTCCTAGCGTGGTCCATAACCCACAAGTGCCAAAAATTCCCCACACAAAGGAGATGGGGAATGTGGTCCCATAATAATTTCCCACAAAGGAGTTGGGGACCACATTGTTGGTGGACTATTATTGGGTATTGGGATAATTCCCAACATATGGTATCAGAGCCAAGGTTTTGGGCTCTGATCTATTTACATTAAATTGATATTTGGATGGTAGAATTGTTAGATCTTTTTTGTAGGTATCCAATTATCATGGTTTTAATGTATGTTTTAATTTATGTTGTTTGAATGTGGTTTTTAATCTGATTCGGTCAGATTTGTTTTTCCCGTGAGAAAATCCACGGGTAGATTAGATTATTTAATTTGTAATAGACTAGTCTAGATGTTAGATTTATTTTTTGTAAATAAATTGTAACGGGTCAAAGACGAAGACCGTTAGACGGATTAAAGAATCGGAGGCGCACCCGGACGACCAAGCCACACGGGCCGATTGTAGGCGTGGCGTGATTTTTTTGTCGCGTTCGTGGGAGTGCGAATTCTCGTTCCTTCAAAACGAGAAAATTAAACCATGATAATTGGACGTGTTTGCCTAATTTGTGTTTAATTTTTGTTTTGTTATTATGCTATGATTATTTGTTAATTTTGCATGAGAATTCGTGAAAAACCTGTAGTTTAAAAAATTACTAAGTATATTTTTTTATTAAATTTATTTAAGATAATAAATTGATTAAATGGCCTCCATAATTTATTTATTTGTGAAGTCTTTTGGCTACGCATTGGTAAGCGCCTCTCTCCCTATCGGATAGGCCAAAAGATAAGTTCACATGAATAAATTCCTTTAAGGATGATTGTGGATTGTTACTAGTGGCGGTATGACGGCTATGTTGGCAAACAGTCCATCTTCTAATTCTGCACCGAAAGGTGGAAAGAAGAAGAAGAAGGCAAATGACTAGAAACAGGCTAATAACAAGGAAAAGATACCAATTGAGGGAGGTGTCAAGAAAAAGACCACTAAGGGAAAGTGCTTTAGTTGCGGTCTGAAAGGACATTGGAAGTCAGCCTGTACCAAGCCTAAGAAGGCTGGTAAGCAAGGTAATTCCCACGCACTAGTAATTGAAACTTGTGTAGCGGTGTATTCTTCCCATTCGTGGGTGGTGGATACGGGAGCCACTGATCATGAAACAATGCAAGCTGAAATATAAAAATGTATTACTAGCAATATTTATTCTCAATATATTGGCCGCACTGGAGTTTTCGCATAAAATTACTCATCTTGAAACAATGCAAGCTGAAATATAAAAATGATTTCTTTTATTAATATATCGCACCCGCGACTCAGTTGGATTCTGATCGATCTGATTAAGCGACGAGCGATTAACTTGGCGAGTCTAAAGGCAGTGGGGGTGAAGCGGCACTCGTGGACTGATGGCATACAGTGGTGTTGGAATTAATTTAAATTAATTGGGTTTTGATACCCTTATCTAATTAAATTAATTAGAGGGACTAAACTTTAATTATTAAATAATTAAACGTGACATAGTCGATCTTCTCTCGGAGTAGATGAACATGGTATATTTAATATTTCAAAATCGAGTTTAGGTGAGTGAGAAATTAATTAATGAAGTTGAAGGATTCAACTTTGAGTTTGAGTGGTGGGAATGTGAAGGGTCACCTATCCCACATAGGAAGTCCACAAAACATTTAAGGACTTTAAAAGCATTGAAGTGAACATGTAGTTCAACCATGTATTGGGGGTACACTCCTCAAAAGGCCACACGCGCGCGCTCCCGCTTGTACTGCCGGCTCGGCTTCGGCAATTGGTCTTTGGGGCTCGCCTATCTTTTTGCAAACTAAAAAACTCTGAAAACACATGAATTGGTCGCTCATTCACTCCCAAGGCTTATTTTGTTCTGCGGGAAAAGGGTTTCCCCTGACTCGACTTTGTTACCTAAATTTTGATATTGTAGTTACCCTTACCGCATAATCTTTTCAACAATCGCAGAACAAAATATTAAACTGATTAATTAATTCTTGGACTTAATAATCTACTGCAATGTCGAAGTCTCAGGATAACATGAACATTGACCCCACTAATACAGAGGTCGTTCACGGTGCTGGTGAAAACACTGGTGAAAACATTGGCAACAATGCCAACGTAGGTGTTAAGGATAACACTGCTGTTCCATCTGCTTCACATAATTCTGGTGATAAGGCTGATGACTTTATTGAAAGAGCCAGAAACGAGGGCAACCTTTTCGGAGGAGTTCCCCCTTACAAGGATCCCTTCGCGAATCAGATTTTCACCTTCTCTCAACCTGGGCCGAGGCCAGTTGTGATGCAAGGAGAGAAACCTGAAAAATTTTCACGTACTGACTTTAAAAGATGGCAGAATAAGATGCTTTTCTATCTAACCGTGCTTGAACTTTTGAGGTTCTTGAAAGAGGACAAACCCAAAGTGTCTGAGGAAAATGCCAGTCAACAAGAAAGGATCTTCTATGATCAGTGGTTGAATGGTGATTATCTGTGCAGAAACCACATCATTAGGGGACTGTCTGACGCCCTCTACAATGTCTACTGTGACATTAAGTCTGCCAAGGAACTGTGGGAGTCCTTGGAGATGAAGTACATGATTGAAGGTGCAGGACTGAAGAAGTTCGTGGTTGCACAATTGTACGACTTCAAGATGGAAGACAATAATTCTGTAGTGGATCAGGTCCAGAAGTTGCAGATTATTTTCCATAAAATTGCTGCTGAAGATATGGTTCTGCCATATGCCTTTCTGGTAGCAACCGTAGTTAAGAAACTGCCTTCGTCATGGAAGGAGTTCAAGTCACACCTCAAACACAAGCGAAAGCAAATGAGATTGGAGGATCTGATTGTTCGTCTCAGAATTGAGGAGGACAATATAAGAAGAGAAGGGAAGGGACCTACCCTCTAGATTGAAGTTAAGGCGAACTTGATGGAACAAAAGGGTCCATCAAAGAAAAGAAAACGTCCCAACGAGTCTGCTGCCAACACAACGAAGTTTGTGAAAGGAAAAGGTCCTGCCCCCAAGCAGAAATTCAATGGAAACTGTTTCAAGTGTGGGAAATCAAACCACCGATCCAGTGAGTGTCGTCAACCCCGTCGTGACGACAAGGGAAAAGGAAAGCAGAAAGTGCAAGATTCTGTGAACGTTACTGATTTGGATATGTCTGCTGTGGTGACAGAGGTCAATATGGTGGATAACAAGAAAGAGTGGTTCGTGGACACTGGTGCCACTTGCCACGTTTGCTCGGAGAGGTCTACATTCTCCAAATATTCTTATGCTGATGGGAGAAAGTTGTACATGGGCAACCAAGCCTCGTCTGAAGTGGCTGTAACTGGATCAGTGGTGCTGAAGCTGACATCAGGAAATGAGCTAACTTTGAAGAACGTGCTGCATGTACCAGACATCCGAAAGAATCTGATTTCGGGGTCTCTCTTAGTTAGTAGTAAATTCAGGCTAGTGTTTGAGTCTGATAAAATTGTTTTAAGTAAGTTTGGTCACTTTCTCAGGAAAGGTTATCTCGAGAATGGTTTATTTAAGTTGAGTACTATGGTTGTAAGTCGTAATGACAAACAAGTTGTTAATGAAATTGCTTCTACCTCTGCTTACATCGTTGAGTGTTCCTCTTTATGTCATTTTAGATTAGGACATGTGAATTTAAAATCCATAAAACGTTTAGTAAATCTCGATTTACTTAAAATTGATAATTTTGATACATCCAAACGATGTGAAATATGCACTGAAGCAAAAATGACCACACTACCATTTAAAACTGTTGAAAGGAACACTGCCCCTCTAGATTTAATTCACACGAATGTATGTGATTTAAAATTTGTACAAACTAGAGGAGGGAAAAAGTATTTTATTACATTCATAGACGATTGTAAAAGATTCTGCTACGTTTATATTTTAAGAAGTAATGACGAAGCTATAGAAGCTTTTAAACTTTATAAACATGAAGTAGAGAATCAATTGGACACTCGAATAAAATCAATTCGCAGCGATAGAGGTGGAGAGTACGTAGCTCCGTTTGAACAATTATGTGCTGAATCGGGAATAATACATCAAACGACAACCCCATACTCACCCCAGTCTAATGGTGTTGCGGAAAGAAAAAACCGAACACTAAAATAGATGATGAACGCTATGTTAATCAGCTCTGGTTTGCCTCAGAACTTGTGGGGGGATGCCATTTTGTCGGCTAACCACATTCTGAATAAGATTCCACACAAAACTAAGGATCAAACTCCTTATGAAGTATGGAGGATACGCAAACCATCATACAAATACCTCAAAATGTGGGGGTGTTTAGCTAAAATAGAAGTTCCACTTCCTAAACAAGTTAAAATCGGCCCTAAAACAGTTGATTGTATCTTTATAGGATATGCTTTAAACAGTAGTGCCTACTGGCTTCTGATTCACAAATCTGAAATGCCTGATATGACATAAGGTACTACAATTGAGTCAAAGAATGTCGTGTTCTTTGAAAACATCTTTCCATTTAGGGAAAGAGAGGAAGTGAGTTCGAATAAGAGAACCCATGAAACAAGAGATGACACTGCAGGTCCTTCCACTCAAGAGAGTGAAGAACCAAGACGCAGTAAGAGAGCTAGAATTGATAAGTATTTTGGTTCATTACTTATGTATTGGAGGAGGATGAACCTAAAACTATCGAAGAAGCAATGGCAAGACCAGATGCACCCCTCTGGAAGGAAGCCATAAAAAGTGGATATGATTCAATTCTACTAAATCATACATGGGAGCTGGTTGATCTCCCTAAAGGTTGCAAGCCCTTAGGATGCAAGTGGATCCTTAGAAGAAAGTACAAAGCAGATGGATCTGTTGACAAATACAAAGCTCGTCTAGTTGCAAATGGTTTTAAACAAAAAGAAGGGTATGATTTCTTCGATACATATTCACCAGTGACAAGGATCACCTCCATTCATGTACTAATCGCAATTGCTGCTCTACACAATCTCGAAATACACCAATGGACGTTAAGATTGTGTTTCTTAATGGTGAAATGGATGCTGAAATATACATGTATCAACCAGAAGGTTATGTTGCACCTCGAAACTAGAAAAAGGTGTGCAAACTTGTTAAATCACTGTATGGACTTAAGCAAGCTCCTAAACAGTGGCACTTGAAATTTGACAATACGATGTTGTCAAATGGGTTTCGAATTAATGAATGTGACAAGTGTGTATATGTGAAAGATATACCAAATGTATTCGTTATCGTATGCTTATATGTCGATGACATGTTAATCATGAGTAACAATCACAATGCCATAGTTAATACGAAGAAAATGTAAGTAGAAACTTTGACATGAAAGACATGGGATTAGCAGATGTGATTCTCGGAATCAAGATTGAGAAAACGTCTAGTGGAATTTCCTTGACACAATCTCACTATGTGGAGAAGGTACTAAAGAAATTTAATGCATTTGACGATCCACCTGCTAAGACACCTTTGGAACTTAACGTTCACTTGAAAAAGAACAGAGGAGAACCAATAGCTCAACTGGGATACGCAAGGATCATTGGAAGTGTGATGTACATTACGAATCGTACACACTCTGATCTTGCATGTTATGTAAACAAGCTGAGTCAATACACGAACAATCCAAGTCACGAGCACTGGAAAGCACTAAAACGGGTCCTAAGATACTTGAAGTACACCCTTGAATATGAGCTTCACTACACGAGACATCCAACTGTACTCGAAGGATACAGTGATGCTAATTGGATATCAGACACTAAAGACTCGTTATCCACTAGTTGATAAGTATTCACTATTGGAGGAGCAACAGTGTAGTGGAGATCCAAGAAACAAACGTGTATTGCCCGTTCCACAATGGAATCAAAATTTATCGCTTTAGACCTAGCCGGTGTAGAGGCTGAATGACTGTGTAACTTCCTGGAAGACATTCCATGTTGGAACAAACCAGTACCTTCTGTGACGGTACACTGTGACAGTCAAGCTGCCATTGACAGAGCTATGAATGTCATGTATAACGGAAAGTCGAGACACATACGTCGTCGACACAACTCCGTTAGAGAATTGATCTCAACTGGAGTAATATCCATTGACTATGTGAAGTCAAAAGACAATATAGCGGATCCTCTCACGAAGAGCATAAATCGAGATCAAATGAACAAGCTGGTAGAAAGAATGGGTCTAAAACTCCCAAGAAAAACCAAAACAGTGGAAGCCCAACCATGATGAATTGGAGATCCCAAGAACTTAGTTCAATGGGAAAACGAAATTGTGAAAGTTAGTGATACAACACTTGAAAAACATGACTATTGCTGACAACACATCTCAAGTGTTAATAACCCGTAAGATGTGGTAAAGGTTGAGTCTTTGACTCTTAATGATTCCTAAAGTATAACGGGATACTCGAAAGGAGATCACATATATAAATGAGAAGTGAGGGCCGCTTCGACCAAACATTTATGAATACAAATGACGTCCATGGCCAAAACGGACAAAAACATGAGAACGTTACGAAGTCGAGATTGAAGTGTGCTGACACTGTTGATTAGGTATACATTATGGAGGATTAGTTCAAGGCACTGTGTCCACTAAGCCGCCGGTGTACCTGATAGTGTTTGGCTACGAAAATTTCAAAGCCAAAAACTACTTTTCCGGATGCACTGAGATCTCAATCGAACTGAACACTGAGCTTAATGTTATATAGACACGATTTTCACTCATGTGGGGGATTGTTGGAATTAATGTAAAATTAATTGGGTTTTGATACCCTTATCTAATTAAATTAATTAGAGGGACTAAATGTTAATTATTAAATAATTAAACGTGACATAGTCGATCTACTTTCGGAGTAGATGAACGTGGTATATTTAGTATCTCAAAACCGAGTTTAGGTGAGTGAGAAATTAATTAATGAAGTTGAAGGATTCAATTTGACTTTGAGTGGTGGGAAGGTGAAGGGTCACCTATCCCACATAGGAAGTCCACAAAACATTTAAGGACTTTAAAGGCATTGAAAAGATTAATTAACAAGGTCGTCTGCCCGTACTTTGTAGTGTTTTTTATATACAAATAATATTAATTGTTTATCTAATGAACTAGTAATATTTATAGTTGTTTTTTCAGTTAGATTCACGAAAAAAATATAAGAAATGATATTGGATGAATTGTTTTAGTTAAAATTGTTTCCCTTAATATTGCAACAAATGCGTTAAATTGTTACACATTAATTATACTCCTATAAGATTTTCTAACCTGATCGAATATAGAATGAAGACTGTGTTATGATGTTAATTATTAATGAATATTATAATAATTTACCATATCCCATAATTTTATTAACTATACAATCTTTACCTTCTTGAAAAATGGTGTATTTTATTAACTATAAAATATATGGACATTCTTTGATTTTAGGGGTATTTTCTAATGTGAGAGGATTAATTCACTAACTAAAAATAATTTCGATCTGAAGGATAGTGTTACTATGCAATACATAACATGTGCGTACTCTAACAAACAAAGATACGCTATCTTTAGCGGATATCTTATACCTTAATATATATATCTTTAGCTGATTGTACAAAATTGATCAAACGCGCATCTCTACCATATTTCTTCTCCACTGCAAGTATAAATTTATGGAGTATTAATTAAACTCTAGCTTCATAAATTTTCATTTTCATTCAACTAAGAAGTTTCATTTTCATTGAATTCATAGGATCAATTACTAAGAATTAGTGAATATGGCGATGGGGTTGAATGGATTAGGGGTTCAATGATCGGTGAAGGCAGTTTCGGACGTGTTTATCTCGCAACCCTCAACAATTTGGCCTCTTGTTTCCCTCCGGCGATGGCAGTCAAATCCGCAGAGTTTTCGATTTCGAGTTCAATCCAGACGGAGATGGAAGTCCTGAGAACACTACAAAATATTGGCCAAAAGGCAACAACGTTTAGCAAGGGACAAAAAAAAGGCGACGGGGGTGGGTGCCCTTGCCTTTTGGCAACGGATAAGACAACGGGAGTGGGCCCCGTTGCGAAAATGCGATGGATTATAACGCCCTTACCTTTTGGCAACGGCAAAGGCAAGGGCGTGTTCTGCACTCGCCAAAAGGCGACGGGAGTGGGCCCGTTGCGAAATGGCAACGGGACCCCACTCGCTAAAAGGCAACGGCAGTGGGCCCGTCGCTTTTACCGTCGCCCAAATTGAATTAAAACCCAACCCCTTTATTCCAGAATTACAGAAGCGGTGCACACACCCCTCCTCCATTAAAACCTCTACACCTCCAAACTCAACATCCACGTTCGTTTGCAGATCGAACTCGGTTCTTGGCCATTTGTGTTCTACACTTCGACGGGAGCATTTCTACGGTAATTTTTTTCATTTTCATTGGTTAAATTTGAAGTTATATGTATATATATAGTTTTAGTATATATATGTATATATATGCATATATGTTGTATGTATATATAAAATTGTTGAAAATATATATATATATATATATATAATTTCATTTTTAGAATTGTTTGAAATTAAATGTTAATTTTTATGCATGCATGTGTTAATTGTTAGAATTTAATTGTTAATTATATTGTGTTATGTATTTATATGTATGTTTTAATTAAGTTATATGAATTTATTTGTTAATTAGGGTGTTAGAATTATATTGTGTTATGTATATATATGTATGGTTTAATTAAGTTATATGGATTTATTTGTTAATTAGGGTGTTAGAATAATTATTAGAATATATTTGGAATTATATTAATTAATTTTATAAATAGAGTTGGAGGAATGAGACGTTGGTTGTTTGTGTGTTGTAGACGTCGATTGACATGAATTATTCAAGTCGTAGTTGGATGTATAGTCCAAGATTAGTGAATGGGATTATATATGAACCCCAAATTTGTTAGTGGAGTAAATGGATTTATTGAAGCTGCCACTAGTAATCCGAATTCGATTTGGGAAGGAAAAATTAGGTGTCCTTGTTCGAAAGCTAGATGTCGAAATCAAACTTATAGAGATCCTAATGAAGTGAAATCTCATTTATATCGAAATGGTTTTACACTGAATTATTATAATTGAATTTATCACGGGGAAGAGAGTTGGGGTCCACGTCCATTTCAAAACACTAATGATTTTGCGTCAACTTCAAACGACGTTGACCCAGCGGGACCTAGTTCGTACCACACTATGGTAGAAGAGTTAATGGGTGGCTCAAACATTGATTTTGGAATAGACGTGGAAGAGGAGGCACTTAATGAAGAACCCCCTAACGAGAATGCGGCACAGTTTTACGGCATGCTTCATGCAGCAGACCAATACTTGTATCCTGGTTGTGAATCTCATTCGCAGTTTTCATTCAATTCCAGATTGTTGAACATTAAAACGGAAAACAGATTGTCTGAAAGGGGATACAATCAAGTCGTTGAGTTGATTCGTGAGATTTGTCCTCCCGAAAATAAGGTTCCCAAGAAATTTAACGACACCAAACATTTGATGAGTGGGATGGGTCTTCCGGTAGAAAGGATTGATTGTTGTGCACAAAATTGCATGTTATTCTGGGGTGCAGACAACGAACTAGATTTTTGTAAGATTTGTGGTCGATCACGGTATAAGCCGAGTAGGGATGATGCAGATGGTCGGTTGAAAAAGAAACGCCCAGTTAAGGAGATGTTCTACTTTCCAATAATTCCTCGTTTGCAAAGATTGTACATGTCCAAGGCCACTGCGAAGGATATGCCATGACATGCCTCGTGCGCTTCTGATGACTCTGGTGTTATGCGTCACTCGGCAGACTCGTTGGCTTGGAAGCATTTGGACCATTCGTATCCTGATTTTGCATCTGAAATTAGGAATGTTAGGTTGGGCTTGAGCACAGACGGTTTTGCACCGTTTGAAATGACGGGAAAACAATATTCGTCATGGCCAGTTATACTTACTCCGTACAATCTACCCCCGTGGTTATGCATGAAGGATTAATTCATGTTTCTTTCGATTCTCGTGCCCGGGCCTAAAAGTCCGAAGGACAAACTTGATGTGTTTTTGCAACCACTGATAGCAGATTTGAGATTTTTATGGGAAAATGGGGTGCAAACTTACGATGTTGCTAGAAAGCAAAACTTTTTGATGCGAGCTGCACTTATTTGGACTATTAGTGACTTCCCAGCATACTCAATGTTGTCTGGTTGGAGTACAGCCGGAAGGCTTGCTTGTCCATATTGTGGAGAGTACACCGATGCATTCTATTTGAATAAAAGTCGAAAGCAGTCATGGTTCGACATCCACCGAAAGTTCTTACCACTGAATCACATGTGGCAAACGAATAAAACTGCATTCATGGCCGGATTAGTAGTCACAGATGATCCACCGCCTATTCGAACGGGTGCAAGTCTCCTACACGAAATTGATCATTTGGGATATAGAAAGGTTACAGAGAAGGGTGCTGAGGCCCACAACAAAAAACTTTCTGGAGGGTGGAAGTGGAAAAGCATTTTCTGGGAGTTACCGTATTGGAGTACCTTGTTGATACGACACAATTTAGACATGATGCATATTGAGAAAAATGTGTTTGATAACGTATTCGACACGGTGATGAATGTGGAGGGGAAAACAAAAGACAAGTTTAAATCAAGAGATGAGCTGAATGATTATTGTCGTCGTCACTCTCTCAAGAAATGTCCACGTACATCAAAGTATCCTAAGGCTTCTTTTTCACTTGATAAGAAGCAAAAGGATGTTATTTGTAAGTGGATAAGTGAGTTGAAGTTTCAGATGGACATGTGTCTAACATGTCCCGTTGCATTGACTGGTCGAAATTGAAATTGTATGGGATGAAGAGTCATGATTGTCACGTGTTTATGCAGAGACTATTACCGATTGTTTTTTACAAAATTTTGCCGCTCAATGTGTGGAGAGCAATCACTGAGCTTAGTTTTTTTTTTTAAGGAGTTGACTTCTACAACCATCACAGTTGACAACATGACTCGACTGGAAACAGATATCCCAGTCATCTTGTGCAAGTTGGAACGTATCTTTCCACCCAGCTTCTTCAACTCTATGGAACATCTACCTGTGCACCTTGCATATGAAGCAAAAGTGTGTGGTCCAGTTCAATACAGATGGATGTATCCATACGAGAGGTAATTTAATTAATTTCTCATACGATTCTTCAAATTATATGAACTTACGATTCTTAAAATTTAATCAGGTATCTTCGCACCTTACGCGCGCCACTATGTGCGATTTCACCATAGAAAGGTGTTATTTGAATAATGACAAACCTAATCCATCTCTCTCCCCTCTTAATTAGGGTTAGCACGCCGAAACAGTAATCATGATCCTTCGCCGGAATTCTTCCACTTCCGAGATGCTGCTTCTGGACGGATATCAAAACCACTTGAGTACAATCCGTCTTGTAAGTCCAACTACACCAGGATTGGTGGAAACGTCGGCCAAAATGGCTATATTATCTGGGTTTAGGGGTGGAGATCCATCACTCACTCAAACCTCCCTCTTTGTATCATCTCTCCTACTATCGATTCTTGCTATCCCTTCGGTGGTAACGATAATGGCAACTGAGTTGAATGAACAACTATCCCACTTCACTATCTCCGAGACGGAAGACTCGGAGTATGTCGTCCCAAAAAAAACAACAGTGATACCGAAGTTCCTGCTAGCAGGGCGATTCACCATCAAAAAACCCTTTCGTGCGACAGATCTAGGGCAAATACTGAGGAGGATCTGGAAAATGGAAGGCACACTCAAGGTCTCACAGGTGGGGGAAGGACTCTATGTCCTGGATTTCGAGCATAAAGCGGAGATGAATAAGGCTCATTACAGACAACCATGGTCTTTCAAAGAATCCTCTCTGATTCTGAAAAAGCTCAAAGGAAATGAAAGGGCGATGGATCTAAATTTTGCAGAGGTCCCACTATGGGTACAGATGCATGGTCTTCCACTTGATACTATGTCGGTGGAACTGGGAGAGAGCCTGGGGGGAAAGATTGGCCCTGATTTGGAGGTTGAAGGCCCATCGGAAGAGGGAACGTGGGGGAGGTGCATCCGGGTCAGAATACATGTGGACATAACAAAACCACTACATCGTGGAACACTGATCCGAACAGATGAAGCCAGACTGACTATCGCCTTCCGGTATGAAAAAATCACTGATTTTTGTTATATTTGTGGTAGGCTAACACACGTTGCCAAGGATTGCCCAGAGGAGACGTCCGAGGAGGATAATGTGGACAAAAAGGGGATCCAATATTTTCCTTGGCTAAAAGCAGACGGACAGAAAGGTTTGAGTGAAAAGGAGTTTGAGGATTTTTGTAGAATGAGGGAAGAGGCAGCAATGAGGAAGGCCCAGGTACAAAAAGGAAAGCAGCCACAAGTCACACCCATCAACAATGGCCAACAGAAGAAGACACAACCTTCACATCGGGGGAGTACCACAAATGGAGGGTGGAAGGAAACACAACTGGCAAGATTGTATCAAAAAACAATCATACCAGAGGCAGCCACAAATGAGAAAGACTTTGCTAAGGCTTTTGGGAACAATCTCTAATACACAACATACATGAACTCTCTTCCAAATCTGGGAGTGAAAATGCCAAACCTAACCGGAGAGGGGGGTGGAGGAGCAAAAATGTCATTCCAAATGATGTCTCAAACACAGTACTATGCCCATATATATGGAACACCCGAGGCGACCAATGATAAATAGAAGCAACTAGTAGCTAGCCCAAAGGGAAGCAACACACAGAGAGGAGGGGGATCTAGTACAAAAAGTCAGAAAACTGCAGCCCAACCAAACAAAAAGAGGATACAGCCAACAAAAGGAATGGACGAGAGGAAGGTGGAAGGAGAAGATTCAGCGGAGGGGAAGAAGGCCAGGAGTGACGAGGATAGGGAGGATGAACACACTAAGGCGGGAGCTGGCATGTCCCAGCCCTGCCAGAACCCATGATAATTATGGTCTGGAATGCCAGGGGTCTCGGGGGACGCCAGGCATTCCAAAAACTGCAGCTCCTGGTAAAGGAGCAAAAACCCGATGTTATCTTTATTACTGAAACTAGAGTTAGTAGTACTGTTGGAAGATGATGGAGTTGTGTTTTGAATTTTAATGTGTGTTTAGGGGTCGATGTAGTAGGTAATAGTGGTGGCCTTCTGCTTTTTGCAAATGATATGATTGATGTTAGTCTTGTATCCTATTCAAAGGGGCACATCGACTTTCTAATGAAAAATGCTTCTATTAGTTGGTGGTTTAGTGGGTTTTACGGACATCCTGTTGCTAATATGCGTAAATTTTCTTGGGAATTGTTGAGGAAAATACAGAAATCACATGGGGGGAAAATCAAACCTTGGCTGATTGGGGGAGATTTTAATGAAGTGGTGGGATTACATGAACTTAAAGGGGGTAGCTCAGACCGAGTTAGGCCCTTCTCACAGATGGAAAACTTCAGGAGAGTTATTGAGGATTTGGAGATGGAGGATATAGAGGCTAAGGGCCCTTTTTTCACTTGGTGTAATAGGAGGGCAGGGGCTGAATGTATCTTCGAACGGCTAGATCGCTTCTTAGCAAATGATGAGTGGATGAGTGCCTTCCCAGGGACAGAAGCTTTGAATCTTGGATTCTATTCCTCAGACCATAGACCGGTCAAATTGAGCATGACACCGATGATAAATCCAGGCAGGGGGGGACATAAGAGACTGGTGCAATTTGAAAGGGCTTGGACACTGGAACAAAACTATGACACGACAGTCCGAGAACTACGGAAGAAGACACAAATGGGAACTAGCCTAACAGAGAGAATGGCGAGGCTGGCTGAGGAGCTAGCAGTTTGGGCGGGTGATACAAAGGGAGGACTGTCAAAGAGAATAAACCACTGCAGGAGACGATTGGATGTTATCCAAAGTGACGAATCAGGAACGTGGGACAAGGCGGCAAACTTGGAGGCTGAAAAAGAATTAGAAAAGCTGATGTATCAACAAGAAATTAGGTGGCAGCAGCGGGCAAAAAACAAATGGATATTAGAAGGAGACCGGAATACCACCTTCTTCCATAAGCAAGCGACGCGAAGGAGAAAAATTAACGAAATCATGGGCTTGCTTGACCGGGAGGGACAATGGCGCACTAGTTCGGACGGCATAATGAATGTGATCACAGATTTCTATACGGAGCTTTTTAGAAGTACCAATCCAAATGAACATGATCTTGAGGAAGTGGTGGATCTTTGCTCGAGGGAAATATCCGAGACACAATAGAGGATATTGGATATGGATTTCAGCCCTGATGAAATCAGGAAAGCGGCCTTTGAACTTGGGCCATTAAAAGCACCGAGACCGGACGGGATGGCGGCATATTTCTATCAACGCTCATGGGATGTTGTGGGAAAGGATGTTACTGACCAGATTCTGGGTATTCTAAACAAGGGTGACAGCGTACGGGAGTGGAATCAGACACTCGTAACCCTCATCCCTAAGACAAAAGCTCCAAAAGAATTGAAGGACTATCGCCCAATTAGTCTCACAAATGCATGCTACCGTATTTTGGCAAAATCAGTAAGTAACAGGCTCAAAAAAGTCATGGGAGATGTGGTGGATGAGTTCCAAAGTGCGTTCACTCCGGGACGACTCATCTCAGATAATGTGGTGATTGGCTTTGAGTGTCTACACTGGATCAGAAATAATAAAAGTAAGAAAGGGTATGCAGCCCTTAAGTTGGATATGTCAAAAGCTTATGATCGAATCGAATGGCCATTCCTAAAAGTCATTCTACTGAAATTTAGCTTTAGCAGCAAGTAGGTGAATATGATTATGAACTGTGTGTGCACGGTTTCCTATTCTTTCAAAGTTAATGGTGAAGTTAAGGGAGGTATACAACCGGCTAGAGGAATACGACAAGGAGATCCATTGTCCCCTTTTCTCTTTGTGTTATGCACTCAAGGACTCTCTAAAGTTCTTCGTCAACTTACAGAACAGGGGAAAATCGCAGGAGTAAAAGTGGCTTGGGAGGCGCCGGAGATTACACATCTCCTTTTCGCGGACGACAGCCTTCTGTTTTTTAGGGCGGATACGCAAAGTGGGGCAATCTTAAAAGAAGGGCTAAACAGATACGAACGGGCCTCCGGGCAAGTTGTAAACTATGAAAAATCCTCTATCACTTTAAGTCCAAAAGTTGACCAAGCAGCAAAATTTTTGATAAAGGACCAGCTGGGATTACGGATGAGCCAGGGGCATGAAATATATTTGGGGCTCCCGACCTTTTCACTAAGGGCTAAGCGGCTCCAATTCGCGTACATTAAAGATAGGGTCGCAAACAAATTGCTTAGTTTGAAATTTCGTGATTTCTCGGAAGGAGGTAAGGAGGTTTTGTTGAAAGCAGTCATTCAAGCGATTCCGGCGTATGCCATGGCCTGTTTCCGGTTACCCAGCACTATTTGTAAAGAAATTGAACAAATGTGTGCAAGATTTTGGTGGGGAAAGAATGTAGGGGGAAACTCAATGTATTGGAAAAAATGGAAGCATATGTGCTGGCCAAAAGGAGAGTGAGGCTTGGGTTTTAGGAAACTGGAACTTTTCAACAAAGCAATACTTGCAAAGCAACTATGGCGACTAATATCCCATCCACATTCGTTGGCAGCGAGGGTACTTAAGGCAAGGTATTACAAACATGAAGATGTAATGGATGCAGGAATGGGGACTAATCCCTCATATATATGGCGATCACTCCTATGGAGTAGGGATTTACTGGAACACGGAGTGCATTGAAGGATAGGTGATGGAAAAAGGGCAGGAATATTCAAAGAGAGGTGGGTAAGGGGACTGCATAATGGGAGAATTCAATCACGAATAGCCAGCGGATCGACGGTCAGTCGCTTCATTGGTGAGAATGGTGAGTGGAATGAACAGCTTGTTAGGGACGCTTTTCCCCCTTTCGAGGCGGAGGCAATCCTGGTGACCCCTATAGGAGGTGAGCAGTATACAGACACACCCTATTGGAAATTGTAACCAAGAGGCAACTACTCAATGAAGATGGGATACAGACTTGCACTAAGTTTAAACCCAGAAAAACCTAAGGCGGAGGAGGGTTCGAGTTCTGGGGAGAAAAGTGAATGGTGGAGGAAGATCTGGAAATTGAATGTCCCACCAAAGCTGCGTATTTTTACTTGGAAGGTTGCGTGGGACATCCTGGCGACTGAGGGGAATTTGGCACGACATCATGTGCCAACACCACCTCATTGCTTCCTCTGCGGATACCATGAGGCCAATACGGTACATACACTCTTCTCATGCCATTTTGTTAAGAAAATATGGAACGATGCTGGTTTGGGTTGGATTATTAAGCAGTGGAGAGGAATGGATACACTCAGTTTCCTCTCTGTTATTTGGGAGAAGGCCATTGACATGACAATGGAGGAAATAGTCTCAATTATGTGGGGGATTTGGAGGGAGAGATGCACTATGAAAATAAAACAAGAAACACAAGGAGGATCTGGGAAAGGAGTTTTTACGGATCTGAATTGGGCACGGATATTCTTAAGGACCTTCCAGCAGGCGCAAAATGAAGCAAGGAGGCGTTCATCAAATCAAGCAAATATGCCCAGCACAACGAGGGAGGGTGTTGATACAGAGTGGGCAAGGGTATACACGGACGCCGCTACGGGGGAAGGAAATGGGGTCTATGGGATTGGCTATGTGGTTGAGGGGAATGATGGAAGGATAACAACAGCAGGTCGAAAACGCGTACTGGATTCAGGCTCGGTACTAGCGGCGGAGTTACGTGGCATAACGGAGGGGATTAGAAAGTGCAAGGTGAACGGGATGATGAAGGCTAAGGTGTATTCGGACTGCTTGAATGCAGTTACAATCCTCAGAAATCATGATGCATGTATGACACCGGATGGTTTTGCAGTAGATGAGACGAGGAAGGCGATGAACGAGCTCGTAGTGTGCGACGTATGTTACATCCCAAGGGCAGAAAACTTTAAAGCTCATCGACTGGCAAGGGAGGCTATTAACTCTCCTATCCCTCGAGACTGGGACGGAGCAGCTCTACTGACATGGTTGCAGGATCAGTGAAGACCTTATATGGATTTGTTGTAGATTTGTTTCCTACTGGAACACATTTGTAAGGCACTGTATCGTCAAATAAAAAAAAAAATCTTCGCACCTTGAAATTAAGCGTGGGTAACAAAGCATGTGTTGAAGCTTCGATTGCAAATGCATATTTAACTAAAGAGGCGTCAATGTTTTGTTCTCACTATTTCGAGGACCATGTTACGACAAGGATACACAATGTACCTCGTAATTACGATGGTCGGGACGAAGTACACGAGTATGTCGATGGCACTTTTTCCATATTTAAGGCATCTGGCAAACGATTAGGAAAGCCTAAGAAAAGATGGATTTTAGATGAGGAGAAAAAAGTTGCTCATACGTATGTGTTGTTGAATTGTGATGAGGTGCAACCATATGTTCAGTAAGTCAATCTGACCAAAATGTTTGTCAATCAAATACTTAGTGTTGACATGTCTTATTAATCTTATATCGATCGTACGTAGGCTATTCATGCAATAACTTCAAGTTCTTCAACCAAATCTCTCGGCCGTTGAATCAGATTTAAGGCTACAAGATGGATTTGCGTCGTGGTTTGAAGAAATTGTAGGTTATCTTAAAATAAAGATCTGTGTAAAGTGTTAAGTTATAGAAATTCTCACATTAATTCGGCTTATATATATAGGTGAAGATAAATCGCGTCGAGAATAGGTTTTTATACGATCTTTCTACCGGTCCGTCTGGTCAAGTTCTTACGTACGCAGGGTATTACGTGAACGGGTACAAATTCCACACTATGGCTTATGGTGCATCTAGAGCAACATCAAACAGTGGGGTTTGTATCAAGGGAAAACACTATGATGCGGATGAGGAAGATTTCTATGGGAAACTCGAGGAAGTAGTCGAATTGGACTATCAGGGGTACCACGAGAAGAAAGTGGTTTTGTTCAAGTGTCAGTGGTTTGATCCCTCAAACAATGGGACAAAAGTTCATCATAACTACAAGATCGTGGAGTTTAATCAGAGGCGATCTTACGGCCGGTACGATCCATTCATACTAGCAAGTCAAACCACACAAGTCTACTATTGTCCATACCCTGGACCCCGTACTGGTTGGATATTTATCTGCAAAGTCAAACCGAGATACTTGGTGGATGCAAAAGATACTACTGAAGATGAAGTTCCCGCGTGGCAAGAGGATAACATAGAGACTCAAATGATTGTGCAAGTAGATGATGATCCTGTCATGTTAACGAGTTTTTTATTAGATTATTATATATTAAATAAATAATTTGAAAATTACGGCATAAATGAAAAGTTTTTTTTTTTTTTTTATTGTAAAACGCTGTGGGGCGCCGCGTTTCTGGATAAAAACGCTGAGCCCCCACGCGTTTTTGTTCAAATAATTTCTGACATAAACTTTTTCCTTTTTAAATTTTAATTTCTACCCAAAAACGTATAGCCCCAACACGTTTTGGGTCTAATTGCAATTGTTTGATGGAGTTGGGGGCTGAAAATAATATTAAATAGGGAAACGCTCAGCCCCCACGCGTTTCCTTTTTTTTTTTTTATTTACTGCATTATTTCTTAAATAAAAAAAATATTAAAGAAGAAAATGCTTTGGGGCAGTGCGTTTTCTTTGATTATATATACATATCACTATCATGTATATATATATATATATCAATCCATCCATACACATATATAATATGCATGTCAATCATGTCAATCCATACACATACTACACGACACCCACTAACAAACACACACTAAGTTTTTAAAGTTTTAAAGTTTTATTTTGTATTAAATATAAAAAAATTTATATAATTAAAAATTAAGAAATAGAATTTAAATTTAAGGTTGAACTAAGAAATAAAAATACTTGATTAATTCAAATTGAAATATTTGATACATCTTTGTAACCTTCATAGATGAGAATATTACAAAAAAAAAAAAAAATTGCAATAAATAAATATAATTGATTAGAGATTGAAATTTTAAATTATCATATCAATTATATTTATTTATTTTATTAACATAAAGATTAATAAATCAAAACATTTGAAATTGCAATTAAAACTTCTCATATCCATTTTGAATTAGTAGAATAAAAAGATTGTAATTTGAAGATATCTATTGTTTACTTTTAATTTATTAGTATATATATTTTTCATTTTAACTTTTAATTATTTTAATTTTTTACTTTTAAATCTAAGTTTTGTAAATTTAAATAATATATAAAATATCATATTTGATGAAGTAGCCTAAATTTATTTATCAAATCAAATATTTGATGTAGGTTACTTCATCAAATAAGATATTTTATATATTATTGAAATTCACAAAACTTAGATTTAAAAGTAAAAAATTAAAATAATTAAAAGTTAAAATGAAAAATATATATACTAATAAATTAAAAGTAAACAATAGATATCTTCAAATTACAATCTTTTTATTCGACTAATTCAAAATGAATATGAGAAGTTTTAATTGCAATTTCAAATGTTTTGATTTATTAATCTTTATGTTAATAAAATAAATAAACATAATTGATATGATAATTTAAAATTCCAATCTCTAATCAATTATATTTATTTATTGCAATCTTTTTTTTTTTGTAATATTCTCATCTATGAAGGTTACAAAGATGTATTAAATATTTCAATTTGAATTAATCAAGTATTTTTATTTCTTAGTTCAACCTTAAATTTAAATTTCATTTCTTAATTTTTAATTATATAAAGATTTTTATATTTAATACAAAATAAAACTTTAAAACTTTAAAAACTTAGTGTGTGTTTGTTAGTGGGTGTCGTGTAGTATGTGTATGGATTGACATGATTGACATGCATATTATATATGTGTATGGATGGATTGACATATATATATATATATACATGATAGTGATATGTATATATAATCAAAGAAAACGCACTGCCCCAAAGCGTTTTCTTCTTTAATATTTTTTTTATTTAACAAATAATGCAGTAAAAAAAAAAAAAAGGGAAACGCGTGGAGTCTGAGCGTTTCCCTATTTAATATTATTTTCAGCCCCCAACTCCATCAAACAATTGCAATTAGACCCAAAACGCGTTGGGGCTATACGTTTTTGGGTAGAAATTAAAATTTAAAAAGGACAAAGTTTCTGTCAGAAATTATTTGAACAAAAACGCGTGGGGGCTCAGCGTTTTTATCCAGAAACGCGGCGCCCCACAACGTTTTACAATAAAAAAAAAAACTTTTCATTTCTACCGTAATTTTCAAATTATTTATTTAATATATAATAATCTAATAAAAAACCCGGATGACACCGGTACAATGATGGAAGTGGCAGAATATGAAGATGATGAAGAAGAAGACGGAGAAGAAGATGGAGAAGAAGACGAAGAAGAAGACGAAGATGAAGTTGAAGTTGAAGATGAATGATGTTGTTAATTAATAGACAATGTTATCTAACATTAATTTTATAAAATATTAATTCCTTAATTATATTCTTTATTTATATTCTAGTGTTAATCGTTACGGTGATCTTTATATATACTGTTTTTTAATTGTTACAATGTTCAACGTTAATAATGTTTTAATGTTCATTTTGACAGATGAGTGGACAGGGTCATGGGCATGGTCGTAGACATGATTCTTCTGGACAGGGTTCTGGTCAGGGTTCTTCTGGACAGCGTTGTTCTGGATAGGGGCGAGATAGAGGTAGAGGAGAGCCGGTGGATGAGACACCGATTGTGCCCATACCACAGGGGTTTTATATGCCCGATATGACCCATATACTACAGTTGCCCCAAATGCCCGGAATGAACCCCAATTCCTATTACACTCAGGTGCCTCATATGGTTCCACATGCACAGGAACCATCCCCTCCACCGACACATTCACTAGTTGGACCTCCGTCTGTCGGGATACAGGCCAGCATGTCGACTGATGCACCCGAGAGTCGCATTTTACTGTGGATCTACCTTGATACGTAAGTATATTATATTTAATTTTCATTAGACGTATGTATAACATGTTTATTAATAATTTTTTTATTATTATAAAATACGTGTAACAGGTTGATGCCTTCAAATTTAATTTCGAGGATGATCAAATCGATTATGTACAGGAATATGGAGGTTGGTGCACACGCCTTTGCCAAGGTATCACCCGACACGATACAACGGTGGTGGGAGACATTTCAGGTATAAAATCACTTTACATTAACATTTTGTTATTTTGTTATATTAATTCATTAATTAATTTTTTTTGCAGACCGAGGTCAGGTGGGACCCTGAAGTCACATCTTCTGAAGAGGTGTACAAGCTCTTTCTTCAAAGAGCAGCAAGTCGGTACACTGGCATGTTATCAAGAATCAATAAAGCGTAGGTGAAGGATAAGAAGAGGTCGAGGTGGGATGTCAATGTTTGGAACGACTTAGTTCGTCACTAGAACGATCCTGACACAATTAAGAAGAGCGAGCAGTGTCGTAAGAACCGCTTATCCGAGCCTAGGGGTCCGGGCACTGGCTATGGTACTCATAGAGGCGGAGCTCGTGGAGCAGCAGAGGTCGCACGACGCATTGTAAGTATTTGTGGTCAATTATAATTAATTTGTGTTAATTATTTATTTTATTTATACGTATATGTCTTCAATTCAAAATACATGAGGAGAAGATGGGACGCCCTACCCACGACTGGGAGATAGTTGAATATTACCACCGTTATGAAAACGGCACATACAGTTATGGTTATATGGGTGATATACTTGTAAGTGTGTACATATATATATACATTACATTATATAACAAATATATATTTAATTGTACTTGAAAATGTATTAACCCACTTTTAAATGTGCACGTATAGGACCAGATACAGGAGGAGTTGACCAATCAATCAAGAGAACCGTCAGATGAACCTACTTCAGAGGATGGTTCCCAGGGCCCACCTACACCCGACATGTCTGAATTGTACTTGAAGAAGGTCGGCAGGTCTCATGGACGTGTTAGGGGCCTTGGACAAGTAAGCAAGAACAGACGGGTCTCCTCCGGTCATGGCGAGACGTCACGTGGTACGGCTTATGGACGATTCACTCAGGCCGACATTGACCATGCTATTGCTGAAGAACGGAGAATCAATGAGGAGAGAGAGCAGCGCTTACTCCTACAAATGCAGCAGACGGAGGAGCGCTTACTTAAGCATTTTCAGGATCAGATGCAAGTGATGATGGGTGGGGTGCCGAGGCCGTCGGGGGGGTCGAACAACATTCATGATCGTAACCAGGTTGAGGATCAGGATGATGCTGAGGATGATGGTGGTGATGAGGAGTGATACATTTTATATTACTTTGTTATGTGTGATGTTATTATATTACATTGACGTTGAGGATTAATGTTTATTTTAATGTTGTGTGTGATGTTATTTTAATTGACGTGAACATGCTAATGATTATAATTAATGTTGTTTGTGATGTTATTTTAATTGAAAATGAACTTGAGAATGATTTTATAATAGATGAAAATATTTTTAATTAAATGGATAAGTGAATTGATATTTTTAAATGGATAAGTGAAAATAATAATATTTGATGTTGTGAATTGAAAATTAGAATGAATTTAAATCGTGTCGGGTTTCGTGTCGACACGATAGTAACATGAACACGACACGAGAAGGATATGTATCGATACGACATGATAACAACACGATAATTTTCGTGTCGACATGACATGACACGACACGATAACGACACGATAAGAAAATAAATAAATTTAAAATTGCATTTAAATATATAAAAATTAATATATTTATATAAATATAAAAAATTATTGTGTAATTATCGTGTTATTATCGGATATGTGTAATTATCATGTCGTGTCGTGTCAGGTAAATAACAGGTTAACGGGTTGTTAACAGGTTAATGGGTTACCTGTTAATTTTATCGTACTTAATGGGTTGACACGAACACGACACAAAATTTTCGTGTCGTTATCGGGTCGACGACACGAACCCGATAAGGCCAAACACTAACCCGTAATTTTCGTGTTGGATTCGTGTCGTACTATCGTGTCTTGTCGAAAATTGCTACCCCTACTGGTGAGTGGCAACTCGTCAAGTCAATGAGATGTCGACGACAACTATGAGATTAGACGCCCAACTGAATATTAAGAAAATATATAAAACAAGTGATTTTTTTAAACAAATTTCAAGTATTGTTCCGTAATACTTTTAATGTATTGGATTTCCTCTGATAGCTCTTCGTCGCTTAATAACAACGATGAATCACTCCAAATCGTTGACGATTCCAACTCCGAGTCATCGAGAGTCCCTTGGTGAACACCCAAATTGATAGTGTACGCAGCTATCTCCGAAATCCCGACGTCAAAAAACTCTTTACCCACTTTGACTTGGATATTAACATATATCGATACCTATCAATTTGTACAGATGCAGACCTTGTTAGAGTATATTCAAAACATGTGCATGGCATGCTTATGCCACGTCACATAACAACAGTTAGATTAGTAAAATTGATTAGTCAGTTAACCAACAATTAGTTAGTTAGATGACGGTTACTAGCCTAAAAAGTATTTATACTCATTTGTAACATTCAAAACATTCAGATCAATAATATGCAAAAATTTAAGTTTGTGATCTCTCAACATGCTTACTCAATCTAAATACATCAAAGACTTACTCATCAAAACCAAACTGGAATCTTGCTCTCCATGTCCTACTCCCATATGCCCCGGTGTTAAACTTTTCTCAAAAGATAGTGCTACCTTTGACAACCCCTCCCTCTATCGAAGTGTTGTTGGCATACTTCAATACCTCACTTTAACCCGACCAGATATCAGCTTCACCGTTAACAAACTCTCTCAATTCCTCTAACTTCCCACACAAAATCATTGGCGGGCTGGTAAACGCATTCTCAGGTATCTCAAGGGCTCACTAACTACAGGTTTACTTTTCTCTCCTATTTTCGATTTCAGGGTCCAAGGATTTGCTGATGCCGACTGTTGGGATATGAATCCTAGAACAAGTCCTACATGATGATTAAAAGATTAAAAGATGAAGTTTTGATAAGCCAAAAGTAGTTTGTATATTTTCTAAGTGTTGACTAATCTAGTCTAGTTGAGTTGAAGTCATCTTGAACAGACCAGTAGAGTTCACATGAAAGACAAGTACTGTTTTATATTAAAAGATAAGTACGGATTTATAAGTACTTCATATGTGCTATTCATATATGTATTAGGTTGTTATTGAGCTATGATAATTGTTGTATAGAGCTCATGATTTTTGAATGTAATAGATAGATTGATTGTATAGTTTATAAGTTGACTAAGCTACAAGCTTAATGTAATGTAATAGTCTTGTTAGGATTAGAATAGTTTTCTACTGAAGATCGCACGTGAAGACTGAAGAAGAAGAGTTGAAGTCTACTACTCAAGACTGGTGGACTACAAGACAAGTGCATCTACTAGACTACACAAGACAAGTCAACTTGAAGTTAGTTACAACAACGCGTGTAAAGATAAGGATGAAGAAGTTAGTTATGGAATAACTAATTCGTAACAAGAAACGCGTGGATTGATAAGAAGATTCAGTTGAAGTTAGTGTTCAAGAAGAGTTGGTTACAACTAACTGAGTTCTTGAAGATCGAAGTCTATAAATACTTCAAGGTGTTGATCATTTAAAGACTACTGCAACTACGCATACTGAAGCTATATACTGAAGATATACTGAAGCTTACTCACAGAGTTCATTAAAGTTCAGGAAGATAGTCAGAAGTGAAGTGAAGAATCAGAAGACTACAACTGAATAAGTTTTTAGTTTTTGTTGTTTTATCAAGGTGCTAGATACTTGTTAAATTTCTAGTTAGATCATAGACATATCTGGTGGTATAGTCTTAGAAGATCTAAGTCTTCTTCTTGGGACTTAAAATCACAGGAAAATACACTTTGTACTCGATTGGAAGAGTTTAGTGGAAACATCACAACTGGGTTTGTGAGAGTGGACGTAGACAAGTTGTCGAACCACTATAAATTGTTTGTGTTGTTTACTGTTTTAATTGCTTAACTGTTTAATTGTTTACATACTTAACTGTACTAGAGTAGTTGAGTATAGAACAGAGTTCTCGAATTTTGAAGTTGAGTATAAACTTAGATTGGGCTCATTGTTAATTTCGTTATTCCGCATATTGTATTCTGATATTTCGATAGATTTTTGAAAAGTCTATTCACCCCCCTCTAGACGTTTTCACTAGCTTACTCGTTATTAACTCAACTTTGGGGACCTACAAGTGGTATCAGAACAGTGGTTTTCGAACTGCTGTTTCTTGATAACCGACTTAAGACTAAGGGTGAAGTCTTGGTCCGTGATTGTACTTGCTTACGTGTTCTTGATCTATACTTGTTCTATCTGTTTCTTGTTCCCTGTTCCTGATCTATCTGCTTCTTGATCATAAAACTACTTAGCACTTATTTCTTGAAATCATGTCTCTTGAGATCAGCGCTAACAAGTTACCCAAGTTCCAGGTTCAAGACTACGACTACTGGAAGTTGCGAATGGAGGCTATCTTCAGCTCCACGCACGATCTAATGATCTCTGTTGTGACCGAGGGTCCGATCGTGACAATGGTTCCAAACACTGCAAACCTTGACAAAGACAAACCAATTGGCACCCTCGTCAAGAAACCAAGGTCTGATCTAACCTCAGAAGAAATGCGTCAAAATAATTTTGATAGTTTGGCAAAGAATTATATTTTACACACCCTTCCTAACGAGTATCTAGGAAAAGTGTTAAAATGTAAGACTGCCAAAGAGATGTGGGACAGATTAGCTATCATTTGTGAAGGGACATCCCTGATCAAGGAGAGCAAATTATCCACTGCTGTCCAAAGATTTGAATCATTTCGGATGAAAGCTGGCGAAACTATCGACCAGCTGGATACTCGTTTCACTAAAATCATGAATGACCTTGAAGTTCTTGGTAAAACTTATACTCCTCGTGAAATCAATCTTAGGATTCTTAAGAGCTTAGATTCTCGATGGAAAATGGTAAAGATGATAGTTAAGAATACCCAAGACATAGATGCTTGGAGTGCAGAGACTATGTTTCAAACTCTGAAGGCTCATGAGTTTGATTTAGATGAAGATGAACCACTAGCCAGTAGTGATAGAGAACATGTTGTATCCAAGAACGTTGCCTTTAAGTCTAGCTCTTCTAAGTCCTCTAAGGTAGAAAGGTCTAAGTCTAAGACTAAGTCTGCCTCTGCGAAAGATGAGTTGGATACTGATCTTAGTCTGAAGGATCAGGTGAACCTCATGGTTAGAAAGTTTGATAGGCTAAATAAACGTTTCGGTAGATATAAGAAGTTCTATAGAGATCATAGAGGATCAACTTCTAAGAACTCGTCTGAGACCAGACGAGACCGAAACTCGTCCGAAAGGAGAGACGAAGTCTCGAAAGATAATAGGCGAGATAGAGAGTCTGACGATAGGAAGATTCAGCGTTCTGATAGACGTGATAAACGTAGGGATAAATCTCCTATTAAAAAGGCTACTAATGATCTCTTGTGTTACAACTGCGAAAAGCCAGGTCACTACATATATGAATGTCCAGACCTGAGCACTGACGATCGAGAAGAACGTAAAGCTCGAAGGGAAAGAAGATACAACCGTGGCAAGCAGGCAATGATGGCCAATGATGACTCTGATTTGGATTCAGACGAGCTGCCATCGTCCTTATCTAGCCACTCGACTGATCGAGACCACGACGAAGCATTCATAGTAGATGATGGCCTATGTTGTATGGCTAAAATCGACCAAGAGGTATCATCTGCTACATCTTTTCAATCTTGTGATGATTCAGAAACTGATGAAAGTGACACTGCTAGTAGTGAAGTAGGAAGTAGTCCTCAGCACTCGACTAGTGCTATTGAAGACGACCTTCTACTTGCTAACCAAGCATTCATCGAAGTCAGTGATGAAAACATTGCATTAAAACAAGAAATCATTGATCTTAAGGAAGCTCAGTCCAAAGTAGATCCTAATATAACAGTCCTAAATAAACGCTTGACTGAAGAGTTAAGACAACTCAAAGAAATGTGTGCATTGACAGACAGGTTATATCAAGACCTACTTAAGACACATGCAACTGAGAGAAATGAATTTAATGTTTTAAAGAGCAAGTGCAATAGACTTGAAGAACGTAATAAGTTCTTAGAGACCGAGGTTGTCACACTTGATCTCAAACTTACTGACCTGGTTAACTCTTCAAAGATTAACCTTGAATTGTCAGATAGGTATAGAGACCCAGGTGACAAGACAGGTATAGGTGCTGAGTCATCTAGCTCGTCTACTCGAGTCATTAAGAACCCTACTACTACTAACGCAAGACGTTTGCCAAATGATAAAGGGAAAGGACCTATGTTATACGACATTGGTACTCCATCTCAAGGTACTGTACCTAAACAAGCTCGAGTTAACATTCCGATTACCAAGGGAGGTAAAAAGAATGGTAACAGCAAGCCTGTTCAACCTAGAACTAATCTTCAAAGGACCACTAATCGTGGACGACCCAACCAGGTTAGATACGAGGACTGGTATCCTGAGGAGACGAGTACTAGACAGGTACAGACTAGACGACAAGAGCCTAGACCTCCTTTCATAAGTCAGTCTCAGCTCTACTCGTCTAGACCTAGACAAGTAGCTCCAAAATATCGTACACAATCTGTTTTATATCCTCCACCTTTATCATATGATATCATTAGTGAGGAAAGACCCAAACGCGTCTATAAACCGTATGGACCTAATGCTTACAAGCCCTACTCTGACTATCATAGACCAGTGCCTGCTCAAGTAGAGATTAAGTCGAAAGGCTATCTCCAAAGAGTAGACCAGAACTCGACTGATAGGCCAGTTAAGGACAACAAGGTCTTATTTTGTAACAAATATGGGCGAAAGCTTAAAAGATCGAACTTGTTCAAGACTCCAATGTATATTTGGATTCCTCTGAACACGACTAACCCCCAAGGACCCCAATAAACAAATGGGTACCTAAATTATTGAATATCTTCATTGCAGGGTCGACTTGACTTGTATAAGAAGGGTGGCTCAGTAGGAGAAACCTGGTACATAGACAGTGGTTGTTCGCACCACATGACTGGTACCAAGGCTCTCTTATCAAGCTACCATGAGCAAGAAGGACCAAAAGTGATATTTGGTGATAGCTCCACTGCTGTCACTAAAGGATTTGGTTACATCCGGAATGGAGACGTTGAGATCCAAGATGTCTCATATGTTGAAGGTTTGAAATATAATTTACTCTTTGTTTCTCAGTTTTGTGATCGTGGTTACAAGGTGCAGTTCAAGAGCCGCAAATGCGAAATCATTGACAAAAGGACGCACACAGTCCTACTAGTCGGCGTAAGACAAGGAAGTGTGTACATAGTGAATTGGAACAGTTGTCCGAGGGACACCTGTCTACTTACTAAGAATCCTAAAGAGCTTGGGTGGCTCTGGCACAGACGCCTTTGTCATCTAAACTTTAAGGTTCTTAATAAGATAGCCAGAGATTACCTTGTTGAAGGTATTCCCAATGAAGTTTACTACAAGTCACATGTATGCACGGCCTGTCAACAGGGTAAACAGGTTAAAGGTTCTTTTAAGTCAATTCCTACTCTCTCAACTAGTAGAGTCCTAGAACTTCTACATATGGATCTTCATGGTCCAATAACTCCTCCAACCTTGAATGGTAGAAGGTACACACTTGTTGTTGTAGACGACTATTCTAAGTTCACTTGGGTAGTCTTTCTACACAAGAAGAGTGATACACAAACACTTCTGCCTGAACTGTTGAAGAAGTTACAAGTTGAGAAGAACCAGTCCATTGTCAAGATTCGTAGTGACAAGGGAACTGAGTTCATTAACTGCTATATTAAAGATTTCTGTACTAAATGTGGTATCCAGCATCTTACTAGTGCAGCTAGGACACCACAACAAAACGGTGTAGCAGAAAGGAGGAATCGAACACTTAAAGAAGCCTGTAGGACCATGTTAGCTGAGTTCAACACTCCTCAAAAGTTTTGGGCCGAAGCAATCAATACTGCATGCCATTCACAAAACAGAAGCGCGATCAACAAGGCTCTAGGCAAGACACCTTATGAGGTTTGGAAGGGTAGAAAACCCAGAGTTTCATATTTCTATATATTTGGTTGTAAGTGTTTCATTCACAACAATGGAAAGAGCAAGTTGAATGCTTTCGATGCTAAAGCAGACGAGGGGATATTCTTAGGATACTCCTCGACTAGCAAAGCATTTAGGGTATTCAACTACTCAACTCTTTGTGTGGAAGAAACACCACATGTGGTTTTCAATGAATCTCAACAGGACTCGTCTGCCGACAAGATCGGTGAGAAAGCAACTGATCTATCGATCGAATCTGACAAAGATTCAGAGATATATGAATCCGTTCAAGCCTACAACCCATTCCTAAAAGCTCTCGACTCTGATGGCAAGGAGAAGGTAAGTGCTCAAGGTAAGTCTTCTAGACCAGTTGACATGCCTGCTCTAGTTGACTCTACTACTCCTGGTAAATCTGTTGATGATACAAATGATGTTGACATGCATGATGTTGTACATGATATAGATGATGATAGTATTCCTGTTAAGAATAGAAAAACATGGAAATCTGCGCATGATACTGAAAATATCATTGGTGACTCTACTATTGGTGTGAAGACTAGACGACAACTCTTTGAGTCGCAAGAACAGCCGAGTCCAACTATGTTTTGCTGGTGTTGTTTCCTCTCATCTATTGAGCCTACCACTGTTAAAGAGGCATTGGCTGATAGTAATTGGATCATCGCTATGCAAGACGAGTTGAACCAGTTTGTTCGAAACGACGTCTGGGAACTTGTCGATAGGCCGGAACATCATAATGTAGTTGGCACTCGATGGATCTTCAAGAATAAGAAAGATGAGAATGATTTAGTCGTTAGGAATAAGGCTAGACTAGTCGCCCAAGGCTATTCACAAGCTGAAGGCATAGACTATGATGAAACATATGCTCCTGTTGCTAGACTAGAAGCCATTAGATTGTTCCTTGCATATGCTGCTCACATGAAGTTTACTGTATATCAAATGGATGTCAAAAGTGCATTTCTTAACGGTATTCTTGCGGAAGAAGTGTATGTTGAACAACCTCCAGGTTTCGAAGTCAAAGGCAACCAGGTGTACAGATTGAAGAAAGCCTTGTACGGATTAAAGCAAGCTCCAAGAGCATGGTATGACACTCTCTCTCTCTTTCTATTGGAAAATGGTTTTACTAAGGGCAAGGTCGATCGAACCTTGTTCAGAAGACAAGAAGGGAAGGACATTTTACTCGTCCAAATTTACGTAGATGACATCATTTTTGGGTCACCTAACAAAAAGTTGAGTGAAAGTTTTTCAACACTCATGCAAAGTAAATTTGAGATGTCTATGATGGGTGAAATGAATTACTTTCTTGGTCTTCAAGTAAAACAAACTCCAGAAGGTATTTTCATAAATCAGGCGAAGTACACTAGAAATCTTCTAGACAAGTATGGGATCAAAACTTGTAAGTTTACTAGCGTACCAATGCAACCAACTTACAGAATGGATCCAGATGAGAACGGTAAATGTGCTGACCAATCCTATTACCGTGGTTTAATTGGTTCCCTACTGTACCTAACTGCTAGTAGACCAGACATTGCATTCTCTGTTGGTGTTTGTGCTCGATTCCAAGCCAATCCAAAAGAAAGTCACATGGAAACCACCAAAAGGATCTTGAAATATTTGAAAGGAACCATCAATCGTGGTATATGGTATCCCTCAAATGATGATCTATCCTTAAGTGGCTATTCAGACTCGGACTTTGGAGGCTGTAGAATAGATAGGAAATCTACTTCTGGTTCTTGTCAATTTCTAGGCACAAAACTCATATCTTGGTTTTCTAAAAAGCAGACTAGTGTTGCAACTTCAACTACCGAAGCCGAGTACATGGCTGCTGGTAGCTGTTGTAGTCAACTACTCTGGCTCATGCAACAGCTTAGAGATTACAACATACATGAATCAAATGTTCCTATTTTCTGTGATAGTAATAGTGCAATTGCCATTACACAAAATCCTGTTTTACACACACGATGTAAGCATGTTGATGTGAAGCATCATTTCATACGTGATCATGTAGAAAAGAAGGATATTCGCATGGAAAAGATTCATACTGATTTTCAAAGAGCTGATATTTTTACAAAACCATTAGTTGAGGCACGATTTCGTGAGTTATGCATTAGTCTAGGGCTAATTGATTTAGACCCTACTTGCCTCTAGCTATGTACTAACCAGACAGGTACATCAAGAAAAGGAGACGAGATCACTAGACCAGAGCACTCGACTACTCACGCAACAGACAGGTATACAAGGATAGACTAGATGACCAAACAACCCGATGAGGAAGCTGGTAAAGCTGAGGGTAATACTAAGGGAATAAACATTTAAGGGGGAATCCTTGATTTCTTAAATATCCTTATGTTGACTCTTATGTTTGTTAAAGGTCATCTTGTTCGAAACCTTGATCATTGCTTTAGATTGATATTCATCTTATTTATCTTACTCCACCTGTACCTACGATTACACATTGAAAATGATGAGATAGGTACATACAGTCGTTCGACGTTCAGAATAGACAAGCACAGGCGAAGGGGGAACTCGTCTTGTGTACTTAAGCCAACTCGTCGTGTGAAGCTTAAGTCTACTCGTCTGTTTTGGATAGACTCGAACAGACAAGCTAAGTGTTTCTCTTGATTGAAATATGAAGTGTCTATTCAAACGGATTAAGGGTATTATAGTAATTAGATAATGTTAAAATTTTGAAAACCCTAGAATTGGATTTATACACTCCCATTTTTAATGAGCTGTATACACCCAGTTCTTACTCCACTACACTAGGTCAGATGAGTACACTCCCTGTCCTAACTAAGAAGAGCCGGATTTCAAAACTTACAATATCAAATCACATAATATTCTTGATTCCGTAACCGAATTTCAAAGGTCTCAGCCGTTGGATCTGATCTTTCAATCTTGGCCGTTAGATCTCATTTCTGTTCTAACAAAACTCACTTTTCACACAACTTGACTTACAATTTCATAACTCTCCTACTATAGCTCTCAATTTCTTGCAAAATCAAAACCTTCCAAGTTCTTACTCTATTCACTAGATATGTCGATTGTTTCTCTTTTTCGATGTTAGAACTAACATGCAGGCAAGATTTGATCTTGGTCGATACATCACTGAAGGCAAGGTGCATGTGGAACCTTCGATGTTCTTCAAAGGGGTTCACACTGCTGATAATCAAGAAATTCTGGACAAATGCTCTCGGTGTGGTCTGAAGCCTTATCTGGAGGCTTTCCCACAAGTTGTCTTGGAGGAGGAAATTTTACTGTTCTATGCCAACGCCACAAGACAAGGAGATGTGATTGAATCCTTTATCGGAACAAGTCGTGTTGAAATCTCTCGTGAGGTGTTTTTCAGACATTTGAGATTGCCCATCGGAACGATTGATGTGGAGAATTATGCCACTGGTCAAGAGATGAGATATATGAGCATCTTCTGTGGAAAGAGGATGAGGCTCAAACCTGATGGCAAGGCCCCTGCTGTCAAGAAGTCAGAACTTCTGAAGAAATATCGCACATTATTGGACATAGCAAGCAAGATGCTTCTATGCGCCACTGGTTCTTTTGATGCGGTCACCCAAGCCAAGACAAGGGTGATGGCAGCAATTTATGATGGAATTACGGAAGGCAATTGGTTTAAGCTGATAGCTGATCGGATGATGTACTTTGAAAGGAGCGTTCGAGTTGACACCGACTCTTGTAGTTGGGTAATGTCAAATGTTGTTGGGTACGGCAACAAGCTGAGTATTCTACTCCCCTTGTTGTTGCCAAACAAATCGGACTGGAGTCAAGGAAAGCCCTTCCATCCTCTCAAGTTCTATCTAAAGGCGGAAGCCCTGAGGAAGCAAGTCGCTGCAAGGCCAGCTGCCCCAAGGCGAGTTCAAATAGATGAGTCTCAAGTTCTACCCTATGCTAACTCATCTAGCTCTTCAGAAGATGAGTCCGAATCGGAGAAGGCTGCTATAGCTGAGTCCAGTGCAACTGACTCAGAGAAGACTCAGACAGAAGAGGAGTCGGAACAACAGAAGGAGCCAAGTGCTCAAGTTCCAGAGATGTACACTCTCGTAAGAGTTGGTTCGCCTACTCAACCAGAAGAGTCGAGTCTTCAGGTTGGTACATCTTCTCAATCTTTGTCAATTCCTCCTCTCTCTCATTCTGCTGTTCGAACCAAGGCTAGATCACATCGATCTAGGCCTAGACCTCAACCCTCAACCTCGCAAGTACTGGCGGCATTACCGCTTAGAGCCAGTCTACCCCAAAACACTCCCATAATAGATACAACTGATACTTCGACAGTTGTCACACCTGACCAAGCCACATTAAAGCTCCCAGGAACCACCATCCAAACTCCCTCTTTACCTTCAACAGAATATGTTGAACCCTCCAACCCATCTACTTCAGACAAGACGCCAGTTGCCACTGCAACAACTGAGTTAGGGACCCCACCTACTCAGAACCCGTCTGATGTTAGATTTGAATCCTTAGTTTATTATTCGATGTGTATGCGAGAGAAGAGAATTCGCGCTCGAGTATCCAGAAATTTGAAGAAGCAGCTCTCGACTCTTGACATAGACACTGCCTCGGAACAGTTTGAGAAGTTAGTGCGGATTTGCACTTGGTTTTCCCTGAAGAAATCTGCTACAGATGATCTTTTCGAGGTCATTCAAGGCATGGGCGGAATCTCCAATTTCATGGATTGGGAGATGGAACAGAAAGAAAATAGTGGAGTTAAGGATCACTCCGAACTATTCCCTCGCAAAGCCTTGGTTGATCTGGTTAAAAAGCTGTTGAGTATTCCTGATGGCGTTCTGGAAGATGAGTTCTCATTTGACGCTGGTACTCAAACAGATCTGGTAGAAGACGAGATTAAGCCAGATGTTGCTGAAGTTGCTATCCAGACATCTGAACCAATTTTGGAATTGGACAACATGTCTACTGATGAAGCTGACGAAGCTGAAGAGATAACTTCATTTGATTTAGGTGAAGAAGATGAAGAATTTGTTGAAGCAGTCATGTTCACTGAGGATGAACTGATTGAAAAGGAAGAAGTGTTGGTCGAAGCTCAGTCGTCTAATGCTATCCCAGCTGCTTCAATAGATGAATTGAAGGAAGAATTGAAATCTGTCATCAAGTCGTCTATCGATGAATTTCTCAAGACTGATCTTAAGAAGACTCTTATTGAACAGAATAGTGTCCTTGTGACAAGTTCAAAGGAGATGATCATAAATGAAGTCAATCAATTGGACAACGATTTCAGACAAGAGATGTTCAATCAAATTGAAGGATTTCTCCAGAACCAGGTGGAATATTCGGAGAAGAGCTCAGTTGATTTTGCTCGTGTACTAGCTACTGAATCCAGGAAGATGGAAAGAGTATATAGAGCCAAAATCGAAGTAGCTGATGTTCAGAGAAAGGAAGCCTTTGATCAGTTAGCACAAGCAAAAGAGATTATAAGTGCTATGACTGAGGAGAACCGGAAGCTACGTCTGACTGCAACCCATTTTAAGAATGAGTTGAACTTATCTACTCAGAAGCTGGAGTTGGTGGCGACCAAACTTGATAAGCTGAGTCAAGATGGTTCTCACCAAAGGCAAATTGAAAATGCTACACACCTTATGAAGCAAGCTATGATGGAAGAGATGACTCGGTTCACTTCTCTATTCTCTCTCAAGGCATCTGATGAAGCCAAAAAGGGGGAAAAGATGAGTCGAGTTGTTGTCACTCCTGAAGATAGAAAAGACAAGTCTAGTGCTGAACCAGAGGCTAAAGATGCTGCTGAAGCTATGCAAGATCTTAGAAGGACTAAGAGAGGCAAAGGCAGGTTGATTAAAACTGCAGAACTTGAACAAGCTAAGCAAGAAGCTAAGGCTGAAGCAGTTGAGTTGTTGAAGAAGGAGAAGGGCAAGGCTATTGCATCTCCTGAAGCTGAAGTTCAGATAAGACAGGTATCAAAAAGGAAGTCTATTGTTATAGAAGAACCTACTTCTGAGAAAACAGTCATGAAGAAGCAAAAGGTTGTTAATCCAAATGATGAAGCTCACTATGCAAGCAAAAGAAAGATTGGAAATCATATTGAAAACTTGCAGAAGCTAAAGTCTGATGAAGATCTGATGGAAGACAAGTTCATTGACTACTTCATTGACAAAGAACATCGTCAAGAATGGATGAAAGTGAGGAGACAATGGGAACTTGATCATTGGATTATTCGCAAATATGGAGACTTAGAAGGTCCAGATGAGTTGTATTCTGTGTTTGATAGGTTCATGGAAGGACAACACAAAATGTTATGGCATTTGATATTAAGGATATCTGCTGGTGCAAACTTTAACATTCTTGTTCCTAGTTTTCCGAGATGGAAATGTCCTATGTTGGGATATGAATCCTAGACAAGTCCTAAGTGATGAAAGATAAGATGAAGTTTTGATAAGCCAAAAGTGGATTGAATATTTTCTAAGTACTGACTGATCTAGTCTAGTTGAGTTGAGTCATCTTGTGCAAAGATCAGTAGAGTTCACATGAGTTCACATAAGTTCATATTAAAAGATAAGTACGTTTTTATAAGTACTTCATATTTGTTTAAAGTCTGTTACTGAGCTATTTGAAAGGTGTATAGAAGCTCATGACTTTATATGTAATAGATTAGATTGATTGTATAGTTTATAAGTTGACTAAGCTTGTATTATGAAAGCTTAAAGTAATGTAATAGTCTTGATAAGTTTAGTATAGTCTATAATTTGAAGAAGGAAGACAAGTCAAGAAGATTGAAGTCTACTACTCAAGATAAGGAGGACTACAAGACAAGACAAGTGCATACAAGTCTACTCAAGACAAGTCAACGAAAGTTACTTAAAGTCAAAGTTTAAATCGAAGTGAAGCGCGTATAAAGATAAAGTTAGAAGTTAGTTATGGAATAACTAATTCATAACAGAAACGCGTATATGGATAAGAAGATTCAGTTGAAGGTAGTTATCAAGAAAAGTTGGTTACAACTAACTAAGTTCTTGAATGTTATAAATACTTCATGATAATGATCATTTGAAGACTACTGCAACTACGTATACTGAAGCTACATACTGAAGATATATTGAAGATTACTTTCAGAGTTCATTAAAAGTTCAGAAAGCAAGTCAGAAGTGAAGTGAAGAAATCCAGAAGACTGCTACTGAAGATCAGAGAAGTTTTAGTTTTTTGTTGTTTTTATCAAGTTGCTAGATACTTGTTAAATTTCTAGTTAGATCGTAGACATATCTGGAGGTATAGTATGTTGAAGATCTAAGTCTTCTTCTTGGGACTCAAAAGACAGGAATTATACACTTGTACTCGATTGGAAGAGTTTAGTGGAAACATCACAACTGGGTTTGTGAGAGTGGATGTAGACAAGTTGTCGAACCACTATAAATCTTTGTGTGTTGTTTACTTTACTGTTTTAATTGTTTAATTGCTTAACTATTTTAACTACTACTAAACTAGACAAGTTGAGTATAGAACAGAGTTCTCGAATATAGAAGTTGAGTATAAACTTGAATTGGGCTCATTGTTAATTTCGTATTCCGTATATTATATTCTGATATTTTGATAGAATTTTGAAAAGTCTATTCACCCCCCTCTAGACATTTTCACTAGCTTACTCGTTATTAACTCAACTTTGGGGACCTACAAGTGGTATCAGAGCAGTGGTTTACGAACTGCTGTTTCTTGATAACCGACTTAGACTTAGGGTGAAGTCTTGTTCCTTGATTATAGTTGCTTACGTGTTCTTGATCAAAGATTTTTGTTATATCTGTTTCGTGCTCCCTGTTCTTGACCTATTTGCTTCTTGATCATAATTTTCTTTAGCGCTGATCTGCTTACAAAATCATGTCATTGGAAATTAGTGCTAACAAGTTACCCAAGTTCCAGGTTCAGGACTATGACTACTGGAAGCTGCGAATGGAAGCCATTTTCAGTTCCACGCACGACCTAATGATCTCTGTTATCACAGAAGGACCTATTGTTACTATGGTTCCTAATACTGCTGTTCTTGACCCAAGCAAACCAATTGGTACTCTCGTCAAGAAACCCAGGTCAGATCTAACCTCAGAAGAAATGCGTCAAAATAATTTGGATAGTTTGGCAAAGAATTACATTTTACACACCCTTCCTAACGAGTATCTGGGAAAAGTGTTAAAATGTAAGACTGCCAAAGAGATGTGGGACAGACTAGCTATTCTTTGTGAAGGGACTTCCCTAATCAAAGAGAGCAAACTCTCCACAGCTGTCCAAAGATTTGAATCATTTCAGATGAAAGCTGGTAAAACTATCGACCAGCTGGATACTCGTTTTACTAAGATCATGAATGATTTGGAAGTACTTGGTAAATCTTATACTGCTCGTGAGATCAATCTTAGGATTTTGAAGAGTCTTGATAGTCGTTGGAAAATGGTAAAAATGCTTGTTAAGAACACTCAAGACATTGATACGTGGACTGCTGAAACCATGTTTCAAACCCTTAAAGCCCATGAGTTTGATTTAGACGAAGATGAACCACTAGCCAGTAGTGATAGAGAACATGCTGTATCTAAGAACGTTGCCTTTAAGTCTAGCTCTTCTAAGTCTTCTAAGGTAGACAGGTCCAAGTCTAGAACTAAGTCTGCCTCTGTGAAAGATGAGTTAGATACTGATCTTAGTCTGAAGGATCAGATGAGTCTCATGGTTAGAAAGTTTGATAGGCTCAACAAACGCTTCGGAAGATACAAGAAGTTCTATAGGGATCATAGAGCATCTACTTCTAAGAACTCGTCTGAGACCAGACGAGACCGAAACTCGTCCGAAAGGAGAGACGAAGTCTCGAAAAGTAACAGACGAGATAGAGAGTCTGACGATAGGAAGATTCAACGTTCTGATAGACGTGATAAACGTAGGGACAAATCTCCTATTAAAAAGGCTACTAATGATCTCTTGTGCTATAATTGTGAAAAGCCAGGTCATTACATTTATGAATGTCCAGACCTGAGCACTGACGATCGAGAAGAACGTAAAGCTCGAAGAGAAAGAAGATATAACCGTGGCAAAAAGGCTATGATGGCCAATGATGACTCTGATTCGGATTCAGACGAGTTGCCATCGTCCGTATCTAGCCACTCAACTGATCAAGATCACGACGAAGCATTCATAGTAGATGATGGCCTATGCTGCATGGCTAAAATCGACCAAGAGGTATCATCTGCTACATCTTTTCAATCTTGTAATGATTCAGAAACTGATGAAAGTGACACTGCTAGTAGTGAAGTAGGAAGTAGTCTTCAGCACTCGTCTAGTGCAGTCGAAGACGGCCTTCTACTTGCTAACCAAGCATTCATTGAAGTCAGTGATGAAAACATTGCATTAAAGCAAGAAATCATTGATCTTAAGGAAGCTCAGTCAAAAGTAGATCCTAATATAACAGTTCTAAATAAACGCTTGACTGAAGAGTTGAGTAAACTCAAAGAAAAGTGTGCGTTGACAGACAGGTTATATCAAGACCTACTTAAGATACATGCAACTGAGAGAAATGAATTCAATGTTTTAAAGAACAAGTGCAACAGACTTGAAGAACGTAATAAGTTCTTAGAGACCGAGGTAGTTACACTTGATCTCAAACTTACTGACCTGGTTAACTCTTCAAAGATTAACCTTGAACTGTCAGATAGGTATAGAGATCCAGGTGACAAGACTGGTATAGGTGCTGAGTCATCTAGCTCGTCTACTCGAGTCATTAAGAACCCTACTACTATTAAAGCAAGACTTTTGCCAAATGATAAAGGAAAAGGACCAATGTTAAACGATATTGGAACTCCTTCTAATGGTACTATACCTAAACAAGCTCGAGTTAACATTCCGATTACCAAGGGAGGTAAAAAGAATGGTAACAGCAAGCTTGTTCAACCTAGAACTAATCTTCAAAGGACCACTAATCGTGGACAACCCAACCAGGTCAGATACGAGGATTGGTATCCTGAGGAGACGAGTACTAGACAGGTACAGACTAGACGACAAGAGTCTAGACCTCCTTTCATAAGGCAGTCTCAACTCTACTCATCTAGACCTAGACAGGTAGCTCCAAAATATCGTACACAACCTGTTCTATATCCTCCACCTCTATCATACGATATCTTAAGTGAGGAAAGACCCAAACGCGTCTATAAACCGTATGGACCTAATGCATTCAAACCCTACTCTGACTATCGTAGACAAGTGCCTGCTCAAGTAGAGATCAAGTCGAAAGGCTATCTCCAAAGAGTAGACCCGAACTCGACTGATAGGCCAGAGAAGGACAACAAGGTCTTATTTTGCAACAAATATGGGCGAAAGCTTAAAAGATCGAACTTGTTCAAGACTCCAATGTATATCTGGATTCCTCTGAACATGACTAACCCCCAAGGACCCCAATAAACAAATGGGTACCTAAATTATTGAATATCATCTATTGCAGGGTCGACTTGACTTGTATAAGAAGGGTGGCTCAGTAGGAGAAACCTGGTACATAGACAGTGGTTGTTCGCACCACATGACTGGTACCAAAGCTCTCTTGTCTAGCTACCATGAGCAAGAAGGACCAAAAGTAATATTTGGTGATAGCTCCACTGCTGTCACTAAAGGATTTGGTTACATCCGGAATGGAGACGTTGAGATCCAAGATGTCTCATATGTTGAAGGTTTGAAATATAACTTACTCTCTGTTTCACAGTTTTGTGATCGTGGATACAAAGTGCAGTTCAAGAGCCGCAAATGCGAAATCATTGACAAAAGGACGCACACAGTCCTACTAGTCGGCGTAAGACAAGGAAGTGTGTACATAGTGAACTGGAACAGTTGTCCGAGGGACACCTGCCTACTTACTAAGAATCCTAAAGAACTTGGCTGGCTCTGGCATAGACGCCTCTGTCATCTAAACTTTAAGGTACTTAATAAGATAGCCAGAGATTACCTTGTAGAAGGTATTCCCAATGAAGTTTACTACAAGTCACATGTATGCACGGCCTGTCAACAGGGTAAACAGGTTAAAGGTTCTTTTAAGTCAATTCCTACTCTCTCAACTAGTAGAGTCCTAGAACTCCTACATATGGATCTTCATGGTCCAATAACTCCTCCAACCTTGAATGGTAGAAGGTACACACTTGTTGTAGTAGACGACTATTCTAAGTTCACTTGGGTAGTCTTTCTACACAAAAAGAGTGATACACAAACACTTCTGCCTGAACTGTTGAAGAAGTTACAAGTTGAGAAGAACCAGTCTATTGTCAAAATTCGAAGTGACAAGGGAACTGAGTTCATTAATTGTTATATCAAAGAATTTTGTACTAAACGTGGTATCCAGCACCTTACTAGTGCAGCTAGGACACCACAACAGAACGGTGTAGCAGAAAGAAGGAATCGAACTCTTAAAGAAGCCTGTAGGACCATGTTAGCTGAGTTCAACACACCTCAAAAGTTTTGGGCTAAAGCTATCAACACTGCATGCCACTCACAAAACAGAATCGCGATCAATAAAGCTCTAGGCAAGACACCTTATGAGGTTTGGAAAGATAGAAAACCCAGAGTTTCATATTTCCATATATTTGGCTGTAAGTGTTTCATTCACAACAATGGAAAGAGCAAGTTGAATGCTTTCGATGCTAAAGTAGACGAGGGGATATTTTTAGGATACTCCTCGACTAGCAAAGCATTTAGGGTATTCAACTACTCAACTCTTTGTGTGGAAGAAACACCACATGTGGTTTTCGATGAATCTCAACAGGACTCGTCTGCCGACAAGATCAGTAAGAAGGTAACTGATCTATCGATCGAATCTGACAAAGATTCAGAGATATATGAATCCGTTCAAGCCTACAACCCATTCCTAAAAGCTCTCGACTCTGATGATAAGGAGAAGGTAAGTGCTCAAGGTAAGTCTTCTAGACCAGTAGACATGCCTGCTCTAGTTGACTCTACTACTCCTGGTAAATCTGTTGATGATACAAATGATGTTGATATGCATGATGCTGTACATGATATAGATGATGATAGTATTCTTGTTAAGAATAGGAAAACATGGAAATCCGCGCATGACACTGAAAATATCATTGGTGACTCTACTATTGGTGTAAAGACTAGACGACAACTCTTTGAGTCGCAAGAACAGCCGAGTCCAACTATATTTTGCTGGTGTTGTTTCCTCTCTGCTATTGAGCCTACCACTGTTAAAGAGGCATTGGCTGATAGTAATTGGATCATCGCTATGCAAGACGAGTTGAACCAGTTTGTTCGAAACGACGTCTGGGAACTTGTCGATAGGCCGAAACATCATAATGTAGTTGGCACTCGATGGATCTTCAAGAATAAGAAAGATGAGAATGATTTAGTCGTTAGAAATAAGGCTAGATTAGTCGCCCAAGGCTACTCACAAGCTGAAGGCATAGACTATGATGAAACTTATGCTCCTGTTGCTAGACTAGAAGCCATTCGATTGTTCCTTGCATATGCTGCTCACATGAAGTTTACTGTATATCAAATGGATGTTAAAAGTGCATTTCTTAACGGTATTCTTGTGGAAGAAGTGTATGTTGAACAACTTCCAGGTTTCGAAGTCAAAGGCAACCAGGTGTACAGATTAAAGAAGGCCTTATATGGACTAAAGCAAGCTCCAAGAGCATGGTATGACACTCTATCTCTCTTTCTATTGGAAAATGGTTTTACTAAGGGCAAGGTCGATCGAACCTTGTTCAGAAGACAAGAAGGGAAGGACATCTTACTCGTCCAAATTTACGTAGATGACATCATTTTTGGGTCACCTAACAAAAAGCTGAGTGAAAGTTTTTCAACACTCATGCAAAGTAAATTTGAGATGTCTATGATGGGTGAAATGAACTACTTTCTTGGACTTCAAGTAAAACAAACTCCAGAAGGTATTTTCATAAATCAGGCGAAGTACACTAGAAATCTTTTAGACAAGTATGGGATCAAAACTTGTAAGTCCACTGGTGTACCAATGCAACCAACTTACAGAATGGATCCAGATGAGAACGGTAAATGTGCTGACCAATCTTATTATCGTGGCTTAATTGGTTCTTTACTGTATCTAACTGCTAGTAGACCTGACATTGCATTCTCTGTTGGTGTTTGTGCTCGATTCCAAGCCAATCCAAAAGAAAGTCACATGGAAACTACCAAAAGGATCTTGAAATATTTGAAAGGGACCATCAATCGTGGTATATGGTATCCTTCAAATGATGATCTATCCTTAAGTGGGTATTCAGACTCAGACTTTGGAGGCTGTAGAATAGATAGGAAATCTACTTCTGGTTCTTGTCAATTTCTAGGCACAAAACTCATATCTTGGTTTTCTAAAAAGCAGACTAGTGTAGCAACTTCAACTACCGAAGCCGAGTACATGGCTGCTGGTAGCTGTTGTAGTCAACTACTCTGGCTCATGCAACAGCTTCGTGATTACAATATACATGAATCAAATGTTCCTATTTTCTGTGATAGTAATAGTGCAATTGCCATTACACAAAATCCTGTTCTGCACACACGATGTAAGCATGTTGATGTGAAGCATCATTTCATACGTGATCATGTAGAAAAGAAGGATATTCGCATGGAAAAGATTCATACTGATTTTCAAAGAGCTGACATTTTTACAAAACCATTAGCTGAGGCACGATTTCGTGAGTTATGCATTAGTCTAGGACTAATTGATTTAGACCCTACTTGCCTATAGCTATGTACTAACAAGACAGGTACATCAATAAGAGGAGACAAGATCACTAGACCAGAGCACTCGACTACTCACGCAATTGACAGGTATACAAGGCTAGACTAGATGACCAAACAACCCGATGAGGAAGCTGGTAAAGCTGAGGGTAATACTAAGGGAATAAAACGTTTAAGGGGAAATCTGTGATTCCTTAAATATCCTTACGATTGAATCTTATGTGTGTTATACAGTCATCTTGTTCGAAACCTTGATCATTGCTCTCGATTGATATTCATCTTATTTATGTTATTTTACCTGTACCTACGATTATGCATTGCAAATGATAAAGATAGGTACATGAAGACGTTCGATGATTGAGATAGACAAGCACAGTCGAAGGGGGAACTCGACTGGTGTTCTTAAGGCTACTCGTCTTGTGAAGCTTAAAGGCTACTCGTCTGTTCTGGATAGACTCGAACAGACAAGCTAAGTGTTTCTAGTGATTGATATATGTTAAGTGTTTTGACAAATCGAATCAAGGGCATTTTTTGTAATTAGATAATGCTAGAATTTGAAAACCCTAGAATTGGATTTATACACTCCCATTTAATGAGGTGTATACACCCAGTTCGAACACGACTACTTTAGGTCAGATGAGTTCACTCCCCTGTCCTAAGTAAGTAGAGCCGGATTTCAAATTTTACAATATCAAATCACATTATATTCTCGATTCCGTAACTGAATCTCAAAGGTCTCGACCGTTGGATCTAATCCTTCAATCGTGGTCGTCGGATCAACTTACAGTTTTAACAAAACCCATCTTCCACACTCAATAGCTTTACTGTTTCATTACTCTCACACGACTTACCCCACTTTGTTCTTAACTCTTCTACTTTGAAGCATTTGATTTCGTGCTATTCTTCAAGATAACTGCAACTTCTCGTAATATACAATGTCTACTCGTTCGATTTTCGATATTAGAACAAACATGCAGGTCACATTTGACCTAGGCCGGTACATTGCCGACAACAAGGTGAATGTAGAACCTTCTGTGTTCTTTAAAGGGCAACACACAACTGATAATGAAGAGATTCTGACCAAATGCACAAGATGTGGTCTGAAGCCCTACTTAGAAGCCTTTCCTCAGGTTGTTTTGGAGGAAGAAGTGCTCGAGTTCTATGCCAATGTCACCAGACGAGGTGACATTCTCGAATCGTTTATTGGAGAAGATCGAGTGCAAATCACTCGAGAGGCGTTGTTCAAATATCTGAAGCTGCCCACTGGATCGATTGATATAGAGAATTATGCTCTAGGGCAAGAAGTTCGTTATTTGAGTATCTTCTGTGGAAGGAGGCTGAAACCAAAGCAAGATGGAAAATATGCTGCAGTCAAGAAGGGTGATCTTCTAGACAAGTATCGCACATTGTTGGATATTGCCAGCAAAATTCTACTCAGCTCCACTGGTTCGCATGACTCGGTGACTTTTGCCAAGGCAAGGGTCATGGCTGCAATCTACGATGGTATAACTGAAGGAGATTGGTTCAGGTTAATTGCAGATCGAATCATGTATTTCGAGAAGAGCGTTCGAGTAGATGACCACACTCACAATTGGGTGGTGTCTACGGCTGTTGGATATGGTAACATGCTCAGTATTCTACTTCCTCGTCTACTGCCGAACAAGTCGAGTTGGAGTAAAGGAAAACCATTCCATCCGCTGAAATTTTATTTGAAGAAAGAGGCTGTAAGGAAGCAGGCTGCTACAAGGCCAGCTGCCCCTAGACGTGTCCAGATTGAGGACTCTGACGTCTTGCCTTATGGCAACTCATCTAGTTCTTCAGAAGATGAGTCCGAGGATGAAGAGACGAAGGCTCCTGCAAAAGCTGAGTCGAGTGGAGATGATTCTGAACAGACTCACTCAGACAAGGAAGCTGATGTTATGAAGAAGGATGATGAAGAGAAGGAGACCCAAGTTCTTCGTCTTGTAAGGATTGGTACTCCACCGCCACCAGAAGAGATGACTTACCAGGTTGGTTCTTCATCTAAATCTTTGTCAATTCCCTCTCTCTCTCTCTCCCCTCTGTTCGAACCAAGGCTAGATCACACCGATCTAGGCCTCGTCCTTTACCCTTAACCTCTCAGGCATTGCCAGCATATCCGCTGAGGGCAAGCCTACCCCAAATCACTCCCAAAAAGGACACAACTGATACTCAGACAGTTGTCACACTTGACCAAACCACATCAAAGCCCCTTGAAACCATGGCTTTCACTCCCTCTCCCTCACCAGAATATGGTGAACCCTCTATCCCATCTACTTCAGACAAATCACCAGTTGCCACTGCAACAACTGAGGTAGAGACCCCATCTACTCAGGACCCATCTAAGGTTAGATTTGAATCCCTTGTATACTATCCTATGTGTCTTCGAGAGAAGAGGGTCCGTGCCAGAGTTTCAAGAAATCTGAAAAAGCAGCTCTCGACTCTTGACATCGACACGGCTTCTGAACAGTTTGAGAAGCTTGTAAGAGTCTGCACGTGGTTCGCTTTGAAGAAGTCGTCTACGGATGATCTGTTTGAAGTTATTCAAGGCAAAGGCGGCATCTCCAATTTCATGGATTGGGAGATGGAACAGAAAGAGAATAGTGGAGTTAAGGATCATTCCGAACTATTTCCCCGCAAGGCCCTGGTTAACTTAGTCAAGAAGCTACTGAACATTCCTGATGGTGTTCTTGAAGATGAATTCTCGTTTGATGTCGGAACCCAAACTGATCTGGTGGAAGACAAGATCAAGCCTGAAGAAGCCGAGTTGAAAGTACAGACTTCAGAACCTATCTTGGAAATAGAGGATGGTTCAGAAGATGAAGCTGAATGTTCTGAAAGTTCAAACTCTTTTCAGTTTGGTAAAGAGGATGATGACTTTATGGATGCCGAGATGTTTAATGAAGATGAGCTCGTTGAGAAAGTGCAAGAGACTCAGTCATCTATTCAAGTTGTTTCAGAAAGATTTTTGGATGAATTGAAGATCGATCTGAAAGGTACTGTTCAAACTGCCATAGACGAGTTTCTACACACGAAGATGAAGGATATGTTAGTTGACCAGAATCAGTTCATTTTTGACAATACCAGAGATTTGATGGTTGGTGAAGTCAGCAAGTTGGACTCAACTTTTCGAGAGAAGATGAGTGCTGAAGTTGAAAATTTTCTGATGAAACAAGTTGATATTTCAGAAAAGAGATCGATTGAGTTTGCTAGAGCTTTGGCTGAAGAATCAAGCAAAATAGAGAGACTCTACAGTGTTAAGGTTGCCATTGCTGATGATCAAAGAAGAGAAGCACAAGATCAGTTGGTGCGTTCTCAAGCTATTCTTACCGAGTTAACTTCTCAGAACACTCTTCTTCGACAGACGGCTACTCATTTGGAAAATGAACTGGTTTCATGTACAAGGAAGTTGGAATTGGCTACTGATCGTCTTGACAAGCTGAGTCATGAGAAGACGCATCAGAGGCAGATTGAGTTAGCTGCTGAAGCCATGAAGGAAGCTGTTAAGGAAGAAATGACTCGCTTTACTAGTCTTTTCACTCTTAAGGCAGATGAAGCCAAAAAGGGGGAAGATTCAAGTATTGTAGAGAAGTCAGCTGAACCGGAAGCTAAGGAGGCAGCTGAAACTATTCAAGAGCTCAAAAGACCTAAGAGAGGTAAGCTGGTCAAGACTGCTGATTTAGAGAAGCTAAGATCAGAAGAGCAGAAATTGATCAAAGGCAAAGAAGAAACTGAAATTCAGACCAGACGAACTAAAAGAAAACTGAATATTGAAGAAGCTACTGCTACTACAATTGTTGAAAAGAAACAAAGGATTAATGATGATGAAATTCATTATGCCAGCAAGAAGAAGATTGTCAAGCATATTGAAAGACTGCAGAAATTGAAAGCTGATGAAGATCAGATGGAAGACAAGTTCATTGATCACTTCATAGATAATGAGCATAGAGCTGAATGGATTGAAGTGAAGAATCAATGGGAACTTGATCATTGGATAATTAGGAAATTTGGTGATGCTGAAAATCAAGATGAACTTTATCAACTGTTTGACAGGTTCATGGAAGGTCAACACAGGAAGTTATGGCATCTTATTCTAAGGATATCGGCTGGAGCTAACTTCAATATCCTTGTTCCTGAATTTCCTGACTGGAAATGTCCCATGACAAGTTCAGGTAAAAGGATTGATATGAGCAAGATAAAGAAGTTTGAAGAAGATCTATTAGAAAAAGAGAAGATAGTAGATGATGGTCATATTAGTCTGATTCATAGAAGGATCCTCGATGCGTTTCATGTTCCAAACCCAGAAGGAGGTAATCTTTCAGACTAGTTGACTTTGTTTTTTTTAAATTTTTTTTGCTCTGATACTTAGTTTTTTTTGAAGTATGTGTAATATCTACTGATCTATTTTGAATGAATGAAAGATAAGAAATATTTTGATGTTAAAAGACAAGATAACTACTTAACTAGTCTACTTATGAGAAAAGATTCAAGTAGTTTTGGCTTCATCAAAAAGGGGGAAATTGTTGGGATATGAATCCTAGACAAGTCCTAAGTGATGAAAGATAAGATGAAGTTTTGATAAGCCAAAAGTGGATTGAATATTTTCTAAGTACTGACTGATCTAGTTGAGTTGAGTCATCTTGTGCAAAGACCAGTAGAGTTCACATGAGTTCACATAAGTTCATATTAAAAGATAAGTACGTTTTTATAAGTACTTCATATTTGTTTAAAGTCTGTTACTGAGCTATTTGAAAGGTGTATAGAAGCTCATGACTTTATATGTAATAGATTAGATTGATTGTATAGTTTATAAGTTGACTAAGCTTGTATTATGAAAGCTTAAAGTAATGTAATAGTCTTGATAAGTTTAGTATAGTCTATCGTTTGAAGAAGGAAGACAAGTCAAGAAGATTGAAGTCTACTACTCAAGATAAGGAGGACTACAAGACAAGACAAGTGCATACAAGTCTACTCAAGACAAGTCAACGAAAGTTACTTAAAGTCAAAGTTTAAATCGAAGTGAAGCGCGTATAAATATAAAGTTAGAAGTTAGTTATGGAATAACTAATTCATAACAGAAACGCGTATATGGATAAGAAGATTCAGTTGAAGGTAGTTATCAAGAAAAGTTGGTTACAACTAACTAAGTTCTTGAATGTTATAAATACTTCATGATAATGATCATTTGAAGACTACTGCAACTACGTATACTGAAGCTACATACTGAAGATATATTGAAGATTACTTTCAGAGTTCATTAAAAGTTCAGAAAGCAAGTCAGAAGTGAAGTGAAGAAATCCAGAAGACTGCTACTGAAGATCAGAGAAGTTTTAGTTTTTTGTTGTTTTTATCAAGTTGCTAGATACTTGTTAAATTTCTAGTTAGATCGTAGACATATCTGGAGGTATAGTCTGTTGAAGATCTAAGTCTTCTTCTTGGGACTCAAAAGACAGGAATTATACACTTGTACTCGATTGGAAGAGTTTAGTGGAAACATCACAACTGGGTTTGTGAGAGTGGATGTAGACAAGTTGTCGAACCACTATAAATCTTTGTGTGTTGTTTACTTTACTGTTTTAATTGTTTAATTGCTTAACTGTTTTAACTACTACTAAACTAGATAAGTTGAGTATAGAACAGAGTTCTCGAATATAGAAGTTGAGTATAAACTTGAATTGGGCTCATTGTTAATTTCGTATTCCGCATATTATATTCTGATATTTCGATAGAATTTTGAAAAGTCTATTCACCCCCCTCTAGACATTTTCACTAGCTTACTCGTTATTAACTCAACTTTGGGGACCTACATCCTATGACCAGTTCTGGAAGAAGGGTGGATATGAATCAAATCAAGAAGTTTGAAGAAGAACTACTAGAGAAAGAGCAGATTGATGATGAAGATCATATCAATATTATTCACAGAAGACTCTTAGATGCGTTCAATGTTCCAAATCTTGAAGGAGGTACTATTTCAGATTAGTTGATTTTATGTGTTGATATGAAGTTTTTTTTGCTCTGATATTTAGGTGTTTATTTTTTTGAAGTATGTGTAATATCTACTGGTATTATTTTGAATGAATGAAAATATAAGTAATATTTGATGTTAAGACAAGATAACTACTTAACTAGTCTACTGTTGAGAAAAGATTCAAGTAGTTTTGGCTTCATAAAAAAGGGGGAAATTGTTGGGATATGAATCCTAGAACAAGTCCTACATGATGATTAAAAGATTAAAAGATGAAGTTTTGATAAGCCAAAAGTAGTTTGAATATTTTCTAAGTGTTGACTAATCTAGTCTAGTTGAGTTGAAGTCATCTTGAACAGACCAGTAGAGTTCACATGAAAGACAAGTACTGTTTTATATTAAAAGATAAGTACGGATTTATAAGTACTTCATATGTGCTATTCATATATGTATTAGGTTGTTATTGAGCTATGATAATTGTTGTATAGAGCTCATGATTTTTGAATGTAATAGATAGATTGATTGTATAGTTTATAAGTTGACTAAGCTACAAGCTTAATGTAATGTAATAGTCTTGTTAGGATTAGAATAGTTTTCTACTGAAGATCGCACGTGAAGACTGAAGAAGAAGAGTTGAAGTCTACTACTCAAGACTGGTGGACTACAAGACAAGTGCATCTACTAGACTACACAAGACAAGTCAACTTGAAGTTAGTTACAACAACGCGTGTAAAGATAAGGATGAAGAAGTTAGTTATGGAATAACTAATTCGTAACAAGAAACGCGTGGATTGATAAGAAGATTCAGTTGAAGTTAGTGTTCAAGAAGAGTTGGTTACAACTAACTGAGTTCTTGAAGATCGAAGTCTATAAATACTTCAAGGTGTTGATCATTTAAAGACTACTGCAACTACGCATACTGAAGCTATATACTGAAGATATACTGAAGCTTACTCACAGAGTTCATTAAAGTTCAGGAAGATAGTCAGAAGTGAAGTGAAGAATCAGAAGACTACAACTGAATAAGTTTTTAGTTTTTGTTGTTTTATCAAGGTGCTAGATACTTGTTAAATTTCTAGTTAGATCATAGACATATCTGGTGGTATAGTCTTAGAAGATCTAAGTCTTCTTCTTGGGACTTAAAATCACAGGAAAATACACTTTGTACTCGATTGGAAGAGTTTAGTGGAAACATCACAACTGGGTTTGTGAGAGTGGACGTAGACAAGTTGTCGAACCACTATAAATTGTTTGTGTTGTTTACTGTTTTAATTGCTTAACTGTTTAATTGTTTACATACTTAACTGTACTAGAGTAGTTGAGTATAGAACAGAGTTCTCGAATTTTGAAGTTGAGTATAAACTTAGATTGGGCTCATTGTTAATTTCGTTATTCCGCATATTGTATTCTGATATTTCGATAGATTTTTGAAAAGTCTATTCACCCCCCTCTAGACGTTTTCACTAGCTTACTCGTTATTAACTCAACTTTGGGGACCTACACCGACTATGCCTCAAGCCTGGATGATCGACGGAGCATGTCGGGTTACTACTTAAAGATTGGTGACAACATAATTTCCTGGTGCTCGAAGAAACAAAATGTTGTGGCTCGTAGCAGTACGGAGGTCGAGTACAAATCACTGGCACTGGCTACTACTGACATTATTTGGGTCACAACGCTGTTTCAAGAGCTTGACATTCCGCTGCACACACCGTCTTACTTATGGTGTGACAACCAAAGTGCAATCACACTTGCGTTTAGTCTGGCGTTTCACTCTCGCACAAAACACATAGAAATTGATATCCATTTTCTACGAGAGAAAATTCAGTCCAAACAGTTGGACGTTCGTTTTGTCCTGACGGAACATCAACCGGCTAACTTGCTCACCAAGCCAGTCTCTCCGTCCAGATTTGCATCCTTGTGTTGCTCTCTTGGACTTGGCTCTTTAGGAGCTCCACTTTCTTCGGGAGCATGTTAGAGTATATTCAAAACATGTGCATGGCATGCTTATGCCACGTCATATAACAGTAGTTAGATTCGTAAAATTGATTAGTCAGTTAACCAACAATTAGTTAGTTAGATGACGGTTACTAGCCTAACAAGTATTTATACCCATCTGTAACATTCAAAACATTCAAATCAATAATATGCAAAAATTTAAGTTTGTGATCTCTCAATCGACCTTTCCTCTTGACATGTCCTTTTTCTTTAGTGTCTTTGGATCAATAGTTGTCACCTTACGGAAAAATTCCCCAATTTGTCTAAATATAGCTTCATTCCACACATGTAACGGCACACCGAACACAGAGATCCAACATTGCCTCACTCTCACCACGTCTGAGGTTTCCCATTGTCTAATGGATGAGAAATGCAAAGCTAACCATTTCTTATCCTCCACTCTAAGGTCTCTATCATTTCCTTGTCCCTTAGGGTCCAAAAGCACCTTCAAATGATCCACTCAAATGAGTAACTGCGTTTAAGCCATACCCGCCTTCTCTTAATTAATGTCACTTCAATATTATCAAGACTCGACTTGTTAACCATAGTACCTATAGGCAAGAATCCGCCCATGACTTATCCTCTAGCGTCCTGATTCCCTCAATTGATATGATAAGGGGTTTATTTGACTTTTTTTCTTTTGTAAAATCATGAGTATTTTAGTCTTTTTTTTTGCAACAATTTAAAGATTTAATATATGATCTGTGCACAAATTGAAAGTTCGATTCTAGAAATGCAATTAGTAACATAGATAAGTCTTATTTTTGCAATTTGTCGTAAATATAATTAAAAAATTTATATATTTTTTTAATATGTATTTACCTTCATGCTCTCTAACCGCCACTTAAAGGGCTCGTGCTCTTACTAGATAGTTGAAACTTCATTATCGTATTTATCTACTTTACCTTTCTGGCATTGATTTGCTCTCCATGTGCCACCGTTATATCAAAGTAAAAAGGTTATATAGAAATTCAAGTGAATTCCAATAAAATTTTAAACGTTTTACAATAAATTTCAAGTGTTGTTCCAATAGAAAACAATCATTTTTTTTAAACTCATAGACGTGTAGTCATAAACTATATACAACTTGAGGAACCTGTTGCATCAAACATGTGGGAGTTAATAAATTTCAATTCAATTTTCAATGAGACATTCAATATGATAATTGTAACATTGGGGAGTTACAACCTGTATTAAAGCGTCTATGAACATAAACACTAGGTCGTTTAGGTTTATCATAATTTTGTAACATCCATGAATCTGAACATTTAGACGTCTAGAATCCATCTTAGTTTAAATTTAAATTAGTGGGCTGAATTAATTCAGTTTGGTCAATCAAATCCCGAATTTGACTTCAACTTTTTAGACTAGTTTAATTCATGTAGGAGTCAAGTCCAAATTTTCAAACTCCAAAAAATTAGATTGCATTTCAAACTCAAGCTCAAAGTGCATCCAAAGTCCAATTGTCAAGGCCCACGGGATCACGGGCTCGACATGACTGAACGGGCGGTACATATGTGAGCTATTGAATTACCCCTTAGTTACTATAATTTGAACTACTTTAACAAAATTTATAACAATAAGGAGTAAATTAATATACACATTAATTTATGTGGGATAACTAACTTCAAGTTAATTTCACACACAATGTAACACTTTAATGCATAAAATATGTTATTTAATGTCTCAACTTCATGTGCTAATTTTCCACTCATTTGCTATGAGAGTATAGCTATCATATTAATTTTCCGGAAATTACATTTGAAAATAAAAAGCCCTCAACAAATTATTGAAAAACGAGTGTCTCACCCCTTCCTTTAAAATCAATTAATTAAAACCTAATTTTCCTCACACTTACTTCCTCCGTCCCGGAATGTTTTGCACGGTTTGACTGACACATTTTTTAAGAAAAAAAGATTTAGTGGTTGGTCATGTAAGATAAAAGAGAGGTGATTTAGTGAGTATGCAAATAATTTTGAGATGTCCCAATAAAAAAAATGTGCAAGTAATTACGAGACATAAAGAGTAATAATTAGATAACAACATATATAAATATATTTAATACACATAGTATGTATTAATATATTGACAAAGACACCTGTGAGACAATCTCACGGTGAGACGAAGAGTCACAAATTAACACCCACTCCTTTTAAAGTGATTCAAATTATGTTTCGTCCCACACAAGATTTTCTCTAATCCAGTATGGTGTGAAAATATTCCACTAATTTAATCAAGAGGTGTGGAAGTGAGACAAGTTTTGGAGCAATAAGTGAGAAAGAATGTTGTAAGTTTCTTGGGTGGGATGAATGCTATCATAGAATAGGTAGTGTGATGGATTTGCACACACCGGACTTAAACGATTGCAAAGAGGTCCTGCTTCCGCTAGCCCTGTCCCGCAGCACCCTCTTCTATCCTCTACCAACCCTGCACCACACCACCATGCACAATTAATTGTACAAATAAAATCGAAACTGTCGATTTGCCGGTTCCAATTTAGGGGGTTTAGATTTTTGAACTGACGAATTCCGAATCGACGGTTTCAAACTATTTGAATTTCACACCTCTACCAACAATTTTCTCATTACAAATATTGCTAAATTAGTGAAAGACTCACGTAAGGAAGATATATAAGAAATAAGAAAAAATATCATATAATTCACCGGTTAAAAATATATATATAAAGAAGATATAGGAGAAATTAAATAAGAAAAAGTAGTAATCACTTGTTGAGAAACGGTCCATAACTACTTTTAAAAGACCTCTGCCACATAAACCATGTTGAAGTTAATTTGTAACATAAAATCATGTCGTTTTCTCCCTTGTTAAAAAGGTGAAATTTAAATAAGTTGTAAGTGGAAAAAAATATTTTTTTCTTTCATATTATTTATAATCTTATTACTTCCTTCCTTCACAAGTTAATAGTATTATATGTCTGTAAACAATTAAATGGTATTTTAACATTTTTTGTACAATTTTTTTCAAATTTATTCTCTTTTAATTTTAGAAAATACTTATAATTTGTGACTTTTAACTTTAGTGATGTGAAAAAGATAATTTTTTCATGCATACGAATAAAAGGATTATTCATTAAATAAGAACAAACATGTCAATACATATTGCTTTTTAATTCCATCAAAAAAATCCTAAAAAATGTCATTTATTTATGAACGTTGGAGTATTATTTTTTTGCTTGGGCAATTATATAAGTACTTAGCTAATTAAGTTTGGGATTTGAAGCTTTAAAATCAGTGTTGGTGGCATTTAATATTAGAAATGAGTAAAGAATATATTTGATAGATTCTCAATCTTGTCAGTGAAGTAGAAAAAATATTTAAAAGTGAACTATTTAAATAGAATAAACATATTTTTTGTGAACCAAAAAAGAAAATGAGCACACTTTTGATGTACGGAGGAGGGAGTATAATATTTGTGTCAAAAGCAAATTGAAAACTTTTGAGACAAAGGGAATATATATGAGTATATATGTGCATGTGAAGATGAAGTTTGGAGGGCAAAAATAGTTGAAACGGCCCATTTGTGTAGGGATGGCAATGGGACGGTTCTGGGACGGGTATGCCCTGTCCCAGGACCCGTCCCGCCAGAAAATTCCCATACCCGGACCCGCCCCGTCCCGCTTAAAAACCCGTCGAGTTTTACACGCTGGGTTCTACCCGTCCCGTTTAATTTATTTTAATTATTTTAAATTAATTTTAATGTATATAATATATTTATTTTGATATTACATAATTCAAATTAGATATATAATTGTTTAAATAACATTTCGTATTCATTTTATACTAAAAAACTACATAAAAAGTATTTGTACAAACATATATACATATAAATTTATATAAATAGAAACATATATATACTAAACAATACTATATTTTATATATGGCGGGTACGGGTATGGGTAGGCGGGGCGGGTTAGACAAAAACCACGACCCGTCCCATACCCGCTTAACCGGGTCTGTACCCGGTCCATGCGGGTCGGATTCAATGCGGGTCCGGGTTTGGACCCGTCCCATTGCCATCCCTACATTTGTGTGGGTTTAATGGCCAGTGGAATCTAAATCTATCCGAAGAACGACAAATTAACATGGTGGTCCTGAGGACACTTGGTACATCAGTCCCAAAACCATACGAGAATGTCATTTTCTCTCCATATATAATACTATGATATTTAGATTGTGAAAACTAACCATATCTTTTTGGGTTGTTTATCATGTCCATCAGAGGATTGTATACGTCCACGTATAGGAATCTGCTCCCCGGAAGCTCCGTCTCTAATCGCTGCAGAAGCTTCCGGAGCTTCTCGTTGTAAGACTCTGCATCCGCGTTCTCCTCCTCACTGCAACTCCTCAGAATCGGCGATTTTATCGTCATTTGTATCGGCAAACAACCTATCGGAGGAAGCCCCGACACCACCATATTACGGCACCCAAGATCATACACTTGCTACAACAAAATTAACTTTTAATGACATAAATTATATCAATAAGGATATAAATTGTCTTTTAATAACAAATGTGGTCATTAATTTTCAAATTTTTGTTACTAAGAATTTATAATGAGATGATTCTGTTTTCTTGCAGTGATATCAGAGTTAATATTAACAATCATACAACTGCATCCAATTTTAGTTGTGTGTTTTTCCATTTTCAATTTGGTCCTTTTGGATCAAAATTGACACCAAAAACCTAAAATTGAAAAGAAAAATTCTAAATTTTGACATAAACGAATGATCAAAATTGAAAAAAAAAAAGTAGCACTATGCGAGAAATGGGCTACGACAACAGGGAAAAGACAACAGGTGTTGGTTCTACCCGTTGTCATAAGTGAAACGACACTAAAACAGCCAAAATGAAAAAGTAAAATACAAATACTTGTGTGTACCAGTTAACACTTGATCCAATTTTCTAAATAAGTGAATGTTAGTTCAAATATTAGCTCGCATATTGTATAGTATTAGTTCAAATATTAAATAGGAACAAATTACGTGTATGTAACTTGTACACAAGAGTGTAACCACAAGAGTGTAACCCAAAGTAACTAACTAAATTCGGATATGAGGATTCTTGATATTAACTCATCGTTTTAATCACCAAAATGGAAATTAGATTACCTTGACTATATTTTGCAGATTGTATAGCAGAAAGTTTTGGTACTCATCGATGTTGAATTCAAGCCTCCTTGTCGGTATGTCGTAAAAATTAAAGATGAAATCATTTGTTCCGGCACTTATAAGGACCAAAGCTCTGGCCACAATAGTCGACGCCTCTGTTTCACCAACGACGCCGTTTAGTCTCTGAATGTAGTTGTTCAAATACCCTGGCTGTTTGGACATTGGGATAACTCGAGACAAGAAGGTTGTTAAGTCATCGTATCCCGATCCAGCCGACGCGAAGCTGACACCTGTCACGATATCTTGGTCGGATAAATTGGGGTCCAGGAAGGGCGGAACCGTTTCCTTGAGGCCTAGTATGGAGGCTAGGATATCGGGTACGAGTTTTCCGTCAGAAAAGCGACCCGTTGCAACACGGCCTGGAAAGTCCAGGCCGTAAGGCGGGTTGTCGCCTTTGAATACGGTGAGTATGTAGTTGTTGTTGCCAGTGTCAACCGTTGAATCCCCCAGTACCAGGATTGCTGGGAGTAATTTTTTTGGTACTGTTTCGCCATTGCATTTGTGTACAATGGTTATAATTAGGACAAGGATCAAGAGGGGAGACATTAATTGGTCCTACAACTACCAATTTATGTATTCTATATGTATATAAATACTCGAGTGGTTAGGAAAGATGTCTAAATTTTTTAGGACACAAGAAATCGAGGCTTGTGTTAAACATGAATCTCATATAAATGTGGATAAATTACTTCAGATTTTAAAACATGCGGATTAATTACGTTATCAAAATAAACCTACTCTCATATAAATGAGGATTAATTACTTCAGATTCTATCTAATTATTGCAGCAGTTACAAATAGGAAAATCAGAGACAAAAAGTAGATTGGTCGGTTGCACGTGTAAAAGACAAATTATAATCATGTACTCCCTCCGTTCCGGAATAACTTGTATAGTTTGATCGGCACATTGTTTAAGAAAAGTGAATTTAGTGATTGATGATGTAAGATAAATGAGGGGTATTTTAGGTAATTTGATGATGTGTAAAGTGGATTTGATGAAGTGTAAAGTGGATTTGATGAAGTGTAAAGTGAAATTTATGGAAAAAAATGAGTGACAAATTTGAAAATAAAATGATGTTGTGAGACTATTAATTTTGTGGGGTATTTCCATATTAAAAGTGTGCAAATAATTTTGGAACGTTCCAATAAAAAAAAAGTGTGCAAGTAATCACGTGACGTAGGGAGTATTAATATTTTACAAGCTACTCATGGATGTCTTTTTATACTCACTTCTTCATTTGACATTTTTTAATGTGGGAGGAAACCTCTTAGTTTTCCTTCGATGTTTGTTAGAAATTTACGAAAAGAAATGTAGAGATCCGTGTTGGAGTGTGGAGCCTGAATTGATCCTAACAGGCTTGGAGTGTAGGATAAGTTTGATCCTAATGGGCCTAGAGTGGGGAGCAAGTTTTTCCTAATAGGCTTAGGGTTAATTATGGCAAGTTTGTTCGCTTGGGGTAGGGAACAAGTCTTTTCCTAATAGGCTTAGGGTTAATTATGGCAAGTTTGTTCCTAATGGCTTAGAGTAGGGAACAAGTCTTTTCCTAATAAGCGAAGGGTTAATTATAGCAAGTTTTCTATTATAAATAGATGTTCTCTCATTGTAATCATTGCGCATCCAAAACACATAGTGAAATACCTGACTTGGCATCGCCCCCAGACGTAGTCGAAAGATGAACTGGGTAAACAAATCTCGTGTTATTTTCTTATCGTCATCGTGTGCGTGTGTTTATTTCCTAACAACTGGTATCTAGAGCTTCGGGTTCGGAGGGAGCAGTCACGATGAGCGACAAGAAGATTTCAATCAAGCAGTTTGACGGATCGAATTTCGGGTTCTGGAAGATGCAAATCGAGGATTACCTTTATGGTAAAGATTTGTATGTACCCCTAGAGGAGAAGGAGAAACCCGAAAAGATGGAACAGAAGGAGTGGAATCTGTTGAACAGAAAGGCGATGAGTGCGATACGTTTATCGCTGTCCATGAATGTAGCCTACCACACGACTAAAGCCAAGTCCGCAAGAGAGATGCTGCAGATCTTGGAGGAGATGTATCAGAAGCCCACAACGGCGAACAAAGTTCACCTGATCAGACGGTTGTTCAACCTCAGAATGTCGGAGAGCACACCCGTGCAACAACACCTGAACGAGTTCAACATGATCATTGGGCAGTTGTGTTCTGTCGAGATCGAATTCAGTGACGAGGTACTTGCTTTAGTTTTGTTATCTTCTTTGCCTGACAGTTGGGCTGCAACAGTAACTGCAGTTAGCGCTTCATCCGCGAAAGATAAACTGAAGCTTGACGAAGTGAGGGATCTGATGATTAGCGAGGAGGTTCGCAGGAAAGAATCCGGATCCACTTCAGGGTCAACGCTGAACACGGAAGAAGGGGGCAGATCGAAGGGTAGGCAGAATCGTGGCAGATCAGAGTCCAGAGGAAAGAGTCAATCCAAGAAAGATAAAGACTCGATCCAGTGCTGGAATTGTGATGAGTTTGTTCACAACGGGAACCAGTGTTCAGCACCCAAGAAAAACATGAAGGGACAGGACGAGAAGAAGACAGCTAACGCAACCAAAGTTGATATTGGAGACGCGTTGGTCTTGAGTGTCAATAGTCCGGTAGAATCGTGGGTGTTGGATTTTAGAGCATCATTCCACTCTTGCAGTGATGCTAAATCTGTTAAGTGTACGTTCATTGACTATGGTGGTGATGAGTTCGGTTATAAACTCTGGGATGAGAATAACCGAAAGATTATTCACAGTAGAGATGTAGTTTTCAATGAACAGATTATGTACAAGAACAGATTGGAGGCATCAGATTCTGACAAGATCAATCATGGCAGATCAGAGTCCAGAGGAAAGAGTCAATCCAAGAAAGATAAAGACTCGATCCAGTGCTGGAATTGTGATGAGTTTGGTCACTACAGGAACCAGTGTTCAGCACCCAAAAAAACAGGAAGGGACAGGACGAGAAGAAGACAGCAAACGCAACCAAAGTTGATATTGGAGACGCGTTGGTCTTGAGTGTCAATAGTCTGGTAGAATCGTGGGTGTTGGATTTTGGAGCATCATTCCACTCTTGCAGTGATGCTAAATCTGTTAAGTGTACGTTCATTGACTATGGTAGTGATGAGTTCGGTTATAAACTCTGGGATGAGAATAACCGAAAGATTATTCACAGTAGAGATGTAGTTTTCAATGAACAGATCATGTACAAGAACAGATTGGAGGCATCAGATTCTGACAAGATCAATCGTGGCAGATCAGAGTCCAGAGGAAAGAGTCAATCCAAGAAAGATAAAGACTCGATCCAGTGCTGGAATTGTGATGAGTTTGGTCACTACAGGAACCAGTGTTCATCACCCAAGAAAAACAGGAAGGGACAGAACGAGAAGAAGACAGCAAACGCAACCACACTTGATGTTGGAGACGCGTTGGTCTTTAGTGTCAGTTGTCCGGTAGAATACTGGGTGTTGGATTCTGGAGTATCATTCTACTCTTGCAGTGATGCTAAATTTGTTAAGTGTACGTTCATTGGTTATGGTGGTGATGAGTTCGGTTATACACTTTGGGTTGAGAATAACCGAAATATTATTCGCAGCACAAATGTAGTTTTCAATGAACATGTTATGTACAAGAACAGATTGGAGGCATCAGATTCTGACAAGACCAATACCCAAGAGGTTGAGTTAGACTCAAACTCGAGTGGGAGTAATGAGAGTCAGAATGAAGAAGAGGTTCTTATTGAAGAACCTAGGACCCCACCACCACTGGAGAATCTGTTGCAGAGACCAGTTAGAGAGCGACGTGCACCAAATAGGTATTTGTCCTTTAACTACTACTTGTTATTTACTAAGGTGGCGACCTTAGAGAAGTTGAAGCTATGCATAACTTCAATTGGCCTTGAAACTTGAAGATAAGGATTTTCGATGCCAGGCGGATATGGTGAAGACAATGCCGAAAAAAATTCTTAGAATGGGTGATTCTAAGTGTTCTACTCTTATGGTGGAGTAGGTATTCTCTATGTTGAGAATGTTGGTTCTTAAACCATGTCGGTGAAGACAACGCCGAAGGAAATTCTTAGAATGGGTGATTCTAAGTGTTCTACTCTTATGGTGGAGTAGGTATTCTCTATGTTGAGAATATTGGTTCTTTGGTTTAAGAATCATGTTTATCGGTGAAGACAATGTCGAAGGAAATTCTTAGAATGAGTGATTCTAAGTGTTCTACTCTTATGGTGGAGTAGGTATTCTCTATGTTGAGAATGTTGGTTCTTTGGTTTAAGAATCATGTTTGTCGGTGAAGACAATGTCGAAGGAAATTCTTAGAATGAGTGATTCTAAGGGTTCTACTCTTATGGTGGAGTAGGTATTCTCTATGTTGAGAATGTTGGTTCTTTGGTTTAAGAATCATATTTGTCGGTGAAGACAATGGAGTTTTCTTTTATTTTATCAAGGTGGAGCTTGTTAGACTTGTGCTAAAATAAAAGGAGTTTAAGGTTTGACGATGCCAGGTGGATACGGGAGGAGAATTAAGAAGATATAGTTACATGGAGAATTCAGTCTCCAAGTGGGAGATTGTTGGAGTGTGGAGCCTGAATTGATCCTAACAGGCTTGGAGTGTAGGACAAGTTTGATCCTAATATGCCTAGAGTGGGGAGCAAGTTTTTCCTAATAGGCTTAGGGTTAATTATGGCAAGTTTGTTCGCTTGGGGTAGGGAACAAGTCTTTTCCTAATAGGCTTAGGGTTAATTATGGCAAGTTTGTTCCTAATTAGTGTTGTTACACGAACCGAGCCGCTCGTGAGCTCGGCTCGCTCGTATCAGTTAATGAGCCGAGCTCGAGCTGTGTAAAAGCTCGATTACTAAACGAGCCGAGCTCGGCTCGGCTCGCGAGTTACCCGTTAGGCTCGAGCTCGTAGGGGTGTTGTGGTAAATTCCTAATATTAGGGTTTAGATACCCATACGCCATACCCTACCCCCCAAGCGGCCAAGCCCCAAAATCTCCCCACAATCTGATTCAGTATACGGCGAATCAGCGAATCGGCGAGACCACCCCCACCGCCACCGGCGAATCGGCGAGACCACCCCCACCGCCACCGACCGTCGCACGAACGCCACCATCTCAGTTCTCAGGCCGTCGCACCTCACTCGCACGAACCCCACTTCTCAGTTCGTGGCCATCGCACAAAATCCCCCTTCGTCGCTCGCACAGCGGCCGTCGCACGAACACTCCCAGTCCAGCCGTCGCACGGACTCCCCCACCGGCCGTCGCACAAACACTCGAATCTCACATTTCCACTCGAATCCATCAGCCGTCGAATGCGTATTTTTTAAGTTAAATGCGTATTTTTTTTTAATGTTTTATGTTTTATGATTTTAAGTTAAATGCGTATTTTTTATAAGAATTTTACTATAATTTAATTATGTGCTAATTGCAATAAACAGGAATTCGAACTCGAGCTCGAGCTTTATCGAGCTCAAATGATTTTTTTAACCGAGCCGAGCTCGAGCTTAAATAAAAAAAAAACTGAGCCGAGCCGAGCCCCATTTCAAGTTCGGTGACCTTATCGAGCGAGCTCGAGCCGAGCTCGAAACGTAATCGAGCCGAGCTCGAGCCTCAGGTATTCGGGCTCGCTCGGCTCGTGTAACATCACTATTCCTAATGGCTTGGAGTAGGGAACAAGTTTTTTCCTAATAAGCGAAGGGTTAATTATGGCAAGTTTTCTATTATAAATAAATGTTCTCTCATTGTAATCATTGCGCATCCAAAACACATAGTGAAATACCTGACTTGGCATCGCCCCCAGACGTAGTCGAAAGATGAACTGGGTAAACAAATCTCGTGTTATTTTCTTATCGTCATCGTGTGCGTGTGTTTATTTCCTAACAATCCGTAGCAGGAAAAATAAGACATAATTGGTTATCCTGTGAGGTGGTTCAGAAGTATTGGGAACATAAAATTGTCTGTATGAAGCATGGGGTGCTTTGGATTTTCTTCCTTAGTTCTGATAAAGATTGAAAATACCGCCATTTTCTTCTCTTAATTTACATTCCAAGGTTTCTAATTAAAAGAAAAAAACAAATGGTGGCCCTGCCGTGTTTGGTAATTAGTGGAAGATGCGAATTTGCGATTGTCCTCTAAATGAGTACAATTGAATTTCACTTCACAGATAAATGATACGGGGAGCTTATTTCTTTTTGTTTAAATTAAAAGAATACTACCCCATCCTTTGCGCAACACTTTCTTTTTTGTAATGTTCTATAATAACTTTATACGCTTTTAAAATGAAAAACTCTTTATAAATGAAAAACTCTCTATAAACTTCATCCTCCCAATATTTTCAATTTTACTTTTTCTCCATGCATATATGAAAGTAATTTTAAAATGAAAGAAATATTTATTTATGTATAAAGTATATAAATTTAAAGATTAAGCAGTGATGAGATATCAATGTGGCCGACTGAGTAGTATATTACTTTTGTCGAACTTTATTAATGTTTTTTTTTCTTTTTCTTTTTCTAATTTAATTATTCTGATTTATTTTTTCTAATTTTATTTTGTACCTTTCTGGCTTTCTTTACCCCCATTTTTCATAGACATTGGAACTTGTTGAGTTGTTTCCTTACAATTTATTCAATTTTGCACCTTCGATCAATAAAGAGCTTATATAACAAATTTTCTAAGTTAAGCAAAAAATATAACACCTGTATAGGGTATTCATGATTCCTTCACCTGCATTGCATTATTTGGAAAGGGTGCAGTTGCATAAATTTGTATAATGAGATTATGAATGAAAACAATCATTTTCCAACTCCAAAAATCATACTACCTCCCCATTTTACACTATATTTAATTACGGAGTATTTATCAACAACCTACCTACCTCAATTCTTTTAATATACAATTAATTTCTCCCTCCTCCACATACCCAACCTACTACCAAATTTAACCTCTTTTTTTTTTATTTTTCATACTTTATCAACAACTCAACTCAATCTAAAAATATATTTTTCATTATTTAAAAATTACATAATATCTACTAATAAAATATGTGTAAAATACAATAATGCAGAAGATGTAAATTACATATTTAATCATCATTGCAGAGTTTTTATCATATACAGTATACTCAATCAAATTGTTTTTAAGAGTAATATGAGCTTTTCTGTAGCGAATTGTTCTTTATTATCTATATAACTTGAATTTATGATAGAAAATGATTAAAAAAAATATAGGAGAGGGGATATAAATTAGAAGAGAATATGAGTTTATGATATAAAATACGGAGTATATTAATTTAGGAAAAAATACAGTATGGATTTTGATATAATATTTTTTTATTGATTATAAAACTGAAATTCTAAAATTTATCTAAATAAAATTAATTAACCCAATACAAAAATAACTAAGTGTCATCTTAAATGGGTGAAAGGCCATTTTAATTAATTATAAATTTTTGTAATTATTTATTTCTTTCAGTATCGCCTAGTTGTCCACAAACTGCGATATATGTAGTCTTACTTTACTTCTAATTTAATTTAACACAAATTTTAGTGCGAGGCTGGCTTATTACTCCCTCCTTTCTCCAATTTTTTTTTTTTTTTTTTTTTTTTTTTTACATGTTGCACAATAACTTTAACATCTTTAAAATGAAAATTTCTTTATAAATTCCGTTTTCACAATATTCTCAATTTTATACAAATGTCATTATTTTTTCTTCACACATAAACAAAAGTTAAAACTCATTTCTTTACTTTATACATAAAGATTTACAAAATTATCCCTCAAAATCTCCACTAAATTCACTTTTCTTATTTTATGTACCACTTCACGTGTGAAAGAAATCATTGGACGAAAAGAATATTATTCATTATCATAAAATATAAAATAGTTTTTGATGGTACCAAAAGGAGTGTGACACGTGTATGGGGGAATACACGTGTGTGCGTTTTTCAAAACTTTTTCAAACAATAAACAGAGTCAGGTAAGTTGTCCAAATGACAAGTCCTATAAAAATATATTTTGAATATTTTCACAAGTCTATATCAAATAAACAAACTATATGCGTAATTATAATAGGCCCTTTTTATACTCTTAAAAAATAACTTAGACTATATCAAATAAACAAACTATATGCGTAATTATAATAGGCCCTTTTTATACTCTTAAAAAATAACTTAGAGAATCACCTAAATTTTACTTACACAAAATAGTTTTTATGCCAAGTCTAATGAATACTTAACAGGTTTAATAAATGCTTATCAATACAAATTAACAAGTAACAATCAATTAAGTAGTAAGCAAATAAACAAGTAAATACTGAAAGTAAATGACACAAGATGTATAGTGGTTCGGATGCTAAACTGCTCCTACGTCTACTCTCCTAATTTAATAGGATAATTCCTTAATCTCTTGGAATTAACTTGTTTTAGGGTGCCAAAGTGCACTCTCCTCTTCTTCTCATCTTCTCTTGATTTCTTACAACCTTCTCTCGATTGCAATATTCTCAATCTACTATGAACTTCAACAATACTCTCAAATATCTCTCAAAGTGAAAGTAGGGTTTTGTTCTTGTTTACCAACTTAATGTAATATCCTTACAATTACGAACAAGTGTTGAGGCTAGGATATCACTAACTATGCTTTGGATAATAGTGTAAAATTGCTTAGTGGGGACTAAAGAATAACACTCGATAAATGCTTAAAAGCTTAATCGCTCGATGATATTTGAATGCTAATAAAATCTTGCAATAACTTCAGCTTGTATGTGTAACTTGATAAAAGATTCAAGTCTTGACCTATTTATAGAAGCAGTGAACTATTAGTTGGTGGAGATAACAAACTTATCCATAAATTTGAACTTTTAAACAGTTCAGGGACATGTATGCAATTAGTACATGCATTCACGACCATTCTGAAAACTTCATTCCAATTCCGGAATTTGTTATGTGCAAGTGACACATAGCGCATGATTATTGGTCTTCATGGAATAATTTATGGCACTGCATATAACAGCTTGATCTTGTACTAGGTTGATTCATTTCTGCATTTGTCATTCATCCTTTTTGTCCATAAGTGAGCAAAATCCAACTTAGCTAAAAGCCACTTCAGTCTACTTGTCTTCTATGCAAAGTTCTCTTCACTTGAGTGAACTTGTCCATCTTGCAAAATCATTTTAAGGTCACTTCATAGCACTTGTCCATCTTGGAAGGTCTTCTCAAGGTCACTTCAGCAAACTTGACATCATCATACTTGAACATTAAATCTGAGCCTTACTTCATATGACTTGGGCTTCTTCTAACTTGATCATTTCATTTATCTTTTCTTCATGCCACTTGTCCAAAAGTTTTTCTTGTTAATTCTTCATACTACTAAACTGTTTGGACTTGTCACCTTCATTCAGTCTCCTTGTCTTCATGAGTGTTGACTTCATCGCTCTTTGCATTTCAGGCCACTTGTCATAGATTTTCAAAAATCTAACCTAAGTAAAATAAAGCTCCCTAACATGAATGAACTTTTCTAATCCTGAAAATCGATCATGGCAATTCATTGTACTTTGGGTTTTTCGAAGGTTTTGGTATCTTATCAAAATCAAATTTTCTTTTATTTATGTAAATCATATCCCAACAATTTCCCCTCTTTTGATGATGCCAAAACCTACTTACTTCAAAAGGTCCATAAGGATTTTTTTTTTCAGTAGATTTGACAAACTTAAGGACAACTAACATGTATTTTTCATACTTAGAAAATTTTACAGAATATTTTCAGATTGCAAAGACCTATGAAGTCTAAGTTCTCTGAAATCTATAAAACTTAAGTTAAGTACATAATAATTTTGAATTTTAGCTAGAGGCTTGTTTAAACAAATAAACACAAAAATAAAAAACTCAACAATTGTTGTCCAGTGCATAAGTGGATTAAAAATATCCAAAATTAGGTAGCACAAATACAAAGCAGAAGTTTGTAAATTCTAACTCTTTAAGCAACAATTGTTCAAATGAAATTAAAAACATAAGCAACTAGGAAACAAAAAATCTTGACTTGACCTTCTTGAGCTTGATCACTTGTTTGCTTCTGCCTTCTTCTTCAAAAAAGTTGTTGTTTTCTCGAACAATGGTCATATGAAGCAAAGCGCTGGTTTTTCAAGGCCACAATCTCATCATTCTTTCCTATAAGATCTTCATCCTTGACCAGCTGCACAAATTCATTAGTGATAGCTTTTCTATCAATTCCACTTCCATCTTCCTTCATTGGTGGAGTACAGAAAATCTGTAATATCCGTTACTTTTCTATCTGATAATAATTAATTTATTTAACTAAACATTAGTGAATTCTAATTATTTAAAATAAAATTTATAACCACTCCCCCCATCATGAAATTCCAGTTACTTGTCCCTAATAACGAGGAAGCTAGAAACGGTAGAATTTTAAATCCATCATAAGAGACTCGTCATTTTCTCATTTCCTCCCCAACTCTATTTAAGTATATGGTTCTTCTACTATCTCAACCAATCAAAAAATACAGAAAACTCATTGTTTTGATATCTTCCCCTCTCGACGGATTTTTTTTGGATGCCTCTGCTTCGTTCTCTTTGTCTCTAAAGTTTTGTTCTCACCATTGTTGTTGCAGAGGTATTTTCTCTCATCTTATTTTATTCAATCTCTAAACAAATGTATGTTGTAGAGTTTTGTTTAGTTAATGTTAAGCCTGTTAAGTTTAATTATTCTGCCTACGATGACAATTGGGAATTTAGGATCTCTTGCAATACAGTTATTATGTGAGAGTAGTATTCTAATTTAAGAAAATCAAAGCTGCTCAAATTTCTGAAAATTCGCACCATAATATGTATTTTGCCGACGTGATACTTCTTGTTTTTCATCCATTTATTTAATAATTTCAGCCATTTGCTATACACCTTCGTACAATAGCTTAAATCCCTTCTATGCAGATGCGACATGAAACAAATGCTAAATGTTAGACTATCTTTATCCATGCCCTCCCCACACCCCACCCTTTTAATAAATAAATAATTCCTCTCTTCTCCACATACACACTCTTCTTCTTTTCATTTTTTCATACTTTATCAACAACCCACCCCAACCTTCAAATATATTATTTTTTAATTATATATTATCTATAATAAATTTTTATTATATTTAAAAGATGTAATAAATCTATTAAATTATTTGGGATTAATAATTTATAAATTGTAATAAAAGCCATTTTACCATACAATTAAAATAAACTACAATCTCAATGATAAAATTAAATTACAAGAGATGAAAATTTGAAATACAATATAGTAAATAAACAAATTAAGCCACAAATAGATGTATAAAATACAACAATGCAAAAAACGGAAATTACAAGTTTAATTATCATTGTCGAATTTTTGTCATATGTGCTCAATCAAGTCATTTTTAAGAGCAATATGAGCTTTTCATTCATCCTCTCTCATTCATATTATGCATGGTTTATATCTGGAGAAAACTGACAATTTTGATAATCTTGAGAGCTTGAATAATCATAATGATAGTAAAATTTGAAGAAATGAGTCTCTATTTATAGACAAAAAAAATTATGATTTTTGATATAATTTATATATATTTATTTTATTAATAATATTATAAAACTAAAATTATAAAATTTATTCAAACAAAATTTAAATAACCAATGAACAAGTGACATGTGTCACTTTTTTTTTTGGAAAACTGGGACATCCTCAAGGGCTTCGGACGGTCCGAGGCGTGGCCATATTTTACATTTTGAATTTTACTTTAGTTTGTCGTATTTGGGCTGGGGGCGTGGATGCCCTCCCGATAAAGATAGTCTTATTATGCTGTGTGTACAGTGTATAGACTAGCCAAATCATTTTATACCTTTTTTTATTTTAATTCTTTTTAAATATCCTATCAATTACGTGTGCCTTATAATAAAGAATACAAACAGCTTGGAACTTTACGTATACTGCTTCTATAAGTGTAGTTCAAGATTATTCTTTTGAGTTTAGGTATATGTTTTAATTAATTGTTATCATTCCGTAGTAATATATTTATTCTATTAAACTAGGTTAATTGATTTAGGATTTAGGTTATTGATTTGGGAAATTAGGGTTTCGAATTTACGAGTTTTAATTATCTCAAAGCAAATTATTCATTATTTTCAATTTAGTCCTTCAATATTTTAACCCTTGCAATTACGTCCCTAGATTTATAATAAAATTCATTGCTACGCAAGTGTTTCAATTAGTTATTTCATGAATATTATACTAATTAGCCGTACACGCTAATTAATGCAAGGCGGCGGTAATTGCGAGGACTAGTTCGTGCAAGGCTTTCACGTATCATTTGTAGCTACTATCGTATATCGAGGTGAGTTTTAATTGCTTTATTGTAACGCCCCGAATTCGGAATGCAGCCCTTGAGGCTCATACACTCTAAATTCGAGTCGCCACTTAGTTACCAAAAATCTGAACCTAAAAATTTATTTTAAAAATACAACAACACAAGCAATATAATAAGAGTTTTGCAACGGAAATAAATAAAGACAAATATAAGTTGCAATAAAATCTGTTGGGATATGAATCCTAGACAAGTCCTAAATGATGAAAGATAAGATGAAGTTTTGATAAGCCAAAAGTGGATTGAATATTTTCTAAGTACTGACTGATCTAGTCTAGTTGAGTTGAGTCATCTTGTGCAAAGACCAGTAGAGTTCACATGAGTTCACATAAGTTCATATTAAAAGATAAGTACGTTTTTATAAGTACTTCATATTTGTTTAAGTCTGTTACTGAGCTATTTAAATGTTGTATAGAGCTCATGATGTTTTTTATATGTAATAGATTAGATTGATTGTATAGTTTCTAAGTTGACTAAGCTTGTATTATGAAAGCTTAAAGTAATGTAATAGTCTTGATAAGTTTAGTATAGTCTATCGTTTGAAGAAAGAAGACAAGTCAAGAAGATTGAAGTCTACTACTCAAGATAAGGAGGACTACAAGACAAGACAAGTGCATACAAGTCTACTCAAGACAAGTCAACGAGAGTTACTTAAAGTCAAAGTATAAATCGAAGTGAAGCGCGTATAAAGATAAAGTTAGAAGTTAGTTATGGAATAACTAATTCATAACAGAAACGCGTGGATACACTAAAGATTCAGTTGAAGGTAGTTATCAAGAAGAGTTAGTTACAACTTACTAAGTTCTTGAAGGTTGAAGGTTATAAATACTTCATGATGGTGATCATTTGAAGACTACTGAAAAAACTGATTGCTGAAGCTTACAAAAGATATATTCAAAGTTTACTCTCAGAGTTGATTGAAGTTCAGATAGAAGCCAGAAGACAAGTGAAGAATTTTTGAAGGCTACTACTGGAGATCAGAGAAGTTTTTGTTTGTTTTTGTTGTTATTTTTCAAGGTGCTAGATACTTGTAAAATTTCTAGTTAGATCATAGACGTATCTGGAGGTATAGTCTTTGAAGATCTAAGTCTTCTTCTTGGGACTCTAAAGACAGGAATTATACACTTGTACTCGATTGGAAGAGTTTAGTGGAAACATCACAACTGGGTTTGTGAGAGTGGATGTAGACAAGTTGTCGAACCACTATAAATCTTTGTGTGTTGTTTACTTTACTGTTTTATTTGTTTAAATTGCTTAACTGTTTAACTGCTACTAAGCTTAACAGGTTGAGTATTCATAAGAACAGAGTTCTCGAATATAGAAGTTGAGTATAAACTTGAATTGGGCTCATTGTTAATTTCGTATTCCGCATATTGTATTCTGATATTTCGATAGAATTTTGAAAAGTCTATTCACCCCCCTCTAGACATTTTCACTAGCTTACTCGTTATTAACTCAACTTTGGGGACCTACAAGTGGTATCAGAGCAGTAGTTTACGAACTGCTGTTTCTTGATAACCGACTTAAGACTTAGGGTGAAGTCTTGTTCCTTGATTGTAGTTGCTTACGTGTTCTTGATCAAATACTCTTGTTATATCTGTTTCGTGCTCCCTGTTCTTGACTTATTTGTTTTTCTTGATCATAACTCTACTTAGCACTTATTTCTTGAAAACATGTCTCTTGAGATCAGCGCTAACAAGTTACCCAAGTTCCAGGTTCAGGACTATGACTACTGGAAGCTGCGAATGGAAGCCATTTTCAGTTCCACGCACGACCTAATGATCTCAGTTATCACAGAAGGACCTATTGTTACTATGGTTCCTAATACTGCTGTTCTTGACCCAAGCAAACCAATTGGTACTCTCGTCAAGAAACCCAGGTCATATCTAACCTCAGAAGAAATGCGTTAAAATAATTTGGATAGTTTGGCAAAGAATTACATTTTACACACCCTTCCTAACGAGTATCTAGGAAAAGTGTTAAAATGTAAGACTGCCAAAGAGATGTGGGACAGACTAGCTATTCTTTGTGAAGGGACTTCTCTAATCAAAGAGAGCAAACTCTCCACAGCTGTCCAAAGATTTGAATCATTTCAGATGAAAGCTGGCGAAACTATCGACCAGCTGGATACTCGTTTTACTAAGATCATGAATGATTTGGAAATACTTGGTAAATCTTATACTGCTCGTGAGATCAATCTTAGGATTTTGAAGAGTCTTGATAGTCGTTGGAAAATGGTAAAGATGCTTGTTAAGAACACTCAAGACATTGATACGTGGACTGATGAAACCATGTTTCAAACTCTTAAAGCCCATGAGTTTGATTTAGACGAAGATGAACCACTAGCCAGTAGTGACAGAGAACATGTTGTATCTAAGAACGTTGCTTTTAAGTCTAGCTCTTCTAAGTCTTCTAAGGTAAACATGTCCAAGTCTAGAACTAAGTCTGCCTCTGTGAAAGATGAGTTAGATACTGATCTTAGTTTGAAGGATCAGATGAGTCTCATGGTTAGAAAGTTTGATAGGCTCAATAAACGCTTCGGAAGGTACAAGAAGTTCTATAGGGATCATAGAGCATCTACTTCTAAGAACTCGTCTGAGACCAGACGAGACCGAAACTCGTCCGAAAGGAGAGACGAAGTCTCGAAAGGTAATAGACGAGATAGAGAGTCTGACGATAGGAAGATTCAACGTTCCAATAGACGTGATAAGCGTAGGGACAAGTCTCCTATTAAAAAGGCTACTAATGATCTCTTGTGCTATAATTGTGAAAAGCCAGGTCATTACATATATGAATGTCCAGACCTGAGCACTGATGATCGTGAAGAACGCAAGGCACGAAGAGAAAGAAGATATAACCGTGGCAAAAAGGCTATGATGGCCAATGATGACTCTGATTCGGATTCAGACGAGTTGCCATCGTCCGTATCTAGCCACTCAACTGATCAAGATCACGACGAAGCATTCATAGTAGATGATGGCCTATGTTGCATGGCTAAAATCGACCAAGAGGTATCATCTGCTACATCTTTTCAATCTTGTGATGATTCAGAAACTGATGAAAGTGACACTGCTAGTAGTGAAGTAGGAAGTAGTCTTCAGCACTCGACTAGTGCAGTCGAAGACGACCTTCTACTTGCTAACCAAGCATTCATTGAAGTCAGTGATGAAAACATTGCATTAAAACAAGAAATCATTGATCTTAAGGAAGCCCAGTCAAAAGTAGATCCTAATATAACAGTCCTAAATAAACGCTTGACTGAAGAGTTGAGTAAACTCAAAGAAAAGTGTGCGTTGACAGACAGGTTATATCAAGACCTACTTAAGACACATGCAACTGAGAGAAATGAATTCAATGTTTTAAAGAACAAGTGCAACAGACTTGAAGAACGTAATAAGTTCTTAGAGACCGAGGTTGTTACACTTGATCTCAAACTTACTGACCTGGTTAATTCTTCAAAGATTAACCTTGAACTGTCAGATAGGTATAGAGATCCAGGTGACAAGACTGGTATAGGTGCTGAGTCATCTAGCTCGTCTACTCGAGTCATTAAGAACCCTACTACTATTAAAGCAAGACTTTTGCCAAATGATAAAGGAAAAGGACCAATGTTATACGATATTGGAACCCCTTCTAAAGGTACTGTACCTAAACAAGCTCGAGTTAACATTCCGATTACCAAGGGAGGTAAAAAGAATGGTAACAGCAAGCCTGTTCCATCTAGAACTAATCTTCAAAGGACCACTAATCGTGGACGACCCAACCAGGTCAGATACGAGGACTGGTATCCTGAGGAGACGAGTACTAGACAGGTACAGACTAGACGACAAGAGTCTAGACCTCCATTTATAAGGCAGTCTCAACTCTACTCGTCTAGACCTAGACAGGTAGCTCCAAAATATCGTACACAAGCTGTCCTATATCCTCCACCTCTATCATACGATATTTTAAGTGAGGAAAGACCCAAACGCGTCTATAAACCGTATGGACCTAATGCTTTCAAACCCTACTCTAACTATCATAGACAAGTGCCTGCTCAAGTAGAGATTAAGTCGAAAGGCTATCTCCAAAGAGTAGACCCGAACTCGACTGATAGGCCAGAGAAGGACAACAAGGTCTTATTTTGCAACAAATATGGGCGAAAGCTTAAAAGATCGAACTTGTTCAAGACTCCAATGTATATCTGGATTCCTCTGAACATGACTAACCCCCAAGGACCCCAATAAACAAATGGGTACCTAAGTTATTGAATATCATCTATTGCAGGGTCGACTTGACTTGTATAAGAAGGGTGGCTCAGTAGGAGAAACCTGGTACATAGATAGTGGTTGTTCGCACCACATGACTGGTACCAAAGCTCTCTTGTCTAGCTACCATGAGCAAGAAGGACCAAAAGTAATATTTGGTGATAGCTCCACTGCTGTCACTAAAGGATTTGATTACATCCGGAATGGAGACGTTGAGATCCAAGATGTCTCATATGTTGAAGGTTTGAAATATAACTTACTCTCTGTTTCACAGTTTTGTGATCGTGGATACAAAGTGCAGTTCAAGAGCCGCAAATGCGAAGTCATTGACAAAAGGACACACACAGTCCTACTAGTCGGCTTAAGACAAGGTAGTGTGTACATAGTGAACTGGAACAGCTGTCCGAGGGACACCTGTCTACTTACTAAGAATCCTAAAGAGCTTGGGTGGCTCTGGCATAGACGCCTCTGTCATCTAAACTTTAAGGTTCTTAATAAGATAGCCAGAGACTACCTTGTAGAAGGTATTCCCAATGAGGTTTACTACAAGTCACATGTATGCACAACTTGTCAACAGGGTAAACAGGTTAAAGGTTCATTTAAGTCAATTCCTACTCTCTCAACTAGTAGAGTTCTAGAACTCCTACATATGGATCTTCATGGTCCAATAACTCCTCCAACCTTGAATGGTAGAAGGTACACACTTGTTGTAGTAGACGACTATTCTAAGTTCACTTGGGTAGTATTTCTACACAAGAAGAGTGATACACAAACACTTCTGCCTGAACTGTTGAAGAAGTTACAAGTTGAGAAGAACCAGTTTATTGTCAAAATTCGAAGTGACAAGGGAACTGAGTTCATTAATTGCTATATCAAAGAATTTTGTACTAAACGTGGTATCCAGCACCTTACTAGTGCAGCTAGGACACCACAACAGAACGGTGTAGCAGAAAGAAGGAATCGAACTCTTAAAGAAGCCTGTAGGACCATGTTAGCTGAGTTCAACACGCCTCAAAAGTTTTGGGCTGAAGCTATCAACACTGCATGCCACTCACAAAACAGAAGCGCGATCAATAAAGCTCTAGGCAAGACACCTTATGAGGTTTGGAAAGGTAGAAAACCCAGAGTTTCATATTTCCATATATTTGGCTGTAAGTGTTTCATTCACAACAATGGAAAGAGCAAGTTGAATGCTTTCGATGCTAAGGCAGACGAGGGGATATTCTTAGGATACTCCTCAACTAGCAAAGCATTTAGAGTATTCAACTACTCAACTCTTTGTGTGGAAGAAACACCACATGTGGTTTTCGATGAATCTCAACAGGACTCGTCTGCCGACAAGATCAGTAAGAAGGTAACTGATCTATCGATCGAATCTGACAAAGATTCAGAGATATATGAATCCGTTCAAGCCTACAACCCATTCCTAAAAGCTCTCGATTCTGATGACAAGGAGAAAGTAAGTGCTCAAGGTAAGTCCTCTAGACCAGTTGACATGCCTGCTCTAGTTGACTCATCTACTCCTGGTAAATCTGTTGATGATACAAATGATGTTGACATGCATGATGCTGTACATGATATAGATGATAATAGTATTCCTGTTAAGAATAGGAAAACATGGAAATCTGCGCATGATACTGAAAATATCATTGGTGACTCTACTATTGGTGTAAAGACTAGACGACAACTCTTTGAGTCGCAAGAACAGCCGAGTCCAACTATGTTTTGCTGGTGTTGTTTCCTCTCTACTATTGAGCCTACCACTGTTAAAGAGGCATTGGCTGATAGTAATTGGATCATCGCTATGCAAGACGAGTTGAACCAGTTTGTTCGAAACGACGTCTGGGAACTTGTCGATAGGCCGAAACATCATAATGTAGTTGGCACTCGATGGATTTTCAAGAATAAGAAAGATGAGAATGATTTAGTCGTTAGAAATAAGGCTAGATTAGTCGCCCAAGGCTACTCACAAGCTGAAGGCATAGACTATGATGAAACATATGCTCCTGTTGCTAGACTAGAAGCCATTAGATTGTTCCTTGCATATGCTGCTCACATGAAGTTTACTGTATATCAAATGGATGTTAAAAGTGCATTTCTTAACGGTATTCTTGCGGAAGAAGTGTATGTTGAACAACCTCCAGGTTTCGAAGTCAAAGGCAACCAGGTGTACAGATTAAAGAAGGCCTTATATGGACTAAAGCAAGCTCCAAGAGCATGGTATGACACTCTATCTCTCTTTCTATTGGAAAATGGTTTTACTAAGGGCAAGGTCGATCGAACCTTGTTCAGAAGACAAGAAGGGAAGGACATTTTACTCGTCCAAATTTACGTAGATGACATCATTTTTGGGTCACCTAACAAAAAGCTGAGTGAAAGTTTTTCAACACTCATGCAAAGTAAATTTGAGATGTCTATGATGGGTGAAATGAACTACTTTCTTGGACTTCAAGTAAAACAAACTCCAGAAGGTATTTTCATAAATCAGGCGAAGTACACTAGAAATCTTCTAGACAAGTACGGGATCAAAACATGTAAGTCCACTGGTGTACCAATGCAACCAACTTACAGAATGGATCCAGATGAGAACGGTAAATGTGCTGACCAATCCTATTATCGTGGCTTAATTGGTTCTTTACTGTATCTAACTGCTAGTAGACCTGACATTGCATTCTCTGTTGGTGTTTGTGCTCGATTCCAAGCCAATCCAAAAGAAAGTCACATGGAAACTACCAAAAGGATCTTGAAATATTTGAAAGGGACCATCAATCGTGGTATATGGTATCCTTCAAATGATGATCTATCCTTAAGTGGGTATTCAGACTCAGACTTTGGAGGCTGTAGAATAGATAGGAAATCTACTTCTGGTTCTTGTCAATTTCTAGGCACAAAACTCATATCTTGGTTTTCTAAAAAGCAGACTAGTGTTGCTACCTCTACTACCGAAGCCGAGTACATGGCAGCTGGTAGCTGTTGTAGTCAACTACTCTGGCTCATGCAACAGTTACGTGATTACAATATACATGAATCAAATGTTCCTATTTTCTGTGATAGTAATAGTGCAATTGCCATTACACAAAATCCTGTTTTACACACACGATGTAAGCATGTTGATGTGAAGCATCATTTCATACGTGATCATGTAGAAAAGAAGGATATTCGCATGGAAAAGATTCATACTGATTTTCAAAGAGCTGATATTTTTACAAAACCATTATCTGAGGCACGATTTCGTGAGTTATGCATTAGTCTAGGGCTAGTTGATTTAGACCCTACTTGCCTATAGCTATGCACTAACCTGTCAGGTACATCAAGAAGAAGAGACTAGATCACTAGACCAAAGCACTCGTCTACTCATACATCAGACAGGTATACAAGGCTAGACTATATGACCAAACAACCCGATGAGGAAGCTGGTAAAGCTGAGGGTAATACTAAGGGAATAAACATTTAAGGGGGAATCCTTGATTTCTTAAATATCCTTATGTTGACTCTTATGTTTGTTAACAGGTCATCTTGTTCGAAACCTTGATCATTGCTTTAGATTGATATTCATCTTATTTATTTTACTCTACCTGTACCTATGATTACACATTGAAAATGATGAGATAGGTACATACAGTCGTTCGACGATTGAGATAGACAAGCACAGTCGAAGGGGGAACTCGACTGGTGTTCTTAAGGCTACTCGTCTTGTGAAGCTTAAAGGCTACTCGTCTGTTCTGGATAGACTCGAACAGACAAGCTAAGTGTTTCTATTGATTGATAAATGTTAAGTGCTCTGTCAATCGAATCAAGGACATTTTTGTAATTAGATAATGCTAGAATTTGAAAACCCTAGAATTGGATTTATACACTCCCATTTAATGAGGTGTATATACCCAGTTCGAACTCAACTACACTAGGTCAGATGAGTTCACTCCCCTGTCCTAAATAAGAAGAGCCGGATTTCAAATTTTACAATATCAAATCACATTATATTCTCGATTCCGTAACCGAATCTCAAAGGTCTCGACCGTTGGATCTAATCCTTCAATCGTGGCCGTTGGATCAATTTACAGTTTTAACAAAACTCATCTTCCACACTCACTAGCCTTACTGTTCCATTACTCCCACACGTCTTTCCCACTTTGTTCTTAACTCTTCTACTTGAGACATTTGATTTCGTGCTATTCCTCAAGATAACTGCAACTTCTCGCATTATACTATGTCTACTCGCCCAATTTTCGATCTCAGAAGCAACATGCACGTCACATTCGACCTAGGCCGGTACATTGCCGACAACAAGGTGAATGTAGAACCATCTGTGTTCTTCAAGGGCCAACACACAACTGAGAATGAAGAGATTTTGACCAAATGCACTAGATGTGGTCTGAAGCCCTATTTGGAAGCCTTCCCTCAAGTCGTATTGGAGGAAGAAGTGCTCGAATTCTATGCTAATGTCACCAGACGAGGTGACAGTCTCGAATCATTTATTGGAGAAGATCGAGTGCAAATCACTCGAGAGGCGTTGTTCAAATTCCTGAAGTTACCCACTGGATCGATTAATGTGGAGAATTATGGACTAGGGCAAGAGGTTCGATATTTGAGTATCTTTTGTGGAAGGAGGCTAAAACCCAAGCATGATGGAAAATATGCTGCAGTCAAGAAGGGTGATCTTCTTGACAAGTATCGCACATTGTTGGATATTGCCAGCAAGATTCTACTCAGCTCCACTGGTTCGCATGACTCGGTGACTTTTGCCAAAGCAAGGGTCATGACTGCAATCTATGATGGCATAACGGAAGGAGATTGGTTTAGGTTGATTGCAGATCGAATTATGTACTTCGAGAAGAGCGTACGAGTAGATGATCACACTCGCAATTGGGTGGTGTCTACAGCTGTTGGATATGGAAACAAATTGAGCATTCTATTCCCTCGTCTACTGCCCAACAAGTCGAGTTGGAGTCAAGGGAAGCCCTTCCATCCACTGAAATTCTACTTGAAGAAGGTGTCTGTAAGGAAACAAGCTGCTGTGAGGCCAGCTGCCCCGAGACGTGTTCAGATTGAAGACTCTGACGTCTTACCCTATGGCGACTCAACTAGTTCTTCAGGAGATGAGTCCGAGGATGAAGAGGCAGAGGCTCCTGCAAAAGCTGAGTCGAGTGGAGATGACTCTGAACAGACTCACTCGGACAAGGAAGCTGACTCTGAAAAGAAGGATGATGAAGAAAAGGAGACTCAAGTTCTTCGACTTGTGAGGATTGGTACTCCACCTCCACCAGAAGAGATGAGTTACCAGGTTGGTACTTCATCTAAATCTTTGTCAATTCCCTCTCTCTCTCTCCCCTCTGTTCGAACCAAGGCGAGATCACACCGATCTAGGCCCCGTCCTTTACCCACAACCTCTCAGGCATTGCCAGCATATCCGCTGAGAGCAAGCCTACCCCAAATCACTCCCAAAAAGGACACAACTGATACTCAGACAGTTGTCACACCTGACCTAACCACATCAAAACCCCTTGAAACCATGGCTTTCACTCCCTCTCCCTCACCAGAATATGGTGAACCCTCCATCCCATCTACTTCAGACAAAACACCAGTTGCCACTGCAACAGCTGAGTTAGAGACCCCATCTACTCAGGACCCGTCTGAGGTTAGATTTGAATCCCTCGTCTACTATCCTATGTGTCTTCGAGAGAAGAGAGTGCGTGCTCGAGTTTCAAGAAATCTGAAGAAGCAGCTCTCAACTCTTGACTTAGACACAGCTTCTGAACAGTTTGAGAAGCTAGTCCGAGTCTGTACATGGTTCGCTTTGAAGAAGTCGTCTACAGATGATCTTTTTGAAGTTATTCAAGGCAAAGGCGGTATCTCCAATTTCATGGATTGGGAGATGGAACAAAAAGAGAATAGTGGAGTTAAAGATCACTCCGAGCTATTTCCTCGCAAGGCCTTGGTTAACTTAGTCAAGAAGCTGTTGAACATTCCTGATGGTGTTCTTGAAGATGAATTCTCGTTTGATGTCGGAACCCAGACTGAGCTGGTGGAAGAAGAGATCAAGCCTGAAGAAGCTGAGAAGAACGTTCAGACTTCAGAACCTATTTTGGAAATAGAAGATGGTTCAGAAGACGATGCTGAATGTTCTGGAAGTTCAAATTCTTTTCAATTTGGTAAAGAAGATGATGATTTTATGGATGCTGAGATGTTCAATGAAGATGAACTTGTTGAGAAAGTACAAGAGACTCAGTCATCTGCTCAAGTTATTCCTGAAGGATTTTTGGATGAATTGAAGCTCGATCTGAAAGGTGCTGTTCAATCTGCCATAGACGAGTTCTTACACTCAAAGATGAAGGATGTGTTAGTTGAACAGAATCAGTCAATTGTTGACAGTGCCAGAGAATTGATGGTTGGTGAGGTCAACAAGTTGGACTCCACTTTCAGAGAAGAGTTGTTTGCTCAAGTTGAAAGCTTTCTGAAGAAACAAATGGATGTTTCTGAAAAGAGGTCTATTTCGTTTGCTCGTTCACTGGCAGAAGAGTCGAGTAAGATGGAAAGACTCTATAGTGTTAAGATTGCCATTGCTGATGACCAGAGAAGAGAAGCACAAGATCAGTTGGTGCGTTCTCAAGCGATTCTACATGAGTTAACAGCCCAGAACACTCTACTTCAACAGACAGCTACGCACTTCAAAGATGAACTTACTTCAACTTCACAGAAGCTAGAGCTGACTACTGATCGTCTAAACAAGATGGTTGATGAGAAGACGATTCAGACTCAAGTTCAGTTAGCTACTGAAGCTATGAAGGAAGCGGTTAAGGAAGAAATGACTCGCTTTACTAGTCTTTTCACTCTTAAGGCAGATGAAGCCAAAAAGGGGGAAGAGTCAAGTATTGTTGAGAAATCAGCTGAACCGGAAGCTAAGGAGGCAGCTGAAACTATTCAAGAGCTCAAAAGACCTAAGAGAGGTAAGTTGGTCAAGACTGCTGATCTAGAGAAGAATAGAGCAGAAGAGCTGAAGTTGTTAAAAGGTGAAGAAGCTGCATCTCCAGAAGCTGAGATTCAGACTAGAAGACGAACTAAGAGAAAACTGAATGTTGAAGAAGCTACTGCTACTACAACAGTTGAGAAGAAGCAAAGAATTAATGATGATGAAATTCACTATGCAAGCAAGAAAAAGATTGTCAAGCATATTGAAAGATTGCAGAAGTTAAAAGCTGATGAAGATCTGATGGAAGACAAGTTCATTGATCACTTCATAGATAATGAGCATAGAGCTGAATGGATTGAAGTGAAGAATCAATGGGAACTTGATCATTGGATAATTAGGAAGTTTGGTGATGCTGAAAATCAAGATGAGCTTTATTCACTGTTTGACAGGTTCATGGAAGGTCAACATAGGAAGTTATGGCATCTTATCCTAAGGATATCAGCTGGAGCTAATTTTAATATTCTTGTTCCTGAATTTCCTGATTGGAAATGCCCCATGACAAGTTCAGGTAAAAGGATTGATATGAGTCGTATAAAGAAGTTTGAAGAAGATCTATTAGACAAAGAGAAGATCGTTGATGATGGTCATATTAGTCTGATACATAGAAGGATCCTTGATGCGTTTCATGTTCCAAACCCAGAAGGAGGTAATCTTTCAGACTAGTTGATTTACATTGTTAGTTTTTTTTTGTTTGATTTGCTCTGATATTTAGTTGTATTTTGATTTTTCACAGTATGTGTAATATCTACTGATCTATTTTGAATGAATGAAAGATAAGAAATATTTTGATGTTAATAGACAAGATAACTACTTAACTAGTCTACTTATGAGAAAAGATTCAAGTAGTTTTGGCTTCATCAAAAAGGGGGAAATTGTTGGGATATGAATCCTAGACAAGTCCTAAATGATGAAAGATAAGATGAAGTTTTGATAAGCCAAAAGTGGATTGAATATTTTCTAAGTACTGACTGATCTAGTCTAGTTGAGTTGAGTCATCTTGTGCAAAGACCAGTAGAGTTCACATGAGTTCACATAAGTTCATATTAAAAGATAAGTACATTTTTATAAGTACTTCATATTTGTTTAAGTCTGTTACTGAGCTATTTAAATGTTGTATAGAGCTCATGATGTTTTTTATATGTAATAGATTAGATTGATTGTATAGTTTCTAAGTTGACTAAGCTTGTATTATGAAAGCTTAAAGTAATGTAATAGTCTTGATAAGTTTAGTATAGTCTATCGTTTGAAGAAAGAAGACAAGTCAAGAAGATTGAAGTCTACTACTCAAGATAAGGAGGACTACAAGACAAGACAAGTGCATACAAGTCTACTCAAGACAAGTCAACGAGAGTTACTTAAAGTCAAAGTATAAATCGAAGTGAAGCGCGTATAAAGATAAAGTTAGAAGTTAGTTATGGAATAACTAATTCATAACAGAAACGCGTGGATACACTAAAGATTCAGTTGAAGGTAGTTATCAAGAAGAGTTAGTTACAACTTACTAAGTTCTTGAAGGTTGAAGGTTATAAATACTTCATGATGGTGATCATTTGAAGACTACTGAAAAAACTGATTGCTGAAGCTTACAAAAGATATATTCAAAGTTTACTCTCAGAGTTGATTGAAGTTCAGATAGAAGCCAGAAGACAAGTGAAGAATTTTTGAAGGCTACTACTGGAGATCAGAGAAGTTTTTGTTTGTTTTTGTTGTTATTTTTCAAGGTGCTAGATACTTGTAAAATTTCTAGTTAGATCATAGACGTATCTGGAGGTATAGTCTTTGAAGATCTAAGTCTTCTTCTTGGGACTCTAAAGACAGGAATTATACACTTGTACTCGATTGGAAGAGTTTAGTGGAAACATCACAACTGGGTTTGTGAGAGTGGATGTAGACAAGTTGTCGAACCACTATAAATCTTTGTGTGTTGTTTACTTTACTGTTTTAATTGTTTAAATTGCTTAACTGTTTAACTGCTACTAAGCTTAACAAGTTGAGTATTCATAAGAACAGAGTTCTCGAATATAGAAGTTGAGTATAAACTTGAATTGGGCTCATTGTTAATTTCGTATTCCGCATATTGTATTCTGATATTTCGATAGAATTTTGAAAAGTCTATTCACCCCCCTCTAGACATTTTCACTAGCTTACTCGTTATTAACTCAACTTTGGGGACCTACAAAATCAGTGTGGGCCCATTTATTAAAACTTAGAACATGATAAGTAGCAGCCGTTTTAAATTAGCATACATATGATTATCGAGTAACTTTAGGAAAGTTATCACTTGGCATAAGAATAACATCGTCCATCATAAGACATTTCATTTATTATAACATGGCTTAAATATATGTAATATTATAGCATATATCTTAATGTGGAGAAACTCTGTGTCATCCCTGCTGCAACGCTGGCCCCTCTCGATCATAACCTGAAAATATTATTTTTGGGGTGTGAGATAAAAATCTCAGTGGATATCCTATACGCTGCTATACAGATTGGCAGTACGCCAAAAATAGTTTATCTTAACATTTTATCGTAAATTATTCCTTATTATTTTGTGTAGTGAATTTATCGTTCAATGAGGATTCATAATATATTCTTATTCATAACCATAGATCATACTTGCCATAAATCATCATATATCATACTTATCATAAATCATCATTATCATCATATCATATATCATGTAACATCATTATCATATATCATATGGGACACTGGTAGCGACTCTACCACATGCTACCCCCTAAACGCTTCCACCTCCTTCTAGGACACTGATAGCGACTCTATCACATGCTACCCCCATAAACACTTTCCCACCTCCTCTGTGAAACACATATTGGGACACTGATAGCGACTCTATCACATGCTACCCCCATAAACACTTTCCCGCCACCTCCGTGAAATCGTAATTTATGTATCACACATATAATATATATTATAATTATTATTGCATTCTTGTGTTCTTAGTTATATGTTGATGTTTGTTTTGTTTAGTTCAGTTCAGAATACACCAACAGTCCATATAACATTTACATCGGCAATACAGTAGTGACACCCACCTGGTTAACTTTTAAGAAAAGCTACAAACTTCTTGAATGATTTTAGCAAGCGTAACACAGAAGAGGCCGTCCGAGCTCCGATTGGGCCACACTTCGCCTAGCACGTTTTCTTGAATATTTAATTGTTTATCAGAACTCTAGTTTCTTAATTTACTTAACAATTTTCCTTCCTGAGTAAATCCTATAATCACATGATAAGTAATATCAAAATAATAAATTCAAACAAATACATTTTAACATTTATTAATTGGCATGCTTCAACAAATAATAGCAAATTATGGAGCAATACATATATAATTTAAACACATGCTTCATTTAATAATTTAAAAGAAGCAAAATATAAAATAAGATAACTAACTCGAGTTTATATAAATATATATATATATATATTTATTTGAATTAAATGACTTTTGTAAAATCAACAACATTTTTTAAAAACTTTAATAGTGTTTAATTAGCATATACACAAAAATGATACTAATACTCAAATAATAAATAATGTATTATAATAGTCGTAATAAAAATAATACTAACACACGTTTAATTTAAACATGTTCCTCACTTAACAATCACATACGAGCAACTTATAAAATAATGCAATTAAAGTAGGTTATAATTTAATTTTATTTAAAACATTATTCTTATTTTATTAGCACAAATAATGATAGTGATAATAAATTAATATATTAACATTGTATTTACACTTGACACACAAATAATCAACAAATCAAAAAGCATCCATTCGGCACATATATTATGAAATACACAATTAATTAAAGTCACTTATAACAACAAATAGAAACGTCAGTTAAGATAGATAGAGTTCTAGTTTTGCATTTTGTATTGTCCCTACGATCTAGTATCATTGTTTGCAGAAAATTTGTTTAACTATAAAGTAGACGTTTAGATCTTTAAGAAACATTTTAATAATCTGTTTTAAAAAGATTTAACATATGCCGAATATTTTTTATGGATTTGGGTACGATTACGCCTGTTTCAGTTTTGATCCTTTTTACTCGGAAATTTAAAATAAAATAGCTACAACTGTTTAATTCCAACAAAATTTGTTTCCATAGCCTTTCAATATATTTCTATCAACGTAGATATTTTTCTAGAATTTAATTGTGGCTACGAAGATAATATTTTGAAATTTTGCAAAATTGGACATCCTTTAAAACTGTGAATTTTTGCATATGTTCGTCAATCATTTCTCGTCAAACGACTAATTCAATTAATATGAAATCTTGGGGTAAATAAACTATACTATATCAAGTTTATTGACAAGAAAAGGGTTTGTGAAAAACGCATCTCGAAGTCGAGTTAAAATGACTCCGAAGTTTTGAACTTGAAATGATGCTCTGTTTTTTCCAGATTTTTTCCAGCATACTGCCCAATTTTCAAAATCGAATATCTCTCATTATACCTTATCAATTCGTGTCATTTTTTGTATTTAGACTCTCCACTGTACGAAGATTATTCCCTCTTTGGTTTTATGTCAAAATCATTTTTCTATTGAAAGATATGCACTCCCAAAGTCACTGCATTCAACACAAAATTCCAGCTTGTATTGTAAACTTTGAAAAATCATTTTATACACTTAAATCACGTTGTCAACCAATAAAACACACCTAAAGTATAACATGCATATTATAAAACATATATATCACAAGTTCCACAAGATTTGAGTACCGAGAATCATAAACGGAAATCGAAATTCACACAAATAGCATATAAATGTTTGTGTGTTAAAACCTGTGTAGTTTTCTCGATTTAGGCTTTGATATTGATTCGAATTCATGTGGGAGCCTGGATGATCGATCAAGGATGAAGTTGGCTCGATTTTTCCAAGGATTGAGCAAGATCATTGAAGAACAAGTTATCAAAATGGAACCTGAAAATAAAGGGCAGCAGCAAATTAAGAGAAAGGAGGCGGTGTTCTTCATTTTCCTTGGATCGTATGGACTGTTCTTCAACGAAACGAACCAGAATCGTCTCGGATGCGTTAACGGCTCTCGAAGGCTGCTATTAAGTGGAAGAATCAACTTGCTTCCTATTGAAGAGGAAGAAGTCGATCAAAAGGTGGAGAAGGGGAAGACAAATAGAGTTGTTCTTCATCTTTGTTGATTAATTCTTGGAGTTTGATTGAGTAGTGAAAATTGCAGGGGTTGGACTTGTTTTTCTGAAGAGTTGAATGTAGAAGAATCTTGGAGTGATATTGATATATATAGAAGAAGGCATAAGTGTATATTGGCCGACTCAAATGGTTAAAGGGTGATGTGGATCAAAAGTGACCACATGATACTTGTGGTTGAAAAATTAAAGTTGTAGATATTTATTTACCACGGTATTCGTTAGTACTCGGTATTTACTACAAAGTCGTTACTTATTTTTGTGTTAGTTTTTCGCGGAAAATTACACGAGAGCTATAAATATTTATTTAGGATTTATGGCGATAAAATCGTCGCACTTTGAGATAAAAATTATTTAATTATAAATTCGACTTACGACTACTTATATTATTTTAGTTTTAAATTCCAATATTAACTTAATAGAGAATTTATCAGAAAGAGTCCTAATATAAAATAAAATCAGATAAGACAAACATTATATCACAAAGACACGAAAAACATGGCAACCAAGTAAATGTAATTTTCATAATTATAAATTTTCAATGTATCAAATATTATATCAATGATCAAGCAAGTAAATGAATCAGACCTCTATATTTTATATTAAGATTGAAATGGCGAGGCAATTACTATTTATTAAAATGCATATTACACCTCGTTAAGTTGTTTATCACATAAGCTTTTGATAAAATGATTTGTAAGGGTATTAATTAGATTTATTTCATTTCGATACTTATTAAATATTCATCAAACCTTATACTTCTTTTATTTCTTTATTAAGTGCTAGGAGTGTTGCCCGACCAGAATGCTCGTCCGTCTTCCTGAAAATCAAATCTTTTGGAAACAAATAACGACGTTAATATAGTTGAAAACTCTTAAATAATTTATTCCTTTATTTCATATTAATTTTGGGACGGGGTGTTACATTTATTCTCTACGCTGGTTTGTAGAGCTCTATTGAATTTGTTATTCATTATTTAATATTTTAGATAAATGTTTGAGTTAATTGTTTACTATGTGAATTCATTTTTATTGTTATTCTATTTACAAAGTTATCATTCTATTGGCAAAGTTTGTGGCAAAATACATTATATATTGGCAAAGTTTGTGGCAAAGTTATCTAATAACCAGGGGCTTCAAATGGGGTTCGGTACCGACGGGTCTTCGGGTGTGACCCGCCGTGCTCACTACGTGTGGGAAGGTCCACAAACTCTATTGACAAAGTTGGCAAAGTAACAATGGCAAAGTATATGTGGCAATGTGAATGTTATTTACTATGTTTCGATTACTTGATTATTTATTTTTAATATTAAGTATTGAATTACTTAGATCCCACTGAGTGTGCTTGCATGCTCACCTCCATTAAATTATAAATTTCAGGTTGAAGACTTGGACGGCGAGGAATTGTGATGGGAGACGACCTTCATTAATTAAGAATAAAAATTATGGATGGTTTATGCTTATTATCTTGAATTATGTTTTTGTTCTTGAGTTTTTAGTTATTTAAATTAATCGAGAACTTTCCACTTGAACCATATCATAACTATTTTTTCCGCTGCTTAGTTAAACGAACTTTTAAAAATAATACTCCCTCCATCTCGTGATTACTTGCACACTTTCCTTATTTGGACGTCCCAAAATTACTTGCACGCTCTTAATATGGAAATACCCCACAAAATTAATACTCTCCCAACATCATTTTATTTTCAAAATTGCCACCATCTTTTTACATACATTTTACTTTACACCTCATCATATCCACTTTACACCTCACAAAATCACCTAAAATACCCATCTTTTTTCTTAAACAACGTGTCGGTCAAACCGTGCAAGTAATCCTGGGACGGAGGGAGTAGTCGTAACACTCTTTATTTTACCGTTGTAAGTTTAGTAGTTAATTATTGGTACGTTAAAGTTAGTTATTTCAACTAATTTTGGAAATGTCCGTATTTTAAAAATAGGGGTGTGACAAAATTTGTTCAGGAGGTTTCACAATCACTTTCTCCTTCTGAGCAACTTCAAGTATCTTAGGATACTGTAACACACCCGTATATTTTATAATATAGATATATAAATATATATTTATTTATCCATTTAAATTGTTTTAAATTTATATTATAATTTCTAGTGTATGAAAATAATATTTAAAGCCCATTTAAATTTAGGCCTCAAAAGTTTTAAACTATAATTCTTTTCTAAGCCCAATTTCAATCTCTATATATATAATTCTTGCCCTAAATTTTACACACCTCAAATTCCAAATTAAACTGGTTCTAAGAATTCTAATTAAGATTTAAGTGATACCTGAAATTATTTTCTAAATAAAATTAATTATATTCTAGGTGATGATAATTGCGAGGAATAAGCTTTAAGACTATTGCATCCACGACATTTATTTTGAGGTGAGATTTTCTTACTATTTGATTGGATATACTTTGTCACCTTTAAATGTTCATGTGAGTTTTATTGTTACGTGCTACATGATACAAGTTAATCGTTAACGCATGTTATGACTTTACAAGTTATTCATTAACACATGTTTTATTCGCGGGAAACCGTGCATCGTTGGTTCAGCCAGCGCATCGTTGGTATAGCCAGCGCATCATTGGTGTAGCCAATGAAAAAAAAATAAGTATTTTAATATGCATGTTTATAAGTTTATGATTTTATTCATATGTTATATTTAACTGTGACAAAGGAATCCCACTGAGCTAGTTGTTTGCTCACCCCAATCTATTTAATATTTTCAGATTGACGGAGTTGCATGTAGAGGAGGGATGGTGAATGTGGATGTCTTGCCATGTAAAGCTTTTCTCTATGTTATTTTTACTTTTAATTAGTTAGTTGCATCTTGAAATATTTTAAATTAATGCGCTAGTTTATTTTCTTGAAAACAAATGTTTAAGTCTTATTCATAAAATTGAATTTCTGTACATATTTCGAGTTTATATTTAATTATACGTTTTAAGCTGCCAAGTTTTATAAAATATGCATGTTTTAGTCAAAATTTAGAGTTTATAGTATTTTCGTCTAGGCCCTAAAATCGGGATGTGACATGATACATTTCTGGATAGTTCTCCATCATAAACCCTTCATAGAGTCCATTCATGTCTTCAAAATCTCCCCACCTCTTAACAACATAGAAAATGTGATCTCATTCTCTCTTGGCTTCTTCCCAAGCATCATTGAACTCAACTGGGACCCATGTGTCAATATGAGAGAATCTTTTAAGAGTTCCAACCTTTCTTCTTACCCTATTCTCCATCATCAGTGCATAAGAACTCTTAAAGGACTTTGAGTTTCCACGAAGGAATTGTTTGTGCCTCTTCAGTCTGCATTCTTCAGCCTCTTTGAACATCTTTGTTCTTTCTTCAATGACCATTCTCCTCACACCTCTCCTCGTCTCTAAATCTTGCCCAGCTCCTTCAGCAAAAATGTTTGCTACTTCCTTAAAAATCCATGAGCTTTGTCTTTTCCAGCTTCAACAGCTTCAGAAGTTGGTGAAGCTCTTCTTACTGGCAACTTTTGTTCTCTCCTAAAAATGTTGGTGTTTCCTCTTCTTCAATTTCTTCTTCCTCCCCTGGTTCACAAGCTTTGAATTCCCTGTTTTTCTCACAATCTGTCAGTTCAGCAAGTTTCTTTCTCTTCTGGGTTGGCTTCCTAATCTTCCCACTTTTGGTTTTAGGACATTCTTCTTCTCTTACATCCACATCTTCAAACAACTTTGCTTTACCTTTACCTTTTCCCTTGCTTCTACTTCCTTCCCCCTTACTCCAGTCTTTCCCTTTTTTTGCATCATCAAATGCATCATCTTCAGTAGGGTGATCAATAGGGTTGGTATCAACATTTTCCAGAGTTAAGGATAACTCTTGTTGATATGCATCTATTCTTTTAAACTGAGCAGATAGGGGATCAATTTGATTGAACAAAAAGGCATAGATGGTGGAACTTACAACTTCATCAACTTATTTCCGGATGCTTTCATCAACTTGCTTCTTCACAACATTTATCACATCATCCAAGTTGCTGTAGATTAAACCTGCTGCCAATTAGATTTGTTAGTTCCTTAAACATTGTCGTCTCTCTACTCGTGAAGCTTCGCCTCAATCTCCACTCCCACACCTATCTCTCTTGCTCCCAACTTCCCATGTCACCCACCATACTCTCCTTTTGTAAGCTAAAGTTGTACAATCTATGAAACCTATTTTTAGACTCTTCTCCCCAGCCTATAGATCCCCCCAGAATCTAGTATTACTGCCATCACCTATTACTCTAATGAACTATTTCCTTACTCCCTCACTGCTTTCTCCCTCGTATATTTAACGTATGTCTTTCCACCACCCGACTCTTTTGTGCCCTTGCCTCTTCTAGCCCTTCCCCAGCCCTCCACACCTAGGCCACTTTATTTTGCTTTGATAATCCTAACCCATAACCTATTTTCTTCTGTAAAAAACGCCATACCCACTTACCCAACAAGGTTACATTAAAGCACTCCACATCCTTCACTCCCAAGCCCCCATCTCTAATGCACTTACAAATATCACCCCACTTAACCCATGAGATTTTCTTGTTGTTGTCGTTCCCCCTCCCTCAAAAAAAAAAAAATGCTCGTTGTAGTTTCTGTATCTCTCAGCTGGGTTTTTTCGGGATCCTATATAAGGATAAGCCATAGATCGACATTGCAGATAGAGTTGACTGGATCAATGTTGCCCTTCCCCCTTTAGAGATTTGTTTGCTACTCCATTTTTGTATTCTTTGCTTAACTTTTGATACGACACATGTTGTTTTTTATTAACTCCCACTCCCATACCCAGTTACGATAGGGGTAATTCAGTCACTTTGCAAGCCAACAAATCTGCCCATTCCATTAACTACTCAGACTGTATATTGATACATGTTAGCGAACATTTATTAAAGTTCACCTTTAGTCCAAACATTAACTCTAAGATTCTCAACAATGCATTTACTGTTTTTATCCTCCTGCTTCCTCTCGACCCAAGAAAGACGGTATCGTCCGCATATTGTAGATGCGACACCTTGATTCTTTCTCTCCCGATTTCAGTTGGTTTGAAGGCCTCTAATTCCACCGCCTTTTCTGTGATAAGGTTTAGGTCTTCAACCACATTAAGATATAAGAATGGTGAAGAATATGGTCAACTAAAACAATAATAAGATGAAAAATAATTAATTACAAAAAAATGCTATGTTTTGGGAGGAGAAGAGATGCAAAAAGTCTATTTATTTTTACCTATTAATTCAAAAAGAAATTTAGGGTGGGGTGAAAACATAATAAAAAGGGGCATTTATTCGTCGCCTTATATTAATAAACTTGCAGGGGAGGCCCAGTCATATAGGCTCAGCCCAAAATAATGGGAAGAAAAAAGTTCAATAATACCCGCTTAGAACACCCACTCTAACATGTGTCCACTCCCCGTATATTCTCCAAAATACCCCCCATCTCTAATAAACTTTCATTTCAACCCTCCCCTCCCTTGTGTCACCGGCGAAGCCGCCTCTCCCTCACCTCGACTGCAAAACACAATAAAAACTGTCGCCCTCGTCCAGTAGCCTCGCCGCGCCGCCCTTAGAGTGTTAGAGTGAGTTGCCCTTTAGTAATTAACTACTACTATAAACAGTACAGGGGCACAAACTCAAAACCCTTGTTTCATTCCAGGGTTTTCTTTCCAGCGCCTTTCTTCTCGAACCGTCAGTACTGTAATTTCAAATCGGAGCCATGATGCAATCACAAGTCCTCGTCCTCAGTAAGCCTTCTTTCATTTTTATAGATTGCTCTCCATTTTTCATTTTCACTCTGTGCGATTTTTTTTTTCCAAATGATAATGCGTTTATTTACGAATCTAACTGCTGCAATTTCTTACCCGTTCTGCGCATTCGCTGGATTCATACTGTATTTTGAGGATGGTTTTCTTTTTTGTTGTTAAAATTTGTTTGAGAGAGCCTAGGGTTTGTGCGTACTGCATACCACTGTAAATCAAGTGATTTAGTCTATATTAGCTAGTTTTGGACGCATGAGTTGGCGCCTTCATGTGCAAGTTTTGTTGAGGGGATTACGGTTGCAGATTGTTGCATCTGTGAGTTAAGATTTCAACTGCAATTGGCTATTAACCATTTGTGGTGACTAGTGACCCTTATATATGTGTTCGTACTTTGTTGTTAATCCATTTTTTGCTGCCTGAATAATTACAAGAAACTAAACAGGTCAGCTATGTGCAATATAGTGAATCTCTTGAAATCATTGAGCGTGTTTGGTAAAGATCCAACATTGATTTTCCTGCATCTTTTGGAGTTAGTTCTTTTCTTGCTTTTGATGGCTAAATGTTTCAAATTGAGATTATAGAGTAGGTTACAGATGTTTTGGTTCCCTTTTCTTTTTAGGTAAGGATATGTGTCAAAATTTTTACATGCTCCTCTGTTGTATATTCATGTTCTTTGGCTAATGTATCACGTTCTGTCGAGCAGAAGATTCATTGAAGCGGGAGTCAGGAAGCAAGGTTCACCATGCAAATATCCTAGCATCAAAGGTAGCACTCAATCTCAGCCTCTTATCCTTTTTCTATCAGTTTTTTATCTGATTTTCTGGTAAAATCCACTTGCTCCTTTCTGATGTTCTGTACTTCATTATCCTCTGATGGATAGCTATTCCAATAAAAAAAACTCTATCACTGCCAATACTTGGGGTAGTTTATGGAGATGTGGCCTCATTTCACATGTTGGGAAAAGTAACATAACAAAATCTTCAAACATCATTTTAACTAGTATTATCAAACCAATTAATTTTAAGTTCGTATAGGCAGAGTAGTGCATCAGCTAATCTATGGGCATAGTTGTAAATATCCCAACCCCCACCAGTTAAAGAAAGGATCAAAATGCTATTATTGACTTTAGAAGGTAATAAATCATAAATAAGAAAATTATATAGCCTACATGGAATTCCCCATAATTTTCCATCTTCTGTAAAATGGTTTATATAGATGGGAGAGCGGGAGACTTTTGGTTTGGTTCAACTTGCATGCTAATTTTTTTATTGTGTTTGAGAAGTGGCATTGGGTTTATGGATTTCACTTGATATTTGATAAATCTTTAAGTAATACCTTCTGACTTCATGCATTTACTACTTTCAGTTAAAACATATTTTCGTTGCTCTTGACAGGCTGTTGCAGATATTATACGTACCACTATGGGTCCACGATCAATGTTGAAGATGCTCCTTGATGCATCTGGTGGTAATATTCTAATTATACTATTATGAAATATGTATGCCTGTATTATAGGACATGGAGAAGAAAAGGTTACTTAACAGTACCATCTGCTAGAATTTGACCAATTTGAATGCATTTACCCCACTGAACCCATGAGCTTTGGATGCATTGAAGTATTTTTGTTGGAATGTTGATACATAACTAGTGAAATGCTTAGAGTATCTATTAACTTTCACGAAAGACTTTTTTTTTTTTTTTTTTCTGGATCTACCCTTTTCTGTCAATTGTCTTGTAGCTTAATGATATAGGACCAGGATAGATTCGTATTTGCAAGTTTATGTTATTTGCAGTATTGCTCTAAGTTGTGACATGCTTCTTTGGACATATACAGGGATTGTAGTGACAAATGATGGAAATGCTATTCTCCGTGAATTAGATGTTGCACACCCGGCGGCAAAGGCACAATCTCTGTTTCCTTTTTCTGCAGCATTATCTTCTTTTAATTGTTTTTTCTTATTAAAAATAAATCTTCTTTCAAATTGGTTCGACTCCTTTATTCACTGAATGAGAAGGGGATGTCTGTTTTACTGTAGCATGTTATTGTATTATCTTCTATTACAGTTTTCAAAAGGTACACCTTACTGAACTTCTATGACCCGATTGCCTTTTGACACATGTGCTTCTTTATGGTTACAGTCGATGATTGAACTAAGCCGAACTCAGGATGAAGAGGTTGGAGATGGAACAACATCTGTGATAGTCCTTGGTATACCTCAAACTTTCTAGTAATCTAATTCATTTGTTTATGATGCTTCATGCAGACCGTACTTAAAATGTTTATAACAAATAAAAAGGATATCCATGTAAGTCTGTACATGCATGTGCATATCTTGTGCTGTAAATGATGGTATCATATATTGTGCTTAAGTGCATTCCTATGCTGATTCAATTTGCTAGTTCACTTGATACATTCATATATGCACAATTTTGGTTCTCTTCCATTATCTTCCTATTCTGTTGTGCTGTTTTGTTCTTACAGTTGTGAGTTTTTCTAACGTGCAATAAATATGTGCTTCCAAGTCTCTTATTGCCCATATGGAAGTCTTGACTGGAAGATTCTGAAGAGGCTTATGTTTAAGATTCAGTGTTCTTTATCCCGCTTAGAAATTTATTAATTTCTGTGAATTTGAATAACTCATTCTGTAGCTGGAGAAATGCTTCATGTTGCGGAAGCCTTCATTGACAAGAACTATCACCCTACAGTTATCTGCCGAGGTAATATAATAAAATCTCCTTGATCTTTAATAATACGTGTGTGGATATCTCTATATTGACTAGTGTTCTATTGGGTTGCAGCTTATAACAAAGCTCTGGAAGACTCTGTTGCTGTACTTGACAAAATTGCAATGACTGTGGATGTAAAGGATCGTAAGTTCATTAGATTTGTTTCCCTTATAAATCTAGTGTAAATTTTCAAATCTTAAAACTGAATCAGTTTCAGTTGTTTGCCTTGCATTTTTTTAATACAATTTGATTCTGATAATGAACCTATCTACGTTCAATAACTGTAAGAATTTGTACTTTTTGTTAAAGAATGTTAAAGAAGGATGTCTGCCTTCTCTTTGTGCATGAGAGTAACAAATCAACAACAATCTTAATGTCATCATTTCACCCAATTATTTGAATCTCTTTGACAATCACATTGCACATTTTATTTTCTTTGATATTTTGTTGTTTTACCTCTGCATGTTACTCCTTGAGAATCAAATCAACTGAGCATGTTGTTGATTTGTTGTCATTGTTATAATGACTGCTTGAGTGGCTACTTGTTTACATATGCTGAGTGGCAGATTGTGACAACTCTTCTCAGTTTTGTTTTCTGTAGGCGGCTTCTCTCTTGTAGGATTATTTCTGTGAATTAAATCTGGTATGTTTCTCATTTTGCAGGTGGATCAATGTTAGGACTCGTCAAGAGTTGCATTGGAACAAAGTTTACCAGTCAATTTGGAGATTTGATTGCTGTGAGTAATTTAATTGCTGTTCACTGTTTTTGTTTAGTAATTCTATTCCAGGCTATATTAGACCAGTTCAGTGATACTGCAGGTTGATCGTGTTAATGTAATACATTTTAATACCATGACATGCATAATCATTAATTGCCTGCATGCTTCTTGACATAGTGAATGAGGTAGCATGTTTTAGTTGCATTCATGTGTAACATATGCGTGTTGAATTACTGCTCTATCAGCATTTGACTGATGTTTCAAATCTTGTTATTTTACTGCCATGTGACATATGGAGTTTCATTCATAGGGCGTTGTTGGTGTAACTTTCAGGATTTAGCAATAGACGCCACAACCACTGCAGGGGTAGATGTTGGCCAAGGACTGCGTGAGGTGGATATCAAGAAGTACATTAAAGTGGAGAAGATTCCTGGTGGTCAGTTGGAGGATTCAAAAGTACTAAAAGGAGTCATGTTCAACAAGGATGTTGTGGCTCGTGGTAAAATGAGAAGAAAAATCATAAATCCTAGAATTATTCTCCTTGATTGCCCTCTTGAGTACAAGAAAGGTGAGAACCAAACCAATGCCGAGCTGTTGAAAGAAGAAGATTGGAGTGTTCTACTGAAGTTGGAAGAGGAATACATCGAAAACCTATGTGTGCAAATACTAAAGTTCAAACCAGATTTAGTAATAACCGAAAAGGGGCTGAGTGATTTGGCTTGCCATTATCTAAGCAAGGCTGGTGTTAGTGCAATCAGAAGACTCAGGAAAACGGACAACAACAGAATTGCCAAAGCCTGTGGGGCTGTAATTGTTAACAGGCCCGATGAATTGCAGGAATCTGATGTAGGTACTGGTGCAGGACTTTTTGAGGTGAGGAAAATCGGTGAGGAGTTCTTTGCATTCATTGATGACTGCAAGGATCCAAAAGCATGCACAGTTCTCTTGAGAGGTGCCAGCAAGGACTTGCTGAATGAAGTGGAGAGAAACCTGCAGGTAACTGTTTGAGTTTAGACTTCAATACCCTGTTGCTAATTTCTTTGTAAATAGCAAAAACTGTGTTTCTGAGTTTCAATGTATGTTTTCTGTAGGATGCTATGTCTGTGGCAAGAAACATAATAAAAAATCCAAAACTTGTACCTGGTGGTGGTGCTACTGAGCTGACTGTATCAGCTATATTAAAGCAGAAAAGTTCATCTATTGAAGGCATTGAAAAGGTTTTTTATTTTTTTAAATAATTTACACGATATATTATATGTGTATATATATATAGTATATTGTGTCAAACTGTACATGTTTATTTGGAATTTTACCAAGGTTTAAATGGCGTGTTTATGGTTATCAATCTAATCGAGATTTGTTTGCGCTTTAATCAAACCGGACATGAGTGGAACTTGAGTAGTGTGATCACTCTCTTCATTTGACCATAACTTATTGAGCTCGACCTCGCTATTACTCCCTTCGTACCAAAAATAGTCTTGTTTCTAGAACTTTTTCGTCCCAAAAGAAGTCATATTTCAAAAGTGAGGATTCATTTCGATATTTCTATAATGCTTTTATGACAAAAGTACAAAACCCGATATAAGTCATGTGTTTCAGTTTTTGAATAAGGTAAACCAATAAATAGTTGTTGAGGCATAAGTGAAATTGATGGAATAAACATGTTGTACCTCCTGCATTAATCCTTTGGCAGATTATGCAGCACATTCCCAGCCTTCTCCATCATCTGGCTCCCCTTTTCCTGTATTTAATAATAATTCATTTGGATACCATAATTATTTCATTTTTGCATTGACTGAAGAATTGTGATAGCAATATATAGAGTATGAAACAGACAACTGAGAATAAAATTTGAATGGGAACATACAATGGGAACTTATTTTGTCTATTTATATTATGGGCTTTTCTGGGTAAGTTCCTTATGTTATATGATTCTGAACAGTGGCCTTATGAAGCTGCTGCAATCGCATTTGAGGCTATACCAAGAACTTTAGCTCAGAACTGTGGAGTCAATGTGATTCGAACTATGACTGCATTGCAAGGAAAAGTAAGATCTCCTTATGTTGCATGCTTGCACTTTTTTTTATACCCTTGACTTTGGTTTAATACTTTAATTTTTTTGTTCCATATTTCGTAGCACGCAAATGGAGAGAATGCATGGACAGGCATAGATGGAAATACTGGTGAAATTACTGACATGAAAGAGCGTAAGGTGTGAATTTGGATTTATCTTTCTGTCTGTGCTGCTTTGTTATTTGCTCTTAATTTTAATTAACAGTTAACACTGTGGCATACCCTTTGCACGATCCAACTGGTTCCAATTTTGACTAAAAAATTTCAACTAAGCTGTTTTTAATACTACTTTTTTTTGCGAGTCATAGAAAAAAGTGGTCGAAAAGTATTAGTTCATGCAATGAAAAGTATCAGCTTATATGTTGAAAAATATTAGTTGTATATTGAGAAGACAGTAATATTATTCAGTCTACAAACTAAATACCATTTTTATATAATGTTATACTTTTCTTCATATGAACCAATATTTTTTTGTTTGGTGAATGAGTCATACATCGGTCAGAATTACATAGAAGTTTTCGACTTTTCGTCCTTAATTATTAGCTTCTATACATATATTATTTTAATAACACACCATGAGTCACACGCTAAGATTCAGAATGCCTGTCAAAACTTTCTGTAACATATTGATTAATTTGATTGTGTTGTGTGTTTTTAGATATGGGATTCATACTCAGTGAAGGCACAGGCATTTAAGACAGCCATTGAAGCAGCTTGCATGCTTCTGAGAATCGATGATATTGTGAGTGGCATCAAGAAGAGGCAAGCCCCTGGAGCAGGTCCATCAAAGCCTACAATCGAGGGAGAAGGTGATGCAGACAATGAGGCTTTAATTCCCGAGTGAGAGGAAAGGCAGTTTGCTGGATTGCATCTGTGAGCTGTAAATTAAATTAAAAAAATATACAGCATTGCCTTCTGCTGTTTTGGATTTATGCGGGATGCATTGCGGTTTCAGGTTGAGTTGATTAGCTTCTCATCTATCTATATTCCCCGTAAGGACCCTATTGCCCCTTGGCTAGTAACTAGAGTTTCTATAGAATCTAGTGACTTTTTGTTGTTTGAAATTCGTCAAGAATCAGAGGCCTAATTTGCAGATGCTCTGTTTCACCTCATTGTTCTGATGCTTGTAGACAATTTTGTAGGAATGTTGTCTTTCTTAATTTGCAGTTATTTTGGCCATGGTTTTCAGCAACATGGTTTCGTTTATGCATTTTGTGAATTCGTATATATGTGTAATTATGAGTCTGATGCAGGGTATATTTCATCAGGTTTAGAAGATCATAAAAAACTAAGCAGATTATATAATGTCAATCACAGCAGTAACAAGGAAGTAGGATTTTGAAGACTAATTTTGTAATTTTTTTTTATGTATAAATTGAATAAATGAGTTTTGTTGTATGTATGTGGTAAAAAATAATGACATTTTGTATAAAATTGTAGATATTGTGAAGGTGTGTAATTTTATAAAGAGTTTTATTTTAAAGACTGAAAGTTATTGTGTAACATTGACAATATACTACTCCGTAACATTTTTCTAGGATTTTCGAGTTTGTGGAAGCAGCAACTCGATTGAACACAATTGTTTTACAAATTCCTTTCGTTCATTTTTTTTTTGAGGGCCTTTCGTTCATTATTGAAAAAAAAAAATGCACATCAATTATATAGGAATGAAAATAAAATTGACGTGGATTTAAATTTAAGACTTTACAAAATAAATCCTTTTAAGTTTTAATTTTACAAAATACGTCATTTACCTTTCAATTTTAATTTTTTTTTACATCAATTTTAATTCTTTATATTTTGAGGGAATTACAATTTACCACATATATTAAAAAATGTCACATCACTCTCTTCTCTATATATATATTAAAAAAATTTAGAGCTAATAACACCCCAAAATATTCTATAAACACCCCATAATTTTAAATACAAAAATAGATGTATATAAAATAACTAAGTAATCTTACATAAATAAAGAGTAAAATAATTTTAAAAAAATAACTTAAAAAAATATGAAAAAAATAAATTTCACAAACGAAACCAAAGAGTGTTGCAATTATAAATGATCGATGTTAATTATGTGAATCTTATTTTCCTTTATTAATTAAAACATATAACTAAATTTATTGATAATATCATCATTTTATCAAATACTCATAAGAAATAAATATATTTTAAATAAATAAATATATTTTAAATAAATTAGTTTGGAATAGATGCAGTGAACTTTTTATTTTTTTGATATATATATATATAAAAGATTAATTAGTTTAAAATAGATGCATATAATTTTTTTTTGTGAGTCTACTAACACCCATAAAATATGTATACAAACCTCAAATTTTATACATACTTCACTAAAATTTAAAAATTATTTTTTATTATTAAACACACCTCAATTCTTTTCTACTTACCCTTTATCCCTCAAAATAAATTCAAATTGAATAAAAACTAAAAATATAATTTAAAATTCAACTAAATCATTAAAACTATATATAAAATTTAAAAATTAATTAAAAAATATTTAATAATACGAAAAAACTAAATAAAATTTAATTTTTTTTTTAAAATCAACTAAATATTAAAAAATATTGGAATGAAAAAATCAATTAAATCCAAATAAAATCTAAAAAATTAAATAAATCAAATAAAATTTATAAAATAATTAAATTAAAAATACCAATTAATGATTCAGTTTTCTAAAAAACTAAATAAAATAAAAAATGAAAGAAAAATAAACTCAATCAAAAATAAATATTAAGAAAATTAAATAAAAAATAAAATCGTACTTTTTTATTAATTTTTTGTAATTTACTTTTTATTTACGTTTTATTGAATTATTTCAATATTTTTAATTTTATTTTGATGATTTATTTTTTAATTTCACATTCTATTTAGTTTTCTAAGATTTTTTTTTTCAAAAAAATTAATTAATTTAAAGATACAAGACTAAAGGTATGATCATAGACAAAATCAGGAATTTGCGAAAATTCTTGAGCGACGAGGCGGGCTTTATGGCGATCAATACTTCCATCCGAGAGAAGTTTGGTTCTGAACACCCATTTAGAGCCAATGATATTTTTAGAGTGAGGGCGAGGAACAAGAGTCCACGTGTTGTTAGAGTGGAGAGCACGAAGCTCGGTATCCATGGCTGCAGCCCATTCAAGAGATTTGGAAGCGGATTTAAAACCTTTTGGTTCTTTGGTGGAGTGAATGGAGGCGAGTAGGGCATTAGTGGCGAGGAAGGAAGTATTGATGGGATGTTTTGTTTTGTTTTGAAAATGCCATCTTTGGAACGAGTTCGCATGGCATGAGTTGGGTGAGGAATATCATGACGATGAGGAGTGGAGCGAACAGGACGAAATGGCAGAGGACGAGCAGGAGGAACAAATAAAGGAGCTGGAGGAGGAGGAATGTCATTCGCGAAAATGCAAACAGAGCAGGGCGAGGACAGAGAGGAAGTGGGTGAGTCCATGAAGGTGGAGACATCTAGAGAGGACGGTGAGGACGAGCAACGATCCAGGGTTTTGAAAGGAAACTTATGCTCGTCAAACTGAGCATGGCGAGTTATGTAAACACGGGCAGTAGTAGGATCCAGACAACAGAATCCTTGGTAACGAGAGTTATAGCCAATGAAATCGCAAGGAGAGAGTTTGGTCGCTGCATAATTACGAAGGTAAGGGAAAACCTGACAACAAAAAACATGTAGATTGTCAAAGCGAGGAGGAGAGGAGAAGATAAGCTCATAGGGGGATTTGTGATTTAGAACCGAAGAGGGGAGTCGATTGATGAGATATACGATAGTGCCAAAGGCCTCAACCCAATATTGGGTTGGGACCGAGGAGTGAAAAAGGAGAGATAAACCTGTTTCAGTGATATGTCGATGTTTTCTTTCTGCTCGACCATTCAACGCAGGGGTATAAGGACAAGACATAGTATGAAGAATGCCATTTTACGAGAATAATGTTTGCATGTTTTTATTCGTGAATTCAGTGCCCCCATCGGAGTGAAAGCGTTTTATTTTTAGGGAAAGTTGATTTTCAACCAATTGTTTAAACTGAACAAAAATAGAATAAAAGTTAGATTTTTGCTTTAAAGGATAGAACCATACAAACGAGAGAAGTCATCAACAAAAATGGTATATTATCTGTATCCATCACAAGAGGAAGTAGGGGAAGGACCCCATAAGTCACAGTGCACAAGGTCGAGCAAAGCATGAGTTTTATTCATATTAAAAGGTAGGCGAGAACTTTTAGCAATTTGACAAGGAGTACAAGATACATGACATGAGTAGGAAGAATAGAAGTAACAGAAATGTGTCCTATGCTAGCGAGCAGTTTTACATTGTTAAAATGAGTATGCCCAAGACGATTATGCCAAATTCATATGAAGCCTTAGTGGTATTTCTAGTATGCAAAGCAGATACAATAGGTAGAGATGGTCTATCCAGAATATAAAGACCATTTTCACAGAGCCCTTGGGCGAGCAACATCCCTGTAGCTTGATTCTGAATTTTAAAAGAAGAGTTAGTGAACAACACAGAAACAGGATGAGTAGATGTGAGCTGACTAACATATAATAGATTTTTAGTAATATTTGGTACAACAAGCACATTGGAAAGAGAGAGAGAGAGAGAGAGAGAGAGGGAGAGAGAGAGTTATGGAGCCGGTGTGGGTGATCGGAAAGGCAGTGCCATTGCCGACCACTACACGATCATAACCTGTATAGAGAGATGAGGAGTCAAGAGCCGTAGGCGAGGAAACCATATGGGTTGAGGCTCCAGTGTCAAGGTACCAGTCTGAAACATTGGAGGGAGTAACGGAGGAGTAAGCAGGCATTGACTCGGCACAGTTGGATTGGCGAGCAGGAGGGGCGGTGTAGCGCTGGGGACATGAGTAAGCAATATGACCATCGAACTTACAAATCCGACAGCGCGGTGAGTAGCGACCACGACCTCTGCTGCCAAAGCGGCCCTGAAAGCGACCGGGAGAGGGAGAGCGACCAAGAATCCCTCGACCACGCCGCACAGGGCGAGCAGTTTGAGCGAAGAATGAAAGAATAATAGGAGTGGATGTGGAGGAGCCGTGGCGAGATCTTGTGAAGAGATCATGATACTCGACCATGGCGAGGAGATCAGAAAAACAGGGAAGGGGCGAGAGATTAATCTGAGAGGTGGAGAAGACATGAAAGTCTGGGCCAAAGCCACGAAGAAACCAGTGGGATTTATCGGTGTCGTCAAGAACACATCCCATAGATGAGAGTTGATCACATAAATTCTTGAAGAGGATACCGTATTCGGAAACGGTACGGTGACCTCTTGAGGGTTTGAAGTTCATCTTTGAGATTAATTTATCGGGCCTTGGAAGGCTGATTGAAGGCAGCGGCTAATCTTGACCATATCTCTGCCGAAGAACTACACCCAACGATGACTGCCATTGTTTCTTCTGTTAGAGTGGAAACCAAGAAGATACGAACAATTTGGTCACAAGCGAACCAGGAAGCGTGCTCAGGATTCAGTTCCGATTTGTTGTCTATGGAGATGAAGAGAGGCGGTGCCGGAAAGGTACCATCAACGAACGGTAGAAACTTTTGGGTGGCAAGTAAGGGGTGAATTTGAGCGTACCACATGGGGTAGCTCTTGGATTTGAGTTTAACGATGATAAGGTGGGTCATGGCATGTAGAGTACGGGTTGAATCAAAAACCGAAGTGGCCGAGGAGGTGGTGGGTGGCGGCGGATCTGCCATGGAAATAGGACATGGAAAAGAGGAAGAAGAAGAAGAAGAAGATTTTTGCCGTGTTAGGCTGATACCATGTGAGAGTAATTAGAATAGTTTCATTGATTTGAAAAGTGACCTTAAGGTCATATTTATACAAGAGAGGATTAACTACTTTTGGGTAGTTACCAAGAGTTAGTTTGAGATATATCTAACTACAAAAACTTAAAGAGAAGTTAATTAGTTATGTTGACAAAACGGCCTAATACTCTGGTACAGTAGCACCACTGTAATAGAGAACAATAAACGTATGGAGTTTTTGAGAACTGAACAAAAGGGTTACGAAAATTCGAAGGTAGGAAAAAACGGCTGCAAAAGGGTTTGGCCCATATTGAATAGGTCGACCCAATTGCAAATGGGCTTTTAGAGTTTTGGGTTCTCCAAAAAGATAGGTTGACCACAAAAATCAATTGTCAAATTCAAATCTTGAGTCGGGTCGGTCCGTGCCGAACGAGTAGATAGTTGTGCGCGCACGTGTGACATTTGGGAGTGTGTACCCATTTACCATAATTTAACTTTACTAACACTTCAATGTTTAAAAAGCCTTCAAAACTTTTATAAACTTTCCATATGGGACAATATCACCTTTCACCTTCTCACTTCAACCTCATTATTATTTTTCAAAAGTTGTGTAATCTCCCAACTTCAATAATTAATTTTTCACTCACCGAAATTTAGTTTTGAGACTTTCAATATACCGGGTTTATCTATTCCACGAGTAGATCAACTATGACATGTTTAATTTCCCAAAATTAACGCTTAACCATCTAATATTTTTTTGTTAAAAATGTGTATCAAAACCCATTATTTTCAACAGTGTAAAGTCTCACCAAAGAGATGAGTCTCATAGATGGAATGATCTGCACTAGACATGGAAAGTCTTCACTAAGAAGAATGTGCATGAAAGCATAAAAAAACAAAAATACCAAAAAAGCTATAACGAACTAAAACAATAAAAGAGTTAAAATAGACTAAAACAAGAAGTTTAACAACAACTAAGGATCTAAAAAAACAAGATAGAAAAATGGGTCAATGAAGGTCTACTAATCGACCACCTTAAGAACGACACCTTTTAAAAAGATCGAGTTGATGACCGAACTACAACAACAAATAAGAAATTGAAGCTACGAAAATAATAGCGACGGTCACCGGTGGTGATAGTGCTATCTTTTAAAGGAAGATTTCCTCTCTCTCATTATAGAGTTAGAGAAAAGTAAGAAAGTGAAAAGAATTACACTGTTCGCATTATCTTATCTCTTGTCGTTCTCAAACAATGGCCTCTTCGCCAGCTTGATGTCAACAATGTCTTTCTTCATGGCCTCCTAACTAAACCTGTCTATATGGAGCAACCTTCTGGTCACATTGACCCTGCTCGCCCTGACCATGTTTTCCGGTTAAACAAAGCCATCTATGGTCTAAAGCAGGCACCTAGGGTCTGGTTTCTTCGCTTCAACACCTTTCTTTTATCCTTAGGTTTTACTGAAAGTAAATCTGACACATCTCTATTTCTTTTCCACCAGGAGACCACTACTCTTTACCTACTCGTTTATGTTGATGATATTATCATCACATGCAACGACAATGTCTTTATTACTCGCCTTATCACTCGAATCCAGAAAGAGTTCGCCATTAAAGACCTCGGTAAGCTTACCTACTTTCTTGGCTTAGAAATTACTCATACCTCTACTGGTATTTTTCTCAGTCAGTCAAAATATGCCCGCGACATCATTACTCGTGCCGATATGCTCGACTCCAAACCTGTCTCCACTCCTCTTTTTTCAACCGATAATCTCCGCGTCCTCAGCACTCCTCACTCCAACATCACTCAATACCGTTCCTTGGTTGGCGCCCTTTACTTCGATAGAGGGCCGGTGGATGTGGATGTCATGCAATGCTTTTCTCTATATTAGTTTGATTTTAATTTAGTGCATCTTGACTTAAGCACATTTTTAATTTATGCGTCACTTTAACTTCTTTGAAACAAGTATTTGTGTTTTTGCTTAAATTAAATTTCGGTAATGATTTTCTTTAAGTAAGTTGAGTTTCTTTTTATTTATATGTTTTCCGCTGCAATTAGTACATTGGTTATTTGGTGAAAATATATTTTAAATAAGTTGTTGTTTTAAATTGACCTTCACATCTGAAAGTGTGCGGTGTATGAAGTGTTAAGTAGAATAATGTTGTACTAAATGTTGTGATAAATTGTACAACACTGACTCTAACAGAATATCAGAAATTAAGATTCACAGCGGAAGACTTGAAACACTAAAAACAAACAAGACACAATGGAAATAATTTTTCACATAGATTTTATAAATAAAAATATATGCGAGCCTTACGGCGAAATTCAATACTTATCTTCAAGTACAAATGTTGTGTGAAATGTTACAGCAATAACCTTCACAATTGAAACTACAAACGAGGCAGGTGCCTTGTTCTAAAAATGAACTAAGTGTATAAGAGATTACACACTGTCGAAATGCCTAGTCTATCTATGATTACACTCTCAATAGATAAGAAGACACACAGTCATACGGGTGGGATACTTCGTATGATCTAAAAGGTAAAACTACTGGCCACAATTCCTAACAGGGATCAACGCTCGGTCTAGGAAATTGATCGAATAGAATACACTGAATTATGAAGCCTTCAATCGGTATTTATAGAAGTGGGGTGCGAATTCTAGAGGCTTCCACATTGAGATCCTATTTTTTAGGAGCTCAACTTCCATGATCTTTCTAGATCCTTCTTGCACGTTCCAGGTCATTCTAAGATGCTTCCAGCCTCTTCTAGCTCTTCTAGGACGTTCTCCAATATTCTGGAATCTTCCAGGTTCCAGATCCTTGTAGAAGCTTCTAGACTCTGCCAGAAATGCTGTGACATTTAGCTCAACATTTAATGTAACATTTCAGAAAGGACTTAGAAAAAATCTCGAAAGGTCAAATTAAGATGTTGTTGATAATGTTAAGGCATTTAAGGATTAACAACATCTACAACATCCCTATAAAAATTGGGATGTGACAAGATCAATTGAGGAGGATTAGTGTAGATGCCACTAGCTTAGTCAATGGAGTTAACAATTGAGATTTAATCAGCTGATGGGTCGTCTATATGGGTCAGCTAATAGTTTTGTTATCTGTTTGGGGTCTTTCTAGAAGACTGACAGTTATGCGAACAATTTGTTACAACCGTATGACGGTTATTTCCAGAAACATTTTGGTGGTGATTATGGCATTTTTCACGTGTATAAATACTAGGAGTCTTAGTATTTGTAGGTTAATCAACATCTACCAAACACGAGTGCAATAAAGAGTATTTTACACTTGAGAGTTGTGAGAATTTACATATGTGATTGTATTTTGGATCATAGAGTAGTATTCAATTAGATAACTCTTGTAATTGTTGATTGGCTGAATATTGAAAGAGCTCATTATCATAAAGTGGACGTAGATCATTTGATCGAACCACTATATATTGTTGTGTGTTGTTTGACTGCATTATCTTTCGATTGCTTGGTAGATTCTTCATTTCCATTCATATACTCCCCCTGTTTCGGTGAAAACTACACAACTTTCCTTTTTCGTCCGTCCCAATGAAAGTTACCAATTCCATTTTTGGCAACTACTCCCTCTCTTATTTCATTATATTCTTCTCTCTCAATCACATCACCTCTAATACATCTACTTATTATATCATATTTTGTAACCTCCGTGCCCAAAGCTCATGGGTAGCTTTCACCGGTACGGAGGGAGTAAATGTTATTGTTTAGGAACAATTTCACAATAATTGGCTTCGTCTATGGGAAGTGGAGAAAGAACCAAAATCGAAGATGTCTACAACCAACTTTGATATAGAGAAATTCATGGAGAAGCCAGATTTTGAACTTTGGAAAGTGAAGATGAGAGCCTTTCTTGTTCATCAAGGCTTACATGATTTCAACCTTGGATCCCCAGTCGACACCGACGAAGGAGACTATCTCTGATCATGCTAAAAGAGAGAGGATCATGTTGAAAGCACATAGTTCTATAATCCTTTGTCTTGGAGATAAGGCAATCCGGGAGGTAGCCAAGGAAACCACTGTGAAGGGAGTATGGGATAAACTTGATAGTTTATACATGGTGAAGACCTTAGCCAATCAAATGTATATGAAGCAGAAGCTTTATGCTTTTAGGATGGTGGAAAACAAGTCGATCTTGGTGCAGTTCGATGATTTCAGTAAGATCTTAGATGATCTGGAAAATATTGGAGTCAAATTGGCGGAGGAGGATATGGCCTTGACCTTGTTGAGTGCACTACCAAAATCCTTTGAGCATTTGAAAGATACCTTGCTATTTGGTAGTAAGGATACCATCAGTGTGGATCAAGTCCAACTAGAACTCAAGGCTAAAGAGTTGCAGAAATCAGCTGAGACATCCAACTCAGCTGTTGGTGAAGGTTTATCTGTGAAGAGAGGTCAATCGAAGAAGCAAGGGGGAAATTAAGGGTTTAATGGTGACCAAAAGGTAGATAGGAGAGGAGGTGAGTCCTCGTATGATTCTGAATCCAGAAAGTGTTATCATTGTCATAAACCTGACCACTTTAAGAAGAATTGTCTTGAGTGGAAAGCCTTAAAAGGCAAGGCGAATGCAAATAGCACTAAGAATCAGAAGAGTTAAGCTAACCAGACGACAAATAAGGCGGACAACGAATATGAATCAACTGAAGCCCTAAGGGTGTGTTTGGTTTGGGATTGGCCCATCCGGATTTGGATGGACCATTCCCCATCTCATCCCTCTCCATCCAAATACCCATCAAAATACTCATCAATTCCTATAATACATCTACAAACCTATTTTTATACAACCACATCACCCTTTTTTCTTTTAATCACTCCTTCTCTCTCCTACTTTTTTTCCACACATTTATTCTCTCTTCTACTTTTCTTCCACACATTTATTCTCTCTCCTACTTTCTTCCACATATTTATTCTCTCTCCTACATGATTTGACATAAAGTTTTCCATCCACACCTATTTTTCAATCTCTATCCAAACATAACTATTATTCAATTACTATTCATGGATTACCCCTATCCATATTTTTCCAACCCCCATCCTCATCCCATCCACCACAATCCCTAACCAAACAACACCTAAATGTCTCATCAACTGAGGTAGCTATAGATTGGGTACTGGATTCTGGCTGCTCCTTCAATATGAGTCCAAATAAGGAATGGTTCCATGATTTCAAGCATCATAAGGGATGTTCAGTGCTATTGGGGAATGATCAATGGTGAGGGGTTTGAATATGTTAAGTTGAAGATCTTTGATGGTCAAATCATAACATTGTTAAATGTAAGGTATGTACCTAATCTAAGAAGAAATATTATTTCTCTTGGTATGCTTGATTCCACGGGGCATAAATATCTATTTGAGAATGGGGAGCTTATGGTGTCAAGATGAAATTTTGTGGTCTTGAAAGGTGAGAGAAGGAATGATCTCTACTTTGTCAAGGGCAGCATAGTTACATGACAGTCTCATCTGGTAAAGGGAGGAGACAATATTATATTGTGGCACAAAAGACTAGCTCATGTTAGTGAAAGAAGTTTGCAAGAGTTATCTAAGCAAAACCTTCTTGATGGTGACAAGATCACCAAACTGGATATATGTGAGGATTACATATATGGTAATGCTAGAAGGTTGAAGTTCATACTACCAAAGAGGTACTTGATTATGTTCATTTAGATCTGTGGGGACCAGCCAAGAACCTTACTAGAAGTGGATGTAAATACTTCACGAAAAGTATGGGTGTACATACTCAAGACTAAATCTGAAGCCTTTGAATGAGTTAGGGATTGACTTTTAGAAGTTGAGAATATTAGTGGGAAGAGGCTTAAACACCCCAGAACTGATAATGTGCTAGAATATCTTTCAGATGAGTTTGACCAATTCTGTAAGGATGTGGGTATAATCAAACATAAGATTGTACCTAGAACTCCTCAACAAAATGGCCTAGTTGAAAGGATGAATCAAACTCTGTTAGAGAGAGTGAGATGCACGTTGAGTAGCTTTGGCCTGCTTAAATCCTTTTGGGGAGATATAGTGATAACAAATGCCTACCTTATTAATCGTAACCCCTCTATACACTTGAGTTTAAAACACTAGATAAGATGTGGTGTGGAAAGCCAACAAACTACAAGATGTTGAGAGTAGTTGGGTGTTTATCTTATGCTCATGTAAAACATAAAAAGTTGGAGCCAAGGACACTTAAGTGTGTATTCATGGGTATCCAACTGGGGTTAAAGGTTATAAGTCGTGGTGCATAGAGGAAGGCAATTAGAAGTGCTTGATCAGACGAGATGTAACTTTTGATGAAAATAAGATGTCACTCAAAGACTCAGTGGAGACTTTCATGTCTGGAGGAGATAGTACTCATGTTGAGGTGGAGACTCAGATTATGAGAAGTCATTTATCAGCTAGGGGTCTACATAGTCCGGTTTTTAACCGAAAATTGAACTGAACCGAAATATGGATTCGGTTTGGTCACCGAAAATTTCGGTTCAGTTTTCAGTCAGTAATTTTTAGAAATTCAGTATTCGGTTTCGGTTATCATAAAAAAAAAAATCGGTTAATTGTAACCAAAACCGAATTGTTATACATATATAAATAGCAAACCCTAAATTTACCCCAACCTAAACCCTAATTCCAAATACAATTTTTGCGGCGAATCTCTCCCACAGTCTCACGTCTCACCCCTTCAGGCTTCAGGCCCACTACCGTCCACACTCTAACGGCCACGACGGTAGCAACGATGACCCACCTCCACAGATCCACCCCATCGACCTTGACTGTGACCCACCTCCATGCCTCAAAACCTCCCACCACATCCTCACTATTCACACTTCATAGGTCGTTGACTTCAGTTTTTCACGATTAGTTGGGGTAATTTATTAATGGTGATTACCTTATCGATGGTGATTGGTGATTTGGTGTTATGGAGTATATACTATTAAGATTCTGGACGTTTATATTAATTATATAAACAAATATACAACATACTCTATAGTTTCTAGACAATGGACATTTATATATTTTATTTTTTGGATGTTAATCGTGTTATTGGTTAGTTTTTTATTTTCGGGGATGTTTATGGTTAGTTTGTGATTTTTGGATGTTTATATACTTTTTTAGATTTTTTTTAGAATTTCAGTTTTGTTCGGTTATTCAGTTTTTAACCAAACCCAAACTGAATTATTCGGTTCAGTTGTATTCGATTTTGGTTCAATTCGGTTTCCGTTATGAATATTAAATTGAGGGAGGTGTTAAGAAGAAGACCACTAAGGGAAAGTGCTTTAATTGCGGTCTGAAAGGACATTGGAAGTCAGCCTGTGTCAAGCCTAAGAAGGCCGGTAAGCAAGATAATTCTCACGCACTAGTAATTGAAACTTGTTTAGCGGCATATTCTTCCCATTCATATATGAATATTAAATTGAGGGAGGTGTTAAGAAGAAGACCACTAAGGGAAAGTGCTTTAATTGCGGTCTGAAAGGACATTGGAAGTCAGCCTGTGTCAAGCCTAAGAAGGCCGGTAAGCAAGATAATTCTCACGCACTAGTAATTGAAACTTGTTTAGCGGCATATTCTTCCCATTCATATGTCGGTCTGAAAGGACATTGGAAGTCAGCCTGTGTCAAGCCTAAGAAGGCCGGTAAGCAAGATAATTCTCACGCACTAGTAATTGAAACTTGTTTAGCGGCATATTCTTCCCATTCATATGTGGTGGATACTGATCATGTTTGTTTCAATTTTCAGGGGTTCAAGCTAACCTTATAACTTAGTGAGAGTGAGATCATCATCACCATTAGCAATGCTACAAAAGTAGTGGTTGTTGTAGTGGGAGATGTGCACCTATCTTTTAGTGATATGAACAAAACACTTTTGTGGCATTTTAGACTAGGTCATATTAATCTAAGGGGGTGTTTTCAAACTCTACAAAGTGCTTCCAGAATCACTTTTTTTAAAGTTGCCCTCTCACAGCTTTTACTTTTAAGAATTGCTTTGCACCTTAGGGGTTTCGAACCTGAGACCTAGAGAGGAGCACACTCCTAAGTCTCAAGCCTATACCACTAGACCAACTCTTTGTGGTTGATTGTTATTTAGACTTAATTATGAATGATGGTGTTATTTAGACTTAATTATGGATGATGATGTTATATAGACTTAATTATGTATGATGATGTTATTTAGACTTTATTATGGATGATAGTTATTTAGACTTGGTATTTAGATTTAGATTTATGAAAAACATGTTTGTTTTTTTTTTTTTGCAAAGTAGTCAACAATAATGCTTCTGAAATGGATGTGCATGGCCAAACAGACTGCATAGCTTCTGAATTGCACAACTAAACTGGTTGTACGCATTATGAATTGAATTGCACGACCATACTGGCCAAACATATTATGAATTTCACGGTCAAACTGGTTGTACGCATCATGTTATGCACGACTGTATTTGGCCGAACATAAGGTAAGTTGTAAAAATCTATCATTCAACAATCTTGCATACACACCATTTCAAGATTACGCACCAATTTAACAATATGCACTGATTCAACAATAATCCCTACATTACACACCAATAAAGAGTTGGTTGAAGATGGTTTGAGCACGTCTCCCCATTCGTACCCTATTTAAAAAGAAAACGGACAAGAGGATTGACTTTATATCTGTTAAACCACCAGATCCAACTATTAATGAACCGAGTTTCAATCAGAAAAGGCACACAGAAGAAGAAAGGGGAAGATAAAGAAAGATCCATTTTTCAATCTCATAAGAGTACCGGTCTAACCATCTACCAATAAACAACAAAATTCTGGTAGTGAATTGGGTAAATACCTGTTACATTTGTTTATTCCAAGAGACATCTTTAACAATAATTTTTAGTTAGAACTGTGGATTTGTTTAGTTGAAAAAAGAAATATTATATGAATTATTATACAAAACATGCTTAATTGGCAAACTGGTTTGAGCCTTCCTTTTTTTCTTTTTTTTTTCTTTCTGTCTTTTTTGTTTTTTCTTTTCATTTTCAGTTCTTATCCCTAATTTTTTTTTTTCCATTTTTTTAGTTTTTTTTTCTACCCCTTTTTTCAGTTTTTGTCAAAAAAAATTTTAGTTATTTTTCCTATTTTTTTTATCTTTCATATGCATTTTTTAGTCTCCCCAACTTTTATTCCTGATCGAGTCGTACTATTTTTTTTCTTGAAAATGGAATGAAATAACAAAAAAGGCAGAATGGCGATTAAAACTTCTTTCTTGACTGGGAGCTTGAGCAAATGGAATCAGCTCAAGTGAGAGACTTCACAAATCTACTCTCAAACGAAGCACTTTCTAAGTTGGTTGCTAAGAAGCTTGGAAAGCTTTTGAAACCACCAACTCAAGGAACTGTTGATGAGAAGGATGATCATAGTGACGATTAACCAAGATTCGGAGTTGAAGGTGAAGAAAACAACGATCAAAATCCTTATCTGATGAAAGATGAGATTGGACGGAACGCTGATGGAGGATCAGTTGATCATACACCTGATCAGCCTGGGAGTACAATTAGACAGTTTGGTGATGAAGCTGAGAAATCAGTTGAGCTAGAGACCGATGTTGAGAAATCAATTGAAGTCATTGCCAAGGATGGATCATCTGATCTGGAGGCATCCGGAACAAGGCAAGTAGAAGTTGAGCTGATGGAAAACATCATTGCACTTAACATAGTTCCTTCCAATGTTCAAACAAGCAATCAACAACAAGAAATTGTTGCAGCTGAGTCTTCACATCCTCTGGACTCAAAGACTCAGGGATCCAAGCTCATTGAACAGCCAACTGATACAACTGTGGAGATGGAACTAGAAAAAGGATTAACCAAGCCAACTGACATAGGGGTTATCATCTTATCTAGCGAAGAAGAAGTTGTCGGCCCCGCTCTTCTATGTTAAACAACTCCACTTCTCGACTTCGCTGATAACCCTCTCTCATTTTCTGAAAGAATGCAAGTCAACTCTCAAGCTATAAATGAGGAAGAAATGTCCATCTTAGAAAAACCTAACCTTTCTCTTATTCAAGATGGAAGAACAACTAGGCACTCTGCCTATCTGAGCATCAAAACATATCTCTCATCTCCACCCTACTTTCAGACTTGTCTCAGTTTGCATTTGATGATCTCCACTACGACATATGCGATATCAATCAGCGCATTGCTTTCAAAATCTCAAATGAGATCAAACATATGCGACAATAGATTAGAACTATGATGAATAGGTATTTCACCAAATGACTTGGGTGAACAACTTGTGAATCTTACGTCTAAGATGGTCACTCAACAGAGAGAAGACTCATTCAAACAAATTAGAGATCTAGATGAGACTTTCAGGAAGTAGCTCACTGAGACTGCTAAACAAATGTATAATGATGAGATCAAAGCAGCTCAAGAAATATCAGTTGTGTTGTCACCTCGGCTGACTTCATCTCAACTGCTTTTATCAAGTGTTCACTAGATGATAAGGCATACAAGAACCTTCTCATCATGTTCACACATGGACTTCTAATCTTCAAGGTCTTCTAAGTCTTCATGTCTTGTACTCTTCAATGTCTTGAGTAAACGCGTGTTAATCCACTTAGTAATATTAGTTGAACTACATACAACTGATCTCACTCTAGACTTAGACTATAAGTTGTTCTATACAATATCAGCTTATCCTATCAGATTACATATGAATTTGTCTTGCTAAATAACTCTAAGTGTTTTGGTCATCAAAACTATACATAAACATTGTTGCTAAAGGAGGTAGGATCAATATCCCAACACTTGTTCTTACAATAATAAGTAGAATCAATTGTACGTAGAGTGTATCGAACTCACCTCTTATTCTCGGGACGTTAAATTACAAGTCACTTTGGTAAATGAATTAACATCATAGTTGGGATGTGAGAGTGGACGTAGGCCTGGAGGCCGAACCACTATAAATCTTGTGTGCTCCTTTTATTATTTTATTACTTATCTTGTGTAATATTCACTGTTGTATTATTGTCATTGATTTAAGCATAAAACCTGATCTTTAAGTAATCGAACTCGCACAAGTATCTTAAATCAACTGATATCAAGTCAACTGATATCATCCGTATTCATTGCATATTTATTAAAGAGTTTTCATAACACTCGAGTCTAATCATTTGTTTGCCTACACTTTTTCGTACTAATAGCTAAGTAGATAGTTGTCCAACTAACCAATTGATAAATAGTTAGTAGGTTGATTATTTATCTCTATTGTTCTTACACTCGCACTCAAAATCAGATCATATTTCATGATAATACGACTTGATGCTTCATTAAGTATGTCACCATCATCAAAGAAGTAAAGTATATTCACCCCTCCCCTCTATACTTTTCACCATTAACTACTCGTTTAGAGACCTACAACAAACATTATCGTAAATACAATTATCAGTAAAAAATGTAAGGATACATAGTTGCCTTCAGCAAAGGTCAAATTTCAAAGTCGAAGGGGAAAGAAAATCACATGTGACAATAATCGGATAAATCTCAGTAGCATCTCTAAAAAAAAATATTTTCCACTAATGCATCGTCTCCTTTTCAAACTGCAATATAATTAAATTTTCATCACCAAATCAGCAAGAGTATAATATTGTTGTTTATTTGAATATTAGAACATACAGAATAAACAAGTAAAAAAGCATCCACTTGGCTTACATACGATTACAATTTCAAAATGTTGTGTCTGAATATTAAGTAAGCTTAAATCTTACAGGAGCACATATAAACAAATTAACAAGAAACACGTATCCACTTAATTTATTCCCATATACAAATTGAGTTTTCTTTAGTCCCAAATACAATACAAACTCATATCGGCTCAAACTAACTTAATTGTGTTCTACTACAAAAGTTTCTTTATATTTCACCAATGAATGAACACAAGATTATTTACTCAAGTGACATAATCTCCACAATTTGAGAAAAAAATTATTTACGTCCCGTAATTTTCACATTTTTTAAAAAACGTTCCAAAAAAGATAAAAATTTTATTTACGTCCCATATTTTGTAAATTGCTTAATTTATGACCAATTTTTTTACGGATACATCAAAACGACATCGTTTCACTCACGCTTTTGTCAAGTGCACATAAAAATTCAATAGAAGGTGTAACGTGGACAAACTCGACTTGTATAACATGGAAAAATGACATATATTACAAGTGTACATTAAAAAATATTACAAGTCACTTTATATTTTTCATAATGAAGAAAAAGGACATATATTAACTAATTTACGAAATTATGAGATGTAAATTAAATTTTTATCTTTCTTTGGACGTAAATTAATCAATTTACGAAATTATGAGACGTAAATTAAGCAATTTATGAAATTATGAGACGTAAATATTATTTTTCTCCCACAATTTTCTTGTTTGGTACCATGAAATTATGATAGTCTAGTAATGTTTTCATGTCCAAACCGATTCATCATAACAAAAATAAGATTGGAATATGAGGAAAAAATAGTCCTTTGATTCATATTATTACTTCCCCATAGTAATTTGGACCTGATAAAGAATAAGTTGAAGAGGGAATTTGTTAAAAGATATATCTTGCTACACTTTTTTCTAACCAAAAACTTCCATTATACTTTACACCCTAAAAAACGTACAATTTTCATCTCAAGAAATGTGATCCATATTAGAAAAACATAGGCTTAATGTTAATTTATTTCATATTTTCAGACATATCCCATGCATGAGCCATATTATTATTAACCAAAAAGGGTAATCATATTTTTTTTTCAAACTATTACTCTTCACTTACACTGTGTATATATCAAGCTAAAAGGTCCAACCAAGCAATTTATTCTATGTTAAATATTTATTAAATAACAAAGCTAAGAAATATAAATTAATATATGAGCTTATAATTTTATAGAATGTTCAGCAAGCAACCAATTTCTGAACATGTCTGTTGTAGTTATTCTGCCAAAAGATGGATTGGCCTAGTACTAATTTATTATTTAATTGAATTAATCTAGAACGATTAACCATCTTATGTTCATTGAAGTTTTACCAAACAGAGCCACAATTTAAGAATTCAAGCATAAAAAAACGAGAGAGTGGGAGTGAGATATGAACTTGTGTTTGCGGGTGAAGTCTTCTAGCTCAAAACAAAAGTAAGGAGTTGTTATTTCATGAGCTTTGTGAGCAGTTACCCGATGTTTTCTCCAAGGAGTCGATATTGATTCTTTGATTCATCCAAACAAGTAAATCAAAGCAATATTAGGTCCCCAAAAATAGACAAGCACATATTCAAACAAAAAGTGAATGAATAACCCTAACAACGACGACGTTCTACAACCTTTCGATTCAAGGTCTTTGCCTCATTCCAGTATTTTGATTATTTCAATACGATGATCAATAAATCTCCATTAAGGTTTATGAACTTCCCATGAACAAGGACGATAATGGGTTTTAAGTGAAAAGTTTTTTTCAAAACTGATCTACAAATTAATCTTCGTAGAATATATAATCAAAACATCAGAGTGGCGCAGCGGAAGCGTGGTGGGCCCATAACCCACAAGTCCCAGGATCGAAACCTGGCTCTGATATGTATATTTAATTTTTTTTACTGCTAAAAACCCAAGGTACTCTTACCCTACTCTTACCCTATATTTAATTTTTTTACTCCTAAAAACCCAAGGTACTCTTACCCTATATTTAATTTTTTCACTGCTAAAAACCCAAGGTACTCTTACCCCTATATTTAATTTTTTTACTGCTAAAAACCCAAGGTACTCTTACCCTATATTTAATTTTTTTACTGTTAAAAACCCAAGGTACTCTTACCCCTATTAAACTTTCCCTCTACTTTCATTTGGTGAAATAGACTTATGTGTTCCTAAAAACTCTCTACTGAATCGCCAACGTTCACTCGAAGATTCACCTATGAATGGGCCACGAAAGCTGAAGAGGAAGAGGACTACTTTCAAGCTCATTGAAAACCCTAACAACACAATCCTTTTAATTTGCATTATTTTTCACGTCAATTTATCCAGTTGCAGTTTCCTTTTTTATGAATCATTGTAATATATAAACCTTATAAAAAGATGTAGTGAATTTAGATGGCCTAACAACCCCGTAATTTTTCCTTCTTTCAAGAGTTTTCTACGTCGTCTACCTGGTTCATTCATTTAAATTTCACACATTACATTTTTTTATTACTACCCATTTTTGCTTAATTCATCTAGTTGTGACATTAAATGACTTTTAACATAAACAATGTGGGATCGTTAGTGTAACACAACCAGATCTTTCTTCTAATAAAGTATTGTATCTCTACATGTATGAGTGTCAACAACAATGAATGCGAATGGAGGCAAATCATTGGCCTCTACAATTGTGGAGAGTGTGCATGTTAAGAAACATAGTAATGTTGTACAATATGCTATAACATTCGATATAACATTGGCCTTAAAACAAAATAAACTTAGATATAAAACTAAGAACGAACAATAGTAGACTTAAACACAAATGCACAATGGAAATGCTTTTGACATAGATTTTAAATTAAAATATATGTGTGCCTTATGATGGAATCTTCACTAAATAATGTGTGAATACAAAGTCTTGTGTGTAATATTTCCAAATTAGAATTTACACAACCAAAACAAGATTCGATAAACACCTATTGAATCTAAAGGGTTAAATGTGATCTATCAATCTATCCCTATCAATTGACATCAGAAATATTAGCAATTGTATGATCCAATTAATATCGTAAGCTTCTAAGATAGTGAATCGTAAACACTTTCAACACGTTTACTAATGTTTACGGTTCACCCTCTCACCAATATCCTAGACGACCTATATTCAATTGATGTTTAAAGTTATCGATCTAACAATTAACCCTCTCTCGTTTAAGCTAATTACTATAATTAACTTCTATTCAATTAACCAAAGCTCACACTCACACCCCCAATCATGTAACTCAACTCTCGTTGCAATTAACATAATCGAACATGCTAGCTAATATGGTTGATTAACCAAATGAATCATTCAAAACACAACAATAGAAGCATAAACACCCAAAACCTAAGCTAATCATGCAATTAATTCATCATTACACTAAACACACATCAAAACATCCACACCCAAGGCAATTAGGACTTAGCCCATGGTTCTAAGATAGAATCTCATGGCTATAACACTAGCAATCATAAAATCCATAGCAAAACAACAATAAAATTGAGAAAATGGTATTTACCAAAATTGAGTTTGCAATTGAAAGAAATATCACCTTAAATAGAGAATTAAACCAACAACTTGAAGTAATCCAAAATTCCCAACAACAATTCTAGCTTGAAATGAAGTAAAAACACTTATCTAAGCTATTTTATTGAATTTAAATGACAAAACCCTTCAAACACCTTACAATATGTGAACTATGTGAAGACAAGCTTGCAAAATGAGGAACTCTCTTCTAAAAACGAAATTTGGCCTATTTATACTCTTTTACATCAGTGTGGCACGTGTCCCTAGGTCAAAAATGAGTTTGGAGAAGAAAATTTGGGTTTGCTCGGCCGAGTCAGGCCTTAAAAGAAGTGTGTCTGCGCTTTTTGCTAACAGGTGCTCGGCCGAGTGGTGCTGCTCGACCGAGTTGGGTCAAGAAATCCCAAGTTGCAGATCCTCCTCAAACTCAGTCGAAACTGTGCAACTCGGCTGAGTTGGCCTCGCATTCTTTTATTGCTCGACCGAGTTGGGTTGCTCGGCCGAGTCGGGCCTTAAATTCTAAAGTTTCAGTCTAGCCCCCAACTCGGCCGAGTTGGCTTCTTCCTCCAACTCGCTCAGCCTAGTTAGGCCGATTTTTTCCAACTTTCAGGCCACTCTTCCAACTCGGCCAGAACTGTGCAACTCGGTAGAGTTGTCTTCTTGAGCTTCTTTTGTGTGCCATTTTCAACTCCGACTTTCAATTGACTTGATTCTTCTTGCATCTCGACCCTCTCACCATCGTCTTTCGTCTAAGCCTCACTTCAACTTGATCGAACTGCATGATGTCGCGTGATTTGCTTCAAAACACGTCGTATTTCCCTAAAAACCATGCAAAACAATCGTGTATCATTAATTCGATAAACAAACCACTTTTACACGACTTTTACAAATTACAACACGACATTTAAAGAATAATCACCCTATAAATTCGCACAATCTTGCCACAAATCAATGTTTATGTTTTTTACTTAGAGAATTAAGAGGGTTGAAAAAACGAAAGTATATTAGTGTTGAAGAGTAAGTTTCCGTGTTCTAATCTATCTTGGCTCACCACAAAAAGGAGAAAAAAATTATTTACGTCCCGTAACTTTTACCTTTTTTGAAAAACGTCCCAAAATAGTTAAAATTTTAATTTACGTCCCATAACTTTTTCAATTGCTTAATTTACGTCCAATTTTCCCTGAAAATCCCCAAATTTATGTAAATGGGATGTAAATTGAGCAATTAAAGAAGTTATGGGACGTAAATTAAATTTTTAATTAAAATGGGACGTTATACAAAAAAGATAAAAATATTCAACAAATGTGTACAATTCACTATAAAATTAATGTAATTTATGTTATACAATCAAATAAAAAAATAATTCATAAATTAATTAATTATTATAAAAATCAATTAACTTACCTAATTCATTATTAAAAAAATTACGGTATTAACTTACCTAATTAGAAAAAATTTATAATTACAATATAAGTATTATAAAATAAATGGTGAATATTAATTAAAATACTAAATAATATTTTAAAATATATGAAAATAAATTTAGAATAATATTTAAATAAGTAAATCATTTTTCATAATATCAAAATATATATATATATATATATATGAAAAAAAACCAAGATTTATTCATAAGTCAATTAATTAGAAAAATCAATTAACTTACATATTAATAATTTAAAAACTAAATTAACCTAATTAAAAAAATAATTTAAAAAATCAATTAACATACTCAAATAAATATAAATTTTATCTTTAAAATAATAAAAATCCCAAATAATTTTTTTTATTAAAATTGTCAAAAACTCTTATTAAAACTTAACAATTATTTTAATATTTAAATAAATAAAAAAATCCACAAATATTTAAAATCCCCAAATAAATAAAAAAATACTCAAATATATCCAAAATTCTCATCTCTTACCAAGGTAATTGAAAGATGATGAACAACATTATATTTTTTAACAATTTGTTAATTTTATTGTTTTTCATTTTTATTATACAATTTTTAATTTGATATTAGTTCGTACAAAAATAGGACCCACTTTGTGTAATATTTAGATAATTTTTTATATTTATTTGATTACTTTAAAATAAATAAATAATTTTATAATACTTATATTGTAATTATAATTTTTTTCTAATTAGGTAAGTTAATAATTTTTCTAATAATGAATTAGGTAAGTTAATTGATTTTTATAATAATGAATTAATTTATGAATAAATGAATTATTTTTTTATATTAAAATAAGTTAATTTATGAATAGTTAATTTATGAATAAATGAATTATTTTTTTATTATAACATAAACTACATTAATTTTATAGTGAATTGTATTGTTGAATATTTTTATCTTTTTTGCATAACGTCCCATTTTAATTAAAAATTTAATTTACGTCCCATAACTTTTTTAATTGCTCAATTTACGTCTCGTTTACATAAATTTGGGGATTTCCAGCTAAAACTGGACGTAAATTAAGCAATTGAAAAAGTTATGGGACGTAAATTAAAATTTTAACTATTTTGGGACGTTTTTCAAAAAAGGTAAAAGTTACGGGACGTAAATAGTTTTTTTCTCCCACAAAAAGAATAGGGTTGTGGCATTCGATTTTGAAAGGTCTGGTCAAACAATATCCGTTGTTGTCCATCGATCTAGTCTTGAAAGCTATTTTGAAATTGCACCACCTTTTCTTAGTTAAACCTCTTCCCGTATGACTCCACCGACCCAAGATGGAAATGGTTCAAGGTAATTATGTCTACTGTTTTGAGATTGAAACTACTTACCTTTTGAAATTGTTACTTTACTATATTCTCACTTGTTTTGTAGGGTTGTCTTGGTGCCCTTAATGGTACATTTATTGATCTTCATGTGCCTTGTGAAGATAGAGCACGTTATAGAACACGTCGTGTTTCTACTAATGTGCGTGGAGTATGCGACACACAAATGAGATTCGTTTACGTTCTTTCAGGGTGGGAAGGGTCTGTTGTTGATTATAGAATACTTCGCAATGCCGTATCCAGGACTTATGGGCTCAAAGTTTCTAAAGGTAAATAATGTGTACATGTCTTCTTTAACTAACTACCTGCTTACCTAACTATACCTATGCATCTCACCCCAACGGCCTTGTTCGCAAGGAAGTACTACTTGTGCGATAACTACTATCCCAACAGCAAAGAGTTTTTGTAACACCCAAAATTTTAATTACTATAGATAATAAGAATATATGTAAGATATTAATTTAAGATAGATTATAATAAATTAATAAATGAATATAGTGGATAAGATATTTATCTCATAATTATTTAGTTTCTCTAAATATTTATCTCATAATTATTTAATTTCTCTATTTTAGTTTATTTAAAATTTAAACGTTAAAAAGTCGCATCAAATATTTAACGCATATTATACGTACATGAAAACTGAAATTTTAAGTTACCACAATTGTGAATCACTCTGGATTGGAAGACGCCCACAATTGATTTTTTTTCTCTTTATCGGTATCTATTTCTTTCTTCCTATTATTCAATTCTTAAGGTTTCTTTCAATGACTTAGACAAGCTCTTATGTGCCTTCGTTTTCAGAAATTGGATTTCATAGTTATATAGGGTATGTCCATTTGTAGGCTTAAATTCTAGTATTATATATGTTGATATTGATTTTAAAATATTCAAACATAATTTTTAATTATTATTACGTAAATGGGTTCTATACCCATGGTTCTTTTATTCTTACTCTTTTAGTTAAGGAATATGGCTCATATTCTTAATTTTCTATAGATCCCTAGTCAAACCCAACAATGTCATTTTCTCTTATTTTATTATAGATTGAAGGAGTTGAGGTGGAGGGACGATAGATGCAATACACACCATACATTCATGTTATGTTATTTCACTATTTGCATTTAAAATTTAAACTATTTTTATTTCAGAAATATTCACATATATTTTTTTTTTGGAAAGTTTTGATACTCTTTGATTGAAATTAAATTTTAATGTGATTTTATTAAATGTGTTTGAGTATTTACTTACCAAATTAATTTCGCTGCCAAGTTTTTTTTTAAATATATGCATGTTTTTTTAATTAAATTGTAGAAGTACTGTGTTTTATCTAGGCCCTAAAATTGGGATGTGATAGTTTCTCGTTCTTTACCGGGGTTGTAAGTATCATCTTAGTGAGTGGGGTCCCAACAGTTGCAGGCCAACCAATCCCCATGAACATTACAACACGAGACACACTAGGGCTCGTAACATTATAGAACGGGTTTTTCATGTCCTAAAAAAACGGTTTGGAATACTTAGAAGTGTGTCGTTCTATCATGTGAAGGTTCAAGTGAGACTTATCATGGTCTGTTACCTCCTCCACAATTATTGTCGCTCTCAAATACATGTGGACCCAATTGAGGAATTGCTCGATTTACATGATGATGTTCTGGCTGATGATGAAATGAATGATGATGTTGTGGACTCTGTTGAGTCGTCGCCACAGTTCAATGAATGGCGAGAGGGTTTAGCTTTGGACATGTGGAACTCTTGGAGACCCGAAGATTAATATGTTGTGTTTACTATTTTTTCCTTACCGCAACAATCTGGATTTTTTTATTATTGTTTGTAGACATTTTAATTTGTGTGCTGGCATGTTTGGACATTTGAATTTATGTGATGGCATGTTTGGACATTTGAATTTGTTTGATGGCATGTTTGGACATTTTAATTTGTGTCACGACATGTGTGGTTATGACCGGATATCACTATTTGTATTTGTGTTGGATCTTCATTGTAATGGTTGATCCAAGTGTGGTTTAATTATTCTTGCATCATTTTTAATCTTCTTTGTTATATGCAGCTTCTATTTGTTTTTCTTGGGGGAATGACTCCTCCAATGTGTTCTTGTGGAAATTAACACATGATCATAAAGTGCGCGAGTGACAGTACAAGGCACCCGGGCAGGTACTTCTACAAGTGTCCCAACTACCTTCAGCATAGTAATCACTTTTATTGGTGTGATGAGTATCATCGGAATGATCCACCTGATATTGTGCCGCCCTTCCTTGCATCTCAAACTTATAAAGCAAAGAAGGTGTATTCCAGTTCATGTACGAATCCAATTGTCCAAGGTTCAGGTTCTCAGATGCATCAACGTTTCAATGAAGTTTCAATGAAGATGAAATTGATAGTTTATCAGCAAATGACAATCAACCATTTAATTCATCTTCTATTGTTATTAACCTAAATAGAATCTCAAGTCATTTAATCATCAGTTTATTGACTGTAATTCTATTTATATTTGTAATTATCATTGTCTTTTTAGGTGTCCTCCTTGTTAGAGAATTTTAGACAATTGTATTGCTTTATAGTTGCATAAATTTGTATGATGAGATTATTAATGAAAACAATCATTTTCCAACTCCAAAAATCATTTAAGCAAAAAAAGAAAAGAAAAAAAAAATCCAAAAATCATACTCCTATATTCCTTTTCTACGTTATATTTATAAATAATCTACCATAAACCAATTCTTTTAATAAATAAATAATTTCTCTTTACTCCATGTAAAAAAAATCTACTATTCAATTTAACCTGTCTTTTTTTTTCATACTTTACTAACAACTCAACTCAATCTAAAAATATTCTTTCATAATTTAATAATTACATAATATTTATATTAAATTATTTTGACATTCATAATTCATAATCTTAGTAAGGGAAAAATTATTATCACTTAAAATAAGCTACAATCTTAATAACAAAATTATAAGAGTTGGAATAAAATACTGTAAATTCATAAATCAATACAAAAGATATAAATTGCATATTTAATTATTATTATTGAATTTTTGTCTTATATATATACTTAATCAAGTCATTTTTAAAAGCGGTATGAGTTTCTCCTGAATTGTTCTATATTAGTCCTATAACTTGGATTCATGATCGAAAATAATACTCCCTCCGTCCCCCTATAAACTTCCCCTTTCTTTTTGGTGTTTTGATTAAGAAATATGATAAAATAATAGATAAAGTATGAGTGATGTGATGGTGAGAGAAAATAATAGATGAGTATTAGATGAAGTATGATAAAATAATAGATAAAGTAAAAGTGATGTGATTGAGAGAGAGAAAATAATATGTCAAAAATAGAATGAGAAACTTATAGTGGAACATCCATAAAAGAAAGTGGGAAACTTATAGGGGGACGGAGGGAATAATAAACTAGGAAAGAGGGTATAAATTAGAAGAGAAAATAAATAATATGAGTGTGTGATACAAAATATATTAATATTGATGTAGATTTATAGAGGGAAAAAATATAGTATGAATTTTGATATGATATTTGTTATTGAGAATATTATAAAACTGAAATTCTAAATCTTATCTAAATAAACTAAAAGGGGCGCAAGGCCATTTTAATTTATAATTATTTATTTCTAAGTCTTTTAGCATCGCCTAGTTGTCCTACTTTACCTTTTATTTAAGTTAAAACACAAATTTTAATGTGAGACGTTTTAGTCAATTAAAAAGAATAAAAAAATAAATAGGAAATGAAAAGTATTAACTAGTTTAGATAATTTATTTATAATTTAGATAGATTGAGATATGATAAGATATTGTGAAATGTGATTATTTTTAGTAAAAATAAATGTTGATTTAATTAAGTGATGATGGAAGGATTAAAATAAATTAATGTGAATAATATTATTTTTAAAAATAAAATTGATCAAATAATAATAATAATTTTTTTTTTAAATCGTTGTAGAACAGAGTAAAAAGAAAATTAATTTGATTGGAAGCGAATATTAAAAAGCTTTATAAAAATAATTTCGACAGAAAGCTTTGGTGTTACTGTAATTACTAATTAGAAAGTCGTTGAAAATGAGACAAAGATTTTTCACGAGAAATTATTACCACCTTACCCGCGCTCAAAATCTTGAATCAAATAACCAACAACACTATTCAAGCACACTCACTGCAAATTTAAACGCATTGCAGCAACCTCTGTCTCTACAAAACCCATTTGTTCTCAACAAAATCGTATCTTGGTGCGCCGAAACTGGTTGTTCTTCACTTGGGATTCAACTTCATTCCAATGTCATTAAAATGGGGTTCCACGAAAATGTATGCATCCACACTTCCCTGGTTGACATGTACGGGAAATGCGGCCAGATTTTGTGTGCTCAACAGGTGTTCGATGAAATGCCTAACAGAAATGCAGTTACCTGGAACGTGTTGATTTCTTGTTATGTAAAAGCCCGTGATCCCAGTATTGCTATTGAATTGTTTATCGAGATGCTAAGAGAGGATGTTCCCGTGACGCCTTTTGGCATTTCGTCTGCATTGGTAGCGTGTGCGCAGTTGGGAGACGATGCGCTTGGGGTTCAAATGCAGGGCCTGAGTTTAAAACAAGGTTTGGAGTTTAATGTTGTGGTGGGAAGTAACTTGATCGATATGTACGCAAAATTTGGGAATGTGGAATATTCCAGAAAAGTTTTCGATGGGTTGGTTGATAAGAATGTTGTTGTTTGGACCTCGATGATTGGTGGGTATGCTCGTAATCATTTCCCTGACAAATCAATGATTTTGCTCACGGAAATGTTTCGTTCTGGTCTTAAGGCGAATTACATTACTTATAATACTTTATTGAGCTCGTTCTGTTTTCCAGATGATTTACACCATTGCAGGCAGATCCATTGCCGTGTGATTCAAGAGGGTTTAGAATCTAATCTTTTCTTGGTTACTACATTCTTGATTGCATATTCAGAGTGTGCTTGTAGCTTAAAGGATTTCTATATGATTATCTCTAGTGTTACTAAATGGGATCAAATTACATGGAATGCTATTATTGCTGGATATTCTAATTTAGGCCTTGGTGACGAATCTTTCATGGCTTTTTCTCGCATGAGACGATCAGGCCTTCCCGTTGACTTCTTCACATTTTCAAGCGTACTAAAAGCATTGGGGAACAACTCTGCCCTCGAGGAGGGGAAACAAATCCACGCCCTCGTTTCCAAGACTTGGTACATTACTAATTTGTACGTGCAAAACGGGCTTGTTTCCATGTATGCAAGATGTGGTAAGATCGATGATGCAAAGAAAGTATTCTACTCCATGGAAGAACATGATGTGATCTCATGGAATGCATTAATTACAGGGTATGCCAATCATGGCTATGGTAGAGAAGCTATTCGAATGTTTGAACAAATGAGAAAGAGTGGGGTAAGCCCAAATCTCACCACTTATCTTGCTGCACTAACTGCTTGCAGCCATGTTGGTTTGCTTGTAAAAGGTGTAGAGTACTTTGATCTGATGCAAAGGGATGGCTTAGTTCCTCGGTTAGAACACTACGCGTGCGTTGTGGATCTTTATGGTCGGGCTGGATTTCTTGATGAAGCTGAGGCATTTATTAATAGTATGTGTATTGAGAAAGGGCCCTGTGTGTATAAAGCTCTAATGAGTGCTTGCCAAGTTTATGATAATAAAGCTATTGGTGTACGTTGTGGGAGAAAGCTTATGGAATTGTGTCCTGATGATCCTGCTGTATATGTGTTACTGGCAAATGTGCTTGCAAATGATGGTAGTTGGGAGGATGCACTTGTAGTGCGGGAGTTGATGTGCGTTAAACGACTGACGAAAAAGGCAGGGTGTAGCAGGATATGATCAGCTTCGCGGCATGAAGAGACGAAGAAGAAACCTGTTAAAATGTATGAGCAAATAATCCAGGTGCTAAATTGTAGCAGAAGAAAACTATAGATAAGTTATTTAGAAAGGGTAGATGTTATTTTGTTTAATTAAATTAAATTTGAATCTCTCTCTCAAATTAAATTAAATTAAATTGTGGAATTCTTGTGTGGGATAGTGTATAATTTAGGGATGCTTCAACACTTTGAGGGAGATAATGCTAATTTGTAGAGGGCCTCAAGTATTTATCAATTAAATTTTGTTTAGAATGCATAAACGGTTTTTATCCTTTGTTTTTAATGGATATGAATGACTTTTCTCCGGTTTATGACTAAATATGTCATGTCATGGTACGTTATTGACACATTTGAATTATCCTTCATGCAGTTTGCATGTTTTGAAGGTGATGTTCCCGACGCTTTTTGTGATTGTGTGGTCTCTTTTATCTAAACAGAAAATATGAGTTTATAGATCAATATTATCTCATTTGGACTTATAGATGTCTTTTATTCATCTCAAGCCTTGGATAAATTGGGAGGACTTTCTCAAATATTAGTTTTCATGTGGTTATGACTAGAGACGAGTTCCAAGCTAAAACTTGCCCTAAAGTGAGACACTATCATGTAATATCATCATGCATGGTGTTCAGTTATTAATGGTCTCTCTTTCGACACTTCCGGGAGAGATGAAAAATCTTTCTTAAAAAAATAATTTTTCTGATCAGGCCAGAATGTCTTGAAGATCTCTGACTTTATAGATTTTTATATTAGTCTCTACTTACTTTGGACAATTATTCTGAATTTAAGAAAGCCTCTTAATATTCTATCATTCTTAGGGGATGTAATTAGAAGCGAAAATATAGGGTAGAGCCTTATAATTTTAGTGATTTTATATAAAAATGATCACATATAATTTTAATTTTAACAATTATGATTAAATTTAATGTTTTTATTTGCCATTCATATTTCATAATATAGATATTGTTTAATATGTAGGGAATTTAGAATAGTTAAATAAAATAATTTCAGAAAATTTTAGAATGCGGAGCGAAGTTCTACAAAACATCTCCCAATTGGTTGATCAAAAAAATCGACATTGCCATTGGGGAGTGATTTAGTATAAATAGGAAAAGTGCATTACTTAAGAATTTTATTACTTTAATATTATCTTCGTTCCAAATTAATAAGTGACGTACTCTACTATTTATAATTTAAGTATTAATAATATTAAATGAATAATGAGTATTTGAATGGGATAAAATAAGAAGAAAAAAATGTTTACACATTTCTTAAATAATATTCCCTCCGTTTTTTTGAAAGGCAATTTTGATCTATCTCAATCTCTCTTTTCTCAAATCACTCTATTTCAATTTAAAATACCTAAATTCTCATTCATTCCCCTACTTTTCTTTTAATCTCATCTATTCATTTTAAAACTTAATCTTGACCTTACATACTTAAAAAAAACGGAGGTAGTAGTATTAAGCTTATATATTAAAATTTGTATAATCCAATTGTAGGACATAAATAAATGAGCCCTCTTTACCTAAGGATGTTTTGGGATTGAAAATCCGGATTTAGGATTTCGAAACTCCAGCCCCGTTACAGTTTGAGATTTTGATTGAGGATTTCAAAATCTCATTCTATAATCCTATAAAAGTCAACTCTATAAATACCTACAAACCCTATATAAATACCTATAAAACCTATAATCCTATACTATAAAGTTAAATCTTACCCTACATAAATCCCAAAACAAACACAAAACATAAAAAGTATTAGGATTTTGAAATCCAATAGATTTTGAAATCCGGATTTCAAAATCCCAAAACAAACATGCCCTAAGAGTCTAGGGTTTTCTCTTTCGAAATGACGACAGAACCCTCGAAATGACGACGAGCCTAGGTTCCGTCCCTCTTTCTCGGTCTCTCACTAGATCTTCTTCTAGTTTAAACTTCAACCGGTGCAATCATTAATAGTTTCAATTACTCATAAAATTCAAGTTAAACACACCTTATCTAATACTTTAATCTAATAACCCTTATCTAATAATCACAATCTAGACTCCAAATTTATTCGGAAAAAATTACACCATAATAAACAATCTCACAATTTTTTCTAAACTATAAAAAAAAAAAATATATATATATATATATATGATTACTATAATACCCTCTCTTTTTTAATAAAAAAATCCACATGTTTCCTTCAAAACAAAATTTATTTATTATGAATAGTCACATAAGTTCATTTTATATTTTCTAGAAAGATAAAAAAGACATTTTCTTACATTTAAAACACATTCACATATACTTAAAAAAAAAAAATACATACACACGGAAGTATACAATACACATGTGCAACAAACAGTGCACATACGATAATGAAAATGCACCGCAAACAAGTTTTCTTCTGCATTTGCTCAAATATTGGCAGAAATCGTGAGCATTTGGAAGTAAAAATCACAAACTACCATTTTCACCATTTCCACAGCTTCGTACAAAAATCAGAGCAATTAGTACCGCTCTCAAAATAACCCCAACATAAATATCTTCACTTGAAAAAAATGCAAAAAAATTAGCTCAAGCAAGAGAGCATAAACCACCAAATTTATACAAAGTACAACCATAACGCTTCAAAATATGGAATCGTCCACGGCAATCTCGAACAAGAGAAGAGTGGGGATTTGAGGGTGAGGGTGAGGGTGAGAGAATAGAGAGATTGGGGATGATTCGAAAAGAGTGAGAGAGGAAGAGCTTCAGCATTTAAAAAGGAGACGGGTAATTTTAGAATTTCAATTCTCAATTTGTATCTAATAGAATTTGAAGTTTGTATCTTGCAATAAAAGGTCTTTCAATCTTATAACTGAGTAAAAAAAAAAAAAACTCATATTAATAAACATGCATTTATATGGAGTAATATACATTTGATTCAAAAATTGTCCAATCATTTTTAATATACATTTGATTCTAAAATTGTCCAATCAATTATAGTAAGATAAGAATTTAGTGAGAAAATATTGGAAAATCGCATAGAAATAGGGAAATATTTGATTGGAGAATGTGCAAGTGCTATTTAGAGTCATATTTGCAACTAAACTACTGGCTTTCAGAATTGAGATTATAGTCCATACAAAAAGCCGAAATACATTCCTCTAAACACGCTAATGCTTATCCTCTTGGTATATATTTCTCATTTCTTCCTCAACAAATCGAATTCCCAAAATTCACAAAATGGCTCAGCTTGAGAGGAAAACAAGACTATCTGAAAACAGCCCTAAGTCGCAAACTTCACCCACTTTTGAGCAACTTCTTAAAGGTATCTATCTATCTATCTATTTCTTTTATCATTCATTTCTGGGCCTTTTCTATAAATGTCTAACCAAAATGCATCATCATAACTCTCATTTTAATTCGATTTTGTTCGATTTCTCCAAAGTTATGTGGTGTTTGTTGTCGTCTAACACGACATTTGGTTGGGTCCAGTGGAACAGATGTACAGGTCGTCAAATTCATCGCCTACGTTTAGAATATGTCATGATGCAGATGAGTGCCTTAGCCCTAGCAATTATAGCAATAACAATAATAAGAAATCAGTTCTTACCAAAGTAAAGGAGAGAGCTAAGAAGCTCAAGTACAGCCTCAGTGGCAAGAGGAGAATGGAAAACGACTCCACCGCTCCTCATCTTCATCCCACTACACCTCCATGGGGTGGGGTTACCTTGGACGATTATTCCGATGATGATGACGACGACAGCAAAGACCCTGATCCTGAATATCTTGGAGCTCCAAGTAATAATATTATTCTTGTCCAATTTATTTTAATCAAAATCAATGTACCGTATATAACCAACCTTGTCTACTTTCTCCGATAGTGTACGAATCAGAAGCAGCGCCCGAGACTTTAAAAGAGACGGCTAGGCAGCATCCACGGGCAGACCCGGTGGTGGCTGAGAGCCATAGGGTTCCAAACAGGATGAACCAACAAGTTGCACTGGAAAATGACAAATTGGTGGTGGTTAGCCCAAACACGACCATGACTGAAGCTGTACGTGAAAATTTGGGACCCGCGTATAATGCCATGTCCGATGCAACCCACATGATTGCTTCGAAGCTCGCTGGTCTTGCAGTTACGAGTAAAGAAACACAAGCTGACGTACATAGTGAAGCACTCGAAGAATCAAGCAATGCTTCACAGATTGAATCGAGTGAAAATGTTGGACATATGAACCCTCAAACATGGGACAAAGGTGTTTCGATAAAGGAGTATTTTTTGACTAAGCTGGAGCCTGGTGAAGATGAAAGAGCACTTTCGCAGGCTATAACGGAGGCTATCAGTCCAACGAAAGCAAGTAGAGAAACCGGTGTGGTGGAGAAGGTGAAAGGGGCTGTCTCTTCGTTATTCTGGCAAGAAGAGATCACCAACATGATGAAAAAATCTGTAAGCTTATCTTCTTCTCAACATCGTCAGTTTACGTCAACAGATGTTCATTCTTCTAAGGCTCACGACTACCCTGCAACTGCCAACTCCTCGCCTATTATCCCACTTGCTTCTCAACATCATCAGTCTACGTCAACAAATGTTCATTCTTCTAAGGCTCACCACCACCCTGCCACTGCCCACTCCTCGCCTATTATCCCACTTCCTTCTCAACATCGTCAGTCTACGTCAACAAATGTTCATTCTTCTAAGGCTCACCACCACCCTGCCACTGCCAACTCCTCGCCTATTATCCCACTTTCTTCCAATGCTTATCAAGGTAATATACTAATACATTACAATACACTTTTATTTTGTAATTTAACAAGAAAATCTATTAAGGAAAGATCTCGTCACAGTTTACGAGGAAGAAAACCATGGAAAGATTCTCCAGACCAACTGAAGACTCATGCAAGCAATGACACGTCTGGAATCAGATGTTGACAACTGGTATATAAGTAAATAGTCTTATAATGTTTTTGTTTTGTGAAACCCGCCTGTATTTAGGCTGAGGTTTAGCTTATACTCCGACTAATTTGTTAACCATATAAAGAAAATGAAAAAACAGCAAAGGGCTGGCTAGTCTAGCTTTCTTGGCATGTAAATACTTGTAAACTATGCATGTAAGTAAGAGCTTACGCTACGCATATATGGAGAAAAAATTGATGATGGGAACTAATGGTTACATCTTTTTATTTGTTGAGCATTAATTATTCACATCTTTTTATTTCCATTTCATGATTTTTTTTACTGCATACTTCTCTAAAAAAATTCAGGTGCTTATTCTCTTACTCAGAATTTGAACAATTACAAAGCTGACAATTTACATAACGTGGTGATTTTTTTATCTTGTTTTTTCTTCCTTTTGGAAATATTAAGTCACAAATATCAACATTGAGAGTAATATGTACAGAAATCAAGGAATTGAAACCTGCTCTGACTCCTTAGCCTCTCACTTCGAAATCTTAGCTTCAATTTCTTCTAAGCTCAAGCCTTTGGTCTCAGGAACTAAGACTATCACAAACACGAGCGCTAGTACAGCAATCGCCCCAAATAAAAGAAAAAGATTATCTGCTCCAAGTAACTCCTGCATAATGTATAGATTTTACATATATGTCCTTCTTCAACACAATAAATTCTAGTTAGCAATGACACAAGATGAAAACCAGTACCTTCAGTGGTGAGAAAGCAAAAGTTACTATAGCGTTTGAGGCGAAATTTGTAAGCACTGCAAGGCTAATACCCTTTCCTCTCGTTCGGAGTGGGAATATCTCAGACACCATAATCCAACTGATAGGTCCAAATGATATCTAAAAATTTCAAATAGCAAGTTAAGTCACATATGATTTCACAGGTAATATTTATTTGCAAGATTTCATTACATAATATAATTACTCACCTGATAGCAACCGACATAGAGAAGCAATGCAGCTACAGCAACAAGAGGAAACCCTCCAAGGAACTTGTAGTAGGCAGAAAGTAGCAGCAGAGAGAAGGCCTGTTAAATTCAAATTCAAGTTATGTATAAGTCTGCTCGTTTATTAATATCAGTAATGAATTGAGTTTAAGTGAAACTATTAGGAATTTTGACCGTCAAATACGTACAAGTCCACCAACCCCTCCTATTAACAGGGGTCTTCTTCCAAGATCATCAACCTTCAGAACAGCTACTCCAGTCATGAGCAACTGTAGAAGAAACAGAATTAAATAATAAACTGAAAGCTGAGCAACTGTAGAAGAAACAGAATTAAATAATAAACTGAAAGCTTTTTTTTTTTTGAAAATAAACTGAAAGCTTAAATTACTTTATTAAAGGTAAAAAGTAATGTTTCCAAATGAAACATTTTGCTTACACATACCTTAAATACACCGATGACAACCGAAAGTTTTGCAGCATCAGCAGCCGCAGAAAATCCAGCAGTCTTTAAGCAAATGAAGGAAGTAATGCACCCAATATTAAAAAAAAACGAGAAAAATGGAAGACTGAAAGTCGAATAAGTAGAAAAAATCTGATTAGTAGATGTGGAGTACCTGAAGAATGGAACCTGCATAGTACAGAACACTTGGCTGTCCAGTAATCTGATACACCCACAGAGCCACCAGAGTGTGCTTTCAGTATATAAATAGAAGACGAAGATAACAACTTAAAGGCAAAAAAGGTTTTTTTTTAGTCTTGTAAGTTTGCTCCTTTTTGCCTTCAGGACACTCCACTTTCCGGAATTAAGTTCGTCTGGTTAACTTTCAAAATTCAACATTAGTCATTAGACCGGATACAGCCGTTTTTGAGCTGATGTGGTATTTTTCAAAAAAAAAAATCATCCTGTTAACTTTCAAAACTGGTTACTAGCCCGTTGTAGGCAGTCAAATGACTAAAAAATTGCAGGAAAAAATTCAATTTGGAAGAGTGGAGTGTCCTGAAAGCAAAAATATTCAAGCTTAAAGGACTAAAAAAAAACTTTTCAGCAACTTAAATGCACAACTGGAAGTAATAACATCAACCTGCTGAAAAAGAACCAATCCTCCACCAATTATAAAGGCTTTCAAACTTGGCCCCTGAACCACCTCAAGAATACTCCCTTCTGAATCCTGATCACCATATGCAGTTTTCAAAGAATCAATTGTTTCCTCAATTTGCTTTACAGATGCTTTGTCATCACTAGACCGGCCTCTGAGTTTTCTCAATGCAAGTATAGCCTTCTCCTTGTATTCTTGGAAGGGCCCTTTACCTTGAATACCCCTCAGAAGTAACCATCGTGGAGATGGTGGGAGGCTCAACATTCCAAGCCCCATTAATAATGCAATTGGGGCACTCGACCCATACATGTAACGCCACCCTCCAACAACATTGATTTCGAAGCTACCAACGAAATAACCCAACTGTTTCAATATCATTCTTATAACAGTTAGGCTTCTGTTCAAAGTATAAATAAGGGTTAATATCATTTTTTGTCACTTAACTTTACCTTTTTTCCGGTTTTGGTCCCCTACTTTCACTCACTACCAAATTTGGTCCTGAAAGTACCAACTTTACTCTCGCAATTGGTCCCATTGTTAGTTGACTAATGAAATCAACCATTTTGGGATGCTAAATATAATTATTTAAAAGATTTGTACTCGAATGTAATTATAAAAAAAACTTTTAAATATTGAGTTTAGCCCCCCGAATTAGTTGATTCCGTCAGTCAGCGATGGTCATCTAACGGTAGGACCAAATATGTGTTTAAAAGTATACTTTCATGACCAAACTTGATATTGCATGAAAGAGGGGGGTTAAAACCGAAAAAAGGTAAACTTTAAGGACCAAAACTGATATGTAACCCTATAAAGAAAACAAATGGGCTGGAGAAAAGACTTACTAATATCCCCAGAACTATGAAAAGCTCCTTCAGAGAAATCAAGGTTCCTCGAATTTGAGATGGACAGGTCTCTGCTATGTAAAGAGGCGCCCCATGCATTGCCTGAAAAACTAATATAATTAGGCAAGTTGTTTTGGGTTTAAAAGCCAGTTTTAAGATTTGCAAATCTAAATATGGTTCTTCTTCGGGATTTTGAAATTTGATTTTAAAAAACCACCATTACAACACCTATAAACCTACTATCACACTTTTCAATACAATTAATTTTCTCTCCTTGCACTTTAATATACTCCCTCTATCACACAAAGATAGTCATGTTTGTAAAATTACACAGACCCAATAAAACATCATTTATTATGCTTGGAAGTTCCACTTATGCCCTTAATTTATACAATAAAAACTTCATTTACTATAATAAACATGTTTATTAAATTTTAAACATTTTACTCGCTTTATTTATGGAAATGACTATAATTTGGTACACTAAAAATGAATTCATGACTATCTTTGTGGGACAGAGGGAGTATTTAATTCATAACTCACATCATCAAATCATTATAATTACACCCAACAATATAAAATTACCACATCATTCACTCTTACACATTGATTTGATAAAAATTTAAATTTCACCATACTTAAAATTCCAAATAAACACACAACGCCTTTACTGTTTATTAGGATTTCAGAATCTCGTAAATTTAAAAAACCGGTTTCAAAAACCACTATAAACCCAAAACAAGTATTTCCTTAAGACTAATGAATTATTGGCAAATAAAGGGGTTACAAATTACAGTACATCAATTGAATTACTACACAATTGAACAAGAAAAACATAGAGATCTTACCATGCCAATACCAAGACCGTATAGCAATCGGGCTATCAAGAGAACTCCGAGGCCAGGAGAATAGGCAGTCAATGCAGCACCAACCAAATAAAAGAGGGATGCAATGATAAGTTCTCTCCTCCTTCCTAGATGTATACCAACCGAAACATGTATAATATATTAATAAAGAAATTCAAGAAACAACAGTTGAAATAAAGTAACAGAAAAATAGAGTACCAAGGAAATCAGCAAGGGGATAAACTATGAGGGAACCAAGAAGAGCTCCATAAAGGGAACCGCTAACCTGGTTAAGAATAAATCAAACAAGAAGAGTCAAAGAAGCATGTCATCAAATAGATGCCAGAAATGAAATAATTTTTTTAAAGCATACCACTAAACCAAGCTGAACAGCTGAAAGATCGAACCAGTTTGTACCACTAAGCTCAGGTGACTGCAAAATAAAATTGAAGTTAATCATAAGTTCATAACCTCATTAAGGTTAACAATGCACAAAGTTGAATGCTACCTGCAATGAAATAGTAGCTCCAGAAGTAGCACCAATGTCATAGCCAAATAATAGACCACCCAAGGCAGGAAAAACAAATCTGATAAAGAACTTTAGTTATCATACTACACATACAATAAATTGCAAGCGAGAATTACCAATAAATGGTGATAGGTCAAAAATAGAATTGATTACCTTTAACTCAAAAATAGCTATTGCAACAAGGAAACATCTATTATTAGGTCAAATCCAATAGTTAATGAACAATGCAACCAAGCAGGGCCAATGGAAAAAGTTTTTTTGACAATATAACTAGAAAACAAAGTGAAGCAAATTCTTCCCAAATTAAAGGTCCAACCAAACTTTCTGTATGTCAATTTTCTCCCCATATTATATATAATCCACATATTTCCACACTCAGATTTGCATGCCTTTCCACTTTCTACTCAATATGATCACAACAATGTGCTCCCATTTCTTCAAAATTCAAATTAAGAACATCTAAAGTTTCCAGAAAAACCAAAGACTTACGGTAAGATAACAGAAGACCAGGTAAAAACCTCCTGCTCTGTAGTTTCAGGATTCAACGATGTAGATTCATCCGAAGAAGCTCCAGCCTTCAAAAATAATTTTAAAAAATTAAAACCCACAAGGTCTTACGATGGATTCAGCTCCATTAACCAAAAAATCCAGAAATAAAGAGAGCAATTACCTTAATCAAATTAGGTTTGGCAGTACGGCGTAGAAAGGGCATTCTAAATCTATCGTCACTAACGGTTAATAGTGAGCGGCTTTGAGAAGATAGGGCGTGAGAGTTAATGACATTGACCCGATTATATATATTGTCAACGCAAACGTGGGTTTGTGAGGCCTTACTTCTGAGCTTGAGACTTAACAATGACGGAGCACAAACGCACACCAGAGCCATTTTTTTCCTCAGGGGTTTAAAAGAAGTGGTTCATCCAAAGTGTAGAGATGTCGAATCACCGCCGACTCACCGCCATTTGTCAAATATATATATATAATTTACATTTCGATCATAATAATAATGGGATTTATATCGGGAATTGATTGATTCTTGTGGTGAATGTGCGTCTACTGTTTAGTGTTGATAATAAATCTACTACTTTTCGCTGTCATATGAATGGCCCATGAAACTCGGCTGCGTGTTTTTTCAACGGAAATGGTAAAGATCATCATAGTTACCGAGCACAGAAAGGGCAAATCAGATAGATAATCTATCCAAATTTTGATGTTTTAATTAGGGAATTTGATTAGGGTTAATAGTTGGCCACAATCCTAATTTGAGTATTTGTGAAGAGATTAATGAGTGAAACCCCTAATATATAACACAATCAGTTTATTTTATTACTCCCTTCGTTCCAGGATTTTATGCACACTTTGACTGACATTAAAATTAAAAAAATTTAATAAAGTGATGTGTAAGATAAATTAAGGAGGGGTATTATCCTTTCAAAAAAAAAAAGGAGGGGTATCATTGGTAATTAATTGATTAAAGTGAAAGAGATTTGATTAAACTTAAAATAAAGGAAGGGTATTATTGTTTACTTTTTATAGTGTGCAAAAAATGTTGAGACGCCCATTAAGAATAGTGTGCATAAAATCTTGAAAATGAGGAAGTATAGTTTTTTTATTTTTGTGTTCAATGATCATGAGTAACCTTCATCGAAACAAATGGAGATTATTTATGTCTTCAATTTATAAAACTTTGTCATTTTGTCCTCACTTACAAATTTTTGCCCCACTTAAGATAAAAATAATATATATATTTTTTTTTCAATAATATTACTATATAATATCATAAACAAATTCTGGTATGCAATTGAATTTTAATTAATTTAAATATATTCTTATTTGTTTAATTAAATTTTTGACTCACCAAATTAGAGTCAAGTCAAAGTTGTGGTTCAATTACACCATACAATTGATTGCACACAAATATGACTCAATATCATAATATTAGGGTCTGTTTGATAGATATATTGATATATATATGTCCAGATCCGAATATCACTCGGATTGAATAGCAAATAAAGTGTATTTTTGTTATTTAGTATGCATACAATCTAGTGTACTTTTGTGGGTTGGACAAAAAATTATTTTAAACTTGAGTAGATATTAATCTTGAATCTTATACTACTATACCATACTAAACTAAGACTAAAAAATTTGTTGTGCTAACAAAATTTTGAATTCGACGTTATTGGTTAATCTCTTTGATAGAATCTTAAAACTCAAAACTGATTTTTAAAAATAACTTCTCTCTAGAAATTTCTCTGTCTTCTCTCTAAAATTTCCACCGCCAACCGTCTTAACCTCTACTCAAGCTTCTCCTCCTTTCCAATTCATCCCACATTCACACCATCACTATCATATAGATTTTTAAAAGAGATATAATTTAGAAGGAAAAAGGGGTAGCCGCACCGCTCATCGGGTTTAAGCTTGGTTCGTCGCGCCGCTCGTCGCGCCGTCACACCGCCGCTCCTCGTGATGCTGTCTCTTAATCTTTTTCAGCACATCATCAAGTGGGGTTAGGGGTTTCTTTTTAGGTTTTTAGTTGGGATCAATGGATAAATCCTTCCCGACGGCGCTACGGTGGCCGATTGGGTAGGCTATCCGTTGATCCCTTTTATTTTCTATATTTATTTTAAATTTTCTTGCTTTTTTAGTTGTTTCTGGCAATTTCTGCAGTTTTTTTGTTTTCTTAGGTAGATGTTCAGTTTTTTGTTCCGAAGCCCCTTCCCCTTTTTGTGGTGGTTTTTCTTCCCTTGTGGTTATATTCCCTTGTGGTGTTTCTTCCGGTGTTTCTTCCCGGGTGGTGTTTGGCAGTGCCTAGAGCTCTTTTGGTGTTGCCTTTGTGGAGTTTGGGATTTTGTGATGTTGGGTGGTTGGTTCCTGATTTTTCTCTTTTTTTGGACTGACCCTTGGATGTTATGGCGATCGGTGATTCTTTGTTAAACTTCTTGATTTGTTGATACCTTAGTGTGGGGTGTCTCGATTCGAGAAATGGAGATCTATGCTTCTGTTGTGGACAAAGTATTCGCTCGTTGAATTACTTCCTCACGATTGGTGGTGACAACGACGCCGTTTGAATCTGTCTGATTTGAAGATCTTGAGCTTAGAGCTTGGTTTAGACTTTTGTTATATGATCTTTGTAACCATGTCAAAAAAAAAAAAAATTGATTTTTAAAATTAAAAGTAAACATTTCTTAGTGATTTATTTTAAATTAATATTTTTTTTGTAATTTGAAAAGAATAGCGAGCCAAGAAAATGTATGTTCTCATTTCCCACCAAATACACTCTAAGAACTACCCTCTCTAATATTTAGAGAACAAGTGAAAATATCACCTCATCGGTGCTTCTAAAATAAACTATTTTCTACAAATATGATATCATATTGATGTGGCCATATTATTTTGTGTAACGTTTATCAAAGTAAATACTTATCTTGTATTTTTCTATACGGTTAACATGTGTGGCTCCCTAAATCATATAAGTATAATATTACTATAGTGTGATTTTATGTATAATCATATAACATACGATGAAAAAAAAATAAGGTTTTTTCCCAAAGGATCAACCACAATGATGCATACAAGTGTAACGTTAAGCACTCACACGTGTATACTATGTCATATAGACAGCAACTATAATTACAGTTGCATGTACAAAACCTACTAATTGTTGCATGATTCAAGTTTAGTTTACTTTTTTTTACCACAAATTCATAACTGAAAGCACATTTTACGCTTTTAAAGCAAAAAATTCATCTTTCATCACTCCTTTGCGAAATATAGCCAACCTCCCTCCTCGTTCATTTCCCATCAACAATATCATTATCATTATTTTTCCTCAACCCCTTTTTGTCGATGCTTCATCGCCAAATTTCCAAATTCATGGAAAAAAGCAAGAAAGAGCACAAAAAGAAGAGGATGTTCTCCTCTAGGTTGAAGAAACGAGCGCCGCCTGCCCTCACCGTCGACCTGACCAAAGCCGACGGAGATGGGTTTGGCAATAACACCATCCCACTCCTATCACCGGTGCTTTCTCCGATGGCTGCCCCAGAGGCGGAGGCATATGCCTACACACTGCCATCAGGCGGAGCAAGTAGTGGCGGTGAGGGGTGGAAGCACCCTGCTATCGAAGTCGCCATGGATACTTCGAAATTGGGTGCACTCTTACAGGCGCAATGCATGCTAGTGAACAAAACATGAAGCTTTTCAGATTGAATTTTGCTCCTAGCTATGATTAACTGTATTCAGATTTCTTACTTTATTTCTCATTAGCCAAGTTATCTTGTTGATTGTATCATTAATTTCGATAAATCTATGCCAATATATTTATCATCCATCCATACACGCATACGCAAGTGCAGCATCTATAGATCTTAATCTTCAATTAATAAGCCAAAAGCATTATTGTTTTCTTAAGCTTGACAAAATAAATCTATCATTAGTGACACAAGAAAGAATGCCCTCGTTTTCGATCATTTGGTATGCACACAATTGAGTGCATTTTTACTTATTAGATAGACACTTAATTTTAGATCTGATTAGACATCTATCTTGAAGTTGATTAGCCATCCATTTTGAAATATTTTACCCTACCAAACTGGGTCTAAAGCGACTGTTGAAGATGTGGAATTCTGCCTAAACGTGAGTTAATTTTGTAACAAGTAACCACAACTGCAAATGCAAAACACTACATCTGAAAGTTGAAACCCATAGCAAGACTATTGAGAGCCAGGTACGTAACATGGTAAATAAGTATATATGAAAACATGTATGTGCAAAAATGACAACAGAGGAGAAAAGTGGTATCACAATGGAGACCATGAACAAGGATACTAACAAATTTACCATTTAGTGTATTTAAACTTTAAGAGTGAAATTGTATTGGTACCAACACCAAATGTTTGAACGAGAAAGCGATTGAAATTCAACATGAGTCATTAAGCTTAAACTCTCGACACATTTGAGCAAAACTCTGTATGTACATGTCCGTCCATCACAACTCATTCTAATTCTCTCGAGTTCTCATTAAAAGGAGTGACCCAAAGGAGAAAAGATGTGGAGATTTCTGGTAATCCTCTCAAGTAGAGGCAGCTATGGAATCTTTCCATTAGTATCAGAAGTCAAATTCTCCAGTTGCCTGAGAAACAATCCGACAAGAGAAAAAAATGTCAAATTTTCCAGTTGCCTGAGAAACGACCCGAGAATAGAAAAGATGTGTTGAGACAAATAAGCATATGGATCAAAGTGGAAATTGGCCCTCCTAAGACAAAACATACCTTGTTGAACAGGACGTCTTTGTTATTTATGTGCATAATGCCATCTTTCAATGTGCATTTCCACCTGCTCTTGGTTCTAGTCACCTAAATAAAGAAATAATCTGGTAAAAATGGCATCATCATAGATAAAACATCATCATCAGAAGTAGATGATAAAGAGATACAAAAACTAGGAGAAATTCAGGTCAGCACCTTGTCAAACTGAGCTAACACTAAATGTGTTGTGTTCAAATCCTCCCCTTCATCCACATCATCCAGATCATCATCGTCATCTTCATTCAAGGGTTCATCGTCATCATCATCATCTCCACTCTGAACGGGAGCAGGAGTTGCTGCTACCATGTCTAGTAGTCCAGACGGTATAATATCAAAATGGAGCATAAATAGATTTAAAAAGAAGGGGATAGAGGTTTAGCCTGATTACAAAAGAAAATGCAAGAAGTTTGGTTCCTTACAAATTGCATCATGAGGTTTTTTTTTTTTTTTTTAATGCAATTAGGCTAAACCTCAAGGGTAGCAGTGATACCATTTGGCAAAGGAGTATTCACTATATTGTAGTCTTCAGCAGCTGCTTGGTAATTGTATATCTATCAAGGGAAAACACAATCAAAGTTAATTTAGAGAGTAACTAACAGTTAACTCAGATTAATATATATATATATATATGCCGTATCTTACAAAGTAAAGAAGCAGGGCAATAACAACATAAAAGGTAATAAATCGCATGAGAAAGTAATCGAGACGAAAAAGGTTAGCACGAGGCCCACTTCTTTTAGCAACCAATAAAATGCTATGTAAAATAAGTAATGTTTTTCAACAGCAGATAATTACATTATCAAATTAAGATTCTGGTGATTGCTTCTACTTGTAGCACAAGATACAGCTTGCAATGAATGGCTGTTTGTCAACAACTATAGTAGCCAACAAAATGAAGATATAGATATTTGTCAGAGATAGAAGAGTGGCATGCTCAACTTTTAATAGAAGCATCCAAGTAAGGCAGCACTACTTGGACCAGCCGTATCCATGGCCAACATCATTTAATTTTACAATAATACAATACAACTGAATGCCAATAAATGAATTAAAACTACCAAAACACAATTGAAATCGTCTGTTTTCTGAACATAAATGACCTGTCAAATTGATAATATAAGTAGAAGTTTAGAATGTCCACGATTAAGAGAGAGAGAACATCACTGAAAAGTGCAATTTTCAAGGTGTTCGTGGTAAAGAACAAAACTTTGTTTTTTTTTTAGAATGAATAAATGGGCAGAACAAAAAGGAGAGAACCCGTAAATGTTTATTCTTCATATTGCCATATGAACATTCCAAAAGGTCGATGTTTTGACGCCACAAAAGATGTGCTACACTTTACTACCATAATGACCAAGGATCCAAACTTTACCTCTGGTCAGGATCGCATTCAACCTTTGGGGAGAGTGAAAGCTCTACATGTACTAATGAAGATTTCGTAACCAATTACAGATTTTTAACTGCATTACGCCTCAGTTTTCAGGAAGCAGTTGAAAACGAGAGAAAAATCATAGAGGATAGGGCTGTGCTTTTCTCAACAAAGCAAAACATCTCTACTCATCATTACCAATTCCTACCAATGTTAGAAATGAGCATGTTCTTTGCTAATATATTACAATTACGGTTGACAGATAAGGAAGTTGTACTGATTCCATTTTGTTGGAAGGAATAAATAAAAGCAGACCTCAGAATCATATGGCATCAAGAAGAAATTTCTCTTGGAAATCAGTTTCACTTTGACCATAAGCAATTCCAGACAATTATAAGAACAACATCAAAGTCACAAAACTGGGAGTGTATTAGGTGACATGAGGAAAACAGTCAATATAACAAGCAAATGTTGTAGGAATCAAGGAGCAAAAATGATAGAACACTGCCATAATCAACTAAGCCTCTTATCCAGCAAAAACAATATAACACCAGATCCATAAAATTTGAATTTTTTTATAGCGTCTCTGATGATGGTGATGAATAATAACAATGTAGAGCTATATTAAAAAAATAAAAATAAAAAGCAGGGAGATAAACTCACATTGGGTGTAGAAAGTGCATCATCATATGGATCAGGTATAGGACCATCCAATTGAGGTATCAAAGAGGAAGAGGTCCTCCCTTTAACAACCATTTGATGAACACCCCCTTGGACCACCTATCAAATGCAATAAGAAATTTATGAAGCAGTGAGAGAAAGAAAACAAATGCCCAAGGAAGTTGATAGGCTAGCATGGCGAAGAAAGTGAAATACCACAGGTGTCAAGACTGGCAATAATTTTCAGACTAGAATTCTATAAATAAAATAAAAATTGTTACAAAATTCTCTCGAAGTGCATATATTTGTTTATATATTTGCAACCAGATTTCTTTACCATTTCTCAACCACTATTTTCGTTAACAAAATTTTCAACCATAATTTTCGTAACCCTTTTTCAACCATAACTTTTGTTCCCACTTTCAACAATAGTTTTGTAAAAAAAAAAAAATCAATTCAATATTGCCTATTACTTCAAAAGAAAATAACAACCCACTCATCATTGATTTATTTTACTTAATTGAGAAGTTCAATTATAATTGATAAATTGTTTACGCCATTTTGGAATTTTATATATTATATCATAAAATAAATTTGAAATGAATCCTGTTTTTTATAACTATACCGTTTGATATCAGTACATAATAATTCTAATATATGTATTAACATGTAATATTTGATTAGCACATAATTATAACAAGGAGAGAGTTAAGATTACAAGAAAAAATAAAGGTAAAAACATTGTTTTATTAAGAGGCTAAATTAAATATTAAGATATAAATCAAACAATCCAATTAAATAAGTAAAATATATAAAAAAACACACAAAAAAAAGGCAATGGGCACAATGCATTCCTATATAAAAAAAAATGCACTAGGCAGAATTCAAGAAATCGTGGACCAAATTTATGTTCCGGGTGGGGGGGGGGTGGATAAAATTATATATATATAAAACCAATTATCACTCAAATCCTATATACACAACTCCTAATACAACATATCAATCTATTTCAACTCATTATTCTTTCTTTAGAAATGAACTCACACTGTTCTCATATGATCATATCAACAAATTAGGTTAATGAGATAGAAATGGATAAATTACCTACTTAGTTCCAATAGTGTGATTGTTCCACTCAAATTTGGAAACCCAAAAGGCTAATAAAGCTAGTATTAAGTGCTAAACTTTTAATAATCGGAGAATGTCTTCAATCAAAAGAATAAAACAGAAACGTGTTACTCCCTCCGTCCCACAAAAGTTTGCAGGGAATCTTGGGCACATAGTTCAAGAAAAAAGTGTAATGATTAGAGTGTTGAGGGATAATTTTGTAAACTTTTATAAACAAAGTAGTTGAATTGAGTGTATGGTGGGCCCCAAAAGCAATGGCATGAAGGGTAAATATGTGTATATTGTGAGGGTGGGGATTGTGATGATTATTTCCATTTGGGGTATGCAAACTTTTGTGGGACAAACTAAAAAGGAAAGTGTGAAAACTTTTGTGGGACGGAGGGAGTATTTTACAACAAATCCAGCCCATAGCATGAGAGGCCTACTTTTGGAGTTTACAGAAAACCATGAAAAGTTTACACAAGAAAAAGAAGATCGGAGATAGCATCCATTAATTTGTTCAATATTGTCAACATTGACTACCTAAGATAAGTTTACAGCTGCTTCACATATCTACTATTGATGAGTCGGAAAAGAACTGAAATCCTCAAAAGGTAAAAAAATGAGGGATCAGCCAAAAAATTACAAAGAGGGATAAGTAAGCTGGTGTTACTGAAAATAAGGTTGTTCCTGCCATTTTGTACATGATACTTCATACTATCTACGGAATTTGAATGTCATCAACGAGACAAGATTAGACCATAGAATTAGGAATCTTCCTGAATTAGTAAATGTAGGTCAACAGTTTTCAAGTCAATGATATGATACTGTAATTTTCAAGTCAATGATTTGATATTGTAATGCATCAAAACAAAAAAATGACTTCATCAAGGAAGTCTGTGATCTACAAACAAACAACCCAGAATTTTCAGCATGAAATAAACAGAGATAACTGGATGCACAGAAAGATCTACCTTCAAGTCATCTGATAGACTGTCGTAAGCTCCATCTTGCTGTGGAATGTATCCATTGTATGGTCCGTCCCGTTTTCGCTTTCCAGAATTCATGAAGAAATCCTGTATTTATTTCCCCAGCATTATGTATATTACTGACTAAAAAGTTTAATCATAACTCAAGAGAAGGAAAAATGCTGCAGGGAAAAAGAGGAGAAATGATGAGCTCTATTCCAAAAAGACGACATTAAAAGCATCCAGTATACTTTATTTTTAATTTAAGTTGTTCGGTAATAATGCAAAATATATACCTATTACAATATTATTATTCTATCAATCTTTTAGTAAATAGTTTAGCAAAAGCAATGTTTATTTTGAAGCTAGTATGATATGATATGATCCATCATGATGGATTTAAATTCGTATAACAGTGATATGACACTACTTCATAACTTCACTGATAAAATCTACACTGCTCAAAGAAATTAAAAAAGATCAAATTCAGTATCAAAATCGAGTTTTTTTCTGTACAAGTGACTCTAGCTAAAGCTCAAATTCAAACATTCCAAGGTCGAGGTTGGCCTTATAAAAAGCTCATTGTAGTGCTTGCATTTTCAAATACTCATTCAGATCCTACAATAACTCACCATCAAAAATCTGGCTTAATTATGGTTTTATCATCGCCACTGGAGAACTCACCAGACAACTTGAAATCTAAATCATTAGGTACTACATTATAAAAGTATAAGAACACCCTGTGACCATAAATTCCGTTCCTAAAGAGATGAGCAGTCAGCCAGTAAGATCTCTGACTTATTATAAGTAATTCTTATTAACAACCCAACATTCCAAGAAATATTATAATTTCTCTTGGGCATAGTCTTTTAATATGTTACTTCCTCAAATAGAAATTTGTTGCATTTCTTCAATATAGATCAGAAAATATTGGCCCTACGCCAAATATAGAAATCATAAATGTGGCTTTAACAGGTTATTCTTCTAATCTCCGATAAATTAATTGGAAATTCAGTACACGTGAACAGCAAATTTAAGTTACGCAGGAATGAGAACCAAAGGACAGGGAAGAAAGCATACACATATCATAATTAACACCACTATATTGGAAAGAATTGAATTTTTTGGAATGTTCTAATTCAATCTCAGCCTTAATTTTAATAAAGTGTGTTTTCGTTTTCATGAAAGAAAGACGATTGATTGAAGCAGGCAAGGAAGGGGAGAAAAAATGGTTCAGATAGAGTAGGGAATCTAGTTCAAATTCACATGGAGTAATGAGCAACACTTAATGCCAAGGCACTGTAAAGCCTTTTAGAACTGTCTCCATCTAGTGTTTATCCCTATCTTCAAATTGGTCTGAGCTTCCAAAACTTGGGAAATAAATTCATGAGATAACAAAAAAGATTAGATAGTAAAAATAGATGCATGCACTCCTGCCTCCTTCAAGCATTGAAATTATCATATTAATTCAACCTTACATATCCATTACAGATAAGGAATTTTCCACAATGAGTCCATAATTCGATTGATTTATGCCTTTGCCAGTTGAAACACAGATTGTCAAGTCAGTTTCAGAAAACTCTAAGCGGAAAATACGGCTAAACATAACTGTAAGCAAGCATATCCAAACTTGCCACAATGTAGACGCCTAGACGGTGGCTGTTTAAGCTTATTTAGAATATCTTGTAAGTTATAACTTTGAGCTTATAAAATGTTGGATCTCATTTTCAGGGGAAAAAAAAAGTATATTATAAGGACTTCTGAGAGCACTTAAGATCCTTCTTAAAAAAAACTACCAGGCACTTTAAAGGAGCCCTTAAGCACACATATCTTTTATAAGTTGTTTTAAAGAACTTATAATCTCAGCTAAACACAATATAGCTTAGGCTTGTCCCCTCCACCTAAAAACTCTACTAAAAGAGAACCGGGAAACAGATATGTATTAACCATCTTAATAAAACTGACAAGGACCTGAGTTGTTGGCTGATGATGGGCTCCCCGCTCACTCTCTTCGCGACCTTCAACATAAGCTGCAAAAAACCAACAGAACAACTTTTATACAATGAACAGAAAAGTGATTGAACTGCCTTTCACCAGCATACATCTTATATAGACACTGCGACCATGTTGCATCTCTATGTAGATACTGTTACATAATGCTTTTACAAGGTTCCACCAGTGTACTCACCGACATTAACATCAAGACGAGGTCTTTGATTCAACCAAGGTGATGGTGGCGGCTGCAGAATTAGATTAAAATTTTCAGTTTACCACTCACTTAAAGACAAAAAAGGACAGCAGAGGTCTCTCGTGACCTTAATCTAAGCAATAGTCAAGGAAACTTGACAATTGAGATCAAAGAAACAAACTCAATTTAGTTTAACAACAAGTCACACCCACCCAACAAAAGAGAAGATTCAGGAAATGATAATACCATATAGGGGCTAGGTCTTCCTGGTCCACCACCATTTACATTAGCAGATGTATACTCATTAGGAGTGAGTGGGGTGCCACCAGTGGGAATATTGTACAAGGAGGCACTATCATTTCCAGAAAGAGGAGTCAGAGCTGTTCCAGGCAACGGTGTCTGAGCCATTCCCGGCAGTGGGGTCTGTGCAGTTCCAGGCAGTGGAGTCTGCATAGGAGTTTGCAATGGAGTCTGCACAAACCCAGAAACCAGAATTTTAAACACAGGATTATACACCATCTTCAAGTTCAAATCTCGGAGGGATGCATAAGAGGGCAGGAAAAACAACCCTAAACTCTTACCGGGGGAAAGAGTAAATCAGCAGTGGGAGTTTCAAACTCCTCATTGCCTTCATAGGGTACGTTGAGGTCATGCACAGGATTAGGCGTGATAGGACCACCTGACGCCCCCTTTTGAGTCCCTGACCGATCTATGGGACCCAAAATTGCTCCAGCTTGCATCATCTTCAGCTCCCATAACTGTGGATATCCAACATAAACTCATCAACAGTAAGATTCCAACTACAGATCCAATTATTCCAAAACCCTACAATACTCAAATCAATCTTCGCCGTAATTTAACCCAATAATTCACATATGCAACACAAAGTAGTCAAAATAAGCTTTCCCTAAACCCTAGAATAATTTGAAAATCAAATGAATTTGGCGAATGATTACTCCTTGGAGTTCATTGAGAACGCTCTCTCCAGGGCCGTCGTTGTTGGTGAACTCCTCGCGGACCTTGTTGATGACGTCCTCGATGACATGGATGTAAACATTACTGGTTGCAGAGGTTGCCATTGTAGCAGAATTCCTTTCGGAACAGAAAAACAGCAAATCGATTCTCTAAATTCGATACGAAGATGAATTATGGGAAAAATCTCTAGAGAGAGAAGCTGCCCTCCCTACTGCGGTGGGTGGATGAGATTGAGAAACAAGGGGCGAAACAGAAATCGGGAAATACAGAGGGGGTATATATATAGGTTTGCATCCGTATCTGGTTTATGCCCACGGGGCAATATCTAGAAGATTGGTGCTTTCCTTTTCTTTTTTTCTCGTCATTCATCTTTCTTTTTATATCTACTCCATTTCTAAATCTTCCCATGGCCTTACAATTTTTCATTTCTTTATTATTTTATACTAGAAATAATTCCACAAATTTAGAAAATTGGTAATATTACAAATTTGAATATTCTTTTGTTGATATTGTCTTAATTAAATTTTCATTTACCACTTATTTTATTGAAACATTTGTTAAAAATATTTGTCTTATTATTATTTCAACATTTGTCAACTAATTCTTACTTTTTTAAAAATATTTCTCAAACATCTTTTACACCGGTGGCATTACTTCTTACCTTCAAACAAAAAATATTCCTCCAAAAAGTTAGAAATACTCATACTATATCTCCTTAAAAGTAATTTTATCACTTTTAATAGAGAAAAAATATCAACTCATTCAAATTTACCTTTTTTTAAGATTTGGTCACCCACATTTAGTCACTACTAAAATTAGTCAATCAGTTATTTTCTATCAAAATTGATCATGCGGTTAGTCAATTTGTCATAACTAACGAAAGCAACAAGCTTTAAGGTGCATTTTGTTCATAAACCTAAAATTTATAGAAACTTAATGCATTGGGTGCAGAAGCCCGAAGCATCCTTATTCCTTTTAGCCATTAATTTAAGTTTTTCGTACAGACTCAAAAACACTCTATCTGTAATTTTTTTATTTGTTAGCCACACACAATTGGGTTAGGGAAAGGAATTGAAGGAGGGGAAATGATAGGTCAACTTTTTTTTACCTAGTTTTTAGCCCGTGCAATGCACGGGCCTATTGCAATTTTGAAGTTCAAAAAATATATGGCGTGTGATGTCCACGCGCTGGGAGAAATGCGATTTGGGGATTAGTAGGGGCGATTCTCACTTTTCTTAGGTGCGATTCTCAAAATTGGCAGAATCCGTTGGAACAAGTTAGGGCTTGCTTTCTTCCATTAATGCAATCATTGTGATTATTCCCAAATCTTCTTCCAAGCATGATGGCGTAAGGAATTTATGGTGTCGGACCAATCGCATTTGGGTTTTTTCTTCTCCCGAGAAAAAGTGGGATTTCTTATGGATTTGTCTTTCTACTTTTTTGCCCTCCCGATGAGGCGTTTCTTCTTCTGTGTTCCCGTTGGCCGGAAGATATCGAGGTCTGTCTGCCGTGCTTCACTGGTTGAAATGGGATTGGCCATTGAGGTGGCCGGTGGTACTATAAATTCAGGGGATTTGGGAGTCGATTTCTCACTTCTCCTCTTCTTTTCTTCCTGTACTTTTGCAATGTCTGAAAACTTAAACGAACCCCTGAGGAAAGTGAGTCTCTCGGAGACTGAAGAAATTCCTATGAAAGTCTCTGAGGGGGAACTCATTTTCCCTCGTAACGCCTTACTAGGTCGTTTCACTGTCAGAAAGCCTACTAGCATTAAAGAAACTTTTGTCAATCTGAAGAAAATCTGGAAACCAGAGGGCATGGTGAGAATTTCTCCCATGGGGGAAGGCTACATTATGTTTGAGTTCGAAAAAGAACTTGATTGTAGCATTGTGTTCTATCGACAGCCATGGTTTGTGAATGGGCCGATGCTAGTACTGTCAAAGATTAGGGGTGATGAGCAACCAAAAGATTTGGTTATCAATACCATCCCACTCTGGATTCAGGTTCATGGTCTCCCTATCTATGCCATGACACGTCAGATTGCTTTTCGTCTTGGCCAGAGGTTTGGGGATATCATTGAACTCGACTGCCCGGAGGGAGCAATTGCGTGGGGGAGATGCTTGAGGATTAGGGTGATGCTGGACATTCATAGGCCTCTTCACAGAAATACACACATTACCATCCGTGAGGAAGTAATCACTTTACCACTAAGGTATGAGAAATTGGGAGACTTTTGTTATCATTGCGGAGTCCTTACTCACACTGAAAAGGATTGCCCTGAGAGATACTCAGATTTTGGGCATGAGTTTAATAGTGCGAAAAACTATCCACTGTGGCTGCGGGCTGAAGGTTAGAAGGGTCTTGATCCGGAGTTGTACGAGTTTCTGAAGGCAAATCCGCCTAGCCCTCCTCCAAATGGGGTAGGTAACATGGGAGCATCTTCTTCTATGGTGGCTATTGTTCCTAATCCGGTGGTGGGAGGACTTGAGCTCACCCGCCGCAATACTCAGGAGCATTCAACCATTCAAGAAGAAGAGGTAAATTTGTTTGTTAACTCTGTTCTAGTAGAGGAGGAATTCCAGCGAATGGAACAAGCTGGAGAGCGACTGATTGCTATGGAGAGGGAGTTATACTACATTAATTCTGGAAATGTAGGGGGTGAAAAACAAAGACAGACTCGAGTTGGGATTGGAGCCGGAAAGGGACATATGGTGGAGAAAAAACTGAAGGGAAAGATGGGAGTTCTGGAAGAGGCTGCTGAAGATGAAAATACTAATGTTACGAAAGCTATGGGCAAAGGACAGAGAAAGAGGGGTAGGCCAAGCTCAGGCTTACTGAAACTGAATGCGCCTTGTGACTATGAGACAACTGTGATACAGACAGGAAGAATGGGTGGAAAGAAACGGCATAAGAGTGATGATGATGCCGTGAGCTCGACTAGAGCGGAGTCTGGAGAGTCCCAGCTCCGCGATTCTGTATGAAGATGCTGTCATGGAATGCAAGAGGTTTGAGGGGACCAAATGCATTCCATAAAATTAGGCGAGTAGTAGCCTTAAAATAAACCCTCTTTGTTTTTTGTTATGGAATCCAAAGTCTCGACTAGCATTGTAAAATCTTGGAAGACTTTGCTCAATTTCGAGTCTTGTTTTGTTGTTGATGCTAAAGGCTCGAAAGGAGGACTTATCCTTTTTGCTACTAATGAAGTGATGTTTCGTGTGATTTCTTTCTCTCTTGGACATATTGACGTTTGTGTTTCTTGGAACAATATTGATTGGTATTTCACGGGATTTCAAGGAAGCCCGTATGGTATACTACGAAAACAGTCTTTTGATATTTTGAAACGCATTTGTGGGACTCATGATTCTCAAATTCCTTGGGTTGTTGGGGGGGACTTCAATCAGTTTATTGCTTATAATGAGAAACAGGGAGGAGTTTTTAATGCTGGAATTAGACATAATATGGAGTGTCTTAGGACAACTTTGGCAGATTTGAGCCTTTTTTACTTGGGGTTCAAAGGTCCAACTTTTACGTGGAATAACAAACGTAAAGCTCCCTTTAACATAAAAGAAAGGTTGGACAGATTTGTGGCAACTAGGGGATGGATGAATCTATTTGAATCTTATTCAGTGGAACATTTGCAATGGTTTGGTTCCGACCATAGAGTTATTAGTTTGAATGTTAATTTGAAAACTTTTCGGTGGGAAAAGAGTGTTAAACCTTTGTTCAGATTTGAGAATGCTTGGGTCCATGAACCCTCTTTCCAGCAGCATATTGAAGATTGGTGGAAGAATAGGAGAGGGGAAGGGGATCTCCCCAAAAACATGTTGTTTCTTGGGGAGTCTTTGAGGTCTTGGGTTTATCGTAATGTTGGTCAGATTGAGAATAGAATCCGAAAACTTAATGCCTCAATTAACTTGCTGGAGGAGCAAGAAAGAGAGGACGAGTGCATGGACCTGGAATTACAATTGGAGAAATTATTTGCAATGCAGGAGGAGATGTGGCATCAACGTGCACGGGTCACTTGGATGAAATTAGGAGATAAGAATACGACATATTTTCATAGGAGAGCTTCGGAAAGACGATCTCGAAATGCTATTATGAAAGTGAAGGATGGAGATGGCAGATGGCAGAATTCGGTGGAGGGGATTGCCCAGGTTTTGTCCCAGAACTTTGGCAATCTATTTACATCCTCTAATCCGTCTATTCAGCAAATGGAAAGAATCACGGAATTTTCAGAAAGTATTGTTTCACAGCAGAGGAATGACTTGTTGGCCCAGGACTTTACGGCAGCTGAGGTTCGTAAGGCGGTATTCGATATGCATCCGAATAAAGCTCCGGGACCAGATGGCTTTAATGTCAAATTCTACCAAGATATGTGGGAAATTATCGGCACAGGGGTCACTTTGGAGGTGCTGAATGTGTTGAATAAGGGGGTGGATATTACGGAGTGGAACAAAACTTTGATAACGCTCATTCCCAAGGTAAAGGCTCCGGTGGAGGTAAATGATTATAGGCCGATTAGCTTAAGCAATGTATGCTATAGAATTGTGGCGAAGACGATTGTGAATCGACTCAAGATCGTGATGCCTGGGATTATAGATGAGAGTCAAAGCGCCTTTATTCAGGATAGGCTTATTTTTTATAATGTGGTGTTGAGCTTCGAGTGTATGCATTGGCTCTGAAATAATAAGAGCAAGGGTGGTTATGCTGTAGCTAAGCTGGATATGAGCAAAGCTTACGACCGAATTGAGTGGGGTTTTCTTAAACTTCAAATGGAGAAAATGGGTTTTGGTGAAAAATTCGTCCAGTTAATATTGCGTTGTGTGACGACGGTGACGTTCTCCTTTTATATTAATAATAGAGTGTCGGGAAGTGTGGTTCCATCTAGGGGTTTGGGGCAGGGGGACCCTCTGTCTCCTTTCCTTTTCGTCATTTGTGCTCAAGCTCTGTCATCGTGTATTAAGGGTCGTGCAAATAGAGGTGAATTTGAAGGAATTAAGGTGGAAAGAAATGCTCCTATGATTACGCATCTATTCTTTGCAGATGATAGTGTGGTGTTCTTCAAGGCAAAAAAGGAATATGGAGATACAATCCGTTCAATCTTAAGCGATTATGAAGTAGCATCTGGACAGCAGGTCAACCTGAATAAATCTTCAATCCTATTTAACCCTCTTACCAGTGACCGTAACAGGTCTGAGGTTCAAAATACTTTGAAGATTGGACTAACGCAAGGGCATCAATTATATTTGGGTTTACCTACATTTTCAGTGAGAGGTAAAAGACTTCAGTTCTCGTATTTGGTGGATAGATTGAAAAATAAGATCGATAATTGGAAGAATCGTGATTTCTCGGAGGGAGGAAATGAAGTTTTAATAAAGTCTGTGCTTCAAGGAGTTCCCACTTATGCTATGTCATGTTTTAGGCTCCCAGTGCAAACATGTAAGGAAATGGAATCGCTTATTGCTAATTTTTGGTGGGGAAAGAATGGAGACCATAACAAGACTCATTGGATGAAGTGGGATAACGTGTGTTGATCAAAGGAGGAGGGAGGTATGGGGTTAAGAAATATGAGACAGTTTAATGAAGCTTTGTTAGCAAAGCAAGTTTGGAGAGTTATTGAAAATCCGCAATCTCTTGTGGCTAGAGTCCTAAAAGCAAGGTACCATAAGCATCATGATATCATGGAGGCAGAATTGGGATCAAACCCTTCGTTCATTTGGAGATCGATTTGTTCAGGAAGGGAGGTTTTACGGAGAGGCATGCGATGGACTATTGGTAAAGGTAATGAGATTTCTGTTCTTAAACATGCTTGGGTTCAGGGGCTTCAAGATGGGTGTATCCATTCCAGAATTGTAGCAGGTCATCAAATTTCGTCCTTCCTGGATGAGAATAGACAGTGGAAAGAGACGATGGTAAGGCAAGCTTTTTTACCCTTTGAAGCGAAAGCTATTTTAAGAACAAGTGTGGGGAGTAAGAATGAGGAGGATAAAAGGTTTTGGTTGTTTGATAGCAAAGGAAATTATACTGTGAAATCTGGATACTGGGAAATCAGAAGACAATTGAATATGGAGAGGGAGGATCCTACGTGTTCTAATCAGGAGTTGAAGATTCGATGGTGGAAATGTTTGTGGAGTCTAAAAATACCTCCAATGGTAAAGATTTTTGGGTGGAAAATGTATTGGGAATTTGTAGCTACAAAGGGTAATTTTGCTAAAAGAAATATTGGTATTAATCCGAATTGTGGGCTTTGTGGGTGTTTTTTGCCAAATTCAATGCATGCAATTTTTACTTGCCATGGGGTGCGAAGAATTTGGAAGAAAATGGGGTGGTGGAATTATATCAAATCTGGACAATTCACGTCAACATCTCATCTTATTGATTTTGTGTGTTTAAAGCATAAGGCAAATAGAATTGAAGAATTGTTGATGATTGCTTGGGGGGTGTGGAGAGAAAGATGTAGAATTTTACATGATCCACAGGAAATTCAACGTTCGTGTCAGGAGAAGACGGGGGATAGAGTTTTGAATTATTTGGATGTCTATCGTCAAGCTCATGAGAAAGATGGTAAGGTGACGGACTTGGAGAAGGAAGAGACTCACCAAACTTCGGTAAGTAGTGGGGACAATATTGCATATTTTGAGGTAGATGGTGCTTTTAACGAGAACGAAAGGAGATATGGAATTGGAGGAAGAGGTATTAGTTGTGATGGGATTGAAGTGTGTTCTTTTGCACGAAAAATTCCTCCACAACAAAGTGCCCTGGGAGTGGAGTTGAAAGCTATTGAGATAGCTTTGGGTGAGGCAAAGGCCATGAATTGGAGTAAAATTGAGATTAAAACTGACTCACAAAATGCCATCACCCTTTGTGTAGGAAGAAACAAAGGTGTTGGGCCTGAGATGAACACTGCTTCTAGGATTCAAAAACAAATGCAGGAGTTTGTAGTGTGCAAACTTACCTATATACCTAGAAGAGAAAATCGAAGAGCACATTTGTTGGCACAGGAAGTTGTACACTCTACCATTTCATGCGACTGAAGTGGAGTAGTTGGTGCATTTAAGTCATAGGAATTTTTTCGATTTTTGATCTTATTGGGATCCTATGTACTTTCTCAAAAAAAAGAAGTTCAAAAAATATATATACAAAATGAAAAACTATGAGAATGTAGTTTGGAATTGAAAATTTTAACATTCATAAGAAAGTAATATAATTTCACAGGATGGTTGGAGAACTTCTGCAGCTTTTTGTAGTTTACAAAATTGAAAATCTATAGTAATATAATTTAACAAAATTGATATGGATATTGGGGTCTAATGTATTTTTTTTCGAGTGTCGCGGATATATCGCTAAATATCGATGTCGATATTGATATCTTTCAACCGTAATGTAAAATTGCACGAGAATTGAGAAATATCGTGGATATATTGCACAATATCGCAAAATCTAAGAAAATCGCAAACTTATTAATTTTTTTTTATATATTTATAAAATTATCTACTTTTTATTTTATTTTTAATAGTGAAAGAAAATATATTCTCAATTCACCTCATATATTTAGTAATTTTTTTAATCATATGAATAATAAGTGCATAACTATATCCAAATTACTATATTGTGATGAGTTAATAACAATGTTGTTTGGACAAATGTGTCATTTCACCTACTATATTTGAACCTCATAGGTCATCATTTTGATATTATAAATTGTATTTTAGCATGTATATTTAATAATTTTGTATTGTGGAGTATTATGTTGTAAATTAGTTTTCGTCAGTCAGTATTTAATTGTATTTTATCAATGTTATTTGTAAAAAAATGTCATTTCACCTAATATATTTAAAGCTCACATGTCATCATTTTGATATTAATTGTATTTTATCATGTATATTTAATCATTTTGTATTGTATTATATTGTTAATTAGTTTTCGTCAGACATTATTTATATAATTTATTATCTATATGCTTGTTTTAAACATATAATTTTATTAGTTTTTTAAATGGAATACATGCATAATAACATTTTATAACAATCCATAAAATTTCATGATAAATTTTCAAGATTTTAATTCATTTTTTTACGATATCGATATGCGATATCCATATATCCAGCAATATATTCGTAAAATTAAGGTTGCGATATTTATTGTGATAGCCAAATTTTCATCATTGGCTAAAATATCATTTATTGTAGATTCCATCCTACCAATCACACTCTTAGTACTTTCATAGTATATACTTTCTTTTTTTCATATATTCAAAAAAAAATTGCATACTTAAAATAAGAAATTCATTCATAAATTTCAATTCACAATATTTTATTATTTTTTAAACTTAAACATACACTAAATTCAATTAATTTATGAAATTGATCATCAACATTTTGCTCATTACTTCATTTGTTCTATTTTATCTGTCATTTTTTAAATTTCATACAAACAAAAAAATCATTTAATATCAATTATTATTTGTATAAAATGACTATTATACCCTGTTACAAGTAGTATTAAATGAAAAAAAAAACTTACATTTTGTTAAATGATCACAAAAAATAACGAAATTGAAAAAAAATTTTATATATATTACTCGTAATATTTTTGAAAATTAAACTTTGAGCTTAAAAAAGTAGGGCAAACTTTTGATGAACGGAAGAAATATTAAGTTACATGCATCCGATCAATTAGCCTGCTGAATAAGGTGTCGCCTCCTCCAATGTCTACAGGCGCAGGTGTCTACTTAATCAAACACCGCCCTTCAATTAGCCTGCTGAATAAGATTTTATAATAATCCCTAAAATTTCAGGTTAAATTTCCAATATTTTAATAAGATTTCCGTCATTTTTTTTCAATTTTTTTTGCGATATCGATATGCTATCTGATATATCCAACGATATATCGTAAAATTAAGGTTGTGATATTTATTGCGATAGCTAAAATTTATCCTTAACTAAAATATCATTTATGGTAGATTCTATCCTACCAATTGTACTCTTAATACTTTGATAATACGGAGTATATACTTTCCCTTTTCATCTATTCAAAAAAATAAAATTACATACTTAAAATAAGAAATTCATTCATAAATTTCACATTCACAATATTTTATTGCTTTTAAAACTTACACATACGCTAAATTCAATTAATTTATGAAATTGATCATCAACATTTTGCTCATTACTTCATTGGTTCTATTTTATCTGTCATTTTTAAAATTTCATACAAATGAAAAAGTCATTTAATATCAATTATTATTTGTATAAAATAACTGTTATACCCCTGTTACAAGTAGTACTAAATGAAAAAAAAAAAAACTTATATTTTATTAAATGACCATGTCACAAAAAATAACAAAATTGAAAAACAAAAACATTATATATATTACTCGTAATATTTTTGAAAAATTGAACTCTACGCTTAAAAAAGTAGGGCAAACTTTTAATGAACGGAGGAAATATTAAGTTACATGTATTCGGTCAATTAGCCTACTGAATAAGATTTTATAATAATCCCTAAAATTTCAGATTAAATTTTCAAGATTTTAATAAGATTTCCTTTATTTTTTCAATTTTTTTTTGGATATCAATATATTTGTAAAATTAAGATTGGGATATTTATTGCGATAGCGAAATTTTCATCTTTGACTAAAATATCATTTATGGTAGATTATATCCTACCAATCATACTTAGTACTTTGATTGTATATACTTTCCTTTTTTCATATCTATTCAAAAAAAAAAATACATACTCAAAATAAAAATTCATTCATAAATTTCACATTCACAATATTTTATTGCTTTTGAAACTTACGCTAAATTCAATTAATTTATGAAATTGATGATCAACACTTTGCTCATTACTTTATTTATTCTATTTTATCTGCCATTTTTAAAATTTCATACAAATAAAAAAATTATTTAATATCAATTATTATTTGTATAAAATGACTATTATACCCTGTTACAAGTAGTACTAAATGAAAAAAAAACTTATATTTTGTTAAATGATCATATCACAAAAAATAACAAAATTGAAAAAAAAAACATTATATATATTACACGTAATATTTTTTAAAAACTAAACTCCGCACTTAAAAAAGTAGGGCAAAATTTTGATGAACGGAGAAAATATTGAGTTACATAATAAAAAATAAATGCTTGTATACATTGGAAGGAATAAATATATTTTCTTTTTTTTTCATGTATTTTTTACTTAGGGGGGTGTATTCAATTGAGATTCTGTTGGATTTTTTTGGACTTTTAAAATCTGGGGGTATTCAATCCGGATTTTTAAAAGTCTTTCAAAATTTTGAGGTATTCAATACGGATTTTAAAAAGTCTTTAGAAATCTTTAGGTATTCAACAATCTATGGATTTTAATACTCTATGGATTTCGTTGGATTCTCTTTCAAAAATCTATGTTCTTTGATAAGCATCACAAATTCTTTACCACTATTATTATCGTGAAAAAAATTACATTTCTGTATTTTAGAATTATGTTCTTTCTTTAAAAATTATAGTATTCTTTCTTTAAAAATTATAGTATATCGGACACCGTCAATAATATCTAATCACGTCAATTCCCCACGTCATCTAAAAGATTTTGGTGGTCAAGGTCGTCACCCCAGAAATGCAATTATTCAATCGAATTTTTGGTATTTTCAAATTGCAATGGAATTGCTTTCTCATTCTCAAAGACAACTACAGGCCAAGGTATAACTGTGATGAAAATGAAGATGAGAATAATAATGATAAATAATAAAAAAAAATTTGAACTAGGTTTTAGGGGCGTAGTTTATGGAAATTCATGTAAATCAATAAAAAAAATGTGTATTTCAGAATCCCGTCAAATCTATAAAAATCCATATAAATCAATAAAAAAGTCAGTTAAACTTGCATAGAGTCTATGGATTTTCTAAATCCACTGACTTTTTAAAGTCCAAAAAAATCCAACAAAATCTCAATTGAATACACCCTCCTTAAATTTGTTTCTTAATACTCTAAAAATAAATTATTTTTTCAATTGAGTCAATAATATATATTGATGGTGTATTTGAAATTATTATCTAAATTTTTGCTAAGAATCAGAAAAAATGTCCTTAAAATTGAATAATATTAATAATTTTTTTAAAAAAAAAAATAGTTTGGTGTTTTAAATTTTTGTTCATTTATATTTAAATGTATTTTATTGAAAGAAAATATTTTTTAAATTTAATATTTTGGATTGAACTATCAAAACTCCAAAATAAAATGATAGTTAGCTTGTTGAATTTAATTTAATGAAATATATTGATAATTTTATCATGTAAAACAGGCGTCGCCTCCTCCGATGTCCACAGGCACAGGTGTCTACCTCATCGGATCTCATCATCCGATGTCCACAGGCACAGGTGTCTACCTCATCAAACAGGTGTCGCCTACTCTAATGTCCACAGGCACAGGTGTCTACCTCATCAAACAGGTGTCGCCTCCTCTAATGTGGACACAGGTGTCTACCTCATCAAACAGGTGTCGCCTCCTCTAATGTCCAGTGTCTACTCATCAAAGAGGTGTCCTCCTCTAATGTCCAGTGTCTACTCATCAAAGAGGTGTCCTCCTCCTATGTCCACAGTCCTCCTCCTATGTCCACAGGCGCAGATTAATTAATTTTATATGAATCTATGGTAATGAACAGCAACGAAGCGCCGCCGCCCAAGAGCAGTTCAACGGCGCCACTCCGCTGTATCAGGTCAGGTCCTCAGAGTAGTGAAATTTGTTTGTACGGTCAGATCTCTGTTATCGGACGGCGTAGAGACATGAAGGACGCGGTGGTGGTGGATTTAGGGATTTTTAAGAGAGGGGAAGAAAGCTACGATGGCCGCCATGATCACCAGATTGATTCGGAGGAGGTCCAAACCACGGTGGTGTTCACATTGATCGGAAAGAATGAGTTGGTGGTTGCCGGTTTCGGTGGCTCAAAGGCCGTGCTATCGCGCGGAGGAGCGGTGCTACAATTGTTAGATGATGATTACAAGGTATTCCCTCCCAATTTCATCTAATTATTTAAAAGGATAAACTTGTTGTGTAGATTTTTTCTCAAATTAATTTATTTATTTAGGGTAAAAATTACTCCATTTTTATATTTTTTATATTATTTTTATATATTTTAATTTCATTAGGGACATTTTTATAATTTTTTCTGCTTTTGCTAAATTATCTGTTCGACTAGCTATTTGCAATCTCTACCACCTTGATTTAGATTAAATGAATAATTTATAGTCCAGTATTAATTAACAATGTGATTATTGAGGTGTGGCAGCCCGATAATGGTGACATCTCGGAGAGTAGGTCCGATCAAGGGAGGGTTCCGGTGTCTTCTAAAGCATCAGGTACGGTACATATTATATACTCTCTCCGTCTCTCAGTTTCGTTATAAATTTTCCATTTATTTTGAGGGTTTTGATTAAAAAATTAAATGAGAAATTTATAGAAAACGAAGGAGGGAATATAATTGTTAGTATTAATTGAATCCAATATGTTACAGAAATATGGATGCCTAATATATAGTTACAAATTAAATTTTATAAAAGTTGAAATGGTTTGATGATGATGATAAACAGAACCCAAAGTGAAAGCAATGGACTCTGGGATATGGTTTCTGAAGAATTGGCATGTCAAGTTGCAAAGAAATGCTGCCACCGTTGCCAGACAGCTGCAACCTTGATGGCAAAGTTAGCGGTTGCTCGAGGTAGCAAAGAAAACGTTAGCATAGTTGTCGTCGATTTGCGCATCTAAAGTCCAGTGCAGATGTCTGTTATCATTTTCTTCATCAAGTAGTACAGGGCATGATTGGAGTTTTGAGGGGTAATTTTGTAAAATTTTATGTATAAAGTAAATAAGTTAGTTGACTTTTGTGTATGTGTGAAGAAAAAGTGATGACATTTTTGTAAAATTGAGGATATTGTGAGGGTTGAGTTTATAAAGTGTTTTTTATTTTAAGGGTGTGAAAGTTATTGTGGGACCTTTCGAAAAGGAAAGTACGAAAGTAATTGTGGGATATGTTTTGGATGAGTAAGAATAGTTGCAAATTTACACATTCTCAACAGCCTAATTATACTGTATAAAAATAAAACACAATGCTTGTATATCCATCCTACTTACACTCTTACAAACAAGACCAGTATGACCTAGCTCTGTAATCAGCAGGTTATAACAAATTAAGCTTCAGGAGAGCATATATATATATATACCCTCTTAAGTAATTAAGGTAAACAGAGATATCTCATTCTGAGGTCCTTGGGAAGATTTCGGACCAGATCATCTTCATCAACACCCCTAGTTTCTTGCCATTTGTATTATATTGCTCGTACCTCCGGGTGATCGATACGCGTCTCGTACTTTTACCCTCATTTCCACAGACCAAAATTCAGAGTTCATTAATTTGTCCAATTTTAATCTTGACAAAGATAATTTTAAATTTGATAAAAAAATTGACTCACCTGCTGCATATTTCCAAGAGGACTAAGGCAGATATGGATATGAAAATTAACTGCAAAGCAAATTTCCCAAACAGTTTTAAGGTTCTGGCCGAGACATTAGGACAAATGTTCCACCATATGTTTTATGGTTTTGACACTAGCTTTAACAAAAACTAAAGGCAAGCAAATCATCTTAAATTCTGCAATAGAACAACTTCTCTGGTACTTCAACAACAGACCGACATTATAAAATGAGAGAATTTCAACAGGAAAGCATCATATTCAAACAAAACACGTGAAACTAATTCCTAAAGATATATAGAAAAAGATTGAAGGCAGCTCCATGCTGTTTCAGTGAGTATGCCACAAGTTCTTGTAACTTCTTTGTACAATAATCACTATCACAATCTGTGCAACTTATAGAATGGTTAGATTCATTACATAACAATTCAAAATTGACTTAATATAAACCATTTTTGCCAACAATTGCATGTCATATATATAGGTCCAGTTTAATTTGACTCTACATGGAATTTCAGATAAATGAAATTTAAAATTTCCTTCAGTTTTGAGGGGATGCATAAACAAGAGATCCTCATTGCACAAGGTTTCATAAAGGAAAAATACGAGTCATTTTTCGAACCAAAAAAAAACAATACTATATTTAATACATTCTCAATATCTAAATCATATCTTCCTCGATGCTCATATGCATCATCGTGGTCTTTTAAAAGGAAACATCTATAATAGGTCTTTTAAAAGGAAACATCGTGGTTATCATAAGTAGAGTTGTTAAAATGAGTTAGGTCTGTTGGGCCGACCCGCTCCCCTCAATAAAAAATGGTGGGTTAGGTTGATTAATGTAAATTCATTTAAAAGGCGGGTCTATATGAAGTGACGGACCCAGAAATTTAAGATTGGGGGGCTCGATTTACAAAATAATATTATACCTAAAAAATTATTTTATTATGGAGTATAAAATTTTCAACATATCTCATTTCGTTAAATTTAACGACTTTTATTATATTTTGAAGGAAATTAATTTTGATTGTTCCGCCTTGTACTAAGCAAAACGGTGTTCAAATTTAACTTGCAACCTTGGAGTGACATTAGTTACTAGTATTACATTCAAAAAAAGTTACTAGTATTAGATAAATGTAGAACTTAAATTATACTCCCCTGTCTCGTGATGTCTTCTTGCTTTACCAGCTCACTTTTAAGAAAAATGAATTTGAGTGGGAGTGTGAGGTCAAATAAAGGAGGAGTATTTTAGACGATTTATTGAGATGTAAAATAGAATTTATTGAGGTGTAAAAGAAAATGTGGGTAAAAAATGAGTAACAATTTTAAAAATAAAATAATATAGTGATTAGGGTATTTATTTTGTGAATGATTTTCGTACTAGGAGTATACAAGTAATCTTTAAAATGTCTCAATAAAAAAAATACATAAATAATTATGAAAAAATACATATAAAAAAAATAGTGGGGGGCCCACTGCCCCGCTGGGCCCCTGTAGATCCGTCAATGTCTATATGGACATGAATCGTGGATTTTGGCGGGTTAAAACGTGGACGGAACGGGATCGCCCGCGGGCTTTTAAAATAAGTATTTTTTATACTAGATTTTTTCCCGTGAGATGCACGGGTCTTTTTTATTTTATTTTTTTAGTCTGTAAAAATATTATCAATGTTACATTTTCTTCATTAAAACCTTTCTTTAGTTTATATATTTGGAATATTGGTTCTAAATTTATTTGGTTAAATTAAATTTCTTTGATATTATTTAAATGGTTGTACTGTCGGCATATTAATGCATTGTGGATAATTCAATGGATTAAAAAAAATGCAAGATAGTTCAATGAAGAGGATAGTCGAATAACCGCTCCATATTGTAAACGAAGAGCATCATTAGATAAAATACCTAGAGAACTACAATTATCTGCAATTAAAAGTGACAATTAATGGACAGTGAACTAACACCACACTTCATTGTCTGAACCCCTTCCCTAAAAAAAGAATAGAGTTAATCTCTGTTAAAGCATGAGATAATAGTAGAAAATTGTCACAATATGTGGATAAATCTGAGGACAAACACAATATTTCTTGTGCCAAAAAAATAGGTAGTCACGGCAGAGGCAGAATAAGAAAAAGGGAATTAAAGTGTAAATGGAAGAAAGTCTAACCAAAATGAATTAAGAGAGTGCCAGGAGCAACTTAGTTATCTAACATCATGTATAAACCCTTAGCATGGCCTTATTGGAAGGATTATGAGATCATTCTAATAATACATCTCTGATCATAATATAAGCTCAAACAAATGATTATTAAAGGTTAAACAAATGGCGAAAATCAAACCCTTGAAGCAGGAAAAAAAAAAGATAAGTGGTATAAGCGAGGCTAAAATCCACTATCGCACATTGTACAAACTAATAAAATTCAAGCCCATATATTAGTATTACAATTTCCTATAGACTGACTAAGTATACTAATAAAACTCTAGCCCCCTATATAGATTCATTACAGCCTTACCGACATTATCCATTTCTCCAACTAAATTTCATAGATTGCCAGAGCTATCTTCTGTCATACTTGCCAGCAAAGAAAATTGAAATTGAAAATACATTTAATCATCACCTTCAAATAAAGAAAAAATTAAAGCAATGCCCCAATTATATGATATAAAGACATGATCATACGAAGGAGATTGGACAATGGATACAACAACTTCTTCTTGAAGAAAGTTTGGTGAGTTGATAAAAAATTAAAATTGGCTTCAATCGCACAATGGCAGATAGAACCATTACATAACTTCTTTATCCCATGAAAAAGATCTGGAAGTGCAGAAAATAGTCAAACCTTCATTGTAAGCTAGCGAAAACACACTTTCACTTTGTGCTACTTAGTTTAATCTTAAACCTTTGAGCCAATAAACTTAACAAGACTCATTCTTAATCAGAATATTGTATATTGCATATTGTGGGAGCCCTCTTTTCATTCACAAGATGAATGACATCCCAATAATATAATTTGTTACACCGGGTCAAAGAAGTCAATCTTTGACAAGTCAATTTTAGTCATCAGCTTGTGTGGCGACGACTAGTCAATTAAGTCATACGACGACTAGTCAACATTATAATAAGAAAATGTAAATATGTGCTCGCTCTAGGGTTATCGGCGAGCACATGAAGAGTTATCTAGAAAAGACAAGTCGCATAGCCATTCGAGAATGGGCGAGCACAACCACCTTTCGTGGTGAAGCCCGTACGAGCAGTTCTCCGGCGACCACCGTGGCCCAGCTCCTCGTTGAAGGCGAGGACGACCACTAAAGAGGCGGTTTAACACCGGAACAACCTCCAAGACGCATTTAATGCGGCCTCCCATCACCTTTATCTGATGGGATCTCACAGCAAGTTAGAACCTGCCACGTGTAAAGGTTGGGCAACCAAAAACCTACTATATAAGCCCCAAGAGGCACAATGTAAACACAAGTTCTAATTCATTGCACAAAGATCGAGGCAATAATACACAAAGCTCTCACAGCTCCCAAGCTTCTCCAAGAAGCTATTACAAGCATTCTTCATCTTGTTCTTCATTGTTCATCACAAAGTCATCCACTTTAAATCCTTTAATCCACGTAATAACCCCGATAATATTATATGTTTATTTAGTGCTTACGAAGTCCACATCCAGATCATCCACTCAAAAGCACGTACAACATTTGGCGCTAGAAGGAGGGGTACTTTTACGTGTTCTTCATCGAGTTTCGACCGATCATCGAACGATCGATGTCTAAACTCAGTTTTTACAGGTTTTAATCGGTAGAAATACCTTTTTTAACATCATCTACGTATTTCTTTACGTATATTTGCGTTTTTACGTACCTTGTACGACTAGGAATTCCTTTCCCGATCATCGTTTGTTCTTGCATATTTGTTGTATTCTAGGCATATTTTGGAGTTTGATCTTCAAAGAAATCTGTTAAACTCTCTTTTTGTTGTTATTTTGCAAGTTTCGTAGTTGTATTAGCACGTTCTTCTGCGAAAGAACTCGAATCTTGTGTTTTTAGCTTCAAAGTTTAGGTTCATTTATCACTCTGTAACCTGTTCCCAGAAAGTCACTCTCAAGAATGTCTCAACATTCCAATCATGACGGAATTCCACCTCCCGGAGGGAACGATCCACCACCGTCGGTAGCTCCGGTTAATCCGGCAGCGAATATCAACTTAGGGGCAATCTTGAACGATACCCAGTATTTGAGAGACTTCACCGATTTTCTCAACGAAAAGAGGAGAAAAAATGAGGCGATGGAACTGGAGAACGCCAAAGAACAGGCCCAAGAGAGGGCTCGAAAGGCGAAAGCCCATGCCCACCATAATGACGAGGACGAGCAGATGTCGTTCTCGGTCACCGGATTAAATCGACGTGGTCGCGATAAGGGCAAAGCAAAAGCTCACGGCCACTCCCATCACAGTCATGCGGGAGATTCGCGAAACTCAGTTTTTAACCGCATGGGCGACAAGGATCCAAAGGCTCCTCGCCCAATACACTTCAAGGTCGATGGTCGACCAGACAGAGCCGACCACCGTCACCATGATGGAAAGAGGGACCACGGAGAGAGAGTCTCCGCCCTAGACCGCGTATGGGAAAAGTCCCGGGGACCAGCGAAGAGTTTCCGAAGCTATCACCCCGAAAGATCTCTCCATCACTCACTGGAGCGATCACACCGCGATCGGTACGATCGGCCGATCGCATCCCATAGGAGCCAGCGAGGCGATCACATTATTCCTCGGCCTCAAACTGCCGAGAAAGGTCAAATTGCCCAATTCATGGAGACCCAGAAGCAGATGAAGCTTGAGATGGAAAATCTCCGAGAGGAAGTGGCCGCACTCTCCCCGCTTCACCATTGAATGTCATGATTCTCACTGCCCCCATCCAGAAGAAGATACAAATGCCCGCCATGGCAGTGTACGACGACGCGTCTGATCCCCGTGTACATTTGTGAGAATACTCTAACTATATGGCCTCAGTTGGGGCAACAGACGCAACACAATGCAGAAACTTTCCCCTGGCCTTGGGGGATCGTGCCCATCGTTGGTTCACAACTCTGGGGGCAGGATCCGTCAACTCATTCATTACGCTGGGGTAGCAATTCCTAACCTATTATGGTTCGATTGCTGCTCGCCCAGCATCAAAGCAACGTCTGGCAAACGTTCGCCAGACCCTGACCGAATCATGGAAAGACTTCATCGAACGATTCGACAGATTAGTCATCGATGGAGAGGCGGTGAATGATAAGACCAAACTAATCTCCGCGGTTTCCGGTCTAAGGATAGGCTCTCGCCTACGGGTAGGGGTGGGTAAATATACCGAAATTTCGGTATACCGGGCTTATCGTACCGAAAAAATACCGAAATTATCGAAATTTTCGGTATACCGAAATTTTCGGTACGGTATGGTATCGTACCGATATTTTCGGTATGATAACGGTATGGAAAATGGTCATACCGCGGTATTTCGGTATATACCGAAAATTTCGATAAGTTCGATATACCGAAAATATCGGTATATACCGAATTATCAAAATATTAATAAAATAATTATTTAATAATATAATTAAAATTTTAAATTAAAAAAATAAATTTTAAAATTCTAATTTCTAACGTTTTGGTAAAACCCTAGATCTAAGTTATCTAACTTCCAACTCCACTCCTTCGCTGCACGTCGCTCCTTCGCTGCACGCCGTCGCTGCACGCCGCCCTGCACTCCTTCGCTGCACGTCGCCGCTGCACGGCGTCCACGCTGCCGCCACCGCACACCGCCCACTGCCGCGTCTCCACGCTCGCGTCGCCGCTGCACGCCCGCCATCAGGTATGTTTTGGAATTTTTACAAATTTTAGTATTTATGAATATTACAGATTTTAGATTTTGGGATTTTGAGTTAGGATTTTGGGATTTTGGAGTTATGTTGAAATTGGTAATCGGTAATTAATATTTTTTTAAGTTTTTAAGAATTTTCTTAATTAGGCAGCAGATAGTAGATTTCTTAATTTGGTTGATTTGGTTGGTGTAGAGTTTCAAAATAGCCTATTAAGTATTAGATGCTTACATGCTTGATTTGAAAGATGGATTTAAAAAATATCAGAGTTCTGTTAATTTGTTTTTAAGAGTTTTATTAATTTGTACAGTAGATTAATCTTAAGGAATGTTTGTTGCTTGGTTTTGTTAAATATCAGTGCTCTGTTAAATATCAGTGCTCTGTTAAATATCAGATTTTATAAAATATCATATACTACATCGTAGGGCAGACAAGCATAATTATGGAGTAGCTAATTCAATGATACACGGATGAATATGTTTTTATTACAAGTAAAAAAAACATGGCATTAGTTGCTCGATAGTGTATAAACACATTATGTCTGAAAGAATTACTCTCTGAAATAGTGAAATGAAGAGATAAGAAAATAAACAGCCGAAATAGAAAGTCAAATGAAAGCAGGAAGTAGAAAAATCCTTAGAAACTTGATATGTACAACTCCTCCATATCATTTATTGTGGACAGAAGTAAAGACCTATATGGCCTTTACAAATTTTATAAGTTCATTTTTATTGTATGCCACTAATGCCACTAATGCCAGAATCATATACTTCATAAGCGTGCTCTGTGTATCTGCCTGAAATTTGAATACATGTATCTTATAGAAAGGAATGTATAGTAGAATTTTTGTTAAATATGCTTGTTAAAAAGGAATGTTTGTTGCTTAATATTAAGAGTTCTGTTAATTTGTTTTATAAATATCAGATTTTATTTTTATAACTTTCAGTTTTAATAATTATTTCTTTTATTTTTCAGATGGAATCTGAATCTTCTCACACGCTTCAAAGTCCATCTGAAACACCAAATACAACAGATATTGATCCACGTGATCGTGAGGATAGTTCAAGTCGAAAACGAGCAAGGCACGAATCGATGAAGCCTCCGATAGTTCCTAAACAACATAGAAGCATATATTGGGATCATGTTAAGAAGGAGACTCGACCAATGGATAATGGGAGCATTAAAGTACTAGGGATATGCAATTACTGTAGTGTTGAGATTCCCGTGACTCTAGGAAGTACTAGTGGATTGAAAAATCACTTGGAGAAAAGGTGTCAGTCAAGTCCATTGTACCAAAAGAGTAAAAGTGAGAAAAACCAAACGGTGTTGACAAATGAGAGTATTGGGCAAGGAAGTGCTTTGGTTCCTCACAGTTTTAATCAAAAACGGTGTGAAATGAAGGTTACGGAGTACGTGATTAAGGATGAGGTCTCTTTTCGAGCTGTCGAAGGGAATGGGTTCACAAGCTTGGTTCATGAATTACAACCAAGATTCAAAATCCCTGATCGAAAGAAAGTTGCAGGTATGGTTTACGATTTATTCTTAGTAGAGAAAACTAAGATAAAATCTGTGATTGGTAGTCAAAGAGTGAGTATTACCACTGATACTTGGACATCCATTCAAAACATAAATTACATGGTCATCACAGCTCATTTCTTAGATAGTGAATGGAAATTGCATAAAAAGATTATTAATTTCACAAAAATTAATAATCACATTGGGGAAGAAATTGGCAAGATGGTTGAGGTTTGTTTGAGAGAATGGGGGATTGACAAAGTGTTTTCAATTGTAGTTGATAATGCATCTTCTAATCATACTGCTATTGATTATTTGAAGAAGAGAATGAAAAGTGAAAATACATTGTTGTTTGATGGGAAATACTTGCATTTGAGGTGTGCATGTCATATTCTTAACTTAATTGTTAAGGATGGTTTGAAAGAGCTTAATACATCGATTAAAAGCATAAGGAATGCAGTTAGTTTCATTCATTCTTCCCCTGCAAGATTGAATAAATTTAGGGAGTTGTGCTTGCCAAGTTTAATAATATGTCGACTGTGCCTATGGATGTTAAAACTAGGTGGAATGCAACTTATAAAATGCTTGATGTTGCATTAAAGTTTAAGAGGGTGTTTGATAGGATGTCTGAAGAATCAGTACCTTTTATGAATTATTTTCGTGAAAAAAATGAAAAAGGTAAAGAAAGGATAGGACCTCCTATTGAAGATGATTGGGAGAATGCAAAATCTTTTGTGCATTTTTTGAAAAAGTTCTATGATGCCACTTTAGAGCTAAGTGCATCCAAAACTCCTACTTCTCAATTGATTTATCAATCCATGGTTGCATTGCAAATTGAGATTGAGAAAAGGAGTAATGATGAATCGGATCGAACTCTTAAAAGGGTTGCTAGTGCAATGAAGCTTAAACTTGATAAGTATTGGAGGGATTGGGATAACGTGAATCCTTTGATTTTTATTGCCAATATTTTGGATTCGAGAAACAAGCTTCAAATGATCAAGGTTAGTGTCAAAAAATTAGGAGGTAATCAATTGAGAGTTCAACAAGTCCTTGATATAATGAAAACGAATTTGGTAACTTTGTGGATGGAGTATAAGGGAATGAATGATGTCATGAATGTTGAGAAACAAAATGTGCAAATTGAGGATGCTAGTGGAGATGGTTCTAGCATTGTTGGTGGTGATGGTCTTTATGATGAATTGTATGGTGATGTGGCTACACAAAATGAAGAAGAACAACTTCAAGAGATATCCAACGAAGTGGATAAGTATCTAGCCGATGATATTGAAAAACGATCTAATCAATCTTTCAATCTTTTGGAGTGGTGGAAAGGGGGTGTATCTAAGTACCCTATCCTTTCAATTATTGCAAAGGATATTTTTGCAATTCCAAGTTCGACCGTTGCTAGTGAGTCGGCTTTTAGTTTGGGCAAAAGAGTTGTGGATCCTTTTAGAAGTAGTTTAAGTCCTAAAATGGTAGAAGCATTGGTGTGCACTAGTGATTGGCTAAGAGGAGAGGAAATGAACTTTTATAAGGATCCAACCGACGATGACCTTGAATTATACAAGGAAATTGAAGAAATTGAAAGGGGTAAGAGTTTATATTATAAATTTTATTAATAGCTTTTAAATTTTATTAGCATAGTTTTTAAATTTTATTAGCTGCTGCAGTTCCATGTTTTTAAATTCCTACTGTACAAAATCATGAATTCATACCTATATGGCCTTAACAAAATCATGAATTCATACTGTACAATGTTTTTTAGCTGTACAAAATCATGAATTCATACTGTACAATGTTTTTTAAATTTTATTAGCTGCTGCAGTTCCAGTTCCATGTTTTTTGTTCACTCTTTTTAATTCCTCTTTTGCAGCTTCAATTACGAATCAAGATTCTGCTCTTACTACCGTCTAATCCTAAGCTTGAAAAGGTAATATATTTATTTTCTACACTTTAATATCTATAAATTGAAATTGATTAAGTTTTATCTTTTGCAGATTTTTGGAGATTATTGAAGTTGAACGAGAATTGTAGTTTGTATTGTTGAATTTGAATGAGAGTTGTATTTTGTATTGTTGAATTTGAAGTACGATTGTATTCTCTTTTCATTTGTGTTTGATACTTTGATATATTCAACTATTATGATTTTTATAATTAATTTAGGTATTTCGGTATGATTCGGTATACCGATATTTCGGTATTTTTCGATATTTCGGTATTTTTCGGTATACCGATATTTTCGGTATGATTCGGCGTGTCGATATTTTGGTATGATTCGGTATATACCGAAAATTCGGTATGGTACGATATACCGAAATTTCGGTACGACGTTCGGTATGAGATTTTTTATACCGAATTTTCGGTATACCGAAATTTTCGGTATGATAACGGTATCAATATTTTCGATATCGAAATTTTCGGTATGATAACGGTATGGCGCGATATGGTTCGGTATACCGTACCGAACCACCCCTACCTACGGGAAGCAATGCATACACTTTTCCCGGAATAGTATGTCGATTTCCGTAATCGGGCCGGGAACATCATCCAGATGGAGAAGATCATGGATGCCGCAAAGGCTAACGAGCAGCCTGAGGCGGTCAAGAAGGTGTGGCCACCAAAGAAAAATTTTACAACTGGGGAGCCGTCCCAGCCAAAAAAGGCAGTGAACCAAGGAAACAATGCCAAACCGGCAAATTTCAAGCCATTCGAAGAGGCGCCGGAAATCACCCATCTGAGGGAGGTGTTCACCGTCGATCCTAGGGCCATCTTCGATGCAATCAAGGGGAAAAATATGCTCCCTCCAACGAGGGCGATGCATACGAACGAGAACAATCTGAACCCCAGCAAGTTCTGCGATTATCACAACTCTATCGGCCACCGGACAAATGGGTGTCGGGACTTGATGAAGAATTTGTACAAGCTGTACATGGAGGGCAAGCTCGCCCAGTTCATCAAGCCGAAGGAGGGTAATGGTGACCAGCAGGGCAAGAAGCATCGCGACGACGATGACGAGGATGATTTGCGTCAGCAGATTAACCGCCAGAAAATGACGCCCCAAACGTCGAATGGTCCTGTGGGCGACATCGACTTTGTGGGCGGCCATTGCAATGTCATAGAAGGTCCCCTAGGGGAAACTCAATCTGGAGCGCCTCTGTTTGTTCGCCGACAGCAGAGCGAGACGCGAGCACTGAACAATGTGCATCAGGTGTGCGTCGCCGCGGCTGCAGAAAAGCCCATCTCACACCAAGTCCTTTTCACCGACGACGGCCTAAATGGAGTGGTACAGCCAAACAACGATGCTTTGGTTATCACCGTGAAGATCATGGGAACCATCGTCCACCGCATGATGGTCGATACCAGGGCATACACCAACGTCCTGTTCAAGCACACTCTGGATGCTCTCGGCGGATACGAAGCATACATCGAGCCATGCAACGACATCATCGTGGGTTTCGGAGATACGCACTCCATCCCCATCGGAAAGATAAGGCTATCGGTTGAACTGGCATCAACCAACGAGCCGGAAATGCGCCTAACTCGACTTCATGATTATCGACATGCCATCATCTTACAATGCTTTCCTCGGCCGACCTTTCTTTGCTGAATTTAAGGCGGTCGCCTCTACTTTCTATTATTGTGTAAAAGTTCTAACCCCGAAGGGAGTTATAACCCTGAAGGGCGACCAAACGCGGGCGAGGGAGTGTCTCGTCCGTTTTGCTAAGCGCCATTCTAAGAATTCTCCCACTAAGGGAAAGTATATCGAGTGTCATAAAGAAAAAACGCACATGAATTACTTGGAGGGTTTTCCCAACAAGTACCAAAGAATAGAGATAGGGGAGTCAAGTCGGGAAGTTGACGACCAGCAAATGGAGGTGGACGAGCACACCCCAATGGATCTAGACGAGCACGTTTAAAATGAATTGGACGATCAACTCCCAGAAGCAATCATTGACCAGGTTCCAGATCTGGACATGCCAGATTTGGAACCTAGGCTAGGCTTTGAGCCAGAAGTTGGGATCGAGGACCCTCGCTGTAAAGAACCCAAAGAACGAGCAACTCCAGTGGAGGACCTTAAAACCATCCATCTAAATGAAGCTCGTCCGGACCTGGAAGTTTTCATAGGTTCAAATTTTTCAGAACCATTGCGGTCAGAAATGATCACCTTTTTTAAAGAGAATGTCGGAGCGTTCGCCTAGTCGTACAAAGACATGGTAGGCATCAGCACAAATCATGTCTGCCATAGATTGAATATCGATCCTACGAGGAGACCTATCAAGCAAAAACGAAGAAAGTTTGGTCCTGATAAGTATGCGGCTATGGGGGTCGAAGTTACAAAGTTAATCGATAATAAATTGATTGTAAAAATAGGAACTGATCCCCAATGGGTGGCAAATCCCGTGCTCGTCCAAAAAACGAACGGATCGTGACGACTGTGTATCGACTTCACAGATCTAAACGGTGTTTGTCCCAAGGACCATTTTCCAATACCCCACATCGATTATCTGGTGGATAGTACAGCAGGGCATGAGATGCTAACTTTTATGGATGCTTTCGCGGGATATCATCAGATCGCGATGCATCCCGACGATCAGAGACATACGGCTTTCATGACGGCGACAGACATGTACAGCTAGAAACAAATGCCCTTTGGGTTGAAAAACGCAGGGGCAACATACCAAAGACTGGTAAACAAAATGTTTGATCAACACATTAGTGAGATGGTGGAAGTCTATGTCGACGACATTGTCGTCAAAAGCTTGTGGAAAGAAGATCACCTCCATCACCTCACCATGACGTTCGATTTCTTGAAAGAGTATAATATGAAGTTTAATCCCAAGAAATGCAGTTTCAGAGTCAGTTCCGGGAAATTTCTGGGGCATATGGTTAGCCATAGGGGCATCGAAGCGAATCCCACGAAAATTCAAGCAATCATCGATATGCAAAGCCCAAGGAATGTAAAAGAAGTACAGAGATTGACAGGATACCTGGCATCGCTGAACAGATTTGTTGCACGAAGGGGCGATCGTTACAAACCTTTTTTCGATGCGTTGAAAAAGGGAAGATTCGAGTGGACCAATGAATGCGAGAAAGTTTTCGAGAAGCTGAAAGAGTATATATCAGATTCGAAGGTCCTATCTAAGCCAGTCCCGGGCGAAATTTTGTACCTCTACTTGGCGGCCACTGAGTGTGCGATCAGCTCAGTGCTCGTCCGAGCAGAAGGGAGCACACATCTGCCAATTTACTATGTGAGTCAGTCATTGAGGGACGCCGAGTTGAGATACACCCCAATGGAAAAATTGGCTTACGCTTTGGTCATGAGCGTGAGAAAGCTAGGGCAGTACCTGTTCGACCACGAGGTGGTGGTTCTTACAACGTTTCCTCTACGATAAGCACTACATCGGTCGGATACCACTGGAAGACTTTTGAAATGGTCAGTGGAGATCGGACAATTCGGGCTCACCTACTCACCAAGAACGACGATCAAGGGGCAAGTCCGGCAGAGTTCATCGTGGAGCTCACCTTCCCAGAAAAGATTGACAAGGAAATCGAACTTTCTTGGACACTGTTCGTCGATGGCTCGTCGACGAGCACCAAAGCAGGGGCAGGGATAGTCCTCACCAGCCCGTCCGAACAAACTTTTGCTTCGGAGATCGAATTCTAGTACCGGGCGGCCAACAACGAGGCCAAGTACGAGGCGCTGGTCGCTGGAATCAAGATGGCAATGGTCGTGGGTGCCAAAAAACTGAAATGTTTTTCAGACTCTCAACTAGTGGTGTGCCAGATAACAGGCGAGTACGAGGCTCGCGGCGACCAGATGTTAAAGTATCAAGAATTGGTGAAAGGATTACTCGAGCAATTCGATCAAATCCACATCGAGCAAATCCCTAGGGAGCAGAATACGCAAGTAGGATCGTTAGCTCGACTGGCCACTTCAGAGGGGGAGGCGATATTTTCAAAAGCTACAATCACAAAACTCTATTCCCCATCCGTGAATAGAAATCAAATTTTGCAAACTGAAGTGACCAGCGACGAGGAATGGATGGCGTTGATCATCAAGTACATCAAGACCGACGAGCTCCCGGCAGACAAGATCAAGGCGACCAGACTACAACTCCGGTCGGCCAGATACACCGTCATAGGCGATCAACTGTATAAACGAGGTTTTTCAATGCCTTTATTGAAATGCTTAGGAAAGGAAGAAGCAGAAGTCGTCATGCATGAAATCCACGATGGAATATGTGGAAATCACACAGGGGGGCAAGCACTCGCTTTAAAAATCATGAGGCAAGGCTACTTTTGGCCTACTTTGAAGAATGATGCAATTCATTACGCATAGACGTGCAAGAGACGCCAAACTTTTGCTCCTGCTATACACTCACCTCCAGACGAGCTCATCTCCGTCTACAACTCTTGGCCCTTCGCGAAGTGGGGCATCGACATCATAGGACCTTACCCACCGAGCGTCGGGGGAGTAATTTTCGTAGTCGTAGCAGTCGACTATTTCACCAAATGGACGAAGGCGAAGGCATTGAAGACCATCACAACGGCTCAAATGACAAACTTCATTTGGAAAAATACCATCTGCAGATTCGGCCTACCACGAGCAATCGTGACGGACAACGGACGCCAGTTCACAAGTCAAGACATGTTGGATTTCTGGTCAAAGTGGAACATCAAGAAACTTTTTTCAACACCCTATCATCCACAATCAAATGGTCAGGTAGAAGCTATCAACAAAATCATAAAGCACACCTTGAAGGCAAAGCGGGAAGGATTGAAGGGCAAATGGGTGGACGAGCTGCACATGGTATTGTGGGCATATCAGACGACCACGAGAAATTCTACGGGCGAAACCCCGTTCACGCTCGCGTTCGGGACAGAGGCTGTCATACCAACAAAGGCACAAGTTGCCACCTTCCGGGTAGCAAACTTTTTCGAGCAGCTAAACAACGATGCACAACTCTCCGATTTGGATTTCCTGGAAGAACGAAGACTAACAACAGACGAAAGAAACATAGTGTACAAGCAAAGATCGGAGCGTTATTACAACACCAAAGTGTGAGCTCGGCAATTCACCATTGGCCAACTCGTACTTCGCCGGGCGACAGAACAATCAATAGGCATACTTGGCCCGACTTGAGAGGGCCCGTACCGCATAACGCGCACGTACTCAAATGGATCGTACGAGATAGAAGATCTTGATGGCAAGTCGTGCGAGTACCCTTGGAACGCGGTAAAATTGAAAAAATATTATCAGTAATTTTATTCTCGTATATTTGTATAGTTTGTATTTAGAATCGTTTTCAATACATGCCAGTTTTAGGTTTCGTCAAGTTTTAGCATAAACTTTAGATTTTTAGATCAGGGCTCTTCGAAGCCAATTCCAATCGAGGAAACTCGAAAAACATACGGACATAAACCGAAAGGTAGAGGTCTTGGAAACGAGCACAAACCGAAAGGTTGAAACTCGAAAAATATACGAACGTAAACCGAAAGGTAGAGGTCTGGAAACGAGCACAAACCGAAAGGTTGAAACTCGAAAAACATACGGACGTAAACCGAAAGGTAGAGGTCCGGAAACGAGTACAAACCGAAAGGTTGAAACTCGGAAAACACACGGACGTAAACCAAAAGGTAGAGGTCCAGAAACGAGCACAAACTAAAAGGTTGAACTTGAAAGACAAACGGATATAAACCAAAAGGTAGAGATCCGGAGACAAGCATTCATTGAAGGATAAACTTGCAAACATCTACAAATAATAAATTGAAAGAAAGTGATGAAGACGATCACAACTAAACAAACGAACACATATCATAAATAAAAAAAATCATTTAAATAAAAGGACTTATAGGCCGAACAGTTACAAAAAAGGTTTGGGCCTTTATGGCCAAAAGAAAAATCCCATCAAGGAACCTCAACAGGAGTGCTCTCCTCGCCCCCAACAGCAGCCTCCTCGACCACGTCACCCGTCGCAGCGACCTCACCAACAGTTCCCCCCTCAGCAATTTGATCGTTAAGAGAAGACGGACTGTCAAACAGAACCTTCTTCGCCAAAAGGCGAGGAAACATAAGGCCCATGTTCACCAAGTCGAGAAGGGGAAGAACAAAACCTTCTCTTGGGTTCTCTTCAAGGAGATGGTCCTCGATAAATTCGACAAAGGCGGTCACATCAACCTCTGGATTAGTCTCTTTTAGACGGCGGATGAGCTCATGCGCAGTAAAGGCAGTCGAGTACCAAGCCCCAAATTCAGCAAGGAAAGTCTTGTCGTCCCGATCCTTTCGCAAATCCAAGAGCTCATGCCTGACATGATTTAGCTCTTTCTCGGCCGATTTTAGATGATCTTGGAAGGTGGTCGCCTGCTTGCGAGCAACTTTAAGAGCATTGGAGGCCTCAACTTTCTCCTCCTCGGCAGCTCGGAGTTGAGTGCGAAGATCTTCGCTCAGCTTATCGTCCACTTTCTTTTGCTTCGAGGCAACTCCAAGTTTCGCCTCCAAGCCCGCCGCTTTCTTCTCGGTGTCGTTGGAAGCCTTCATCAGCTGGGCGATCACGATCTCTTTCTCCTCGTTGCCTTTCTTTAGCTCATGAATTTATAGGACAAGTTGTTCTGTCATTTAGCTCGAGCGGCTGGGGTTTATAGCAATCCGACGAGCGTTCTCGGCAGCGGTTTTATAATCGACCTCCTCGATGAAAGGTTTAGTCATCGATCGGGGCAAGTTCTTCATCGCACGGATCGCAAGTGCGTCCAAAGAGTTGCCATCGGACGGGTCTCGCGACCGATAGAAATTAAGGAGATCATCACTGCAAGGAGCAGTCTCCGGATGCTCGGTAAGCCTAAGAAGAAAAAAAACGACCACTCAGTAAATTTTTGGAAGAAATTTGAAGGCATTTCAAAGAAAACTCACTTGGCAACCTGTTCGGGGCTCCAGCCGAGCATGGTGACATCTTCGTGAGCCCTCTGACCGGCCGATGAGGTCGCTATAACCTCCTTCGTTTGTCTTATTTTGTGAGCAGGAGATGATTTCTTTAGAGGCTGCGAGGATCTCCTCGGCGGAGATCTTCTCGGAGGAGAAGGTCTCCGATCGGCGGCTGCGGTGCTTTTCTTTGTGGTCGCCACACTTTTCTTGAGCGGAGGCGCCGTCGTCTCGGCCCTCTCTTTCCTTTTGCGATTGGTACCTTCGACTGCATCGCGCTCGCGATTAAGGGCTGCCATGCGTAGTGATCGGTTAGGCCATCACCTCTTTTAACTTGATGGTAGGGGGAAGATAGGTGAAAATTGTTATCGGGATCACTGCTAAAAACGAAGAGTCAGCATCCTATGGGAACCTATGAATATAAGGCAAAATACTTAGGATTATATTGAATACCTGGAGGAAACGATCTAGTGATATGATGAGGAGTTACTCGAAGACCAGCTCGCTCCCTTATGCTCTCGCGATTAAGGAAACGACAAGATCTTTTCAGATAGCGACGACGAGCAACACAACAGATGTGGTATTGAAACAAGTCTGATAAAAGGTGGTTGCCGACTTAAGCGCGAGCAGTGGTACCTATAAAAATCAAAGGAGTTATTCAGTATAGACGAGAACAAGTGCGGATTCAAAGACTTACTACGAATTCTTCTGTAATCGGTCACGATAGAAACGCGATCAGCCGATCCATCGAGCTTCACGGCACTCCTCTAGTCGCCGGCAACCCACCACCAGTTGGTTTTCCAGTCGCGAATCTTGTTGGGAACGCCCTCGACAAGTTTGGAGCGATCACGACCCTTCACATAATACCACCCCTTTCCCACTTTCTTGTCGGTCTCAGACACTTGAAGGAGATAGTTTATCACTTTATCTCACGAGGCGTAAGATACATTCTTTGACAGCCATTCTCGGCAGCCTCCAGGCCAAACACTGTGAGTAGACCAATGTGGTTCGACCACCCGTTCGGCGTTACTTGAGAGGGGGCCAATCCGAGGAAGTTCAGATAAAAGCTAACTTCTGGGTGTAGTGGAAAACTCAATTCGGCCTCCATCATACCATTGTTGACGGCGAGCATCCCCTCAGGAGGCTGGTCGGCCCTTTCATCTTCTCGCGGAACAAAAAAGCACACATCCTGAGGAAGGTGATACTTGTTCCGGAAGTTGGCCAACTGATTCGACAAGACCGTGCTCGCATACTCACTGACAGCGTACTCTGTTTGATTTGCTTCTCGGAAGGGTCGAGGAAGCGTCCTCGGCGGGTATTCGGCCACGTATTGGCAATATGTTTCCCTTGCAAGCTCATCCCCGCCTAACTCTTCTCGGCCACTCAAGATGTCCTTTATGCTCGCGGCATAGCGAGCAACGTCCTCGTACTCCTTGAGAAGGATAGATCTCAAAATGCCCTCGACTCTCGCCGGATCAATTTGTTCGCCCACCTCCACATTCAAATCCGGATCTCCCAGATCCGAGTCGACCTCTTCGGTATCGTCCTCGGCATCATTACCTGCATCGTCTCTCTCTGAGTCATCGGTTTCATTGTCGACCACGACACCCATCACATTCAAAACTTCCTCCAAACTGTCGACCGGAAGATTTGGGATCCCTACTCTAAGGGGGCTGGTCGAAATGGTATCGGAGTCAGACAGAACCACCCTTTTCCCCAGATCACAGCGAGGACCATCGCCGGAATGTTCAACATCTTCATCAAACGGCGGCGAACCACCGCCGAAAGGACCACCAACCTCCATTTTTCGTTAGAAATGGGGGAGAATAAGAATTTTAAGAAGAAAATAGAAGATTATTTACCTTTCACACCGATCGGAAGTGCACAAAGTCGCCAGAAAACTCGAAGACTTGCTTGGGAAGAAGGCTCAAGAAGAAATTCAGAAATGCAAAAGTTTCGAAAGTGATTTTAGAAGAAGAGAAGTCATATTTATAGGCATAAATGTCCAGGGGCTAAAATGCAAGAAAACGGGGTCATTTATGCAATTTTCCCAAAATTTGGGGCCGTCCCAATGAAATTACAAATTCCTCACATTTTATTATATTATTATCTCCCTTAATCAAATCCCCAAGAGACACTTATGTAAAATATTTCATGTGGAATATTAGTATACTAGTGCAAGACCCGCGAATTTCGCGGGATTATAAAAAAAAATTATATTACGAAATATTATTTAATAATATCTGAAATAAGTAAAATAAAAAGATACAATTTTATTTTACATACAAAACATGGATTCAAATTTGATAATTTGTAGTTGTATAGCTATATTTGCAACATAAATGAATTATTAAATTCATGTAAATTAAATTCATTTGTATATGTAGTACTCTTTGTAATAGTAGTCTGTATTTTAAAATAATTATAAAATTATAAAAAGTAAACATAAGAAATTTGAAGCGACATAGAAAACTAACGTCACTTGAGAACATTTATGAACATTAGAGATGAAATTTGTAGTTCTTTGTAGAAGTTTGTAGAATAATATCTAATGAAAATGAGTGTAAGTTCATTGAAATGTTTTGTTTAAAATTATTGAATTCGTAAATATTAGGGATTATATTTTTTTTAGTCCATTAAGTTACCACAATTTTGAATTTAGTCCATCAGGTTACCACTTTTTGAATTTAGTCCATTAAGTTTCGATTTATTTTAATTTTGGTCCAATTACCTGCTACAACAGGTTTAACAGGTCATTTTTTAAAATACACCCAATAAAATGTTATACACACCCCAAATATTAAACACACCACACTAAAATTTAAAATTCATTTTTTATTACTATACACATCCCCAACTATTTCCTATTTAATAAATTTCCAAAAATAATTAAATTAAAAAAATAAGAATTCAGATTAATATGAAAAATATAAATAAAACCTATAAAAAATCACCTAAATCTTTAAAAATTAAACAAAGCTAAAATAATTAATTTAATTAGTTTTGAAGATTTAATTGAATTTCTACTATTTTTAAATTTTATTTAGGTTTATTTTCGACATTTTTTATAGAAGTTAGAACGCAAATAAAACATTAATAAAGCAATGGAGTTTTAAATTTATTTTTCTTTTAAATATTTCTTTTATATTATATGAACCTACTAACACCCCATAAATTTTATATACACTCCAAACGTTAAACAAAAAAATTCAAAAATCAAATATAGTTAAATAAAATCATAAACATATTTAATAAATTGCTAAAAATAATTAAATTAAAAAAAAAGGTAAGAATTCAAATTAATATAAAAAATATAAATAAAACCTATAAAAAATCACTAAAATCTTTAAAAATTAAACAAGCTAAAAACATTAATTAATTTAATCAGTTTTGAAAATTTAATTGATTTTTTTTACTATTTTTGAAGATTTTTAATAAATTTAAAAAAAAATTAACTTGAAAAAATTATTAAATTAAATAAAAAATCATTTTTAAATTTTAGTTGGGGTGTGTACGTATAGTAATAAAAAATGATTTTTAAATTTTAGTGTGGTGTGTTTAACATTTGGGGTGTGTATAACATTTTATAAGGTGTGTTTTAAAAAATGATCTGTTAAACCTGTTGTAGCAAGTAATTGGACCAAAATCAAAATAAATCGAAACTTAATGGACTAAATTCAAAAAGTGGTAACCTGATGGACTAAATTCAAAATTGTGGTAACTTAATGGACTAAAAAAAATATAATCCCTAAATATTATAAGTGAGTAATTCAAAATGCAAGTACTTATGAAATAATGTACATATAAATTTAGAACATAAAAAATTAACATCACATGAAATGGAGAATAAAACAATGAAATAGAAATTAAGAGAATTGCATGTGATAAAATATTATTGACTATACAAAATTAATCTTGTAATCTAACGTCAACTCTGTGGGACATTTTTCGTAGAATACAATGAAATCTTTCAGAATATTTTTTAAAATATTAAATCATAAAAACAAAATGGATAAAAAATGTTTTATAAGATTTACGCAAAAAATTAGCAATATTAAAGAACAATAATAAAGCATTGTCAAGAGAATATAAACAAACTTCATCCATAAATATATGTTAATCAGCTACAAAGGAAGCACTTTAAAAAATATATATAAACATGTATTTAACATGAGTGCTTGATACCTTGATTTTATAATTCAATAAAGTTTTCCATCTCTTATGTTTTAGATCTCTGCAACAAAACTTTCTATAATATTAATGTTATCTTGAGAGAATAGCAGTTCTGTCAACATGTAACTATAATTGATAGAATATTAAAAAAATATTAAATTTTAATATGTCAAAACAAAATCAAGAGAATATCAAAAGAAGATATAAAAATATACTAATTTGGAATTTTTTTTTTTTTTTGAATAATGTACAATTTCCAAATCTGAAAATACCCGAGAATAAGAACGAAAAATGAACCATATGGGGCTTAAGAATGCAATCAAACTTACTACATCTCATGTTTTTTTTCATATTTTGCACAGAAAAAATAAATAAAAAAAACTTAACAATTTTTCTTAAAATTCAGTCTAACTATTACCATCATCAATCGATGATTCCCCCATAAATACAAAACTCTTTTATTCAACACAAACAATAAATTGAAATTACCCATAAAAAAAATTAAAAACGGTACAAAAAAGGGAGAAAGAGGAAGAGGAGATAATTAAATAAATATTTTTAAAAAAAAAGAACCGAAAAGAAGGGAGATAGAGATAGAAAGGGAAGTAAAACAATAATTTTAAAAATATATAAAAAAATGTATAAATAATAAAGAAATCAATTATTATTTAGAAAAAGAAAAAAAAAACCTGTAGAATTTTAATGAGAAAGAAAGAGGAGAGAAGTAAACAATTATTTAAAAAAAAATATAAAAGAAAAATGTATAAAAAATAAAGAAATCAATTATTATTTAGAAAAATAAAAGAAAAAAATTGTCGAATTTTAATGAGGGAAGAAGAGGAGAAAAGTAAAACAATTATTTAAAAAAATGTATAAATAATAAAGAAATCAATTATTATTTAGAAAAAGAAAAGGAAAAAAAAAAAAGATACAGGGTTGAGAAAACTGTAAAAGAATAGAGAAAAAATAGGAGAGAGGAGAGAGAACAAAAAACAAAAACAAATTGTAAATTCTAAGGGGCTGTTTGGTTAGGGATTGTGGTGGATGGGATGGGGATGAGGATTTGAAAAATGTGGATGAGGGTAATCCATGAATAGTAATTGAATAAAAATTGTGTTTGGATAGAGATTAAAAAATAGGTGTGGATGGAGAATTTTATGTCAAATCAATAGTGATGTTGTATTATTTTATTATTATTAGTTAGTAGAGTAATTAGTGTAAGAAAGAAAAGTAGGAAAGAGAATAAATGTGTGGAAGAAAAGTAGGAGAGAGAATAAATGTGTGTAAGAAAAGTAGGAAAGAGAATAAATGTATGGAAGAAAAAGTAGGAGAGAGAATGAGTAATTAATACTCCCTCCGTCTCATACTTGAAGCTACATTTTACCATTTTGGGCGTCCCATACTTGAAGCTACATTACCTAAAATAGCAAAAACACTTTTAAACACTCTCCTTAAAACATCACAATATTACAACAAATGCCACTACTTTATTACACTAAAAAGTAACTTTATTACTATTTATAAAGTTGAAAAGTCTTTACTACCCCCACTTTATCTTACACAATATTAATAAACAACTCATTTATTAAAACCCGTGCCAATTTGGTTTGTAGCTTCAAGTATGGGACGGAGGGAGTATAAAAATATGATGATGTAATGGTATAAAAATAGGTATATAGATGTATTATAGGGGTGGATGGGTATTGAGATGAGTATTTGGATGGAGAGGGATGGGATGGGGGATGGCCCATCCAAATCCGGATGGGCCAATCCCAAACCAAACACACCCTAAGAAAACTAGTAGGGCACCCGTGCGTTGCACGGTCTGATATGTTAAAAAATGTGACGACATTTAAAATTTTAAATATTATTTATAATGTGTGTTAATTTTATAATAATACCACTAACTTAATTATATTAATATATATATATTATCATAAGAAACATTAATTATTGTTAACTAATATTTATAATACTATGACAAAGTGGGATAGCTCAAATGGTTAGAGCACCACTACCTAGGCCACAGGTCCTGGGTTCGAGTCATGGGGAGGGGAAAAAAGGGATGGGGTATTTAACTTGTAATCAAAAAAAAAAAAAAAATTTATAATACTATATTGAATTTATAAAAATAATAAAATAAACCTTGATATAGCTAAATTATTAATCTTAAAAATCTTGTTACATTGATGTCTTATACTATATAAATTTAAATTTAGCATACGAATAAATAAAATTAATGTGATATTAAATATATGTATATTTATGATACAACAAAATTATTAAATTACTGTAAAATGTTAAAAAATATTATGGTAATTTTGGTGACATAAATTGCATTCAATTAAATACTGAGATAATCGAAAATCAATAGTAATGACTTATAAAAAAATAAGTAACGCAAAACTTATCAAACTTAAATATTAAATTATTATAAAATCATACATTTCTAAAAATTTCATGAAACACTACGTTCTTTGTGATATTACAATCACGATTGTTGTCATGACATAACATGATTTTCAAACCACGACGATTTGTTATTTTAGATACAATTACATATAATTGACCATGAGTAATACAATTTTTTTATTTTAAAAAACACCTACGTACATTATAAAATGACTGCCCATAGTTATAGCATATGACACAATCAACGGAAAATGTCTACGTTGAAGCTTGAAAGGCAATCTAGGATCAGAAGAGGTCAATGTAAGTCGCGTTATCAATACCAGTTGTCCACAACTACTTCCAGTTAGAACCTTAGTTTCAAGAACTTTATCACCCAACCTGGTTATAACCAACCTAACAATAGAAAAAATATTATAGATAAAACAAATGCAAAATTAAAAACTATAAAAAATAAATAAAGAAAAAGTTACTAAAAAGAAATGACACAAACCTGGTTCCATTGCATAAGCCATTTGAGTGATCTATATTTTTCAATAACATTACTGACATTTCAACTTTCAAATTCAATTCATGACCATGTACACCAAAACACATCAAACTATTCAAAAATTCCGGAGTATGGACATTAGCCAAATTATCAACATTCAGATCAGATCTGCAAGGACTATCGGAGCTCAAATAAGTACGTGGTTCCTTTTAATTTAACTGAATCATGTGCTCATTTATTGACCTAACAACATATAACGTGGGTGCAAGAATAATTATACTTTGTAAATAGTCATGATCATCCATCATATTCTTAAAATTCGAATAAATGCTATCAACAATAGTAGAAATCGGATCATCACCACAATTTAGCAAAATATCCTCAGTAATTTGTACATCAGACTCGTACTCAATTTCTTTTCATATAGTACCATCTCCAATAGATGTTATCAATTCAGAAAGATAATTCAATTCATGTAGAAGTTCATCAGATCTCAGGTTTTGAAGCCTCATGTTTTTAGTAAGTTTCAAAAGTGTACATTCATTCCACAAATTAGATGAATTGATAGTAACGTGAACGATATCCTGCCTAGTTCCTTTTGGAATAACGGGTAATATCTGACGAAAATCACCTCCAAGCACAACAGTCTTACCACCAAAAGACAGTTTAGATGGCAAAGGATATGTGAATTGCATAATATCCTTCAAAGTGGTATCAAGAGCCTCAATACAATAACTTTTAACCATTGCCACTTCATCCAATATTATAAGATCACATTTAATCAAGAGCTCAGCAAGACCACTTCCTTGATGAATATTGCATGTAGAACATTTAGTAACGTCAATTGGAATGAACAATACGTTCACCTGTAAGAAGGAGTGAAGTTATACCACTCGAGACTACATTAATTACAATCTTGCCCTTAGACCTCAAATATGCTGACAAAGTCTTCCATATAAAAGTTTTACCTGTTCCACCATATCCATAAACAAAAAATACACCACCCTTACCGAATTGAATGAAGGTAATTGTTCCACCATGTTGTTCATCACTAAGTTTGCTAATTAAATCATCATACTCTAACTTCAAATCAACCCTGTTGTATGTAAACTCATTCAAAATCAATTTGTTTCTATATGAAAAGTTCGGATCATGGCATGGTTTACCACCGACATGCCTTCAAAATCTTGTAAAAACTTACCAAGAGTCTGCAACATATTATCAATTTCTATCAAACAACTCTTGATTTCATCATCTGTCATCCTAAATTCTAGATTTTGGGATTTTTGTTTTGGGATGGAAAATTCAGATTTGGGATTTTGAAATTTCATATATGTTCTAATTTGAGATTTAGATTTAGGATTTTAAAATTCCACTCTACAAATACACATAAACATTGCAAAAGTCAACCTTATAAATACCAAAATAAACACAAAACATAAAAAAAAAAAAAAAAAAAAAAAGGATTTTAAAATCCACTAAAATTTGAAATCCAGATTTCAAAATCCTCCAAATCCCAAAACAAACATCCCCAAGAAATCAAAATTAAAATTATATTAGTTAATTATGATAAAATAAATTAATATAAAATTTTAATTTTTTCGTAAGTAAAAGTGTGATAAATTTATACAAAGTAATCAAAATTTAGAGTTGCACGTTAATTTAAAGTAAATTTAATTGAAATTCAGAGTTGCATCTTTTAGAATTTTGATAAATTTATGTTAAGTAAATTATGTGAAATAATATAATCAATCAAAGTTCTCAATAAATCACAAATAATTTAAAGTAATTAATAGATCAACTGACTTAAAATGACTTGCATATTAGTGTAGTTGAATAATTATAATGCAATTAAATTAAGGAAATAATTAAACATACCTAGAAAATGCACAATTCTCCGTCTATTATAAAGAATATCATCAGAGAGATGTCTCCAACACTTTTCTCAAACATCATAAGGTCAACCCAATGAACCTGATGTTAGTAGCGTAACAAATGAAGTTCTCATCGAAGATGCTGAAGCCAAATGGCTAACCTCGTCCATACCATCAACATACTATCTATCATCTTCCAACAAACATCTAGCAAAGCAAGCTTCCCGAAATGTTGGATGAATTACTCCATTGAATTTCTTCAAATCATCATAAGATGTAGGTCCACAAACTACATTCAAGAGTATTCTCAAGTAATGTGCCTCACCAGAACCAGGAGGAACATAACAAATATGTCAAATTGAAAAATCTCTCTTTCTTTCAACTCACTCTCTAATTTTCGGCTTATGTACGAAGAATTGTGGTATTTCAGCATACATCAAATTTCTTGCTTTAGAAGAATTCTTGTTGAGTTCAAACCAAGCTAAGAACATGTTTTGCTTTACCGATGGTCTTTCCAATATCGATTCCAAAGATGCACCATCACCAAATAAACACAATCTGCTGATCAGGAAGATAAAATCTCAAACGTTCAACTCGAGGATTTCTATAATTAATCTCAAACTCTAAAATTCTCCAAGCAGCTTCACATGGAGAAATGTACCTACAGTCATAGTACATTTTAATTTCATCTAAATTTGCTTTCCCATCAGACTGCTCCTTACTTTCAAAGAACGATAAGTAACACAATCATGTCCTTTGTTGACATAATTGAACAGGTATTTTATGGATCTTAATTGATTACGCCATTCAACATAGATGTGTGCACCATATATACTTCAAAAGAAGATATTGATTATGGGGAACAATGTGTCTATTATCCAAAACAGAGTCCTTTTTATTCAAAGTCATTTTATCATCCATTCGCCTATAAATAGGATAACCATCTTCATAAATAGAAGACTCTGAAACAAATCTTCTAGGAAAATATTTTGTACATGAACCTTCACCTGTCATGCAAGAAGAACTTGGATTTGCAGCACCACAAGGACCATGAATCATTAAATCACAAACAACATTAAAATATTGTGGATCATTTTCCTTATCAGTTAACTCAGCATAAATAATGCGATCAATATCATTCCCAGATGGAAACTGTAACAATTTTTAAAAAATGAGATGAAGAATAATCAATTATAATAAAAACCTAATGTAGCAAGATTAAATATATACAAACCTCATTGTGATTTTCAAGAAACACCAATATATGTGCATGGGGAAGACCTCACTTTTAGAATTCAATAGTATAAAAAACTGCAGATAAAATTGTAAAAAATATTAAAATATAAAATGTAGTGAATACATGTTATTAAATGAAAATAAAATTATAAATTTAAAAGAAAAAAAAATTAAATGCTTACTTTAACATTCTCAAATAATTTTTTCTTTGTAATATCATTTAATAATCCTTCAAGTTTAATCTTAAATATTCGACATATTATATCTGGACAATCTTCAAGATCAAGTCCATTCTATTTTAAAAAACGTACAATTTCAGACCGTTTTTTATTGCACGTGAAGGTTATAAATACCTTAGGATACCCGACCCATCTACAAATTGTCATTACATCTTGATAATTTTGAATCATGTAGCGTGCACCTCCAGTAAATGAAGGTGGCAAAATAACTCGCTTTCCCAATGTACGCGCATTTGTCTCACCATCTAAAACTACATCCTGAACAACACGTACTATACATTTCACCACGAAACTCTAATTGATGTGTCCTTATGTATTTAAGTCTACCAGCCTCAACCATAGTATAGGCATCAACAATAAATTGCTGAGTGAGTCTTTATTAAGATAAAATCGTAGAAGGTTCATCATTCCTATGTTGAAGTCGAAATGCAAAGTACTCTCTAAAACTAATGGACTTGCGTGTTCCAGCTCTATGCAGAACAGATGTAGCAAACAAAATATCCTCTGTATATCCATCCTCACCATATGGGAAAAGAAGTGGACATTTCAAAGTAAGATAGGACGAATTCAACTCTATAATGCGTTGAAGTTCACCAGCATAAGTTTCTACAACAATATCACGACTACCTAGAGTTTGATCAAGGTCACCAACAACCACGGCACCAACTTCAGAGATAGTAGTTAAGTTATACCTTCTAGGATCATGTCCCCTTTTAGCAATCAATCTCATAGTAACATTAGAATTTCCTTCAAGAAATTTATGTCTGGCACTACAAGAAAACAGCAAGATTCCAACAGAAAAAATCCAACGGAATTTTGCATTTTTTCCGTTGGAATCAGTGATTCCAGCGGAAATTCCAACAAAAATCCTACCGTTGGAAAAGTGAGCGTTGGAATTGAAAATTTCCAATGAAAATTCCAACAGAAAAAAATTCCAACGACAATTCCAACGGGTCACGACCGTTGGAATTCTCAAATACGAAAAATTTCTACAACACAAATTCCGATGTTAATTCCAAAAGAAATCTTCCGTTGGAAAAAATTCCAACGAATATTAACCGTTGGAATTTCAAACGTTGGAGAATTTTCCATTGCCAATTCCAACACCATTATTCCATTGGAATTTTTATTCCAACGAACATGATTCGTTGGAATATATAGTTGCGGAAAATTATCATATACGGATTCAATGCAATTCCAATGACATTATTCCGTTGGAATTTTGTGTACCATTGGAATCATCAATTTTCTATTGATTTTTTTTATATCAATATTAAAAAGGCCATCCCAATCATTTAAAATAACATATACACACAAAAGAAAATATATACTCCTTTAAATTAAATATATATATATATAACAACTCCAAAGCCAATTACATATATAAAATAACTAATATGATCTAGATCATAATTACAAATACCAAAGTTTTGATCATCCTCTCAATTCTCATCACCAACAAAAAGAAATTAAGATAATAACATAAAGATTAAGTCCTAGGAATCCCCATCATCATCGACACAAAGGAATCGAACCTCCTTCTCATCTTAATACCAATATTAGCTAAGTTCTCTTCATCACAAGGAGGAGACCCACCTAATGAAGAGTCATCATGGGTAGTTTTGAATGATGCATTGTTCATCTTCTCAAAAAGGTTGTGGAAGGAGGTGGTCAATTCACTCTCAATAATAGCCAAACTAGTTGTCATGACTTGAATCTCAACCTTGGTGGGATGGATGATCTTACTCCTAGCGCTGGATGTTAAACTTGAAGGTTCAAAATATATGGAAGTTAAAAAAAGTAACTGAAATTCTAAGACAAATGGCATGGTTGATTGATCATGCATTTATTTGCATAAACAGAAAAGTAGACATGCTGACTGGTGGGTGACAAACACATATAAACACATTGAAACAAATGACTGCTCATAAAGAGTTCATTAAATTTTATAGAATCCAACTCCACCAAAGTGGGAAGTTAGATAAGAGCATAAAAATTGCATGATCATATAATAAACAGTTTCATTGTAACCTCAAATTACTAATACACAGTAAAAAAGCAACACACCAACGGATGCATAAATGTAGTAATAATAAATAAGTTAGTATACTAACCTGTGTTCAACAATAACTATTATAACAGTCAGCGACGGGAGAGTCATCCAAACCCATCTTCTCAAAGCATGTATCCGAATAGTTATAGTTATTCTGGTACACAAGAGTCCCTACATAGTAGATAAACGAGAAATGATCATTCTACATCAAGAGTTTGACATAAAACAGAAACAGGACATCAAAATCCTAAAGCATTTTTGGAGAAACTATAACCTAGGTGACATACTTATATTAAAATCACACACTCCTAACAAATAAGAAAATAAAGAATATGTTATGGTTCATAATTGGATCAAGGAAATAATCATATGCACAACACACAGAAATAATAAATCGACAAAAGACACTTAAAGTATCCATAGCAAGTAAGAGGATCATCTTAACCACAAAAGGTCATGAGTTTTGGGCTCAAGCATTAATTGCACATGAATCCACAGTGTTCAACACACATTCCCTGATTCTATCAGCTTTGAGACCTTTAGACAAAGATAGTTGAAGGCATAGATTTTAACAATTTATTACACAAAATTCAGAGTCATGTATAAATAAAAAAAAGTATTATGTGATTGTAAAGAAAAACAATATAGAGTATTCCTTACATTAATTGAAAATTTAAGCACAAGCATACTCATATTCCACTCGAAATGTCCTTTCAGATTCAAGACTTCTCTGCACAAAAAGTATTCGGTGATTGACTGATTATAATGAAAAGAATATAAAGCACTCGTTACATTTACTGAAATTTTAAGCACAAACATACCTACACATGCACAATCATTAATATTCAATTCAAATTATGTAAACCATTGCAGTGTTATAAGTTCAATTTACCTATTACCAATATTATTATTCCAGTAGATGCTAACATGGTTTTATATATATTAGAATCTACACAATATGGGAAAAAGGGCTACAATTCACAGCTAGTCACACCAAAGTCACATAAAAATGAAACTATATCAACCGAGAACAAGTCAGAGATCAAACATCTTCAATTCCAAATGAACCTAGTAACTCTGATTTCCAAAAAATCAGATTAAAGATGAATCTCAGACAAATGGATTAACATTACCAAGATGAAATTCAAACACAAATTTAGCAGAAACTCTAATCAGAGAATTAAAACATTTCAACTCAAAATTAAGAAAACCCTAGCAATAATGAAAAGCAATCTATTAATCGCATAAATCAACCACATCCAGCGACAAAACAAAAACAAGAATAAAGTCGAAGCAGATCAAAATCATAACCAATAATACAAATTCGACAATTAAATTTGGCCTTTGCTTTTGTAAAACTCGAATTAAATTCATTCACATCTGAAAAACTAACACCGAATTAAACTGCATAATTTCTAATAAAAATGCCCTAATTACGAACGATGCAATCTGAATAGAGATGCCTCCTTCACGCCGAAATCTAAGAGAATCGGATTGCATCTGCATTGTGCTGAAATCTGCTTCATGTCGCCACCTTCACGACGCCGCCTAAACGCCATTGGAAGACTCGGACTGGGGAGGGAGGCAGGGTTAAATTATGTGGCCACGCTTATGATAAGTAGCAATGGAGGCTGTGCCAGCAACCGCTAGGGATGCCCTGCTAGCTGTGCAGTGTGCAAAGAAGAGGTCGTGAGGGGATGACGAGAGGCGGTAACGGGGAAAGAGGAACCGCAAAAGCTTGTGAATATGAAATGTGATAATCTCAAAATTACATTTCAAGGCTTTTAATTTTATTTATTTATATAAATTTAAATAGTTTATAAAAATGAGAGTAAAATAGGTAATACAATGAAATTTTGGTTAGACTCGCTAGTCTCTCAGCGATTTTTTTTTTTTTTAAGTTGGAATTATTGATCAAAAGCTACTTGAGTAACTTGACTCAATTAGATTTGAGTTCAACATTTTTACAAATCGAATCCAAATAATTCACAAATTAGCTTGGCTCACTTACAATATTCTATTAGTTTTTTAGGTTTTATAATTACTTTCTAAATATCGGTTACATTAAGTCATGTTTACTATTTGTAACGATAAATATATAATGTTATTTAAAATATTACAATAAGTCATCCTTTTATAACCATTTACATGTTGATTACAAATAAATTCGTTATAAGAAGTGCATTTTCTTGTAATGCAATAAATAATTAATAAAAAATTGTCTAATCTTATTTGAATGTTCATTGGAATAATATTTTTTAAAATTTCAATGCATTTTCCAACAGTAAATTTCAATGCTTTCCCTAAGGTGTTGGAATCTCTATTGAATTTTTCTAACTATTACCTATATAGTTGGAAAAACTGTTGGAATTTTAAAAATTCCAACAATATATTTATCCGTTGGAATATTTTCGTTGGATTTTTTCCAACTATTACCTATGTCGTGGGAAAAATATTTGGAATTTAAAAAATTCCAACGATATATTTCTCTGTTGGAATATTTTCGTTGGAATTTTTCCAGCTATTACCTATGTCGTTGGAAAAGCTGTTGGAATTTTTTAAATTCCAACGGAATATTTATCCGTTGGAATTTTTTCGTTGGAATTCCACTGTTTTCTTGTAGTGTGGCCTCTTGAAATTTCTTTGCAAGAACATTATAACCATCCAACATATTTTTAAGATCAATTACTATTTCAGCATGTAATGTATTGATGTGTAGATCTGGCCTTTTATTAACAAAAAATAAGATTAATATAAAAAAAAGCATGGAAAAAATTATGTAATTGAATATTACAATATAAATACCTAACAATGTTTATTTTGTTGAAAATTTCGTTCTCAGTGTCATAAATGTATAATTGAGCAAACTTTGGTTGAGATCCATTTTATGGCAATAAACCACTAATTCTATGATAATTTTGTCCATGCAAGCGGAACATGGGTGAAACGCCTCCGGTATTAAGACTTCTATCAATCTTTCCACCCAAAGAAGTAAATAAGAACATACTATTAAAAGCACGAACATTATCCAATAATGTTTGCTCTTTGCAGTATTACCCCAAAGTAGTTCTTAAAGAATTGGAGGAGGTTGAGACACATATGGTAACTGTATTGAGTGCAACACAATGAAAATTTTGGTCGTTCTAAAACTCGACAGGACTTTAACCTTTCATCATACCAAAACATTGCACCACAAAATTGACAACTATGAATAGGATCCCCAATATCCCAATAGTCAATAGCTTTGAAAAAAAAGGCAAACATTAAAACATGTTCAATAAAAGGATACTTAATATTAAAATATAAATACATCTATATACATAATATTAAAAAAATAAAATGATTAATATATATATATGTGTGTAGTTATAATATTTTAATATATGAAACTGTTATAACTTACATTGTATGTGACTATCATGATCACATGTATATTAATTTGGAATAGTTTGCTTTTCTTCAAATATTTTTGACGAAAATTTGGGATTTTTTTGGGTGAAATGCGAGGGGTGTACTTATCACAATAATACTTTTAATTTTAGAATTGACATTATACAAACTAATTTGTAAAAAAATTTTAGATGGGTGTCCTAAACAATCGCGTGTGTGCGTATAGACATGGCCTAAGTTTTCAAATCTATAAATATTTTTAAAAAGTCTAATTAATATGTTGGGACACGCGTTTCATTAATAAAAAGACAGGAAACAGGTGTCCCACTTTGAAAAATAAACAAACATAATTTTTTAAAGAATATTTCTTTATCTAGGGGCATGAAGGAATAAAGAAGCAACTCTGGAAATTCCATCGGCAAATCGACAGTCTTACCGTGACGGATCATCGCAATAGATGAGGGCTTTTGCTATCCACGTTAAGGGATCTCTTTCAGTACCAGATTCGAGATAAGCGGTGCGGCAGAGCAAAACGGGTGTTTTGGGGTGGGTGATCCTTCCTTTCACCGTCGTAGCTGCAGTCGCACCACCGAGGGACAGTCCATGAATTAGTTTGCTTCAGAGTGCATTTCTTCTCGCCACAATGCGTTTCTCCCCGCCATAGTGCGTCCCTACATGCCGTTGTGCGTCTCTATCAACTTCGCCCACATCAATGAATTTCATAGTTTCGAATGCATGGTGACTTGGAATTAAATGTGCATTTCAGAATCTGAAAAGATTGGTGAGTACTCACAATCCCTATTTTTTATTTTTTATTTAATCGAAAGTATCAGTTTTGGTTGGTAGTAGTTGGAAGTCCATTTTGAATTTTGTAAACATTTGTATTGAGAAGTATGAGTTTGTTGATATGTTATGTTTCTTGAAAGCCCGTGCAATTATTAATATTTTTTGTTATATAATTTCCATATATATTTGATAGATATTAGATATGCCTTAGATATCATATACAGTATACGCATATGTCCGTGTGTATATATATATACCTCTTGGTTGTGTTCTTCTGGTCAATTAATCCGGCAATATATGTTATCAATATGTTTTGTTTATTCGATTTTCTCAATTTGCGATTTGATAATTCGTAGAGGGAGAGTAGAAGCAATGTGGAAATTGGATCTGTGGCCGGTGATTTTCGAGAAATAATGGAATCGGTGTTGGCCATTCCTTGTCGCATTTGCAGTTACTGGAACCATTATCATTAAATTCTCCCTCGGCTAACAAAGGAGAAGGCCAACAACTCAAAATTTGTGCAGAGGGACAAAAAGTAGTAAATTTCTATCTCTTTGGTTTCAAACCCTATGAACATTTCAATCGATGGGAGGTTTGTCTCTGATTTTGTTTATATTTAAGAATTTGATTGTACGGATTATAATTTAGTACTAAAACCTGGTTGTTCCTTTTATAATTTGCAGTTAATTCAGATTTGTTGAGTATTTTGCTATGTGCGATTTTTCCTTCTTTATTCCAGTAATATGATCAAATATTTTGATCTCTAAAAGCTTTCTAAATTTATATGTAAAATATAATAGATCCTCGGGTTGGACATGGTAGAAGCGTCTAGCCTCTTCAAAATCGTTAAAGTACCAAATGTTTTCAACTTTTGTTGTGGGTAACTCCCACAATACATTGGATGGATCGATTAAATCAATATACACTTTCTCATTTTCAAGGTTCAATTGATTATCAAGTTGATATGGGAAGCCCTAAAACATTAATTGAGAAATTAATTAAATATTCTAACTTTAATAAATAAAGATATAAATAATATACATATCTATATAAAATAAAATATAAAACTAACCATCCAATCGCGGTAACTGTTATGATTCGGCGGTGCGTATTTTAAGAAGAATCTAAAAGTATCGCTCGGAAACTCTTTAACGATATGACGATCGATATCAACTTTTTTCATAAAAAGAGTATCTACATGTGTAAAAAAACATTATAGATGATATAAAGCTATTAAATAAATGAATTGAAATATAATTAATACCTCTCAAGGGTAGAGAATTCATCTTAGTATGAAAGTATAAAAATTCTTTTGAATGTTTTAAAGTTCATGTTACCCTCTATATTTATATAGATGTATGAGTGTTGAAAACACAAAAAAGTCGAAATAAAATTAACTAAATAAATGAAATATTATTTTTAGAAATTTACTTTAATCGCAATAATTAAAAATATTTCAATTAGTCATGAAATTTTTCGTGTTAAAAACTAATATCAGACCGTGGAAAAATATTTTAATTAGTTGGCAAAATTAGATATTTAGGAAAATATTCTATAAAACATTCGAATTCAATATTGATATAAGGAAAATATAATGATGACAATATATTAAGATGGATATATTTATTTTTTATAAATTCAAAACAATCAATACGTGGAAGTGTATATTATATTTTTAATTTTTCGGATACAATAATTTTCCTTGCAATAATAATATACTTATATTATATGGTATATGGGTACCATATGGGTATCTCAGAAAATCAATAATTTTATATTAAATAATATCTTAAAAGATGGTATGACTATATTTATTTTAAATTGCCAACTTAACTGAAAGGTAACTTTACCTAATTAATAAAATAGGTTAAATTAAATATTAAATTCATTAAATTTAATATTAATTAATTTAGAGAACATCTATACTATATAATACACCCATATTAATTAATGGCTACATTATATGGAAGTGGATTGTGGCTAAATTATATATGGCCATGGATTGTGGCTAAATATAATATAATTCGATAACTACTAAATTAATGGCTAACTTATAATTTTATTAATCTGTCTAATCTGACCGTTTCCTTTTCTCAATACAATTTCATGGAAAATTACTTAAAAAAGTAGTTAACAGATACTAATAGGTTATTTATGAATTTATATTATTAAAGAAAAATTAAAAATCAAGAGCACTACTAATACTAATAGGTTATTTATGAGTGATTAGTGACATTAAATTATTATAATTAACTTGTGTAATTTTGTAAACATGACTAATTAAAAATATGTAAATATAAGTTATTGATAAATGCGGGAATGATGAGGAATTATGACGTAAAAGAGATTACATCTCATATATATAATCAATATAAAAAATTATAAAATTTGAAAAAACTTTCTTTATATAATTTCAACTTGTATTACATAGAGTTTACAACAATTCAAAAATATATATAATTAGCGTAGCATTTTGATAATTTAGCCATTATTAATCTTGAAATCTAAATAATTTAGTCATTAATTTAGTTATTTAATATAAATTTAACCATTATTAATCTTGAAATCTAATTAATTTAGCTATTTAATATAAATCCAATTTCAAGTTTAATAATTCAATCTAAAATGTCAAATTTTATTAGACATTATTACCTTTATTAAATTATAGAATTATTAATCTAACTAATCAAGTTGTATTACATAGCTAAATTAATGGCTAAATTAAAATTTTATTAATCTAAAAATATGTAAATATAAGTTATTGATAAATGTGGGAATGAGGAATTATGACGTAACACCTAGATTACATCTCATATATATATATATATAATTTCAACTTGTATTACGTAGAATTTACAACAATTCAAAAATATATATAATCATTTTGATAATTTAGCCATTATTAATCTTGAAATATAATTAATTTAGCCATTAATTAGCTATTTAATATAAGTTTAGCCATTATTAATCTTGAAATTTAATTAATTTAGCTATTTAATATAAATCCGGTTTCAAGATTAAAAATTTAATCTAAAATGTCAACTTGTATTAGACATTACTCCGTATTACCTTTATTAAATTATAAAATTATTAATCTAACTAATCAACTTGTATTACATAGCTAAATTAATGGCTAAATTAAAATTTTATTAATCTAACTAATTAATTCATAACAGTTTCTTTTTTAATTTAATTAAAATTAAAAAAAAATCGAATTAAATTAAATTAAATTAAATAGATTGTATGTGGAATCTTTTAATTATATGTGGGTCAGAGGCCCGTTGATTAAAAAAATTCGAATTATTTCTTTATATAGATTAAAAAAAATGAATGAGAACAACAAATTATATACTCCCTCCGTTCCGAAATAACTTTCATAGGTAGATGGACACATATATTAAAAAGTGTAATAATGAGTGGAGTTTTGAGGGGTAATTTTGTAAAACTTTATGTATAAAGTAAAGAATGAGTTGACTTTTGTGTATGTGTGGAGGAAAAGTAATGATAACATTTGTGTAAAATTGAGGATATTGTGAGGGTGGAGTTTATAAAGGTTTTCATTTTAAGGGTGTGAAAGTTATTGTGAAACATTTCAAAAAGAAAAGTGTGAAAGTTATTGTGGGACGGAGGGAGTAGTATTTATATAAACAACAAACTTGTGTGTTACAAAATGTATACAATGTTATAAACATCCCATCAAATTTAGATTTTTGGTGAAAGTGGGATAACTCAAGTGGTTAGAGCACCACTACCTAGGCTTTAGATAAGTGGGATAGCTCAAGTGGTTAAAGCACCACTACCTAGACTTTAGATCCTGGGTTCGAGTTATGGGAGGAAAAAAATGATGGGTATTTAATGTAATTAAAAAAAAAAAGCTCCATAAAACTAAAAATCCGAAATATATTTAAAATGGATGCCAAATGTTCCCAAAATCGAATTCTGGTTATCAAACAAATCACAATTCATCCAAAACCAAATTTTCCGAAATCAGCTAACGAATAAGAACATATAAAATAAAAATCAGATGCAACAATCAATCGAAAATGAAACACTATAGAGTTGTGACAAAAATTCATTTGTACATATATATACGACTAATAATCTTCCATACGAACCCACCAATTATGAATATACAAATTTTTCCTCAAAAAAAAAAAAAACTCCCAGAAAGAAGAAAATAAAAGATAAGATTGAATTCTGAAGATAATAAACAGAAGTAGGGTTGGTCCCAAGAATATTTGGGCTTAATCCAACTTTAAACTAAAGCCTCGTTTTTTTTATTCTATACGAATTCATGAAACATATCTATATTTTTTACTTGTGCAATCTTTTGATTGACTATAATTGTATATATAAATATTTCTTATAAAATTCACAACCTACATAAAATACTTATACATGTTAAAGTGTATCGAATTTCATATTATTACTCTATATATAAATATAAAGACATTTTAAAAAATTGAACATAAAAAATTGAAATATATTATTACTCTATATATAAAGACATTTTTAAAAAATTGAAATATTCGGGCCTCGTTATTATAGAAGAAAAATCGTTTGCTCATATAGTTAAACCTCTATAAATTAATACTCTATAAATTAATAACCTCCCTAAAATAATAAAAAAATCAACGTTGCTATCTCTCTTCCCCAATTACGTTTATTCATTTTCAACCCACAATTTCGACATATATAAAAAATTAACATAAATTCCTTAATTATTGATATTCATACTATAAATTTATAATCCCGAGATTTCGTAAATGACATTCATCTTGATTATGGCCAAACTTGGTGTAGTATATCACAATATATTAGTACTTTTTATTGTATGCATATACAGTACATAACATCCAAACATTTGTCTGTTAGAAGCGTGCGTTAATCTCTACGGAGAATATTCACCGAAATCGAATAAAATTAGGAACATCGACCTACAATGCAAAACAAAAATACACAATAAACTGAAGATAGTAAATAAGTTAATGACGATAATTAAAAAAAAACAGAAGAAAAAAATCAGAGATTTCAAAATTTTGGTTGAAAATAAATAATCTCACCAGAGTATATACATTCAAATTTTTGGAGACGTTGTGAAATCAGAATTAAAGGAGAGAACAAAGTAATAAAAACGTTTGCACAATTATCGTATAGTAATATAAATTGTCATGATGATATGCTTAAATTGAGACAAAGTGGAATAGCTCAAATGGTTAGAGCACCACTACCTAGGCCTTAGGTCCTGGGTTCGAGTCATAAAAAAAAAATGATATGCTTAAATTGAGGATCAAGATTAGATCAAAAAATGATTAAATGGTCAAGTTTTCCAATAATGAAATGGAAGGTCAAGATTGATCAAAATTAATTAATCTAACTAATCAATTAATGACTGTTTCATTTTTTAATTTAATTAAAATTTTAAAAAAAATCGAATTAAATTAGATTAAGATGAAGAGGCAGAAACCCTTAAATTAGACTCTTTTAATTATATGCGGGCCAGAGGCCCATTGATTAAAACTCTTAAATACATTAGGGTTAAAAACGTTACGAAAAAAAAGTTAATTCAATTAATGAATGGAGAGACCGACGAAGGGAGCAGTAGCGGCAGGGGAGCCGGAGGAAAAAACAGTGGACGACAGCGATGGGGCGATGGCGGAGGGGTTTACTTCATCCTAGTAAATGTAACTTATTTTTTATGACTTTTTATATGTTTTTCAACTGAGCTAATGAAAATAATTTAAATGTAACTTATTATTTATAATGTGTTGAAAATGTGTAACGGTGGCGATATCATTATAATCATCAAGCAATTTGATGAAAAGCTAGCCTTGATGACAATAGATCTTGATGAAATTGATTTTTTTAATTATTGCGATTTATCGAATTCTTTGCTGCAAAATTGGTAGACTGCTTGATGTAGAAATTGATTTAGATTAACGAAAAGCACAAACTCGTAGGAGGAATTGATTGCCAGAAGATCTGTGTATATTTTAGATGCGTAGGTGTATTAAAAAAGAAAATTATAAATTAACAGAAGAGGACATCATGATTTTTTTTTTGATCAGACAAAATGAATGTTATTAACAGAGCAAAAACAAAGTACAACTACCGGAGTGGTAAAATGAGTACCAATGTTGCTGAAGATGCTAAATAAAAGAAATAAATTTTCGATCATCAGTAACCAATATTGAATACTTGGTCAAAAAAACTTCAAATAACACCAACATCTCCAGTAAATCTTCAATCTTTGACGAAGAATTATGTCTTCAATCTTACAACCACAAAAATAAAATAACTAAACTACATATCTAAATTAAAATAAAAAATAGAGAATTCAATAGTAACTACATATGAACGTACAAAAGAGAGGAAAGAGATTTGATGAGAATGACAAACAAAAATGACGAATTTATAGAGAAGATGAGAAAGACGTTACAAATTTTATGAAATGATCCAAAGGACACAATTCAATCTAGAAATATCTACGGTTAAGATGAAGAGTAATAAATGACAATTATTAAATAAAAATAATAAATGGGGTTACCATATTTATACAGAAGACCAAATGAGAGGCCAAGATCAAAATGAAGAAAACGATCAATGGCCATAGTTGTTTCCCGCCGAAAATAAAAATAGAAAGTTGTAGGTGTATTATATTAGTATAGATTAGAATAATAGAAAGAAGGAAATCACTTAGGAGAGGAAAGATTCAGAAATAGTAATTAATGGTAGATCTAAGGAAGGGAAAAAAATTTTGTGTGTCTAACCAGGTCAAACGGATCTTTCCAAAAAAATCGCGCAAAAGTCGTGCAAAATACTAACAGAAAAACGGGTTTCAGGTACTGTAAGGGCAAATATGTGTTACTTTAAATACAAATAACACATAAATTGACTTTTCACGTGAAATAGTAATACAATTAAATTTAAGGAATTATAAAAAACTGTAATTTTTTTTGCAAGTAATACCAAAGTCATACCAAATCAAACAATTTAAAAAAATATATATATATCACCAAAAAGACAAACAAAAAAATTTATTATTGATCAGTGTTACTATAAATACGATTATATGTTACTGTACGGGACAATGTGTGTTACTGTAAGAACAAGTAACTAGAGCTGTCAAAACGGGCTAACGGGGCAGTGCGGTCCATAACCCACTTCAACCCATCATTTTGCGGGTTTGAGCGGGCCGGTCCACGACGAGAACAGGTTGAAAAATACTCAACCCAACCCGTCGGGCTAGCCAACAGACTTTTTCATAATATATTTATTTTTTCACTTTTTCACATTTATTATTATAATAAATTTTAAACAATACATAAATAAATACTAAAAAGAAGTACAAATAGTTTTGGATAATCTTTAATTAAATTCACCACGTGAATAATTTTAAGCTCTTATAATAAAAAAGTAAACCTCAAATAATTTTTTTTTTTTGTTTAATTGACAAAACAATCGAACTACAATTTAAAAAGCTACTCATGATAATTATGCATTTATAAATAGAGAAAGTTAAAAAAAAAAAAGATTCAAATCTACATTAATTATCAAGTCTCTCTTTGAGTCATGTGAATACATGGATAACAAGTCGACAACGGTGTATTCTCATTCTCAAATCTCAATTTTATTCAATATAATATTTTGTAATTTTGTATCTTGATTTAAAGTCGAATTGAATCCATAAATTTTAAATATCACATCTTTACCTACAGTTATAGTTCAACTTAATAAAAACGCGTTACTGCTTCATTTAACCTTAAAAAATAAAAAAATAAATTTTAAAAATGAAAAATCCGCGGGCCAACCTGCCCCTTCCGCAATTCAACCCGCAAAAATCCACAATCCATACAGTCTAGTCCATACGACCTACATTTTAAACGAGTTTGTATTATTCAACCCAATCCACTTTTTTAAAGGTGGGTGCGGACCGATCCAACAAGCCTAACCCGTTTTTACATCTCTACCGCCAAAATCCATACAGTCTAGTCCATACGGCCTACATTTTAAACGAGTTTGTATTATTCAATCCAATCCACTTTTTTAAAGGCGGGTGCGGACTGATCCAACGGGCCTAACCCGTTTTTACATCTCTACAAGTAACACATATGTAGATGCCTAAATTTTAAATTCATTTGGGCCTAAAAAAAATTCAATAAATCAAGTCGGGCCTCTAAAATCCAGTAAATCTAATCGAGCTCAAGTACTCTGAGCCCATCAAGTAATTTAGTCCACTATCAAGTGGATAAAGAGTTGAATAAGTCTTAACTAACTTATCATAAATATCTACAGTCCATCAGATTTGACCCATAAAAGCCATATGTTCTACACCGGGCCTCATTCCACTCATTTGGATATCATAAATCACAAGCATTCAAGGCTCTACAATTATCTATAGAGATTTTAGAGTGGAGGAGCTTAGAGTGTTCTTGGGCATTTGGAGGAGTTTCAAAGGTGTTCTTCGTGCAAAGCGGCCAGAAGAGATTAACCTTATAAAGTCCCAAATTCAAGATCAGATAGGATTCAGTTGCGGATTCAAGCAAGAAGTTCAAGAAGAGAGTCCCAAAGTTCAAGTGAAGCTCAAGAAGCGAGTCCCAAATTCAAGATCGCTTGCGGATCCAAGCAAGAAGTTCAAGTGAAGCTCAAGAAGAGAGAATGAGAGGAGATAAATTAGAGATTCAAGAAGTTCAAGTGAAGCTGAAGAAGAGAGAATCAGAGGAGATAAATTAGAGATTCAAGAAGTTCAAGTGAAGCTGAAGAAGAGAGAATCGGAGATAAATTAGAAATTTGTAACCCACAAAATTTCCGGTTCAATGCATTTCGCGTTTTAATATTTAATTCACAAAATTTGTGTTTACAACATAATTTGTCAAATGCTAGATGGTTCTGGCTCATAAAATATGGCCGAATAATTGTGAACTCATAAAATAGGGGGTACAGATTGAGTATGGTAGATCAGATCGGAATAACTATTTATACAATATTTCATAAAAGTTTTTGTGAAAATTCCTCTAATACCCATGTATTTATTTAATCATATTTCTTAATTTTTCTACCAAAACTTACCAACATTACATTTCATTACATTAAATACCACCACAATTTACAAATTTCCCATGATATTTTGCTAATTTTCACCCAACAAAATTAACCGGGAAGTAGGTCTACTGATTTCTCCTCAACGACGTCGTTGATATTTATTCCAATAGAGCGAATGCAAACATCGAGTGCATCATTACTCAACCCGTTTCACCCATAACCTCACTGTGGCTATCCTTACTCTGAAAGCAAACCAAACCCTAGAAATATGTCGGGCGGATTTTTCAGGGTACAAAATCTCCTTCGTTCTCTGATTCGTTTCAATTGAGAATTGTATCTTCGCATCTTGATTTTTTGCATGCTTTACCTGAATCAGATGTTGCCTCTGAATTGTCTTTTAATTTTTTGTTTCAAATTTAGGGCACTTCTGCCGATCAGGACACGCGATTCTCGAACAAGCAAGCGAAGCTACTTAAGTCTCAGAAATTCGCCCCTGAATTGGAAAATCTGGTTAGTTTTTTTGATTTCTTTTTTCCTTCGCTATATGATTTATCCTTTTCTTAGGGTTTATTGGTTGGTTAACTTTACTTGCTTTTGTAATATTATTATTTGATTATTGAATGAGAATATAGTTGTGGAAGTGATGGATTGTATTGTAGATGACATATTATGAATTTAGCAAATTTTTGGTGAAACACATTATAAAATTTAATTTTTAGTGCCGCTTTAGTATTAGCAACCTAGCAATTACAAATATTAAGATGTCATGACGTGGGAGGGGTGCCAAGCTTATTATGTTTCTCATTTGCCGTGGTTGGTGAAATCTGTATGTTTGAAGTTTGATGTTTCCTGCTGGTTTTGATTAAATTCACGTTTAGGTGGACATGACAAAAGTGAAGCTTGATGTTTTGAAGCCATGGATTGCAAAACGTGTTACTGAGCTAATCGGGTTTGAAGATGAAGTTCTCATCAATTTCATTTATGGTCTTTTGGAGGGGAAGGTAATTTGCTTTGTTAATTATTGATCACTATTCTTTTTTTTCTGGTTCTTATTAAATAAAAGCGGCTAACCTTATTTTTGGGAGAAGAATTTGAATGCATATCCTACAATTTGTTGGTATGAAGTGCAGGCTCATTGTTCTCCATCCAAAACCACCAACTCTTTTGTCTTAAGAGTGAAAATTTGTTTGGTCAATCTGCAAATCTTTTTGCCTCCTTCGATTTTGTTGGGTGGTAGCAGGTGGAATAATCATCATGTAATTATGTCTGGCTTGTTTATAAGCAAGGTTTTGCATGTTATTGGATGCAGGCAGTTAATGGAAAGCAAGTACAGATTTCACTTACTGGATTTATGGAGAGAAATACTGGGAAATTTATGAAAGAGCTCTGGGCATTTCTTCTCAGTGCACAGCAAAATGTTAGTGGTGTCCCCCAACAGTTTTTGGATGCGAAAGAAGAGGAAACTAAGAAAAAGAAGGTTGGTCTTGTGCTTTTATGCCATTGTAGAAGTAGATCTTATACTGCTTGTATTTTGATCTAAATATGTATTTACTGTGGTATTTTGATCTAAATATGCTTTTCTTGAAACTGCAGGCAGAGACAGATCGTATAACTAATGAAATTCAAAGGAAGAAAGAGAAAGAGAACCAAGAACGTGAGGAAGAGAAAGCAAAGATGGTAACTACATTCTTTTCCATGCAGGAGTTGGTTGCATAGAACTAGACCTTTTTTCCTTAACTTGTGTTTCTGTTTCATTGCATTCAGCTTGCTTCTGCTTCTGCAATTATTTCGGTTCATATCCTTTACCTCAAACTGCTGTAGGATTGGGATGGTGGACAGCCAAGAGATAAGAATGGTGAATTGAAGCCTAATGTGAAGCATGATGCTGGTGGTTCTATTGTCCAGCCAGCAGCTGATAGAGAACGATACAGGAGAAATGGCAGGAGAAGAAGCAGCAGGTACAGTGAGAGTATATTTAATCGCTTTCAAATATAATATGGACCATTGAAGTTCATATTTTTTCAGTTAATTAATGATAGACTTTATGTAGATTTGAGGTGCCTTAAATTGTTGAGTTCCCTCTAATGATTTGCTCGTGCAGATGCACTGTTTTTTTTTTTTTAATGACCTTGAATATCCTAATGTATTACTCATCTTCATTATTAAGTTTCAAGATGATGATCAGTTGAAGCAAGGATATGGGCTGATTGGCTTTCACTCTCTTGCTTCATTTCTCTTGTTTGGACTTTGGAGTATTACTCAGGCTGTTTCTATTTGAACTGCAATTTTTTGCCCAATGTTGTAGTGTGATAATCTAGGATTTGGTGATTAGAAGTTGATAATGACATCAATTTGCCACTTAGAGATTTCGTTAGTTAGCCATAGAAAAAGACACCTGGAGCACTATTATGAATGCATAATACTTTTTAACCAGAGATTGTGCATAGTTAAGCTTTAACCACTTTCTATCAAAACATGGATATAAATTACTGTTGTTCACAACATAAGCTGTTTACCTTGTCACCAAAACTTTATTCCGTATCTCCTTTTCTCTTTTAAATATGTCAGAGAGGTTAATGTATTGCTGATGAAGTGTATGCAAAACCTTGTTCTGTCGATTGGAAATACAGATGCAATTATGTATCAACACACACACACACACACCCATTCTTTATCAAGGAGATGTTTAAAGGATTTGTCCAATTTTGCTTGATCCTTTGTTTCTTTTCTCTGGAGAACTATGCAGCAGTTTATATGCATTGCCTTCGACTCATGATTTTCTTGAATCAGTTGAATGGGTTTGAAACTTCATGCTGAATGCCGCTCCTCTAAAAATAAGATTTCCTAGCTTACAGTTGCATTTCCCTCTTGTCACTTTTCACAAATCTAATAATTAACTTGTATTAGTGAAAACTACCGTGTCTGATCTACTTGTGTTTTAGTTTTCATGTACAGAAAATCTAGGCTACATAGATGCTTTGCTCGCTGTTCTGTGCTATTTAAGACTTATGTGCATTTGATCTTCACAGGGGTTCACAATCTCCCGGTTCATCTTACCATTCCCCATCTACACGGTATGTGCTGATTACATTAAAATATACAAAGCTATTTGTCCTTGATGAGTACTCACTTTTTGACCCAACCCAATATGAATTTAAAATTGTCTTTTCTTTATCAGCCAACAAGTTTTCTAGAAGTGACTCAAAGTATGTTTGCAATTTGTAGTGAGAAGATTTTATCTTTTTATGATTTACAACCTCTAAAGTTTAGTGTAATTTAGATTAGGTTTCCTATTTAACAGCAAGAAGAGTCTGTATGTCATTCTCCTATGATGATAACCTCTAATCTGGTTGCTTAGTGAAAGGCGGAGGTCAAGAAGCATTTCTGGGAGTCCACCATCAAGAAGTCGCTCCATTTCTCCAGAAAGGCGAGACCGCTCTGCACCAAGACGGTCTGTGTCACCTCGTCGGAGGCATATTATTCGACGCTCTCCTTCACCATGGCGTAGATCATTGCACATGAGACGCAGATCAAGATCTCCTTCACGATATAGGGTTCGTTCCCCACGGCCTCGCAGATCACAGTCCCCCTTGCGCCGCAGGTCAAGATCCCCTGTGAGACGCAGGTCAAGATCCCCTGTGCGGCGCAGGTCGCCAATGCGGCGTAGGTCAAGGACACCGATACGAAGATCACCAGAGCAACATAGATCTCGGACGCCATTACGACGCAGATCCCCATCACCTGTGCAAGGCAGATCACTCTCTCCTATTAGAGGAAAATCTCCAGCTTTGGCGAGTCGCCGATCACCATCTTTGGTGCATCACAGGTCACCATCTCCTATTCGTCAAAGGTCATCTTCTCCCGTTCATCACAGTTCATCACCTCCAGTGCGCAGAGGGTTACGATCTGTGTTACGGCGCCGCTCACCGTCTCCATTTCAGCGCTCACCATCTCCTGCAAGGAGGCGGCGCCAACGTTCGCTGTCAAGATCTATATCTCCAGATCGACATAGGTCCTCCATGCATGGTAGAAAAAGATCCATCACTCCAGGTGGAATATCTCCTCGACAAGAATCAAGTTCTCCCTCACATGTTCGTCGCAGTTCTCTTTCACCAGTAAGGAGAGGATCACTGAGAAGTGTGAGATCACCTATACAATCTCCTGGAGAAAGAACCAGGTACTTTAGTTTGTTATCTGCCTTTAGTCCACGAGAGTTGATTTTTATTTTCTGCCTATAGTTTGGCGTGATTTCTCTATGTACTTTGCATGCATTGCTATTGTAGCAGTTAACTGAGAATGGGCATCTTTTTTGGTCAAGCAAAAATGTCTAGACATCTTTTTTATAATTTCCGTATGTAACATAACTGTGCCTCTCTTTGTCCTCCCCTTCTACTCTCTACTTCATCTGTCGTTCTTGGTGCTGCCTCATCTATTCTGCATCTTTCCCATCTTTTACCTCTCAAACTACATAGATGCAAAATTTTCATCCTATCTCATGATTCTCATGGAAATTGCAACCCCTCCCTCCAAAGTTTGACCTACCATAGTGTATCACCCTGATTCATCTTCCGTCTTCAGTTTCACATTAGGGGAACGTCAGTTTGCAGGGGAGAATATTAGGGGATATTTGGTCTTTTCTGGGTCTCCACATATTAATCAGTGAAATAAATCAAGGATAAGATTGAGGCTAATTTTTGTCGTCCTATGAAAATTTTAAAGTATTCAGTGGATTGATTATTTAAACAATCTGTATTTTGCACAATTTGCCCAAACTATTATCGCCACTGTTCATTTATCCCACTTGCCATAGTAAACCCACCCTAATTTGAATAAAATATCAAATCACTTCCAAGAATTGTACATCGGTTGCATTATTCTAATAATGCTTTAAAATAAGCCAGATCATCAGTTTGTCCCAATCATCCAGACCAATTATGAACAGTAAATACAATGAATCATAACTGTGGGCCTTACTCTGATGTTTTTGTGTATTATAATCAAGTGTAATTGTCTTAGAATGATGGCCTCCTCTATATTCCATTTGTGAAGTGGTTCTGGGAAGTTGATACTGATATTCTTTTCACTCTGCTAAGTTTCTTCTCACTTGTGCTGAAGGCATGGGAAGTATTCCTCTGCTCGTCGTGCTTCTCCCAATGGAAGAGCTGAACTCCCTGCTGAGGAGCGTAAAGGAAAAAATTCTGTGGAACGCAGGCCTGTTGTCTCTCTGAGGTCACCGCAGAGGGATAAGCCACCTTCTATGGAGAACTTCCCAGTAGGATCAGATGCTTCCAGGGGGAGAAGTGACAGTGAAGAGCGAAGGTTTAAACGTCTATTGAATCATACTTTACTTTCCTTGACTTAATTAATAATTTTTGGATAGACAATTCATTAAGTTTAATTTTTTAGGCGTATGAGTCCTCGTGGTAGTCCTTACCGTGTGAGGGAAAGGGTTGTTCAGCCTGAGAGTCCAAGCCCTTTGCGGAAAGCTGTGGAGCCTAAAGCTCATCATGAAAGTTCTGGGACAAGTGTAGACGGCGAGAACAATTTCTCTAGCAGGTTTTATGTAAACTCTTTTATCATATATGAGCTCTGTTACTTTTATCATCACATTCTTAATTCAGAAGATTTTCTTGTTTTTTAGGGAGATAGGAGAGCCCAGATATAGGTCCTCAGGGAGAACTTCTCCGGTGCCTGTGCGTCATAAGGATCCAATTGACAATGTTGAAATTCCTGGTCTTGCTGATAGAACGAAGTCAAGAAAGAGCCAACTTCCCAACAGGTTTTTGATACTACCATTTTTTCCCTTCAGTCTGGTATTCTGCAATTGACCATATTTGATGTATATTTTGTGTATGCCTGTGAACACTGTCAGGCATCGCGACACCGCAGACCATAAAGAACACCGTGGACGACCTGAATTATCAAAAACTCCTAAAATCACTAATTTGACAATGAAAAATAAGGAATCATATGATGATGGTGCTCGAGCCAAGGATGAGAAAATAGAAAGGGTAGATAATAGCAAGGGTGGTTATCAGACTCCAGAATTGGGAGATTTGCCTGAGTTGCCGACGAAGTCTGATAAAAATGGTGTAATGAATTCTCCCTCTAAGGAACCCAATGAGCACAGAGGTAAAGTCATTGAAAAGAGGAAGCACAAGAAGTCGGACATACGAAATGTTGAATCCGATGATAATTCTAGCGATGATTCTTATGAGGAAAGGAAGGATGCCAAAAGAAGGAAAAAAGAAGAAAAGAAGTTGAAAAAAGAGGAGCGTCGTCGAAGGCGGGAAGAGAAACACCGCAGAAAGGATGAAAGGCGTGCGGAGAAGCTAAAGTTAAATTCATGTGATGCTGATCTTGCACAAGATCGTTCTGAAGATGAAAGTGTTAAAAGGCGGGAGTCACGAGCAAACAACAATAAGGAATCAGCATCTGAGCAGAAAAAGCTAGAGATCGAGCTTCGTGAGAAGGCGCTTGAGTCCCTTCGAGCCAAAAAGGGCTTTGGAAACTGAATGATATGAGGCTCTAGAATATTTCACTGTCATTTGATACTATTATGTTCTTGTTATCTTGTTTTGCTTTGTCACTAGACATTGCATAGTTTCGGATGAATGTGTACCCTTGATATCTGTTTAATGCTATCTGTCTTTACTGGTGGCAGCTGAAATGGATAATGGGGATTTCCTGCGGTAGTATCTTGAGTGAAACTTTATGCTGACTTTCCTGCTAAAATTTCTGGTAATACAAGTCTTTCCCTTTGCTGGGAATGTATTTGTTATTTCTTCATTATTAGTTGTCTGCATATCGATCATCTTTCTACCTGAGTTGCAGTTTTGTTTAGCGTGAGATAGAGAATAGCTCAGGCTCTCGCTCCTGACTAAATCTAACCTTTTCAATTTTTGAGCTGATTGATATAATCATGAAGGTCTTGGTCTTGGCAGTTTTTCTCTTGACTATGACTTTTTTACTAAAGGAGCTTTCTGATTAATTGATAGATATGTAGTACCACCTAGATGACTTGGTTGAGCAGATCTTTCACAGCTACTTAGTTTGGACATTCAAACAGGTGAATTATTTTTTTAATCTTCAGTTGAGATCTCTATTGAATAATTCTTTTAATTGTCCAATAATATATAGTGCAATGTAAATTCTGTTGGAGTACTAATTAGCCTCTACATGGTTGGCAGCTTGAGGGTGTTTCCCAAGTAATTACGCACCAGAAGTGATATAGCAGCTGCCATGGTGACATTTGCATTTCATTTTTTGGTCAAGTAGGCCAAAACTTATGCTTGAGTTGAGCTTTTCTCAGTTTGTATTTTATTTTCTGATGATTTCTCCTGTATATTGGTTTTTGAGTAAAGTCTGTTTACCATTGTCTGTGAGTTGTGAGCTACTTTATATAGGTTTTGTGGCTTTGCATGCACATGGCTTAATGAATTGATTTTCCACATTCATATTTTTGGAAAATAAACTCTCCTACTTTACACAGCTATTTTGTTAGTTCTCATTTTATTGTTCTGTTCACTTGTTTTATCTCTGAGTCGTTCATGGGGCTTTGCGGACTTTGGTCAATAAACTGCTTCATGGAATTCTGTGGATTGTGTTGGATTATTGAATTGCTGAGATTCAAGAAAGTTCGAATGCAGGATATTCTACATTTTTGAAAGATGTGTACAGGCTCTTTCTTGAATACTCGTATAAAATGATTCGGTGCTGAGCGAGAATTTGCAGTTGATCATCAGATTGATTTTGATCCGAGGTAATATACTAATATGCATCTTTGTGACTGTACCGCTTATAATGCCAAGTTTGTTTGGGAAATATGATACGACTCTGGCTGAGTTTGATCTTAAAATCGAAAAATGTTTATTGTTTTTAGTTAATAAGATCACGAACTATCAGTCGTTGATAACCCTGTTGAGTGGAATGGGAGACCAAAAAAGCATTTGTGTAACTATCTAGTTTATGCACAATTCTTACCAAGGAGATTCTTCTGTATCGATAACTCTGCTTGGTCACACGTACAACTTTCAAATTAAGGAATGGCAAATTCGTGTCTGTTTCAAATTGAATGTTTTGTAGTACACCACAAACTCAATATGCAATGTTTCTATAATTAATTTCATTGAGTTACTCATAGGTGTCATTAACTTTCAAAATAAGCGGATTTATTAGGCCAATGCTGTGAAAACTTAATAATACTTTCTTGGTCCCGAAATACTTTTAACAGGAAAGTTGATAAACTTTTAAAAAGTGTAATAATAGTAGAATTTTGAAGGTTAATTTTATAAAATTTTATTTATAAAGTAAATAAATAAATTAGTTGACTCAGGTATTGTAAGACAGGAAAAATATTTTTTTTGTAATTTACCACTTAAATGATTTTATTTCCACCGCCATAGTGTTAACTAGATTAGATACCATTCACTAGTTAGAATTATTAAATACTTTATTTGTATTGGTATAAATTTCTCACTTATTTATTCTGAATCTTCCATCAAAGATTTTCATTTTTTAAATGTCAATTTACTATCTCCCTTTATATTTTTCTTATTTCTGTTTTTCTTTACCTACCTTAACCATTCAATGCACATTTTACACTATATTGTTTAATCATCGTGTAAAAAGCAAAGAAAAATTTATGGCTAAATGTAAGGAGTATTAAAATTCAACTTCCAAATATTCTTTCTATTTGATTAATTTGTTTATAGCAACGATGAGCTATTATAAAAATGAAAAATCAATATTATGTGCGGGCTCATTTATTATTTACTTCGTCAAAATTTATTATTCTTATTTTTCTGTGCGTTTTAATAAATACTCCGTATTGATTTGTTTATATATAGAGTAGATATGATGGGGGGTATACTTATATATAAAATAATAGTATACATAATATTATTTTTAAAAAATTATTGAAAATAATGAAATTAAATAAATAAAAAAAGGTGAGAATAATGAAATTAGATGGAAATAATATTATTTTAATATTAAGTGAACATATTACTAATATTTTTTTAAAAACAATACCCCTATGGACTGTAAAGTCTTGAGTTTGTCGCATTTCTCATTTTGTATTGAATTAAAGAATATATTTTTTTAACACATTTACTCCTTATTAATTTTTCTATTTTTCCTTTTCTTTTCACACCTTCTTCCTTTGACCTTTCTATCATTAATATATTTAAAAAAGATAGATATTAATAGAGATAGTTCAAAAAGATTATTAGTAAAAATTGAAAAAACGAATATAAAATCAAAGGCTACCCTACGTCATTTACACTGAATGTTGCTGGTAAATTGATCATTTCTGTCTCATTGGTTATGAATATATCTGGTGGGCAATATTCTTATGTAGATAAAACAGAGCCAGATGGCCTATTCTGATTGGACAACATTCTACATCCCCCCATCCAAAACCCACTGAACCCCAAAAACACATAATCTAAATACAAAATGGGCTGTGGACTGTGGCTCTCTCATTCATTAAATTTTCAAAAGCTGAATGGATAAAACATGATCTGTGTGTTAATGGATCAGAAACAATGAAGGGAGATTGAAACCAGCACCAGGCATTGTTTGTTTCTCTCTCCTCTTTATCCATTCATCATTCATGGCGCCAACTCTCACTTCAAATTCCTTCCTCCCAACCACCGCCCCTCATTCCGGAACCCATCGTAAGAATCTCAGACCAACTGTTTTCGCCAAAAAGGCGGGAATCTTTAGCAAGAAATCCGACGAGGAAGGAGGCGAGAATTCGAGTCCGTTCAAATTTGATTTCGGGAAATTGCCTGATGTGAAGTCTCTGGTTCCGGTTGTGTCGAATCCATCGCAGGGGTTGAGTTTCGGGCAGAGGCGGAAAGACACCGGAACGGTGTTCGTCGCCGGTGCAACGGGGCAATTGGGGATCCGCATTGCCCAAACGCTTCTTCGACAAGGTTTCAATGTGAGAGCTGGTGTTCCTGATCTTGTTGCTGCCCAGGAATTAGCTCGCCTTGCTGTCAGTTACAAGGTAGTTTAGCTACTTCACTCTCATCCCATTATTTGCGTTCACAAGCTAATTGGGGCAACAAATTAGGTTATTATTGTTGTTATACAAGCTAATGCGAATAGTGATATACAAGAGTTACATAGAGAATGAGAAATGAGACACATAATGGTTCAATGTTGAAATAGTTTTCCTAGTTTCAATCCCTTCTCCTAACAATAATCAAAGTTTAGGGTCATTTCCGGAAGAGATATCAATTAAAAAGTGAGTAATTGAATAAGGCTCTTTTTGCGTTTTATATATAGATGATTTAAGTATGAGCATTTAAGTACTCCATCCGTCCCATTTAGATAGGCTTGTTTGACTTTTCACAAAGATTAAAAAATTGTATTGGAAAGACACATTAGACAAGTAAAATTTGTATTATTATATTAGTAAATAAATTAGAAAATATTACTCTATATGGAAACAAGCCTATTTAAATGGGACATCCATAAAAGAAAAATAAGCCTATCTAATTGGGACGGATGGGATGGAGTAGCTTTTTTCGTTCTGTTCAACTCAACATGGCATGCTGTAGCACCATCCCTCAGTAATACTCATCAGTTTTATTATCTTATTATCATGACAGATCATTTAAAAAGCTCGAGGATATTTTTGAGAATTTAAAGTCACTTGAAGGGTATTTTTTATTTTCTGGGATATAATTAATTAAGTCGGGGTGCGTTTTGACGAAATTGGGGTGTGAATAATCCCACTCATAAGGTATAAATATAAATGATGCTGCATTCAACGGGAGAGTAAGCATTTTTAAGTAGGTTTCAGTTCACTGGGACGAGCTCGTTTAGTTCAATTCTACATGGCATGCTATGCCACTATCTATCCTTCATTAAATTTAATACTCAACTCAATTGTAGTATCTTATTATCATGACAGATCATTTCTAATGATGAATCAAAGAGGCTGAATGCTGTTGCTTCCACCTTCAGCAGTGCAGAGTCAATTGCAAAAGCAATTGGAAATGCTAGTAAAGTGGTGGTCACCATTGGATCAGCTGAGGACGGCCCTAGTGCACAAGTAACCACCTCTGATGCCCTGCAAGTGATCGAGGCTGCACAGCTGGCAAACGTTGGCCATGTGGCTATAGTCTACGACGCCTCTTCTGGGGAAACTTCCACGTATAATGTTCTTGATGGGATCACGTCGTTCTTCAATAACCTCTTTGCCAAATCTCAGCCTTTGACTATTACTGAGTTTCTTCAAAATGTGGTGGAGACTGATGTCAGCTACACCCTCATAAAGACGAAGCTCACGGATGACTTCTCGCCTGAGTCTTCTTACAATGTTGTTGTCGCTGCTGAAGGAAGTGCTGGTTCGAACGACTACAAAGTAATGTAATGTATGCAATATCTTTTTCATTTCAAAAGAATCCAAGTAACAAAAAGTAAAATCTCGTTGGTGTTATTGTGGTTCGTGATTAAAATTTTGGATCTGGCAGAGATTAATCTTGATCTTGACATATTTTTTACAAAATGGTTGAGTTCCTCACAAACTATTCATTTATTTAGGTTTCAAGATCGAAGATAGCTTCACTTGTGGCTGATGTTTTCTCCAATACAGCAGTTGCAGAAAATAAGGTAATTTCTTAAGTGGGCCTAATTGCCAAGAAATTGATGATGCTATATTGCCATTGATCCATCATTTCCCCAATGTTCAGGTTGTTGAGGTCTATGCTGATCCATCAGCACCTTCAAAGACAGTTGATGAACTTTTCAGGTAATATTGTTAGTGCTTTGCTCTAATTTTGAAAAAAAGTGGAGACAAAAAATAATTATTGGTTGAGAAATAATGGAACGATTGAAGAGATATGATTAACTTATTCCGAGTCTCATCACCAATGAAAATGAATTGAGCATCATTTATTCTCATTAATCACCACAATTACCCCGTTCCCGTTCCCATTAAATTTATTTCAACCAAGCGCCCATTACTCTCTCTATCAAAAGAAGGGGTCATGTTTCAATAGTCCAAGTTCATTTTCCAACTTCTCTTTACACACTTTTATTATGCAGTTTACCAAATGACTTAATAAATATTTGAACCAACAAATAAACGTATGAGCATTGAGCACTAGTGAGAACTGATGACTTGTAAACAAATATGGCGGTTTTATACATGCGACGGTTTTCCTCACATATATATTATATGATCTGTGAGCTTCTATCCGAATCATGTATTGAAGTAAAGTGTAAATAGTAAAATGGAGCTCTGTCTCATACATTAGAGCCTCACCCAAAAGTGCCTCAAACCAAAATTAAAAGTTTGCACTTTGAAGAAATAAGAGTTTGATCGATATCAAGCAGGATGATTGCTCAATTCATTGGTGGTTACTTGCAGTGCAATTCCAGAAGACGGAAGAAGAAAGGCCTATGCAGAGGCCCTTGCAAAAGCCAAGGCGGAGGAAGAAGCTTCCAGAGAATCAGCAAAAGAGCTTGAAAAAGAGGCGAAAACACTCGAACAGGAAGAATCTCCAGCCACCAGTCTATCAGCAGATACTGCTGGAGAGCAAGTTGAGAATTTCTTGAATAAAGCCAAAGGCCTAACATCAGGCATTTCATGGGAAAACTTGAGTTCACAGCTCAAATCAACCAAAAATCTTGAAAAAGAGGCGAAAACGCTCGAACAGGAAGAAACTCCAGCCACCAGTCTATCAGCAGAAACTGCTGGAGAACAAGTTGAGAATTTCTTGAACAAAGCCAAAGACCTCACATCGGGCATTTCGTGGGAAAACTTGAGTTCACAGCTCAAATCTGCTGTTCAAAAGCCCGAAGAGGAACCAAAAGTGCGACTTGCCACAGTGAGAGGACAGGCCAAGGCCCGATCTCTGCCTTCTCTCAAGGCAGTTGTGAAAAGTCCAGCCCGGAAACCTGCTCCGTCTAAATCGAAAGTTGTTCCTAAACCAAAAGGTAAAGTAACGGAGCCTAAGAAAGAAACGAGGAAGGTGTTTGGAGGTTTATTTAAGCAGGAAACCATCTACATTGATGATGACTAGAGTTGAAAAACAAGAGTATAAGATTGTATTCAGAATTTGAACTTTCTACGTATAGATGATACATTCAGGTATCAGTTGTATTACCTTACTGTTAACATGGTTTTTTGTGAATCTTTGATGTTGTAATGTTTGTGTAAACTGTGTATAACAATAAATGCTTAGATCAGATCGTTTGGCTTGGCTCAATATTTTTACGATACCTATAGATCTCCCAAAGCAAATGCAAAAACCATGCAATGTCTCATGACAGTCATCATCAAAGATGTTGAGAAATTAATCTCTCTGTCATAAAAAAAATACACACACTAATTTAAGAGCTACTTTTTTAAGGGTTAATAGAAAAAAAGTTACCAACTTTGGGTGAATGAAAAATTCACAAAATTTTTAATTAAGAAGCCTTATTAATATATATTCACATTTATGTAAAAACAAATTGATGTTCTTTACATGGTGGATCATGCCTAAGTGGTTGCATTGACCACTTTAGAGGCGCACTATGAATATATACGTTACTGCAAGGAGTGAATGGGCTTCCATCAAAAAAAAAAGGAGTGGATGGGCTTTTAATTTTTCAAATTGAGCCTAATTGGATCAAACAAGTGGGTGCGCCGCAAGAAGCATGCAAATAGAAAAAATATATTTATCAACTGATTTTCACCTCTTTTGAGGACAATTTTTTCACCTTTTAAGATGTTGATAGCTATAATACTCCCTCCGTCCCTCAAAAGTTTTCATACTTTTCTTTTTCGTTTGTCCCCAAAAAATTTGGATAACTCAAAATAGAAATAATCATCACAATCCTCATCCTCACCCTCACAATATACACATAGTTTAATCACTAGGAGAGACAGTCCTATATACTTAAATTCGAATAAGGACAAAAAATTATAACATTTTAATTAAGGTCAAATTGATATGTAAATATCCCATTATGCAATTTGGTCTTAAAATTCAATATTAACGCATTATTATAATAAAATTTGAAATTTAAATTATATTTTCCTTTGTTAAGAGAGAATCACCACGAGAATCACTCCATTAATCACTCGCCCCTTATTGGGGTTTTTTTTTTTTTTTTTTTTTAAGAAAATGTCAATATTTTTCAAAATAAAGCAATTTGTGTCATTTTTTGTAATTCATATCAAGAATCTATCATTCATCCGGGTCATTTATTGCAATCGAGAATTCTTCCGAGTCATTTCTCAAATTCGATCATTCATTCGGTTCATTTCTTGCGTTTGATATCAAGAATCGATCATTCATCCGGGTCATTTCTTGCAATGATATAAAAATCGATCATTCATCCGGTTCATTTCTTGCATTTGATATCAAGAATCGATCATTCATCCGGGTCATTTCTTGCAATTGATATTAAGAATTGATCAATCACCCGTGTCATTTCTTGCAATTGATATCAAACTTTAACCCAATTTGATATGTTTTGAAAACTTCTCTTGCAATTGATATCAAATTCAACCGTGTTTCAAGGCTTCAGATTAGGGTTTATTGATCGGTTTTTCTTATATTTGGTAACAGTGACAGATGGAATATGCAGTAATTCTGAAGTTATAATTAGAGGAAAAAATGAAGTTATTGATCAGCACATATGCAATAGCATTCATATTATTTTCGCATATATTATGTTTCAGTTTTCATATATGCATTTATGCTTACAACTTTTGCAGCGATACATTTTTACTTCGTCCCTACAGAGATTCTTTTTACGTATATTTCTGTTGAAAAAGATTTTCTATGCAAAATCTTTAATTTTGTTATATTATATGAGGAAGATATTGGGTATTACATTTTTTTTAGTTATATAAAAATAATATTAAAGACATTTTATTATAACATTAATGTTTAGTGGGAGTTACTCCTAATTTCATGGAGAGGTTACAAGTCACATTAACACGATTTTCACTTATAGTTAATATTTTATTATTAAATAAAAAAATCTCACATTTCAATTTATGCATTTTTTAGTTATATAAAAATAATATTAAAGACATTTTAATATAACATTAATGTTTAGTGGGAGTTACTCCTAATTTCATGGAGAAGTTACAAGTCACATTAACACGATTTTCACTTATAGTTAATATTTTATTATTAAATAAAAAAATCTCACATTTCAATTACATTGCATAAATAAATAATTGGTATATCCTAAATACAAAACCATCGTAATATTTACCGGTTCAAACAAAAAGTGTTATCTTTATCAATATTCGTAGATGGATTAAATTTCTTATATATAATATTATATCTTACAATACATAAATTATTTTTAAATTTTTTAAACCGGTTTTCTATTCATATAATTAATATGGAATTTTCAAATTTCAATATTTTGTATATATGGTACTATCATTTTTTAAATATGCATAATTTTTGTTTAAATATTTAAAATCCAATAGCATTCGATTTTTTGATGTCTACCCATGATGCAACATTGTTGATAACTATTTACATTATTATTTTAAAAAATATTTAACCTCTAAATTTATAGTTTTGAATTCACCAAGTTTGCATATTTAATTGAAAATTTGCATATTCACCCAATATTGGTACATATATGCTGTTTCAGATTTCCACCTTCAGTCGAAGAGAAATTCACGTTGAATTCGATTTCTATAATTGATAGACATTTCTATTCTAGCTGAAATTTAGGAAATATTTTAAATTTTAGAAATTGAGTTATTGTGACGCTATTTTTGAGGAGTTTACGTTTTTTTAATTGAATATTAAGAAAAAAAATTGAATATGAAAAATTCGAATCTTAATAAAATAAAAGGGTATAGTTGTACATTTATCTCCCATTTTGACCTTATTCCTAACTCCAATTTTTTTTGTCTCTAATTGAAATCTCTATAGGTGAAATGTCCAGAAAATCCCCCTATTTACCCTTTATGCCATTACTTTTGAGATCCACCATACACTCAACTCACCTACATTTTTTACTTTATATATAAAAGTTTACAAAATTATCCTTCAACACTCTCATCATTACACTTTTTTCTTAAATCATGTGTCCGAAATTCCCCGCAAACTTTTCGGGGACGGAGGGAGTATGACTTTTAAGTTGCAATATCATATTTTATCAGGGTTAATTGTACGAAATCCTCACATGATTTGAAAATAGAGTTTAATTAAGATTAGAGACAATTCTACAGACACAACTAGAAAAAAAGACAAAATAATATAGCATTAGGAATAAGGTCAAATTCTTAACTAAATGACCAACTATGCCCTTACTCTTTCATCACACCAATATATTAAATTAAAATAATATTCAAATTAAAGTTATCGGTATTGTTTAATTTCAAATTAATGTAAAATAAAATTATACTTTAAATGTAAAGCAGTTCATGGTCCACAGTAAAACACGCCATTTTGCTGCAAATCCAATCTGCAGATCACAGCTTGAATAATCACTAAATCGATCTCCAAATCCCAATTGCGCATAATCAATAAATCGATCTCCAAATTCTAAATTTCGCTATCTTCTATAACAGAATCATTCCAATTTGGGAGGTACGAATTCTGTTCGATCTTCAAATCCCATCTTCGATATTCGATCATCACCGAACCACCTCCATTTTTGCTGCAAATCCCGTCCGCAAATCACATCTTCAATAATCAATATATCGATCTGCAAATCCCAATTGCGCTATCTTCGATTCCAGAATCATTCCATTTTGGAGGTATGAATTTCGTTTTGATTCAATGAGTCCGTATTCAATTTCCAACTGTGATAATCAATAATTCGGTTGGTTCATTGTTATTTCAATTTATACCCTGTCCGATTCGATATTCTATTTGTTCTAATTCTACCCCGTTTTATTTTGTGCGATTTAGGGCTCTATTCAACCTTTTATTTGGAGAAGCTATTTTACAGTGTCAAAGATGGAATATGCTGTGATATTAAAGTTCGAATTCGAGGAGAAAACCAAGTTGATCCGTGTTCAACAATCTTCAAAGTTCGAAGACATTGTTAATGAAGTAATCGGTATGTGGCCCATATTGTCTTCTTATAATCTAGTCATGTGTTAGTATTTTAGCACGATTTTTCCCATATATATTTTGGTATACTTTCCATATTGTTTTTATTTTTACCCACAGTGTAATTTTTATTATTAAGCAAAATATGATTTCCGGGTTTAGAATATATTCAACTAATATTCACACATGTGCATCAAATCGTTAGCATATATTTTATAATATGCAGTATCTTGATATGTACTCGTAGTTTACTTATGATAGGGCCAGATATACTTAACTTAAACAATAATGCAATGTTTTTTATGCTATCCAATGATATCACGGAAATATCATAATAATGAATATCTTTTGGAAAGTTACAATCCACAATTGTAAAGTCAACCATCATTAATACAATATTATTAATTTAAAATAGGAATATACCCACTACTCTCCACAATTATCTCACGTAATATAAACAAACAATATATTTTTGACATTTTCAAACATACTTATATTCAAATGTAATTTTTTTCTATAAATAATATTATTAATACAATTTCTAAAATGAACAGTTTATATTGATATCCACGTAATAATAATATGATTATCGTAGTAGTCATAAATATATTAAAAAACGGTCTAATTTTTCCACAATAATGCACATTTCACAATGTGCATATTTGTTTTGCATATACTTTCGCATATATTCCCTTTCGATACTCCACACTTTAATTACTTAATTACATCATATGTTTTTTTTTTTTTTTTTTGTGTATGTAACGGTTTACCATATAGAGGTAGCTTTGATTGTCCAACGCATTTATGCCCTGGATTTTCGGTAATTTAATATTCAAGTCCAACGCATTCAAGTTTTGAATTTCCTAATATACCTTAATTGATTATTCAAATTTTGGCTTTATTAATTAATATAAACAAACAATATATTTTTGACATTTTCAAACATACTTATATTCAAATGTAATTTTTTTCTATAAATAATATTATTAATACAATTTCTAAAATGAACAGTTTATATTGATATCCACGTAATAATAATATGATTATCATAGTAGTCATAAATATAGTAAAAAACGGTCTAATTTTTCCACAATAATGCACATTTCACAATGTGCATATTTGTTTTGCATATACTTTCGCATATATTCCCTTTCGATACTCCACACTTTAATTACTTAATTACATCATATGTTTTTTTTTTTTTTTTTTTTTTTGTGTATGTAACGGTTTACCATATAGGTAGCTTTGATTGTCCAACGCATTTATGCCCTGGATTTTCGGTAATTTAATATTCAAGTCCAACGCATTCAAGTTTTGAATTTCCTAATATACCTTAATTGATTATTCAAATTTTGGCTTTATTTTAAACTGAGGATTAAACTGTACTTTTATAAATCATATTGTCCTTCTTCCTAACTTTCAAATTTATTGTCTTTATTTCTAGTTTATATAGGTGAAATGTCCTATATACTAATTACCCCTTGAAAATATTGTGTGAAATAATCTTGTAGTTTGAAAATTGCAAGAAACTCTTATGCAGCTTATTAATTTAAGTGAATTTTCCATTTTTGAGATGTTTGCCCTAGGGCTGTTTGGCAGCTATACATATACACTACAAGTCTCTCTTCCTTATTAAACTATAGTGAGAGAAATGTGTGAGACTTTATTAGAGAATATAATAGGGGCAGTTTCTCATAAGACCATTTCACACATAGAAAAAACATAGAAAGACAAGTTTTATTTTTAATTCAAATAAGGTCAAAATGGGTGATAAATATACGAAACTGCCCTTCTAATTATTAAATTCGAAAATACTTCTTTAATTAAGTAGTCACCCATTTTTAAAACAAATTATGTAAATCAAACATTTAATTCCGCGAATTAATGACGTTTCCATATTTGAAATAATAATTGACACATTTAAGCTGAGAGGAGAATCCCATTAATTTCGGAATTCTTAAATTGCATTTTGAATTCGAAATTAATAGTGAGAACTTCATCTTTATTATTTAAAAGTCAACTAATCAAATTATTTATGCATTCAAATATGCGCATCTATTTAAAATTCAAATATCATTATTAATTATAAGTTAACTAATCAAATTATTTCTTCATCCAAATATGTCATCAGTAATATTAAACAAAAATAAATAAATTATGGTTTAACTGAATATATATTATTTTTATATTTAATAAATTCTGATCTCCAATTTAAATATACATAATAAAAAAATGCGTATGCAATTAAAAATACATATTTATAATATATATGCAAAATATTTATTGCATATACATTAAAAATTGTTGCATATTTTCAATGGTATGCAAAAATATTCATATTGTTAATAATATTTTCAATGATATGCAAAATATTTATTGCATATACATTAAAAATATGTTGCATATAACTTAAAATATTTCATATTCTCAGTGACATGCAAAAATATATTTGTATATGACTTAAAAAATAGTTTTTGAAACACGATCTCAAAAATCGCACTCATTTATTATATTTCCAAAATTCAGAAAATTTACTAATCTCCCAGTTCGATTCCCGAAAATCACGGAATCAATTAAGTTGCATATGAAAAAATTGTTGCATATTCTCAGTGACATGCAAAAATATATTGCATATAACTTAAAAATATTTCATAATATACAATATCATAATATATCTGTAATAAAATGTTCTAAAATTAAATTTTAAGAATAGATCAAGTATTCAGACACCAAACAAATCTAATCTCCTATTGTTGTTCATCATCAAAGAACTCATCTAATGATTTAGACAATCCCGTCATATCTTCACCATTTGGTGTTTTCAAAGATGCATCAGGATATCCATCATCCATTCCCCGTGAAGACGAAAAATCGAGGCACATTCCCCTCACCAAGTTCTCATAAGAAGTAGAGAGATCATGTGAGGTTAACTAATGATACTCTACAAGCTGGTGTAAGCACTGATTTTCCCTAGTTAAGTTGGCATTCTCACTTGCCACTCATGATTTTACTACTAAAAGTGCTTCCAATTGAAGCCTCACCCGATCATTGTCTTCGTTCATGATCCCATCAATCAAACAGCCTTAAAATCAATCAAACAACCTTAAAATCAATACATTGGAAGATAAAAGTAAAATGCAGTGAATGGATACCTACATCGCAAGTGTGGCATGTAATATTTCAGTCAATGTAGGTGGTTTAGCTAGATTTCTTAGCTCCCTGAATTATATATCAGAAAAAATGAACTCAATTTTGAATGTTTAATGTTGGGAACTTGAAAGTAAATTTTCAATTAAATTAAAACAACCCATCATCTCAGAATTAGAACACAGCACATCAAACAATCCATGAATATCAGTAAAAATAAGAATAATGTTCTGCTTTCAGTAAAAAAAAAAAAAAAAAAAAGAATAATGTTCGGCTGAGTTGGCAGACTCATATTTATTTAGTCTCTACACAATCACAAACTTATGTATACAATGCGTGCATGAAGAAGGCCCTCCAGTTCAGCTTAACATTGCCCTTCACAAATTACTTGGTCTATATACAATCAATGAAAAATGAAATTTGAACAAAATGAGAGAGTACTTAATTTAAAAAAAGCAGGAAGGATTCTTTTCCATTAATTCACTCACCGATAGAATCTTGAAAATTATTACAAAATCCGAAATACATTTATTCTCCAAAATCCAACAAAAATGAGTAGAAAATCACCATAACCAGAAAAGAGAATAATCTGAAAAATTATAAACGAGTGGTAGGTATATAAACCCCTTTTTTGCAGTCTCAATCACCCACTCAACTAAATAATCATCAAGCAATTCAATTGATGACAACCAAAACAAAATCAAAATGGATACCCTTTTCTGCGATGAGCTTCTCCAAGAAATCTTCCCCCGTCTTCCGCCACCATCTGCCGCCGCCGTCTCCCTTGTCTCTCGACGGTTGCGCCGCCTCCTCCGCTCCTCAACGACGTCTATTTCCCTCCACTTCCCCACCCCATACGACCCCACCACCGTCACTTCCAATTTTTGCATATTGGATCATTTAGGAAGATGAGGGAATAAATATTTTTAGGAAGAAACGATCTCATTGTATATCCAGAACAAGATTTCAGCAAATATTAATTTTAGAAATATATCAATTGAAAATCAAATATTTAAATGATAAATCAATTGGGAAACGAAAGGTACAATTAAGGAAATTTTGGGAGTAATTGAGTAATTTTTGCTAAGAGGAATGAGGATTTAATTTCAATTTGAATAACAACTGCGAAATTAATTATATTAATGAATTAATATTGTTTTCTAAAACTAAGGGGCATAATTGGATATTAACACATTAATTTGACCTTATTTGAATTGTTTTAGTTTGTTTCCTTTGTTTGAAAATTAGTCTATAGGATTGTCCTTCCTAATAATTAAACTCAATATAATAGAATAATACTCCCTCCACTTTTAAATAAGTGTCATTTTAACAATTTTCAACATATTAAGATATATAATTATGGACAATTTTACCCTTCATTAATGATAACTAATTTTAATATTAAATTTATGTTTAGTAATGAATGTGGTCAATATTGTAGATGATATTCATGTATACAATAATTAAGGTTTATGCATGATTTATGTTATAGTACTATATTCAAAAGGGAAAAAACTTAAATCAAGGTAAAAAAAATGGAGGGAGTACAATGTACAAGGGTAAAATTGTCAAACTTGAAGAAAAAAGTGTAAAATGACACTTATTTAAAAAATATTGAAAAAGGCAAAGTGACATTTAATAAAAAACGGAGGGAGTATATTATAGGAATAGTATAATATATTATAGGTAGCAATCTTTTATTTATGTTTTATATTTATTTCCTTGTTTATCTATTTCCTTGTGTATCTCTTGTAATCCCTATATATAGTGGACTACTCTTATCATCTCATTAATGGTGATTGAATATAAATCTCACAAACTTGTGTGAGTGTTGAGCTACTCAGTCTTAATCTTTTGGTTATTCTCTCTACTATCCGTATTGATCCGATACTCAGGTAACCTGAGCTCGTCCCTATCGGAATACTCACCGGAGTTGTTCAACGGAGACGACGAGGAGACCCAACAGTGGTATCAGAGCCACGGGTTGTCGTATGCCGCCGTCTCTATGATGCATCCTCTTCCGTGGCGGAACCCTAGCCGCCGTCGAAGATTCTCGCCATCGCCGCTCGTCCCAGCAGCAGCGCCGCCGTCGCCTGGACAGAACCGTCGCGTCTCCTGCTGCTGCCCTGAAGATGGCGCCGTCTCCCTGACTCTCCATACAGTTCTGATTAAATGGTTGCATATTTAGGGTATGTGTTTTTCTTTATGGCTTCTACGTACATGGACTAATTTGGTGTGTTTTTTGTGTTTTCTTTGTGTGTTGTCCTTTGCAGGTACGTGGGAGTGGGTTGAGCGATGATGAACTCCGATTGTGTCGTTTAAATAAGGGGCGGTGTACTGGTGTTGAACCAAATAGGTGGAGATGTAATGAAATTATGTGGGTTTGTTGGATTTGGTCCAACTGTATTATACCCTAAAGCCCATTACACCCACCTCCTCTTATTCCCTCTCTCGTGATTAATAATTTCCATATCTTTGACCTTACTACTAGACAACGATTTACTTACCATTCATGTCACCGGAAATCGTGACTAATTAACCGAAAATTGTGGTTTTGTGATACTATATTAATGACGTTGGTTGATATGGTTTAACACGGTGAATACGAGATTTTTTGTGTGTTTTGTGAGACGAGGGGGAGGAGAGGGGTTCTTGTACACGTACACCATCACCGGACGAGGAGTCTGACCTCGTGTACAACCCAAGTGTAGTGGCGACCGGCGGCACCGAAACCCAACAGTGGTATCAGAGCCACGGGTCGTCGTCTGCCGTCGTCTCTTCCGTGGCGGAACCCTAGCCGCCGCCGTCGAAGCTTCTCGCAGTCGCCTCTCGTCCCAGCAGCAGCGCCGCTGCCGCCTGGACAGAACCGTCGCGTCGCCTGCTGCTGCCCTGAAGCCGACACTGCTTCCCTGCAGTCCAGAACCGTCGCCGCGGCCGTGGGTAAGTTTTGGGGTAAATTTTTTGGAGAGAAGTGTTAGTTTCTCCATTTCCTCTCGTATCTGCCACCGCACTGCAAAAGGTAAGTAAAGGTAATAGTTGATTGTCACTTTCTTATTTCTGCTGTGATTTTATTTGATTACTAATTTATATTAATATATCTTAGTTAATCCTGTTAGACTAAGAATATTAATATATAATTATTTTGATGTCCAGTAGATCTGTTTAAATATTTTTATATTTATTTAACCTGTGATTTAAGAATTTGTTTCAGATTACCTGTGGTTAGACTACTAGTCTGGCGTTTTGAGATCCTTTCCTAGGGTCTCGCTCTTGTATGACAGCTAAACTCATTCGTTTACTGCTTTTATAGCGTAGATCCTGATCGGGGATTATGTGATTGAGATTTGTGTTGGTGTATATTTTAAGATGTCTTTGAGAGTCCTGTTTCTTTGTGATTTTATTTACGTATTTGTGTATCGTAAATGCTATTGCTTCCGCTTGTTCTCTGTGATATGATCTTTGTGAGGTTTCTTTATGCAATTTTTATTAATTGTCTTGGTGGTTCATTGCTTGGTGCATGTTGTTTGCTTCCCGCAATCTCTTCGTGTTGCTCTGTGATTTTATTTATGATGCATGAGTAGATGATGGGCCAGTGGGAAGGTGGGGGAATGGTTGCATGTTTATATGTATGTGTGTTATGCATGACTTCATATATTGTGGTTTCATGTTTTCCCCATACCCCATGTATATCTAGTTGCATGTTTATTTGTTTCTTTGTGTTTAGAGATTATTCCTAGTAAGGTGGAGTGATTTTGTCTTTGTGATTTATGTATACATTATGCTATCATGTCTTTATGAGTCTTTGTGAGTGCTACGAGTGAGGTGGAGCTTGTCTTTGTGTGCCTTTGTGTGAGTCTTTGTGAATGTTTTCCCATGATAGCTTATCTTGCATGTGTTGTGTGTGCTATGTATGTGGGAATGTGTGTGTTAGGCGATGATGACCACCTGCGGATTTCGCATTGTAGTTGGGGATGACAAAAAATGTGGAGAATGTTGGGCTTGGGCCCAATTTTTGTTTTGGCCCATGTGGTAAACCTTTAGGCCCAATCCATTTGTTTGCCCTAGGGCTGTTTGACAGCTATACATATACACTACAAGTCTCTCTTCCTTCTTCGTGACGTTAAACTATAGTGAGAGAAGTGTGCGAGACTTGTGTGGGTGTTGTGCTACCCCGTTTTAGTCTTTTGGTTATTCTCTCTACTATCCGTATTGATCCGATACTCAGGTGATTTGAGCCCGTCCCTATCGGAATACTCACCGAAGTTGTTCAACGGAGACGACGAGGAGACCTAACATATTCAGTTAAGTCTGGATACTAGACGACCATGACCGTGGAAGTACGGAAAATGGAGGATGTGTCGATATCTAGCAGTGATAAACGACAAAGTTCGTGGAATCTGGTTTGGAACATGCAATTGCCACCAAAAATTCGAATATTTGCATGGAAACTTTTGTGGGATTGTATACCAACTGAAGGAAACTTATGGAGAAGACATATCCCGATTGAATCGACTTGTCAACTCTGCGGTTCACCCTTTGCGTCATTAACGCATGTAGTTTTATTCTGCCCAAACATTAAACATGTTTGGAAGCACAATGCTTGGTGGGTAATTGTAAAAAAAAGGAAGACATCTTTCTACCGCAGACTTTTTCAACCTTGTGCACCATGAGTTCACGCGGCAAGAATTGGAAGAGGTGATCATGATTGAATGGAAATTCTGGAAAGATCGATGTGAGATATCCTTCACCATGAGGAGCAATCAAGAACAAGAATCCGAAGTAATACTGGTGGTAAAGCACTTCATTATCTTATCGACTTCAAAGCCGTACAACATCAAAGTGAAAATAATCAAATAAACCACGAGCATGGCGACACTAAAGATAGTAGATGCGGTGATCAAATTAACATTGTTGAAGTGGATGGAGTCTTCAAGCCGATAGACAAAAAATATGGAGTTGGCTGCATCTTGTACAACATGGGCAAAACACTATTTGACACGCATAAAGAGAAAAGTCACACCGCAAAGATCAGCACTGGGAACAGAATTAAAGGAAACAAATTTTAGATTTACAGGTAGCCCTACAACACAGAATAGACAAGATCTTTGTAAAAACATATGTGAAACATGCACTGCATTTGATTGAAAACAACATTAAGATGTATGGCGAGAAAAAACAATTCTTCAACGGATCACAATGCTAAAATAGAAATTTGTAGTGTGTAAATTTTCACATATACCGAGTAAGAATAATCAAGGAGCTCATGGACTGACGCAAATGGCGGTTAACTCTACCACATCTCTCGATTGATGTGGAGCAGTGCTTTATTATACTCCCTCTGTCCCACAATTGTTTGCACTATTTCCTTATCGTTCGTCTCACAATTGTTTGCACTACCCAAAAAGGAAACTTTTTCATAAACCTCACCCTCACAATATCTATATATTTACACAAAATGACATTACTTTTACCCTTAATCCAATCATTCACTTTACTTTATTATTAAAAGTTACAAAATTACCCTTCAACACTCCACCAATTACACATTTTTCTTAGTTTGCGTGCCCATAAAATGGTGCAAACAATCCTGGGACGGAGGGAGTATGTGATTTTACTTTGAGAGAGGTTTTTTTAGTTTGATTGTACTTGATGACAAACTCTCAACCAAGACCCATCTGTAACCCTTACTGTATGTTTGTTTTGAGATTATGTAGGATGTGGGAAATCCTGGATGAATAGTAATTGTGTGTGTTTGTTTTGAAATTTTGAGTAGGATGAGATGTAACTTTATGTCAAATCAAATTGTGTAAAAGTGGTTGGATGGGATGTAATAGTAGGATGTATAGATATTTTTAGGAATAAGTGTAGTTGGATGGAGAAATTCGAATGTAAAATCGCAAAGTAGAACAAGAACGTTACGTCCCACGTACGGACGGGTGAATCCCAAAACAAACACCCTTAATTTTTTTTAATAGATTGATAGAGAAATAAAATAATTTATATATTGTGTTTTCCTCATTTGGACTGATTAGTCAATCAAAGAACTCGTTAGTCTTTCTAGAAAGTATTTGGTAATTTATTCAAACTAAGAGAATCTTTTGATAATTTAGACAGATCTCAAAGAGTTTTTTTATCCTCGTAATTTTCCATACAACAGAGTATAAGCGTTATTTTGTACTCACTCCGTCCTATATTTGAAGACACATTTTACCAATTTTGGACGTCTTATACTTGAATGCACATACAATCTTCTTAAAACATCACAATATTACAACAAATGCCACTACTTTATTACACTAAAAAGTAACTTTATTACTATTTATAAAGTTGAAAAGTCTTACTATCCCCACTTTATCTTACACAATACTAATAAACAATTCATTCATTAAAACTCGTGCCCAATTCATTTGTGCCTTCAAGTATGGGACGGAGGGAGTAGTAATTTTTAATTATTGTTTATTAAAATATAATACTCCCTCCGTTAACAATAACTTTCACACATTCCTTTTCGCGACGTCTCACAATAATTTCCACACTTTTAAAATGAAAAATCATTTATAATAAGAGTTTAATTAAGATTAGGGACAATCCTATAGACACAACTAGAAAAAGAGACAAAAAATTATAGTATTAGGATTAAGGTCAAATTCATAACCAAATAACCAATTATACCCTTATTCTTTCATCACACCAATAATTTAAATTAAAACAATAATTTAAATTAAAATTAAGATTTTTAATTTTAAATCAAATTATAAATTAAAATTATATTTTAAATTTAAATCATTTCATGGTCAACAATGCTATCTTCTATACCAGAAACATTCCGTTTTGAAGTTACGAATTCGGTGTTGCTGCAAATCCCATCTGCGATAATTAATAATTCGATCTGCAAATCCCATTTGCGCTATCTTCGATACCAGAATCATTCCATTGTGAAGGTATGAATTCGGTGTTGATGCAATAATTCCATCTGCAAATTCCATCTGCGATAATCAATAATTCGATCTGCAAATCCCATATGCGATATGCGATCATCACCGAACTACCCAAAATAGAGTTAATTTTGAGTTTCTAAATCTCATCCGAGAATCATTCCATTATCAAGGTATGCAATTTTATTCCGTGTTGTTTTAATTCAATAATCAATAATTCGATTGGTTCATTGTTCTTCAAATATATACCCTGTCCAACACGATCTTCGATCTTTTCTAATTCGCCCCTGTTTTATATTATTCGATTTAGGGTTCTATTGAACGTGTTAATTGGAGAAGTTAATTTACTGAATCAGAAATGGAATATGCTGTGATTTTAAAGTTCGAATTCGAGGAGAAAACCAAGTTGATCCGTGTTCAACAATCTTCAAAGTTCGAAGACATTGTTAACGAAGTAATCGGTATGTGGCCCATATTGTCTTCTTCCATATTGTTTTTTTTTTTTGCTTAGAGTATATTTTGTTTTTTGGAATATGATTTACAGGTTTAGCTTATATTCAACTTATATTTACACATGTGCATTAAATGTTTAGCATATATTTCAATATATGCAATAACTAGATATGTATTTATTAATTACTTATGTTAGGGCCAGATATAGTTAACTCAACCCATAATATAATGTTTTCTATGGCATCGAATAAAATCATGGAATATCATAATAATTAATCTCATATTAAAATAATCCATACAATTATAAAAGTAATGTTAAAAGATTATAATTTATCAATCATAATTAATATTATTAAATTTAAATATATCCACTACACCCTACAATTATCTCACGTAATCCAAACCAACAATATATTTTTGACATTTTCAAACATATTGATATTCAATGGTAATTTTTTTCTATAAATAATATTATAATTAAAATTTCTAAAATGAATAGTTTATTTTGATATCCGCGTTTGCATAATATGTACACGTCAATATTATAATAATACTTTTTATATTTAACATCTATAACTAAATGATTCACGTAATAATACTATGATTATCGTAGTAATCATAAATATAGAAAAAAATGGTGTATTTTGCATTCCATACTGCACATATCTCAATGTGCATATTTGTTTGACATATACGTGCGCATATATTTCATAGAAAACGTTCCACGTTACTGAATTAATTACATCATATGTATTTTTTTTTTTATTTTTTTTTGTTGCTACGGTTTTCCATCCAGATTGTTTAAGATTGTCTATTCGAGAATTTAATATTTCGAACGCAATTATGACCGAAATTATGACCGATGAATATTTAGGAAAGTTTAAAATTTCGAAGTTCGAACGCAATTATGACCGAAATTATGACCGATGGATATTTAGGAAAGTTTGAAATTTCGAACGGAATTATGACCGAGATTTCCGGAATTTAATATTTCATCAACTCCTGTTTTGAATTTCCTATTTTATCTTAATTGAATATGCAAATTTCGATTTTATTTATAAATGGAGGTTAAAATTGTACTTTTATAAATCAAATTGTCCTTCTTTCTAACTTTAAAATTTTTTGTCTTTATTTCGAGTTTCTATAGGTGAAATGTCCTATATACTAACTTCCCCCATTTATAAACTGCACCCTCACAATATCCTCAATTTTACACAAATACCATTATTTTTTCTCCACACATACGCAAAAGCCAACTCATTCTTTACTTTATACATTAAGTTTTATAAAATTACCCCTCACAACTCCACTCATTATTACACTTTCTTAATTTATATGTCTACCTCCCTATTATTTCAGGACGGAGGGAATAGTAATTCTTTACCGAGTTAAAATAATTAACTTAGTAAAGAATGTGATATACTTATAAAATGGATGCAGCTATTTACATTCAACTTTTTATTAAATACATCTATATATACAAATTTTTAGCATAATATAATATACAATTATAAAGTGGGTGTAGTTTAAAATATATGAGTGTTAATAGTTGTACCCTTGTAACTTGTAAAAAAGAAAAAAAAATGTAATATCTTATATTTTTTCCACTTAAAAAATAGAGTGGTTGAAATAAATGTAAAAGTAATGCCATTATATCATTTTGAGAGTTTAAGTAAATATATAAATATTTTGATGATAGAGTTTATGAATAAGTTTTCTTTTCAAAAAATTTACAAATAATTGTAAAACATACAAATAAAAAAAGTATGTAAACAGTTATAAAACGGATGGAGTATAAATTTAAAAAAGAAATACGAAAAGTAAAATAAAAAAATCTAGAATAAATCTTATGGGCGTCCCCTCCCCTGGAGGGTAAAGAGGGCAAAGTAGAGAGACAAATTCAAAAGACGTCCCCTCCCCTCCCCTCCAAAATGAGCAGAAGCTGAAACGTGTATCAAGTCAGCCACCCTACCAGGGGACAGGTGTCGCCAGTCGGAAACTGTGGGCCCCACTTCAACCAAATTTCCGCCTATGCGCTGCTGCATTCCTATTGGTCCACGTAGTAATGGCGTGGCCGGTACACGCGTTAGCTTTGAACGGACGGGTGTAACTCCCAAACAGATCCAACGGCGCTACGCACTCTCTCCATTTCTATTTCTACTTGATCAATTTCCCACCCTTTTCTCATTTTCTTTTATTCTTTTCCCTACTTTTTTCGAATTCATCAACTGAAAACGACTCTACTACTACTTTTCGAATTTCGATTTTTTTGCTTTCTATCTTCAATCCTTGCATTATATACTTCGTGGATGGCGGAGATCTGCCGCGGATTTCTGTGTGAGAGCGACGGTTCCTGCGAGCAAAGCAGCAGAGCGGCCAGGAGGCGGAGAATGGAGCTCCGCCGCGTTAGGTTTGAGCCAGCTGGTGTCAAACGTCGTCGTTTGGACCTTTTCGATTGCGCTTCTGGTTATGAGAGAGACGGCCACCACCCAATTCTTCCCAAATCTGGGATCTCATCCATATGTGGACGGCGGCGGGACATGGAAGACGCCGTGGCGATTCACCCTTCGTTTTGCCGCAGAGATCACGGCGGCGGCGCGGATCTACACTACTACGCCGTCTACGACGGCCACGGCTGCTCTCACGTGCGTCTTCTTCTTAAACTGAATCGTTTTATCAAAATTTATTGCTGTTTAATTTGATTTGTTGCAACGGCCGTTAAATTCAGGTAGCTACGAAGTGCAAGGAGAGGCTTCACGAGGTGGTGGAGGAAGAGCTCCTCCGCGACGGCGGCGGAGAGAGCCGGTGGAAGCGCGTGATGGAGCGAAGCTTCTCTCGTATGGACAAGGAGGTCGTTGCATGTAACAAAAAAGACGTTGATAACATGAGCATCACCTGCCGCTGCGAACTCCGGTCGCCGAAGTGCGATACCGTCGGTTCCACGGCGGTGGTTGCCGTAGTCACTCCGGAGAAAATTATCGTTGCCAATTGCGGTGACTCGAGGGCGGTGCTTTGCCGCGGCGGCAAGGCTGTCCCTCTCTCCACCGACCATAAAGTACATATACCTAGCTAATTCTCCGTATTTTAGATTTATATGTTTAACGGACTCCATATGTTTTTTTAATTAATTATATGGTGTTGATTCATTTTTGACTATGTCAAATATTAATAAATTAGCTACATGTGAAATACTAGTTACTTATAAAATTTGTCATAATTAAATTATTGTGATGTGAATTTGTAGCCGGATCGAGCCGATGAGCTAAAGCGGATAGAGGCAGCGGGTGGGCGAGTAATCTATTGGGAGGGGGCTCGGGTTCTCGGAGTTCTTGCCATGTCCAGAGCCATTGGTAAGCTACAAATTAATTAAAATAAATAATTTACTAAATGAGGAGTAATATTAGTTGTTACAGATCGAGAATAATGTATGGGATTTAATGGACGGACAGGTGATAATTATTTGAAGCCTTATGTAAGTTGTGAGCCGGAGGTGACGGAGACGGAACGGAGCGAGGAGGATGAGTGTTTGATATTAGGAAGCGACGGGCTGTGGGATGTGGTGTCGAATGAGACAGCGTGCAGCGTTGCAAGGATGTGCCTGAAGGGGGTGAGTTCGGAGAAGGCGTGCAGCGATGCGTCAATGTTGTTGACAAAGCTGGCTTTGGCTAGGAGAAGCGCTGACAACGTCACTGTAGTAGTCGTTGATCTCAGGAACAAGCCCACGTCACATTTTCAATTCTAGTTTCTCTTCTTTTTCTAAAAGGAAATGGAGAGAGAGAGAGTGTTGTTTTTCTTTTCTTAAAATGTGAATGAAGAAGTAGAAATGTTTGTATATTTTTTCTACTGGCAAGTTTTTTATTTGGCCTTTCATTAAGACGAAGTATTACGGCTTATTATTTAAAATACTAGCATTCTCCAAAAAAATAAAAACATTTAAAATACTACACGATATTTGCCAATCTAAAGTTATAAGCCTACAAGTTAAAATTTTTAAGGGCGGGTCTAAAATAAATCAATCGAAAACAAATCAAACATGCAATAGAAATACCGGATACTACTTGGCCCTCATTCCTATTCTGGTTAGGAACCTGATTTTTAGTCCGAAAACTCGAATTTTAATTTTTATATACTCCCTCCGTCCCACTATAAGTTTCCCACTTTCTTTTTATGGATGTCCCACTATAAGTTCCTCATTCCATTTTTGGCATATTATTTTCTCTCACCCAATCACATCACTTCTACTTTATCTATTATTTTATCATACTTTCATCTAATACACATCTATTATTTTCTCTCTCACCATCACATCACTTATACTTTATCTATTATTTTATCATAGAGTTTATTCTCTCTAAGAGACAATCCTAGAGACCCAAATACATAGAAAGACACAAATTTAAATAATTACAAATAAGATCCAAAACCAACATAAAAACCCATATATGCCCTTTATCACTAAAAACTATAATTAATATAAATTATAATGGTAATTTAAATCCCCCTTTTCATGGAATTTCGAATTCAATTTCCATATACATAATTTATCTACTCATAGCCATTATTCATTTCATTCATTATAATTCCTCTTTTCTTATTTTCTCATATTCCAAAACCCTAACCCGGCTCCCACCATGGCCGCCGCCCCCACCCCCACCCAACAAGTCGCGTGCCCACCGCTTCTTGTTCGCTGCCTTGGCATCCATCTTCGTCGTTGCCGACCGATCTGTACGGATCTAAAGACTGCATCGCATTTTGTTGCAATTGTCGTCGTCGACATCGATCTCCCTCACCCAAGCCATTGTCGTCGTCGGAGAAGATGAACACCAAGACATAGCCACCATAGTCGCCGCTGTCGGAGAGATCGAGGGGCTGTCTTTATCCACGTTGGCTAGAGTAAAAAAAATTGAAGAAAAATGAAATCTTGGTCTTGAGGTGCTCACGGTATTGATCTCCTTAATATTTTCTAGAAGGATATTAGCTTAGTTTTAAGTTCTTGTTTAAAATCTCGGCCCAAAATGCTTCAACTTTTTACAAGTATTCAACTTTTTACAAGTATTGAGTGGCTTCAACTTTTTAAAATGCTTCAACTTTTTAAAATCTCGGCCCAAAATGCTTCAACTTTTGTGGCTTCAGATTGCATTTTACTTGAATAGTATTACAAAAGTTTACAAATCTTTCATCCAATTAATACACCCTCATTGAATATTTTTTTTCAAGAAATTTATTTAGTTTTACATGGCAGTGATATATATTTCATTGGAGGCTTTGGAATTGTTGCTTGGGTTAATGTTAAAGAATATGAAGCTATTAAACCCGGTATGATTGCTAGTGATGGGGTTAATGTTAATTGTTTCTTTGTATTCTGCACTGCCCAGTCTTTATAAATAAATTTATTTACAAGGTATTTGTTTATCTCTGTTTTTAGGTTATTGAAATTGAAGAAGTTGATTCATGATTTGGGGTAGAATCATAGTGATTGAAACTGGGATAACAGACTGTTATCTATGATTTGCGTTGTGTGTAGAATCAATATCTTTTTGTCTGTGATACAATGATGGAGACATAGTGCTGCATTTGGTTTGATGTAGATTGGTATTAGTTTCTTTTCACCAACAGGATGTGGAATGTTAGGAAGATATATTTGAAGATCAAGTTCTTTCACTTTTAAAATTGTACTTTAATGGTTGTTTCAAATTGATATATTTTAATGGTTGTTTCTCATTTGACAGGATGTGAAATATTAGCCATGTGATTCCATTAATGGTTGTTTCTAATTTTCTTGAAGACTACGAGAGGAATGGAAAACACACCGGTGAGTTTTCCTTCTATCATCCTTTGATAGTCAGGTTTCGAAAAATGACTTTTTAATAATCTGGATTTTGTATCCTTCGATTGACAAAGCTAGATTGTGTTTGAACTCAATGTATCTTAGATGTTCTTTGTTTTGGGGCAAATTTTTCTGAATGCTTGATTCTCTATATTTTGCTTTTGGGTTGCAGGGTGATATTAGGATTGTGGAGGATTTGGAGAAATTGTTTTCTCAGAACAAGTAATATGATTCTATTGATGCTTATTTTAAACTCAATTTTGTATCAAGAATATTGTATCAGATAAATCTAATTTTATTGGAACTATTCATAGGTTTGATGCAGTTATCCATTTCGCGGAGCAAATCACAAAATGAAAGCTGTTGTGATGATTGTGTAGTTGCTGTGAAGATTAATCAGTTGCTCATAACTTAGTTAGATGTGATGCAATTTTCGTTGCATATGTAAATTTAATTTATTGCATATATTTGTATGTATAATGCATATTTCGAATATTTTTAAATAAAATTAATATTTTAGAATATCTTATAACATAATATATTATCCCATTGCATTATTTTAAAGTATTTTAAGTTATATGCAATATATTTTTGCATGTCACTGAAAATATGCACCAATTTTTATCCATATGCAGTTAATTAATTTCTTGATTTTCATGAATCGAATTGGGAGATTAGTAAATTTTCTGAATTTTGGAAAGATAATAAATGTGCAATTTTATTTTTTTTGGCTGCTACAGCTTGGTTCTTGCAAGATTGTGAGTTTTTTTATTTACATTTTTTTTACTTTAGTATAAAAAATATTTTTCAATACTTCAAATAAATATATTCATAAATGTTATGTTGCATATATTGGTATGGATAATGCATATTTATGATTTTTTATATTGCATATTATTATTTGGATGAAGGCATATGCAACAAAATATTTGCATATATTATTGAACATATGCATCAATTTTTTACATATATATTCATATATTTGCATATTTTATATAGATGACATATATTGTTAAATATATAAATTATTTATGTTTCCAGACTATGAAAGAATATATTTCCATGTATTTCATATGTTCATATGTTAATAGACATGTTCTTAAAATGTAATTACACAAAAATATATTAATTTAATTCAAATAAAAAAAATTCAAAAAAAAAAAAAATCACGCTTTTAATATCTATTTTTTAATTAAATATACCACCGTATCATCAAATAATTTAGTTATAAAATTGTTTTATTTTAAGATATTTTAAAATTGAATTAATTAATAATATCGATAATTTAACATAAAATTGAGAAGTATATTAATTCAACCAAATTTAAAAATATATTAATTTCTTTCAAATGTCAACTTCATGGATTTTTGAATTCAAAATGCAATTTCTCTATAGCGTGATTCTAGATTTCTAGGAATTCATCTGCAGTTAGGAGATGAGAATTAAATTTTGAAATATGGAAAGATCATTAATTAGCGGGATTAACATTTTTTTTTGTACATAATTAGTTTTAATAATGTTTGACTAATTAATTAAAAATGATTTTCGTAATTTATTAAATGTAAGGATAGTTTAGTATATTTATCAATCATTTTGACCTTATTTGATTTAAATAAAAAAGTTGTCTTTCTATGAAAATTTTGGGTGTGAAATGTCCTTTTGAGAAACTGTCCCTTTATCATATTTTCTTAATCAAAACACCCAAAAGAAAGGGGAAGTTTATAGTGGGACGGAAGGAGTATATTTTTTATGTGTTGTTTTAATAATGCACCCTTAATTATTCTTAATTAAATAAAATCATGGTTGTTACTTTAAAAATATTTCTTTTATGGTAAAAATTTGTGTACTTTTATGGTAAAAATTTGTGTGAGACCGTCTCAGGATATTTTTCTGTGAGACGGATCCCTTTTTAATCCATGTTTCATAACTCATAGTATTTTTTTTCAGATTTTGATTTGTAAAAAAAATTGATAATATTTAAGTGAAAAGTGATAATATTTTTAACAAAAATGACGGTCACTTTTTACTTAAACTCTATCACTTTTTGCTCAAACATTATCAATTTTTATTTATAAGGGTCGTCTCATGAATCTCATTCTGTAACCCTTCTTTTATTAAGAAGACTTTAAAAAAATAATAGAAACATAATATGTTTAGACTTAAATCATTTGTTAGAATGTGAGATAAAAATATTGAGATCTATGTTTGGTCATTGAGATATTCACTACAAAAAACGCATCGATTAGAGACCGATTTTGAGACTGTAAAGGCGGTCTCAACACAGGTTAGAGACTGATTTGAGACCGATTTATGGAGGTCCTTATTTCATCGGTACCTAATATTGAGAGACCGAATTTATGGCCCAGTCTCAAATTAGGGACCGATTGTCGATCGGTCCCTAAATGAGAGACCGACAATTCAGTCTTAAAACGGTCCCTAAACGTGAGTCGGCCCGACCTATTTTCGGGCCTAAAACAGTCTCACATCGGTCTCAGATTAAGGACCGATTTTCGGTCGGTCTCTAAATGAGAGACCGGCAATTCGGTCTTAAAACGGTCCCTAAACGTGAGTCGGCCCGACCTATTTTCGGGCCTAAAACAATCTCACATCGGTCTCAGATCTTACCCAGCAACTGCCCCCGAAACCCGACCCGCTGACCCACACCCACCCTCTTTATTTACACCCACCTTCACACCCGCATCGCCAACCCGACCCACACCCACACCCGCATTCGAGACCCGACCCGACAACCCACACCCGCCTTCGAGACCCGAACCGACCCGCCAACCCACACCCGCCTTCGAGACCCAACCCGCACCGCCAACCCACACCCACTTTATTTAATTGACCATTTTATTTTGGCCTTTGTGGGAATTGATCCCTGGTGGATGGGTGCCCAGAAATGGGCACCCACCACTTTGACAAGTAATTGTCTTGTGTAACTTTTAAAAATAATTATATATATATGTAATTAATTTCTTTATTATATATGTTTTAAATAATAAATTTTCAAAATCAACGTTACTTTAAAGAAGTTCAAAATAATTAAATCATTTCCACATATATTAACTGATAAAAATCATTGAATTAATTGTAAAAAATCAATGTTACTTTAAAAAATCAATGTTACTTTTAAATATTTTATTTTGACACTTCTTCAAAGTACATGGACATTTGATTTTATCGTTAAACATATATTGTGGCCTCGTCTTCACAAAATTAATAAATTTGCGAACTTGATTGTAAAATTCACTGTTCGTACTTCCATTAACGAATCGAGGAGTATAATACATCCACCGACGATCCGGTAGTTCCATCTATACGTACTCAAAATCAAAATGATTACATAATTGACATATGTATATAAGATAAATATTGCTATATTATTATATTCAAAGAATAAATATTGTTGCATTATTGTACTAAAATTAATAATGTTAATAATAATATTTAATTTGGTAGATATGTGAGAAGAATGTGGTGGAGCCCATCGTTAATCCAAAATTTAAAGCTAAAAAATTTGATAGCAAACAGGGTATGCTCTATGAGAAATTAATTCAAGATCTTTAATTTGTTTGACTTTCAAGTAGATCAACTTTGAATCGTATACCATATAAAGTAAAATTTTGGGAATTCAGTTATTTCATAAAAACTTAATTTGTCAGTATTAACTACTTAAGTCAAAAATATTAATTGTGGAATTCTAAATTGATTATTATGAATAAATTGTACTTATACTCGGTCTTATAATATGTGTATAGATAAAATTGTACAAAAAAATTTGAGTGAAATATTTTAACAGTTTTAATTTAATATTAGACAATTAATTCACTCTAAAACCTAATTTACATGTATTCATACTTTCAACAAGTTTAATTGGACATATAATAGTACACATACGATTATGATATCTTTCAAAATAATTAATTCTAATTAGTATTTGATTTGATATCATAACAACGTCAGTGGTCTATCTTATTTACTACTATTATACATATCTATTAATTATATGAAAATAAAATTATCAACGAACACTTAATTAATTAATATGAGAAAACATTAATTTAAATAAAGAGGGAATGAGAAATCTTATGGTTGAATTCGAAACGAGATCTTCAAACTGATATTGGAGAGTAAAATCAAGGAATTGTCTATTTAGAAGCTAGTTTGTCGGTTTAAATTGAGAGAATGACATTTGGGACCGACAATATCGGTCTATAACCACAATCGCGTGATTTGGGACCGATTTGGGACCGAATTATGCGGTCTCTACTATGTTAAAAATTATTTATAAAACAAACAGCTTGATTAAATACCTATTCGAGACCGAAAATATTGGTCTATAAAAACAACCACCTGATTATGGGACCGATTTGGGACCGAAATATGCGGTCTCTACTGTTAAAAATTATCTAAGAATATTCTTCTGAAGTGTTCAGATACCACTAAAATCGGTCTCTATAAAATAAACAGTTTAATTTGATACCTATTCGAGACCGAAAATATCGGTCTATAAAAACAAACGCCTGATTTGGGACCGATTTGGGACCGAAATATGCGGTCTCTACTGTTAAAAATTATCTATATATACAATATTAGGATGAATATCTAATATAATATAGATATAATCGCCAACTTATTTATCTCTCTCAATGATGGACGAAAATTCCTCTTCTCCTAATTCTGATTCCTCCCTCTCGAACAAAGTCATAGAGCCAGATTCGATGAAAGTTGATACGATTAATTAAAATTTTGGGATTCAGAATTATTTATACCAATTAAAGACTGAATTTTCGGTCTTCAATTAAAATTCCTGAAATTCAGTGGCTAAGCGGTCTGAAAAACATAATATTAAAGACCGAATTGAAAATAGTCTTTAAACGAGCGGTCAAAATTGGTAGTCAATTCAAATTATACTTTTCAAAATATTTGATGCCAATTAAAGACTGAATTGTCGGTATCTAAACAAAATTCAAAATCAAAATTTTAATTTCGGTTTAGTGACTGAAATTCGGTCTCTAAGCGGTCTGGAAACATAATATTAAAGACCGAATTGAAAACAGTCTCAAAACTCAAATTTTTTTAGGATCAGTCCCAAATCAGTCTCAATTTGAGACTGATTTATGCCGGTCTTAAAACTTTGGTCTCTAATTGAGGTATTTTTTGTAGTGATTGAGATTGAAATCCAGAGACTTGAAGAAGAGAATTTGATCATTTCATATATTCGTTCGGACTCTCTTAATGCAATAAGAGCCATGTCTTTAAGAGATTTCAATGTGATAGCACATGTGCTGGTTTGTAAGGTGTTTAATTCTCAATTTCCTCATAATTGGTCGGGAGAAGATATTCCTAAGCAAATTAAAGAATTAGCCGCTGCCCTTTGATCACTTTTGTGTTTGTAGAGGTGAATCCTTTGGTTTGCTTTGTAAAATAAATAAATAAAATTTTAGCTAGTAAGAATATAAGTTTTTTCTTGAATGACTTCCATACTTAATCAACATATGATCCAATTAGTATATTGGAACATGCAAATTTAGTATAAATTTACCTTAATTTTTTAAACAAATAATCTTTCCCTTCCTTTGAAATTTGTCTATTTACATTTTATGTGTAGTGGTGATGTACAGAAAGATATAATTTTATTTTATTTTTGAAAAATGTAGAAAAAATTAAAGGTAAAGAGAGATAGTGAGTGTTAAAAAAAAAAATGATTAACTTTTGATGAAAAGTCTAAAATAGATAATTCTCAAAGGGACTGAAGGTGTATATTTTATGTTAATTGCATAAAATCACGGTTTTTTCACTTTTTTCCAACTACAATATTGTTTTTAAAATTTTCAATTCCATATACAATTCTTTAAATTATTGTAACTCTATCATATGACTATTTTTCAACAAGTCTTGTTGTCAACGTATGAAATTTCAGAACAAAAAATCAAATATTGTAATTAAATTAAAAACAGTCTCAAAAGGATGTGAATTTACTTGTAATTTTTTCCAAAAAAATAAAAATTGATTGTCACGTGACTCACGTCAGCGTAAGGTGCTCGGTCGAAAATAAGTCATGATATAATTGATAAATTTAAAATAGTTGTGTATCTAATTGGAAATTTAAAAAACATTTATAAATTGAAAATGTGTGATTCTTTATACAATCAATCCTATATTTTATACCTCTCTCCGCGAGAATTCTCTCTTCTCTTAGGGTGAATTCTTGAAATCTGGGGTTTTCTCGAAAACCTTTTACGCCGCTTCGTTTTCCGTTTTCTCTTTTCCTCGATTTGTGCTTTTTGCTTCTTCTTGGATTTGGAAATTACTTTTCGTCTCATGTTGGGTTTCATTTGTATTGGTCATTAAATCTTCCTAATCATTCGTTTTTTTGGGGAGGGAAGCTTCTGCTCAGAAATTGCAGGCTACTCGCATAAGAATTGGGGGTGAAAATGTGGCGATATCATTCTCCTAGGAGACAGTGTTTGAGAGGGAGAAAGGGGATTGGCAGATGGATATTTGGGGGATTTTCCCTCTTTCACAATGATGATTTGGGGGAATTTGCTGGTTTTGGTTGGGTGGTTTTATTTTTACCACCGACGATTCGTTTGGCTTCCTTTATATATTGGGTGGATGGTTTCACTTTACACTCACTTCTCCACAGAAAAACTTTCTTCCACATAAACCTTTCTCCTTTCTTCTCTATGGCGGATTCTATCAACCAAATGATGGAAAATTTCCGGATTTCTCAACGAGAAGCCACACATCTGGTGGCGCAACGCACTGATTTGGCGGTTCCACAAAACACGCTTGCGTTGAGGTTTGTGGCGAGGCGACCAATCACTACTGCTGAACTAAGGGAGATATTGGGTAGGGCTTGGCGTTTGCGTACCCCGCTTAGGATTGTGGGTGCTGGTGAGGGGCTTTTTCTCCTCACTTTTGACTCTGCTGAGAAAATAACTGAGGTATTGCTTGAGCAGCCGTGGAATGTCAGGCGTTCTTTGGTGGCGTTGGAAAGGTTGCATGGGGGTGAACGGTTGTCTCAACTAAAACTCAACTTTGTCCCATTTTGGGTCCAGGTTCATGGCTTACAATTGTTTGCTATGATTCGAATTTTGGGCCTCAAAATTGGGAGTATTGTGGGTGATGTGATGGAGGTTGATGTTAAGGAAGGTGAGGTTGCGTGGGGGGAGTGCCTTCGTATTAGGGTGCTTTTGGATGTTTCGAAACCTCTATGTAGGTTCTTTTATATTACTGTGGAAAATGAGCCGATTACGGCGGTGTTTAGATATGAACGCCTATCTGGCTTTTGTACTATGTGTGGAATGATGGATCATTCGGAGAAAGAGTGTTTAATTGCTTATGGTAAATCTGATGCATGGTGCAAGGAACATCGGTTTTTTCCCTTGTGGTTACAGGCTGATAAGAAGAAAAGCCCTACGGATGAGGAGCTGGCCAGTTTTTTCCAACTTCTTCAACTCGGAGATGGTGAAGCGGCAGATCGGCACATGCAGTTGGAGGCGGAGGCGGAGGCTCGTAGGCTCGAAAAAGGCAAGGCAGTGGCAGTGGATACTGAAGAGGTGGTGACTCGACTTGAGATCGGCCCACAGAAGCGACAGGAGGTTCGTCATTTTGAGGAACTTGTACCTCAAAAAGGTGAGATGGAGGTGGGTCATTGTAGCAAACCGCATAACAAGCTGGGTCGTTTTATTCCGAGAACAGGTAAGTATTTGGACCCCATTTCTTTTTCTGTTCCTATGGGATCCCAACACTGCTATCTTAAGGAACCGTTGAATGGGGTGGATAATGGAAGTGATTATCGGGTGGTTCATTTTGTGGGGAGAGACCTTAGTACTTCTTATCACACTTCTTATGTGGAGATTCTTTATGAAGGGGAGGAGCCTTTTATGCCCGTCTATGAGACGACAGCTCAACCTCCACATGCAGTCCCAGAAACTGATCAGATTGCTCCAGAGAAGGATATTCCAATGCAGGCGAATTCGGCTAATAGTTATGTGATCCCTTATAAGAAGAGGCCAAGGGACGAGGGTGAAGGTGTGATCATGGCTTTTTGGGGGGATGGGAAAGGATGGTCTGAAGGGGAGATCGTGAAAGATGTGGCTGATCAGTGTAAGAAAGCAAGAAGCATGTTTGAATCATACGGAGCTCCGTTGGTGATTCGGGATACGGCGGAGGCTGAAGTGAATCAGCCCCGCCATGAAAAGTGATCATTATATGTTGGAATGCCCGAGGTGTTCGTGGAGCTCGGGCATTCAATCATCTTAGTCGTTTAGTTTTTAAATTCTGTCCTTCTGTTATGTTTATTTCTGAATCTCGTTGTTCATCGGCAAGAGCCGATTTGTTGAAATCAAGACTTGGCTTTCAATGTTGTTTTTCTGTTAATGCGAAGGGGTATTCTGGGGGTTTGATGATGTTTTGGAAGAATGTTGTGCTTGATATTTCTTCTTACTCTTGTGCACATATTGATTGTTTGTTATCTTCTCAAAATATCAAATGGAGATTTACGGGGTTTCAAGGTAGTCCGAAATTAGAAGATCGTAAATTTTCTTGGGAATTGCTTAATAGACTTGGGAGCTGTTATCAAGGTGCTAATTATGCTTGGCTTGTGGGGGGTGATTTTAATGAAACTTTGTTTCATTATGAAAAAAGAGGGGGGATAAGAAAACCATTGTCAAGATTATTGAAGTTTCAAGATACCCTTAATCATAATGGTTTGATTAATTTAAAGGTTAATGGTCCCCGATTTACATGGATGAACAAGCGAAGTGGTCTGGATCTAATCCAAGAGAAACTTGATAGATTTGTTGCTACTAATGAATGGATCAAAGCTTTTCCAGTTTATGAAGTTAAAGCATTAGATTTTATGGGGTCTGATCATAAGCCTCTTTTAATCTCATGTGATACAACTAATGGGGCTGTCCTTGATAATATGAGAAGGGGTTTTCGTTTTGAGAATCATTGGATTAAAGAACATGATTTTAAGAATATGATTGGCAAAGTATGGGTTGTGAAAGGAAGAACAGTGGACCTACCAGCTTCTTTAAAGCAGTGTGGTGAATCAATTAAAAAATGGGCAATTAAGAAAGGTGGATCTTTGGCAGCTCGTATTGGTCACACTCAAAACCAAATCAAGTTAGAAGTGGACAATGAAGATAGGATTCCGGACATTCAAAGGCTGCACGTTTTGGAGAAAGAGCTGGACACTCTGCATTCTCAGGAAGAATGGTATTGGAAACAGCGTTCTAGGGTTTCTTGGATTAAAGAAGGGGATCGAAACACAATTTTTTTTCATAATCGAGCAAATCAAAGAAAGTGCACAAACCGTATATCCAAAATTCAAAATGCCTCTGGAGAATGGATACACAATCAATATGGAATTAAGCGTTTGTTTGTTAGCTATTTTGAAGATATATTCAAGTCTTGTAATCCCAGTTCTCGTATGCTTCATGAGGCAACAAATGAAATGAATAGAAAACTTTCTTCTGAACAGGTACGATTGCTTGATGTGCCGTTTTCTAGGGAGGAGGTAAACAAGGCAATTAAGGATCTCAACCCGTGGAAGGCTCCGGGTCCATATGGCTTTCCAACCTCGTTTTATCAAGTTAATTGGAGTACGATTGGAGAGGAGGTAAGTGAACAGATTTTGATGCATTTGAATGATGTGAAACCTTTGAATTCCTGGAACAATACTACAATTGTCCTCATTCCTAAGGTTAAGAATCCGGTTAATGTTCTTCAGTTTCGGCCTATCAGTTTATGCAATGTTAGCTATCGGATTCTCTCTCGAGTCATTACGAATCGTTTGAAGATTGTAATGAATGACCTTATTGATATGTCTCAAAGTGCTTTTGTTTCGGGAAGACTCATTTCAGATAATATTCTGATTGCCTTCGAATGTCTACACTGGATTCGCTCGTCGAAAAGTTGTGAAGGATATGCTGCCCTAAAGCTGGATATGAGCAAAGCCTATGATCGAGTGGAATGGCTTTTTTTGTTACAGGTTATGAAAAAGATGGGGTTTCCGGATAAGTGGACAAAACTCATTCACAAATGTATTTCATCAGTTACTTATGAGGTGTGTGTTAATGGGTCGACTTCGGAACCCTTTACACCTTCGAGAGGTCTTCGTCAAGGTGATCCGTTATCTCCATTTCTGTTTGTCATATGTGCTCAGGCCTTGTCATCACTCATTCAAGATGCTGTCAGGAGAAAGGTCTTTTCCGGTGTTCGGATTGCAAGAAATGCCCCATCTATTTCTCATCTCTTTTTTGCAGATGACAGTTTGATATTTATGAAAGCAACAAGACATGAGGCTGTGATCCTAAAGAAGTGCATTCAATTGTATGAAGCTGCTTCAGGACAACTGATTAATTTTGAGAAGTCTGCCATTACCTTTAGTCCTTACACAAAGTTGGTGAACCGAGATATTGTCAAACAAGTTCTAGGTGTTCGATCGACAAATGGCCATGATATTTACTTAGGCTTGCCTACTTTTTCTGTTCGAGCAAAGCGACATCAATTTGGCTATTTGGTGGATCGGGCGAAGCAGAAGATCAACTCGTGGAGTCATAAACAGTTCTCGGAAGGTGGTAAGGAAGTTCTTATCAAGTCTGTACTACAAGCTATTCCATGTTATGCTATGTCATGTTTCAGGATTCCCACTTCGATTTGCATGGATTTGGAGAGGATGACTGCAAATTTTTGGTGGGGTACAAGAGAGGAACATAATAAGCTTCATTGGCATAAATGGAGTGAACTTTGTAAATCAAAAGAAGCTGGTGGCCTGGGTTTTCGAAACATGGTAATGTTTAATAAGGCGCTTTTGGCTAAGCAGGTCTGGCGAATTTTGCTTCGCCCTGATTCCCTTGTGGGAATGATTTTTAAAGCAAAATACTTCAGAAATACAGATATTTTGAGGGCTGAAGTTGGGTCAAATCCATCGTTCGTGTGGAGATCATTGATGTGGAGTAAGGATTTGGTAGAATTGGGTATTAGGTGGAGACTTGGAAATGGTATGGGGGTGCACATTTTTAAAGATAGATGGGTTATGGGCTTTGAAGATGGCCTTATCAAATCCAGAATCGCTAGTGCCTCATTTGTTGGTCGTTTCATTCTACCAACATCTGAATGGAATGTGGAATTGGTTAAGCAGGCGTTTTGGCATAATGAAGCTGAGGCAATTCTTAAAATCCCCATACTTGGAAATGGACAATTGGATCAACAATTTTGGCCGGAAGACGCATCTGGTAATTATTCTGTGGCATCGGGTTACAAACTTTTAGATAGAATGTCCATTCAGTCGAGGAAAAATTTGTTGTCAAGTTCATCCGGACGTAACCAATCTCAGGTGTTATGGAATTATCTTTGGAAATTAAAAATCCCACCAAAGGTGCGTATTTTTGGGTGGAAAGTCTTGAATGATTCCATAGCAGCAGAAGGTAATTTGGCTAAGCATCATGTGCCTATCTCCTATTCATGTTTATGTTGTGGCGCGTTTATTGCAGACACGATGCATGTCCTTTTTCGTTGTGTGTTTGCTAAACGTGTTTGGAAGGCTCAAGGTTTTTGGGAGCAACTTAAAAGAATTAACAAGGGGTCGATTTTTCAGCTTTTGTTTGCTCTTAAAGAAAGCTTGGACCAGAGGATATTCTCCTTATTTCTTATCATCGCATGGGCTATATGGAGGGAGAGATGTGGTTGGTTACATTCGGATGAGGTTAATACGCAGTCAAGGGCTTATGTGAAAGTTTTTAATGTACAATGGGCTATTGATTATTGGGAGGATTATCAAAATATGGGCTGGTTGGAAGCAGACAGGCATATGGGTTGCTTTAAAGGAGTGAAAGACGGATCTCTTTAAAAAAATCAAGGTACTCTCTTCTCTGACGCAACCTTTAATATTGCAAAGAATTTTTTTGCAGTTGGGTTTGTGGTTTTCGATGGTGAAGGGTGTGTTGTTTTGGCTGGAGGAGAACGTATCATAAACCCGGGATCTGTTGTTGCAGCAGAACTTACTGCCGTTAAAAAAGGATTACAATGCTGCATTAGGCACAAGATTCAAATCTCGAGTATCCGTATGGATTCTGCAGATTCAATTGGGGCTATTAATGCTTCATTATCTTTTGAAGGGATGGAAACCGAGTTAGTTGAAGATATTAGGAGATTATTGCAAAGACTCTTGATTTGGGATTATGATGTTGTTCCAAGACACGAAAATCAAGCAGCTCACATGTTGGCTCAGGAAGCTTGAAATTTTTCAACACCTTTCGATTGGGTTGAAAACAATATTCCGCAATATATTAAGGAGATTTGTTGTCTTTAAATTCTATACACTCCTTGTATATTCTCAAAAAAAAAAAAATCCTATATTTTATACGGAAAGTATTAACATTTAAATCAAAAGTGATTGTATTTTAATTTAAAATTATAAGTTTAAAATGTGAAATACATGAAAATAATATTTTTTTTAAACGAAAGTTGACAATATTTTAAGTGAAAATTGATGGGCTGTTATTTCTAAGTTATATTTCTTTTATCCTTTCTTCCGAAAATTATTTATTTTATTATTTTAAATGTCCTTTGAATTTTTTTTTTCAACATCCATTATCTCTCTACTTTAACAACTCACTATACATTTAATACTATATTGTTCTTTATGCATGTGTCAAAAGTAAATGAACAACTTTCAAAAGAACAAAGTAAGTATATGACACGATCACATTTACTCAACTTTAAGATAATACGAATTTAAACATATTACAACCTGTAAACCTGTTGTATTTTTTTTTTTTAAACAAAATATCATCTCATACTCAAACACAACCTGTTTACATACATGTGTATAAATTTTTTTAAAATCATAAACACACAAACACTTCCAAGTCAACGTGCCAATACGTACACGTACTAGGTTATACAATACCATACGTAATAAAAGAAACACAACAACGTAAGCAAAATAAGCCACGGTCCTGCCCAACAGGTCGTCATCTATGTACACAGCCACTCAAAATCATGTAGGGGCTCCACAGCTTGTCTAGTAGGTTCACAGAGTCACTAATCATCAAAGTTACCTACAATGCATAAACTACGTGAGATAAATCTCAGTAAGCAGAAATTATGCATAATAATATGTTCCTGTAAATATCCTTCACGTATACATTATTTCGAAACCACCTAAATCAATTTCTAACACTCGCCTAATTCAATTTCTAACACTAGCCTAAATCAATTTCTAACACTCGCCTAGTTCAATTTCTAACACTCGCCTAGTTCAATTTCTAATCAATTGCTGGAAATCCCAGACTTACCAATATACACTGGCATAAGCTCAGTATACAGACCATCACATGGCCAATATAAATATAATCCGAATTTACAACTTTATTCCTTTGCGGCTAAAACACATCATTTACTTTCATGGTATGCTCAATGCAATGATATGCAACATATGATATCTCACATTATCGCATATCGTTGAACTCACATGTTCAATTCACAATAACCATTGAATTCACATATTCAACTCAAAATACAAAAGATCAATTAAAGAATACTCACATATCACCAATCAACACAATCAATTCAAAATATACTATGTTTATGCATTGTAGTTGCAAATGAATTTCTACTCACCTCAAGATGCACACATGCACAGACGATAACAACTCGAACTCTTAAATCCCCTTATCACCGTCCAAAACCCAAATCTAATAAAAATAAATTATAAATATCACTCCAACTAATTAAATTAGTGATAAGCTCTCAGCTTCTACTTAAACAATCCATACCTTTTTGTTAGTACAAAACAAAATCTTATTCATATATATATATATATATATCCAAACTATAAACTGGATGTAGTTAAATGATTAAAAGATATACCTATACATATATACATGCATATACCTGCTACTCTTCTTCTTCGATCAAGCTTCTAGTACTTCTCTTTCTTTTCTTTTCTTTTTTTTCTTTTTTTTATTGTCCACCCCTCGCGTGCTTATACTTTCTGGATTGAAGAAATGGGGTGTGTGTAAATCCCAATATAAATGTCGACTCACTTAGTAGCTTATCTAGAAAGCTTTCTACTTACTAACTATTTAGATAATATTATAATATTATTAATTTTTTTTTAGTACTTATCTCTACTAAATGGTCGTGTATATAGATAAGATATATAATAATAATTAATGACTTGTTTATTATTTACTATTCTAAATAATGTCATTACTCACCCAAATTATTTATATACTAGAATTCTAATAAAATCCAAATAAATTATAATAGATTCTTTCATCACTAATCACGTAAAAGTATATAAGTAATTCTCAATTTAAATGCAACATAAAGTAATGCAAAATCACAAGCTATCCCATAAATAATATTAAATGAACACCATGCATGAACTATATTGGTCAATAATAGTGAAAAGTTCGGGTATCATAGTATATTTCAAAATGTGTAAAACACATGAAAAAATATGAACAAGTCTTGTGTGAGATTATCTTACCGTGAGACTAACATTATTTTTTAACAATTTAATAGAAATGTTATCACTTGTAAGACGAACAAAAAAAAAATGGTTATCTAAAATCTTAATAGTCAAAATTCATTTTGAAAAAGATTTAATAAATAAAAAATGCAATTTTATCATAGTACCCTCGTTAATTAAAACATTAGTATAGGAGTATTCAATTAGGAGTATATTCAACTTTTTACATAGGGTGAGGTGTGAATTCTCAGATTCGGAACGTTAAGTGCCACCCGTAAGACAAATTGTGTCATTCTTAAAAAATGTATGCAAATTGTATCATTTTTAAACAAAAATTTAAAAAATGATACACTTCACATTAAATAAACTGACAAAAATTTGTATGAGATCATCTCATACATAAGACGAGTTCTCATCAATTATAAATTTTATGACCACCATGACTTATGACTCTACTCGAATCATGTTATAAACCAAATAATGAGTAAATACTAAAATGGAGTCATGTCTCATAAATTATATTGTCTTACATTAGACCCCTCTAAATTGTACTCTCTTCATCCCATCAAGATAGTCGTGATAAAAAAAAATTACTTAGACCAAGACAACGTGTTTTATTGTTCTTGAAATTTTGAATTTTACCTATTAAAGTTTATATACCCTTATCCATTGAATACAAAAATAAAATGACAAAATACATAGAGGTATTAAATATTGTAAAGCTGTCAATTCGGGTCGGCCGACCCAACTCAATCCATCAGATCAATCGATGTTTGTGGGCTGAATCAGGCCAGCCCATAAACTAGTCGGTCCTATAAAATGAAAGTCCAACCTATCTCATTCAAATCAGCCCATGACTTGATTTTTTTAAAAGAATATTTCTAACAAAACTATATGTATAAATCTCACATACTCACATATAATATTTATTTATACAAATAATCACAATTAACAATATACATTACTAATATACTAATTATGCATAATTTATAGACAACCATAACCAATATATCATTACAATACATAACAAGTCAAATTGAATTATAAATAATTCATAAATTCAAACTTCAAAGCTAAAATAAAATAAAACACAATAATATTTAAGTATATAGTAATTTACTCATTTTAATTGTTAAATTGTCTAAAGAAAAAAAATCCCTTAGGCCAAACGGGCTGCCTATGGCCCGTCGGACCAAATTTAACCTAAACGGGCTAGCCCGTCGAGCCAAATAGGCCCGATTTTATATGGGTCTCTAATTTTTTAGCCCAACCAATACTGAGCTTCAAGTTGGCTGGTCCAGTCCATTGGATCGGGCCCAAATTACTGGTTCATTAAATAGGAGTATTTTAAATAATTTACACACTTTTAATAGAAATGATTATAGGGTGTACACTACTCACACTCCATGATACTCTAAATACACCCCATAATTTTTTGACAAAAATAAATATATATAAAATGATTAAGATGCCCTTCTGAAATATGCATAAAACAATGTACGGTCCTAACAAAAAGTATAAAATTTCAAGTTTACGGTTACATAGATTGTAAACATGTTGTGAGTATAGTTAAGGGCATGTTTGTTTTGGGACTCACCCGTCCAGACGTCTTGTTCTAGTTCGGGATTTAACATCCGGATTTCACCATCCAACCACATCCATTCTTAAAAATATCTATATATCCTACTAATACATTTTATCAATATATTACTTTCTTGAAAATCACACATCATTTTTTTTTCTCTTACCTCATAATAAATTTCAAACTCGCACTCAACCGAATAAATTTTAAACTCGACTCGATAGAGCCTAAAATTTCATGATTGAGCTCGACTCGATAAACTCGAGCTCGGCTAGACTCGATACCTATATAATATTCAAAATTAATAATAAACATATAATCCATTTTTAAAAAAAATTAAACTCGGGCTCGATTATCTGTATATAAATATAAATTATATATTAATGGAAAAATGGTAAATATTGTTCAAGCTCGATTAGGTTCGCGAGGCTTTCGAGCCGAGTATTTATGAGCTCGAACTCGAATTCGATAGCTACTCGAGTAGCTCGAAACTCGACTTGACTCGATTAACTTCGAGTCGAATTCGATCTTTTTCCGAGTCGAGCACGAGTAGCTCGCGAGTTGGCTCGACTCACTTACACCCCTACTTATGATTGGATGAATAAGGTTATTGAGTTGTATAATTCACACTTTTATAATCCAATTACACACTTTTATAATCCAATTACACACTTTTGTATATATACGAAGTCCAAAATTAATTATATGTTTAACGTAAATTTATTTATATTATTTTATTTGCACCCTCGTATAATTTTAAATCATTTTATAATAATTTTACCATCTAATAATTACTCAAATCATTCAATTATTACTATACTTCTCAAATAATTAATATAATAATATAACATCACTCATTTTTACATAATTGATTTGACATAAAGTTACATCCTATCCTACTCAACATCCCAAAACAAACATACACAATCACTATTCATCAGGATTTCACCATCCAGGATTTCCCCATCCCCATCCCCCCATCCTACATAATCCCAAAACAAACATGCCCTAAAGGATTTTGGGGTGTGAGCAATGACACTCGTGATTATAATTTAAAACAAATTAAAAAGAAAATTATGATTATCACAGGGGGATTGAACAAAAAAATATATAATGACACTCGTGATTATAATTTAAAACAAATTAAAAAGAAAATTATGATTATCACAGGGGGATTGAACAAAAAAATATATATGTATGTATCTATTTAAGGCACACTTTTTTGTCAAAAAAATATATACTTTACATGTTAAGAGTGAAAAGTGATTGTGTTCAAGTTAATAATGATACATATATTGAGCATATAAATGAAAATTGATAGTTTTCAATTAAAAAATGATTTTTTTTAAGTGAAATCTTGTTCCCGATAAACAATAAATCGTTGATTTGCGATAGGCAAAAAAACAAAGGAGAGTTGGAAAATGACATGGTGGTGAGACTTTCAAAACATGTCGATGCACATATATTAAGAAAATAATTGACTTTTTCATTTACCCTTAATTAATATTTATACTTCTCATAAAAAAATACATTTATATAAATATTTATTGATATTAAGAGTAAATTTAGAATAAATGTAATTAATTTGAAAAATGCAAAACGTCGTATAATTTGCAAGGTCAAAACGACTTATAATATGAATATGAAGTATTTGCCAAGGTGATTCCAAATCACACAAAAAAAGATAAACAAGGCCACGAAATGGAAAATAAAGAGAGAAGCCACAATGGGGGCCTCCGTCGGAATTTTGAGAAGAAATTTCCTCTCCTTTAGGCCTAAAACAAATTGTGTGTTTTCAGCACAAAATCTTTTAAACTTTGTATAGTAATTGAATTAGCTACTAAGAACACCAAGATGAATGAATAATTTGAGAAGAAACAAAGGAAGATTACAAAGAAGAGGAAGAGAGCGAGAGAAGTCATAAAATAATGGGTTAAACGAGATCTGTACATCCGTCCGTGAGACAATCTCATGTAAGACCATATGATTCATGCTACATTGGGTAGAATAATATGTGTTCACAAGATGCACACATTAATAGAAATTCACCCAAGAGTCTCTCCATAATTGGCTACAACATAAAAATGAATTTTTTTAAGTTTGGAATTTCGTTCATGAGGTCATAAGAGAAAATTCTAACTGTAGCAGCAATTGGACATTAAATGCAATTGCACACAAGATAATGATGAATAAACATAAATTAACCAGTTGAGATGGATGATGCTCCAATCACTTTTACATTTCCTTAGCCAAGGTCTCAGCTTCCCCACTCTTCAACTCCTTCAACTTTCTATAACCTTTATCGGTTCCGAATAACCTGGAAAAAGTAGAAAAAGATACATCTTAGAAGCAGCAGAATACTCCGTTCAGTTTGCATTCCTTTACAGGCACAAAGAGATAAATGAATACACGCTAGTAAAAAAACATCACGGAAATATATGTGAAACCATAAAATGGTAAAAGTGATTATTATAATAGGCAAATTCCTAAAACCAGAGGAAAAAAACATCACGGAAATATATGTGAAACCATAAAATGGTAAAAGTGATTATTATAATAGGCAAATTCCTAAAACCAGAGGCCTTCAGGGTATTCATAAAATAAATGGTTGGAAAAAAGTACCATTCACAAATCACAGTGCCATAATGGGCAACACCAGGCACACAAAATCATTAACCAGATTAAAATGCACAATCATCAGCTCCATTTGACAACAGCATGGTTTATATAGTGTAGTATAGTATCAATCAGAACATTTAATTTGTTGAACAACACGTACATGATTCATTAATTTATCAGGAAGCGTGTAGATAGTATGTATTTCTCCTGGGTGCATTTCTGGTTATTAAACATATGCATGCTATAACTACATTACAAGGACCCACCCCACCAGCAAGCAAGTGCACATTGAAGTGTACGAGGAATGCGCGTGAAAAATTCACATACAACCTGTTTGCTTTGCCTGGTGGGATATATTGACAATGATAATAATTTGGATTCCAAGTAATGGAATACTTCAACAAGGGGTATCCAACTTCAAACACATCACCCTCCTTGGGATCCATATTAAAAGATAGTGGACAATTTAAAAAAAATGATGGGCTACATGTTCCATCCTTCCAAGTGTGCAAGACTACTTAATACTATTTTGGCAAAGTAAACGTGCCCATAATGATTACCAAATTTTCAAGCCTGTAAAATTTTCAAGGTCAGGGATTACCATCTGATGTACTAAGAAAGTGTAGGACAGAAAAGTGCAGAAATAATCAGGAAATGACACAAACAAACCAAGGCCTCACACCACCAGTTCATTCAAGTCAAAAAGCAGTAACAAACTGAGAAATGACCATCAGAGAAGTCACACAATGCCTGAGCATTGTACATTGTGGGCTTATCCAAGATTCTGAATTTAGAAAAAATTCGCAAGGGCTTTACCCTAGTGCCCAGATAAAAAAATTACAGCACAAATTAGCCCATTCAATTTTCTCTCACATGCTCATGCTTAATTAGCATAGAATAATGCATAAGGTTTCCCTAATTTTTATAGCAGTTTAAAGGTCTAACTAAGCCAGTCTACGCTTCTCATTCTGATGCCGAAATCAAGAGATCAAGCTATCTTTCACGTGTTTAGTAATTTTCAGATTACATAAAGTATTATTTCCTCTGTTTAATGCATCATCAACAAAGATAACAATTTAACAAAAATAATGCACAGAACAAACTTGGGAAATGTATGTAATCTCACCGGTCCATGTAAACAAAAGTTGATGAATAGTTGCCACTCTTTGTGTACAGCAGTCGGTGATGATAGTCATGAAAATCAGCACTGAGAATCCAGAAAAGATACTTAGGATTTGAAGATGTTCTAGAAGTATTTAAAATCACATATTACATGCGTAAGAGATACAAGTACATACCCCCCATATAAAGGCAAGAAGTTTGAGAGACTCCAGGGAAAATGGTATCCACAATGTGCCTCAACTGTTTCGAGGACTCTAAGTGCCATCCATAACCATAAAGTTATCAGATGAGGACCAGTGATGGCAGGACCAACTATTGTAGCGAACCCAAGAAACAGAATCTCAGCAGGGTGAGCATATTCAGAAGTCAAGCCAAAAGGTGTTGCATATCTGAACAGTTTCAATCGTATTAGTAAAGACATAAAAGCAAAGGGAAGATATTTCCTGTAACCAAGGGATAAAAGTAGCTTTGAAGGAGCAAGTGCTGAATGTTACTCACTCATGATGGACACTGTGGACATGCTTGTAAAGCCATTTTGTATGTAAAATCCTGTGGCCCCAGTAGAAAACAAAGTCCTCCAGAATGAAGTAAAATAAAATCTGAGTAGACATTACTTTCCTGCAGAACCAACTTCACGATTTAATCCCAGAAGACCAGTGAATAAAAAATACCGGTTCAACTTAACGAAGTGTCTTGCCATAAGGAGAAAGAAATTATTAAGAGAGCACAAAGATCCAATTTTGGCTTTAATATATTAACTGCTCAAAGGTTTCATTGTTGATTTGAATTTTGTGTGAGAAAACTTTTGACTGATCATCCCACAACCCTAAATACACTATATCCATTCAGAGGATTGGTTTAATATAAAAAATTGACACAATGATAATTCATGATTTTGTTTGTCTTAGGCACTCAGAAATTATTAAGAAATAAGAACAACGATTTTATCAAACTGCGGGTAAATTAGCCAGGCTATGTTTTATCTGAAGGACTCAAGCTTTACAATTTTGTTACAAGAAATTGATGAAAACTACATAAAATATATTGGTTTGATACCATATAAGATTTTAAGCTATTTATTTTGCTAGACAAGTTGCTAAATAGTATCAACTTTGTAAATCAAGCTTCATATAAAGAACCTGAATATACCAGGACGGCAAAGGTAGAGAACTTCGCATCCCCATGTGTCTGAAGACAGGATAGGATAGAATCATAACAGGTAGATTTACACAAAAGTGATAGATCAATAGCCGAGTGATGCATTTCTCTTGAGCAGCAGGTGTGTTGTTCTTAGTCTGCACCAACCAAAATAATAAAAGAAAAATTGTCATTTGTGCCATTGTTTCCCCATGTTAAGTGCAGACACACACACAGAGGGAGAGAGAGAGAGTAATAACAGAAGAAGCCCACGCCTTATTATGCTTCGCTCATAAGACAATGGGTTTCCGAAAATTCATCTTCAAGTAAAAACTTCAGTCCATTCCAAGAAATCTGTGTTTCCGACTTTTACCCCAGTTATAACTCCATATCTCCCCCTTTAACACACCCAGTACCCCTCTCTCACCAATTTTGGTGCTGTCCCTTGAACATTTTAAATGTATTGCACTAGGAAAGAGTGAAGGACAAGTGAGTGCAATAATACTTGCTACATTTTCTTCTCTTTTCTAATAGGCTAATAGCATACTTAAGTTGCAACTATCAACTCTTCTTATCTGACAACTAGACCGGGAAACTAGACAGGACTCCAGTTTTGAATTGAATAGCACATCTAGTTCATTTATAATTTGATATCTAGTATGGATATGGAATTATGAGAAGGAAATTGAAAGGTCACTTGTTGAGGATGATTTGACCAAAATGTGATCCTTCTTTCTGTTGGCAGTCTCTGTGAGAACGCTAATAGAAAAAGTACAGTAAAATATGTCCTGATTTATAATGTGAATACATGTGCAATCCACTTGACATAGAAGTGGTAAAATGTAGACAATTGGGTTTCAGATTCATTTCAAGGATTATAAACTTTGGGTCTGATTAAGATGGATTGTCTACTAGGTGAACAACCACCAGATCAATGACGATAACAGAATAGCAATAGGTTGAGATTATTCTTGCTTTCACCTTTAACGTGGGCAGGGTCCTGCTTTTTGGTACAGTTCAAAGGAGCTTTCAGGTTGGTGTATAAATATATATTAGAAAATTTCATTTAAGAAGCTTTCATTTCCACAAGTTCCAACTGAAACCAAATTTTGACATGCAAACAAAAATATTAAAAAAAAGAAACACATCAATTGTATCAAATGACGGAAGTATCCAGGAAATAACATTATTAATGAAGTCAAGTCACTAGAGAGAAACCTGAATTTTGTATTTGCTCAGCCATCCAGCCCTTTCCAGAAATATAAATGGAAGTCCGGACAAGAAAAAGATGCTCTCGTGAAGAAAGAAACTTCCCAGACAAGCCAGTTGAAAGTCACTAAAATTGGTGATGAGGTACTGCAACAATGTCATTATAAATTAAAAAACAATGAGAACAAGATGCAACAATAGTTTTTACATAAACATGGGTAAAACACACACGCACACAAAAATTACAAAAAGAAGATAAACATGGGTAAAACACACACACACACAAAAATTACAAAAAGAAGGTATGTTGTTAACAAGCTTTGACAAAAATTAACTTTCCTAACTGACAGGAAAATGAGTAGAACACAAATGGAAGTGCACAACAAAATTCTTTTATATCAAAAGAAAGTCCTCGCCCTAACAAAACATGGAATATAATGTGGATAATCATGAAGGATACTCTAAGAATAAGGAACACTCCAGTCCTCATCTTTTTCTAAAGAAGAAATGGACAGTATTGTCAGGATATGACAATATAGATGCGGGTTGGACAGTATTTGTTTTTCCAACGAAATTGAAGTTGAAATTTGTGCATTTTTTGGGTGTTGCTAAACAACTGTCTCCTTGAGTTCAATTTGAAAAAAGAGGAATGATTCGACGAAACAAGAAACCCCATCTTGCTTGCATGAAGTTGTAGGTGGGCATGGGACCCACACACCAATACATGTGTGCCTGTGGATATTTACACATTTTGTACATGAATAACATTTGTGCAAATACGGAAAATTGGTTTAAATGCAATTTCATATTTACTTTGCATTTATGTTGTTGAAGAGTGAATATAGCATAATTTAATTATTTTAATACTTCTACTTCTCTTAATTCTTAAACCTTAGTAATAGGAAGAGATTTCAGAATAATCAAAAGAGAAGTGATAATAAAGTTCAGTTGACACAACCAAACACAACCAAGAAGTGACACGTATGAGAATACTCGAACATAGCTAAGTATAGCCAACGAACAATAACGTAGAGTATGGCAGCACTGAAAGATGTCCACCATAGCATTGATTGTGGATATGGATGGCTTCAAAACATTGAGTATATTTATTTTTACAGATAATAAGCAACATAGTGCAATTCACTCTTCAACTTCATGAATAGTAAAATGTCAATTTTATTGTTTAGTTGACCTTTTCCGTTTCTACTTCACACCAGTCAAAGAACCCTCCGGTCAATCAGTGTGAAAAATCAATTAGCACTATTTTTATGATGCCAAAGCACTTTCCCTAGCTCTCTTGTCATTAGCAATTCTGTAAATTAAAAGGTTTTAGTCCAATAAACTCCAATTCTGTTTTGAACATGTAAAACAATTTTAATCCGCAATCGCCCTAAATCCGGAAACACTAATCTAGAAGCCACATTTTAAGTTCAATCAGTTTGTAAAGAAATGCAGTTACTGAATTACCGTCTCTTCAATCTTCATCATGCAAACAACAAAAAACGCACACAGAAAAAAACATATCAAACACGTTGCAATCTATAAATCTGAACAATGATCCAAAATTTAAATGGCGCTGTACATGCACTGTTCACCTTCACCACAGAAACTGAGTAAATTGGTTCAAAAATAAAACAAGCATAGAATCGAAACAAGCAAGTAAGAGAGAGAGAGAGAGAGAGAGATTTACAAATAGGTGGCATTGAATCGAGAATTGAAGTGAAAGCGATTTGAAAGAAAAGATCGAATCAAGGGCATGAAATTGAAGTAGTTACCGTCCAAGCAGAGTCGAGCATTGACGCCATTGAAAATGACGGTCAGTTTGACTTGATCTCGGGGAGAGAGAGAGAGAGAGAGTGGGGATTTGTGGCGGTGGAGGTGATATTTGTAGTGGTGGTGTGCGGAGGAGCACTAAGTATGAAGTGAGAGAAGAGAGTAAACGACGACGACAGACAGACTGTCAAATGAGAATCTACGCTCGTGGCCTGACCCTCTTGCCTCTAAATATACGCATACGTGATCGTGTGCTATTTCTCCGTCACATAAAATATTAGTATTTTTTTCTTTTGAGTTATTCATCGTAAATGTTTTTTTTTTAAATATATTTCGTCACACTTACCTTATCTATTTATCTTTTATCCATTTTATACATAAATATTTCCTCCTCCATCTATAAACTTCTCATTTTATCATTTTATTCATTTCGCCTCTAATCTTCTCATGCCCTTTTTATGGTAAATATTACACTTCATTTTATATCATATTCTTTTTCTTTTTTGGTAAATACTTTTTCTTACCCTTCACTTTATATTTTACTTTTTTCTCCCGGTTGAAGTAAATATTTTATCTATAACATTTTATTAATTTTGTTATTTTAATTTAATTGATATATTTTTTAAAATGTCATCATTTCACTATTTCTCTACTTTTCTCTTTTCTATCTCTATCTACATTTATCATTCTTTATTACTTTTCATAAATTTTATACCCTGTTCATCCATCAAATGTATATTTCATAAATCTAGGGAATACAATTTAATATTATACATCCTCAGTCCAATTTCTTTATTTTTACTTTCCTTTTTTTTTTTTGTCCAATTTAATTTTATTATGCACATATTTTTTTTTTTAAAACAATACTATTCATATTATTTTACCTTCACTCTCCTACCATCACTTATTTACTCACTTTGTCATCCACTCTATTCATAAATAATCGTTTTATTTAGAAATGGATCCACAATATTTCATTATATCCCCAATTTATCTATTTTATGAATAAACTAATCAATATTTATTAAAACTCGTGTGTAAAGAAGTGGACATTTTAAAATTGGACGGAAGGAGTATTTCTTAAATTCAGTATAAAAAACAAATGTCTCAACTACAAAAAGACGGGGCAGTAATATTAATATTCCTTAAAATTTATGGGAAAAAAAATATATAAATACTTTAAAGTGGATGGAGGCAATATAAAATATCAATGATTTGGAATTATTGATATTTGAAATAATTTGAAATATTAAATAAATCAAATTCATTCATACATACAATTAAATGTATAAATACATTTAAATTTTAATGTTCAATTTATTTATTTTAATTTAATATTTAATTCAATTTATTAGAGTACAATTTTAATGATATATATGCAATTAATTGCATTCAAGTACCACCTATTAAATAAATATTAAATGTGTTAGGTATCCGCTTGATGTGGGATTGTGAAGTATTGTAATTTAGTGGATTTTAATTTTTTAATATTTGTAATGATATATGTTTATTTGTAATTTAAGTAGGTTAAAATTTTATTTTATTTTATAAAATTTATAAATATTTATAGAATTAACTTTTTGCAAAATTTATGAGTATTTATATAATTGAATGTATTGGAATTTTGAAATTCAAATTATAAAACTTTAAAATATCGATTTTAAATTTCAAAATTAAACCGGATCAAACACACATTTAGTCCTTGCTGGCTTGCTGCTACTGAAAATTAAGGGTAGGGCACTAGGGCTGCTAGTAAATTTAGTTAATTTTGATGTTCCACTTTTCAGTTACTTGACTTACATTTTTTTATAAACGATGCACTTTTCTATTGTAGTGTTCTACATTTTATAATAATATTTTTATTTATAGTGACTTACACTTTTTAGTAATATTGTGTTACACTTTTGGTAAATGGTGTTACACTTTTCTATTGTAGTGTCCTACCCTTTATAATAATATTTTTATTAATAGTGACTCACACTTTTTAGTAAATATTGTGTTGCACTTTTCAGTTATATGAACTTACATTTTTTAATAATATTGTTTTGCACTTTTCAGTTACATTAATTTACACTTTTTAGTAATATTGTGTGGTACTTTTTAGTTATATTTACTTACACTTTTTAATAAATAAAAAATTTAAAAAAACAGCCTAAAAATTAAAAAAAAGGAACAACAAAAAAATGAAAAAATAATTACATGCGAAAAAAAAAGGAAAAAGAAGAAAAAATCGGGCTGAGAAAAAGCCCAAAAAAAGAGAATAAAAAACAAGAAAAAGCGAAAAAAAAGAAAACAATTAAAACGCGTAAAAAAAAAAACCTAAAAAAATGGAAAAAAGCAAAAAAAAAAAAAAAAAAAAATAGAACTCGAGTGTACACTCCATACTTTACAATTTATTTTTTTGGTTCGTTTCAATATAAAATCTACATTTTCTTATCTCACAAAATTTATTACTTCGTCCATCCACAAAATGTAAATGTAGTCATATTGGTGTGGGACACAAGTTTTAAGAAAAAGATAGATAAAGTAGATAAAGTAAGGGTATTATAGGTAATTGTGGAGTTCATTGTGAATAAAGTAATTGTTTATTGACTTGAACGAAATTTTTAGATCAATAAGTTTTGACTAACTACTTCCCCTCAAGCATAAGAGATCGTAGTAGTATACACGTAAGTATTTTGACCAAGTAGTATCGAACCACGGGAGGTGGGCTAGTGCAATGGATCCCTAGAGTTGTATGTTGGCATAACTAATGCAGGTACGGTTTCGGGAGCAATTTGAACTAAAGCTAAGAGAAATCAAAAGAAATTAATTAAACTAAACACAATCCTAATAAGTAAATTAACTACTAACCAAGAAAACAAGGAAATGACAATTAAAAGCAAATAACAACTACGAATGAAATTCGAAGAAGTGCAAGTGTGTGAATGCTTCGGGTGTTCTCTACCTAGTGAAATCGAGTGGGATTGCTTATACCGTTTTTATGCTTCAATTTGGATTTGCTAAGAGCATCAAGATGCTAGGATGAAAATCGTTTTCCTTCGGGTACTATAGCCTTACGTCTAAGGTGTTCCCAAACTCGGTAATAAGACATCTTCCTAATCCTCACCAACTACCCAAATAACCATTCAAGTAATTAATGTCTCTTAATGGGGTTCTAATACAATTAACTCTCTCTCGACGAATTAAAACTATAATAAACGCATTTGTATACCAACAACTCACACCATAAATTTAAACATGTTCATGTAACTCTCGTCTACGCTAAACATGCCTCAAAATACGGATTAATAGAAGCTAATACACAAATCACCAATAAAACTCAATAAGAGAAGCAATAATCAAAATATCAATAATAATCAAAGCATAAACAATTCACACATTCAATATTCACATGGTTTCAAACACCCAAAGCATAAAAAGCTTAGCCCATGGTGTTTGAGAAAACACCCATGGCTAAAACAACAAAAGAAATATAAATAAATAAGAAATTTACCATACAAAGCTTAAATAAAAGAAAAATATCACCTTGAGAGTCTTGTAATTCCTCCATTCTTACATGAAAATAAAATACTCAAATGATTATAAACTAAGAAAACATAAAAATGAAGAGTGTGTTTGAAGAGATAAGCTCCTCAAACCTAAGCTAATTGCTCCTCTATTTATCACATGTTGTAGCAAAATGAACTAGGGTTTGAGTGTGTAGAAAATGAGGCAAAAACCCTCAAAAATCTGATTTGGGGTGCTTCTTATAGTTGGAAAGAGTGTTGGAGACGAAATTTGCACTTAGGCCCTTGAAATTCTTTAAAATTCTTGAATTTCCGCGCAGAAACGGGTTCAAACGGTCGACCGAGTGACCTCAAACGGTCAACCGAGTGAGATGGAAATCCAAAAAAGGCTCTGGAAGCAGATTTCACTCGGTCAACCGAGTGGGTTGACTCGGCTGCCCGAGTGGATTCTGCTACAATTCCGCATTTTATCGTTTCGATCATATCTTGAGCTTCCGACCTCCGATTGACTTGATTCTTTTTTTCATTTCACTCATTTTTTCGAGACGCATCCAATGGTGCAGTTATCTTCTTGACTTCATGAATTCTCAGACACGTATTTTGCTTCCAAATAAGTTCAATTCACCTAAAAAATAGCAAAACACATACCTTTCTCATTTCAAGTGTAATTAGTCAATTTAGTGTGAATAATGCAACAAAATCCTCAAAATTATGCAAAATAAACACATGAATTTCAAGCAATTTTCACACTAATCATTTATGAATAAAGTTGATGGCAAATTGAGTAATTAAGTGATGGGTTAAAGGGTGATAGTTTCCATAAAGTGTATGGGACTACATTTGGTGGACAAAAAATATGAGGCAAATAAGACTACATTTTATGGACGGATAGTATTATTTTGATCTTACATGAAATATTTCATGCATGCATCTTACTAATTTAGGCAAAAGCCCAAAACTCTAAGCCCAATTAAAAACGTTAAAATTTTAAACTAATTTTGTGGGTCTCAATAATATAATAAAATATATACAATATATTAATTAAAATAAATTTATTTATTTGATTAAAATATTAAATCACATAAATATTTCTCTTAAAATTGATTTTAAAACAAAATACATGAATAGAAACATATTACTACATGTACAAAAAATGTTACTCCCTTCGTCCGTCTATAAACTTCACGTTACTTTTTGACACAAAGATTAAGAAAAATGATTAAATAATAGATATAGTACAAGTGATTGATTGAGAGAGGAGGGAGATAGAGAGAAAAAGTAAGATATAAAGTGAAGTGTAAGAAAAAATATTTACCAAAAAAAAGGTATAAGAAGCTTATAGACGGACGGACTAAAATGATAAAATGGGAAGCTTATAAGCGGACGGAGGAAGTATTTCATAAAATAAAAAATATTACTACATGTATAAACAATATTAACTACTACTACATTAATATAAAAAATGATAATATGACAACAGATTTAAAAAAATACATGAACAGAAATATATTACTGCATGTACAAAAAATGTTACTTCATTAAATAAAAAATATTACTATATGAAAAATGTATTATACCACATATCAAAAAACTTGTCACTACATTTGAAAAAATGTTTTATTAAAATAACATAATTAAACTACTACATATATAAATACTACTATTATATGAATAGAAAAAAAGATAATATGACAACAGATTTAAAAAAAAAAAAAAACATATTACTAAATGTAAAAAAAAAAACGTTAACTAAACGTGTCAATATATTATTGCATACAAGTTTTTTGTGTATTTTCTAACTTTGTACATTCTTATCTTTTTTATCTGTCTCTTTTACATAATATATAAAGACTGATTTAACTTTACAAAAAGATTAAAAAAATTTTATTTAAAAGACACATTAACAAGTAAAATTTATATTATAATGCTATTTAATAAATGTTATATTAGTAAATAAATTAAAAAAATATTATTCTATATAAAAATAAGTCTATATAAATGAAATATTTATAAAAGAAAAATAAGTGTATATCAAAATAAGTGTAAATTTATTTAAGGGATGGAGGGAGGACATTATATGCAAGAAGTTCGTACCAGTTTTTTATTTTTTTGGGAAGCTAACTTACACAGTATTTGATTCAATCTAGTTAAATTTGCTAAGAGGTCAAAGTATTTTTTAAATAATTTTACATTATAAAAAATATTTTTATATTTTCTAAATTTATACTAATATTTTCCATTTATTCTAAAAAAGATTGATTTTTTTTTTTTTTTTTTTACAGAAAGATTGAAATTATTTTCAAGATCAAACATTAAGATTTGAGATTGATTTGGATTGGATTTGGATTGAGGTGGATTGGATTGAGATTTGGGTAATCCATGAATAGTAATTGTGTTTGTAAGTTGTGTTTGGTTAAAGATTGAGAAGTATGGGTAGATATATTTTTATGTCACATCAAAGTATGAGAGAAAAGAAAGTAGGAGAGAGAATGAGTGGTTGAAAAGAATGATTTGATTGTATAAAAATAGGTGTATAGGTGTATAATGGGGGTGGATTGGTATTTGGATTTGTATTTGAATTGAGATGGATTGGATTGGGATTGAGCCAATCCAAATCCGAATTGACCAATCCCAAACCAAACACCGCCACATTTTTTGGATTCTCATTCCAAAGAAAAATGAGTTTACAATAAAAGATTCTCATTCCGTCAATATAAAATGTGGTGGTTTTATTTTTGGGTTGTCCACAAATATAAGTGTACCTTTTTTATTTTAAAAAAATATACACCGTCACATTTTTTTTTTATCTTTTATTTATTTTATTTTCTATTTTCTACTTTATTTATAAATAAAAAAATACTCCCTCGATAAAGTATAAGTGATTTCATTGAGAGAGATAAAATAATATATCAAAAATAGAATGAAAAACTTATAGAAAAGTGGGAAACTTATAGTGGAATGGAGGAGTATTTTTTTAAAAAATTAAAAAATAAACAAACATACGTGTCGGATGGAGTATATTATTATAATAATAAAAAATAAATGTTTTCAGGATATATAAAATCACATGAGAATTTTGATTATTATTGAATAATTTTAATTATTTTTTTGCTGAATGCATTTATACGTGCGGACTAGGCTATCTTTTTCAAATTAAAACTATGTTTGTTTAGGCTAAGCATGTCACGTGAAAGTCATCAATCAATTTAATTAAAAGCTTGTTATACAATATTCTTAAGAAGTTAAGCCGTTTACGCCTCAAATTAATTTGGGTAGGTTGTTCTATAATTTTATTTTATTTTTTTTGGAAGGAGGTTGTTCTATAAGTTAGTTAGGTAAAATATACCCCATACGTCTTTCTTGATGAAACGGATGGTTTAAGTTATTAATTTTAAAAAATGTTAATAACTCTTTTTTTTTTATATATATATATCAGGATTCTCACCTATATCGTTATCTTTTTTTTCACTTTTCAACAACCTATTACTTTTAAACAAAATTGTAAAAATTGAAAATCGCTAAACGAGCGATTTTGAACAACCTAATATTTAGGGGATCCGAATTTTTTTTTATTACTCGTATTATTATTATTGTAAAATGTAAAAACCAAAAATCATATACTATCATAGTAACGAGGAAACCAAATCACGGTATGAAAAGTTAAAAACCAAATCACGGTATGAAAAGTTGAAAACCAAATCATACTCTACTGCGACTACGAGTCTACAAGTATTCCTAAAATTGGTAATTCAGCGAACCAAAAATCAAAAGAAAACTCACATGTGTGTTGCATTTGTGTGTCTTCGAGCAACGAATCGTCGACGACGTCGGCGAGCAACGAGACAGTGGTAGATGTTATGGAATTGTATCCACAAAGCAATTCCTCACAAATGATAAAGCAAAACAACAAAGAAACGCAATGAATTGAAACAAATAAAGAACTCAAAGAAAAACACGGAATTTACGTGGTTCGATCAAATGATCTACGTCCACGGAGGATAGAAGACTCTCTTTACTAATCACAAATGAAAGTTACAGATTACAAGTATACACAAAGCTTGATATCTCTCTCTCAAAACTTTCAGTAACTCACAACCTATGCACTAGATGGTGTATTTATAGATGAACAATGCATTGGATAACTGCCACTAACCGACTAACTAACTAACAGAGTAACTGGAATAAACTAACTCTGAAATCTTGAAAACAGCAGACTTGATCTCAGCTGATCTGCTTATTAGCTGAGTTGGCTATCAGCAAACTTGGACCCCTTCTCTTCTGAACAGATCAGACAACTTGCCTCATCAGCAGAGTTGTCCTTACTCTCATCAGATCAGTTGACTCCTAAGACCAGATGACTAACCTTATCAGCTGAGTAAGCCTTACTCAGCTTGTACTAAACTCCAAGCTCAGACGACTAACTACCCTTCTGATAGATAGATCAGACGACAAACCCAATATTTCATTAATCTCAACAATTCTCCACCTTAATGTAAGATTGTCTTCTTCCCAGCCCTCCTCCTCAAGGCTGTTTGTTCACTCTCTTCTTAGTGAACATCCCAGGTTCTAAGGTTTACCAATTCCATGCAATGCTAGAACTTATTGCTTGGTAATGTCTTAGTCAACATATCAGCTGCATTCTCTTCTGAAGCAACCTTCTGAACTTCAACAATGCCCTTCTCCAAGATGTTTCTAATAAAATGCAACTTCACATCAATGTGTTTTGACCTTTCATGAAACACTTGATGTTTAGCTAGATGGATTGTACTCTGATTATCACAAAGTACATGAATACTCTTCTGGTGTATGCCAAAATCTCTCAGAATGCCTTTACCACATTGCTCCCTTCACAACTTCTGTTAATGTTATGTATTCAGCTTCAGTTGTGGATAAAGTTGTTAGAAAAATTGCACCGTAGATGGCTAAAACACTTTTTTAGAAAATGAAGAATTGAGGCTTGTGTAAACACAATTTCCTTAAAACAATATTCGTCCTTCACTCTCGGTGCTAGTGACTATTAGGACGTTTGTTTACCAGGATACAACGATTAAATAGCAAAAATACTAGCACAAGTATTTTACTTACGACGAACCGAGAAGTTGCCCGAAATATATCACCGGAGTGCCAAGGGAATTTTAGCAAATACAAGAAGTAAGAAGAACAAGGCAAATGCCTGAATGTGTTTGATCTCACTTGGTGGAATGCAACTATTTATAGTCAACTCAAATGTTGCCGCAATAAATATTGCAATAAAATTGGACCAAAACTGTCATTTCACTTAAATGCAGATTTTGTGGATTTTTCAAATTACATGTGTAACCTTCGGCCATTATTCACGTACATGAATATCCTCTTTAATTCAATTCATGCACATGCACGCGTAACATCCACCTTTTAAAATTCAAATGAAACTGTCCAATTTTTAATTTATTTTGGCGGTTTCGATTTAATTTATTTCGGCGGTTACAGTTGAAAAATTCAAGGCAAAAGTAGTTTTTCGTCCGCTACCAAATCGGTGCGACATTCGTGTAATATTTACACGCTAGTAATGGGTTCATTATACCCACTTCCTCATTAGATATTTTCAAATATAGGACAAAAACCACTTTGTTTTTTCCTACTCAAATTTTGGTTACAACAATTGTTTGAAATTCATTTTGCATTCATTCCAACTCCAAAATGGGCGAATGAGATATTGAGTCGAAGCTCACTTCGAAGCACATTTTCCAACAAAAGTCACCATAGATTGTAAAGCTGCTCTCTAGGTGATAGCAGTTAGTGCTGTTATTCGAACCGAGCCTTAACGAAACTCGGCTCGGCTCAGCTCGTTAAGGCTCGATAAGGCTCGACTCGTTTAGTTTAATGAGCCAATCTCGAGCTCGTTAGATACTCGATTTACTAACGAGCCGGCTCGAGCTCGACTTGTTAGGCTTGATAACTAATTTTTTGTAAAAAAATCCATTAGGCTCGGCTCGACTCGATAGGCTCGTTAAGCTCGTTAGACTCGTTAACGAGTCGAGCTCAGTTTTTAACTCTGCAATGTTATCGAGCCGAGCTCGACTCGATAAGAGCTCGAGTCGAGCTTGAACCTCAAATACTCGGCTCGACTCGGCTCGAATAACAGCTCTAATAGCAGTGCCATACAATGCAAAAACATAACCAGACAAAGACTTCCTTGTATCTATGTTTCCAGCAAAATCAGAATCCACAAATCCAATCAGAGGACACTTGGTATTAGCTGACTTCTCGAACACTAATCCTAAGTCTTCTGATCCATTAAGATATCTTAGAAACCACTTCAAAGCTTCCCAATGTAGTTTCCCCGGATTTCCCATGAATCTACTCACCATACTCATAACATAAGCTAAATCAGGTTTGCTGCGAACCATGACATACATGAGACTACCTACTGTTACACCAGGTCAAAGAAGTCAATCTTAGTCATCAGCTTGCGTGGCGACGACTAGTCAACCAAGTCATGCGACGACTAGTCAACATTATGAAGAAATGTAAGTGTATGCTCGCCCAAGAGTTGTTGACGAGCACATGCAGAGTTATCTAGAAAAGCCAAGTGTTTATGACCCTTTGAGAATGGGCGAGCACGATCACATTTCGTGAAGATAGCCGGACGACCAGGTCTCCGACGACCACCATGATCCAACTCCTCGCTAAGGGCGAGGACGACCACCAGTAAGGCGGTTTAGCACCAGAACAAACTTCGAGGTGCATTAAATGCGGCCTCCCATCACCTTTTTGTGATGGGATCTCGTAACCAGTTAGGGCCTGTCACGTGTAAAGTGTGGGCAACTCAAAATCCTACTATATAATGCCTAAAAGGCTCATTGTAAGAAAAGGTGGTAATTTCCTATACAATAACCAAAGCAATACACATCCAAAGCTCCCAAAGCTCTTTAGCTTCTCCAAGAAGCTATATATGATCTTCATCTATTATTCTTCATATATTCATTATAAATCACCCGTTTAATCTCCTCAATACACGTAATAACCCCGATAATAATACATGATTGTTTAGTTGCTTACGAAGTCCACATCCAGATCACCCGATCAAAGCACGTACAACACCTACTCCATTGGCATAAGGCACAATAAGCATCTGCTTCTTCTCTTCATCTGTTTGAGGAGATTGTTTGACTGATAACTTGTATTGCTGCCCAAATGAAGTACTAACTAGTCTGGACTGGTGCATAAGAAACCTCTTCAAGACCTTCTGGATATAACCCTTCTGGGACAGGAATAGCTTCCCTGCTTTCCTATTTCTGAGAATATCCATCCCTAATATTCTCTTGACTTCACCCAAGTCCTTCATCTCGAACTTGCTACTCAGCTGCTCCTTCAACTGGGTAATCTTCCTCATACTTTTGCTAGCTATAAGCATATCATCTACATAGATCAGTAGATAGGTTCTCTCTAGATAATCTTGTTTACCAATATATACACAACCATCATATTTGCTTCTTAAGAAACCGATAGAAAGCATGAAGGTATCAAACTTTCTATACCATTGTCTGGGACTCTGCTTGATCCCATACAATGATTTCTTAAGCAAGCATACCTTACTTTCAGTTTCAGGCATGATGCCCTTCTAGTTGGTGCATATATATTGTTTCAGCTAGTTCTCCATGTAAAAATGCAGTTTTAACATCTAGCTGATGTAACTCAAGATCATCTTGAGCAACCTTAGACAAAAGTAATCTTATGGAACAGTGTTTAACAACAGGAAAGAATACCTCATTAAAGTCTATGCCTTCTCTTTGTGTGAATCCTCTTGCCACCAACCTAGCCTTGAATCTGATGTGCTCCTTTGCACCACCAGATCCAACTTCAAGCTTCTTCTTAAAGAGCCACATGCAGCTGACCATCTTTTGATTGTCTGGCTTCTCAACAAGGATCCAGGTCTCATTCTTCTTCAATGACTGCAACTCTTCTGACATGGCTGCAACCCACTACTCTCTTTCAGGACTGGTGATAGCTTCTATATAGTTCCTTGGCTCATAATGCTCCACCTCTTCTGCTGTGACAAGAGCATATGACACAAGATCAGCATGGCCAAACCTAGATGGGGGATGAATCTGCCTTCTGAGCCTATCTCTTGCAAGACTATAATTTCTCAAATCAGCAGGGTTGTCCTCCATGGTATCATCTTCTTGTACCTGTTCTGGAACAACCTCATCTGGTGTGTCATCTCCCAGACCAGTAAGGTTAGCCACCTCCTCTGGTGCTAACTCATCTGGTGTGGGAAACTCCACCTCAACTAAAAAACTCTCTTTTGACTCATTTACAATTCTCCCATCTAGATCATGAGAATTTCCATTGTGAGGATATCCCATTATCTTTTTATTAAAATCAACATCTCTGCTGATAATAAGTTTCTTATGACCTGGTTCAAGGCACCACAGTCTATAGCCCTTGACACCTTTAGGATAGCCAATGAATATACATTTCAGAGCCCTAGGCTCAAGCTTATCCTATCTAATATGGGCATAAGTTTGATATCCAAACACTTTAAGTTTTGAATAAGCACTCATCTTGCCATACCAGATCTCATCTCGTGTTTTACCTTCTAAAGCAAATGAGGGGGTTTTGTTTATCAAGTAACATGCAGTGCACACTGCTTCTCCCCAAAATCTTTTAGGTAATTTAGCATCAACTAACATGCATCTGACCTGTTCTAAAATAGTTTTGTTCATTCTCTCTGCTAATCCATTTTGATGTGGATTAAGAGGGACAATTCTATGTCTAGAAATTCCCTTCTCTTTACAAAATTCATTCAATTCAGCAGATAGGTACTCGAGGCCATTATCTGTCCTTAAATGTTTTAAGGACTTGCCTCTCTTGTTCTCTATCTCAACTAACCATTCTTTGAATTTTGTAAAGGCCTCACTCTTCTGTTTTAGAATGAACACCCAAACCTTTCTAGAATAGTCACCAATGGTTTCGGCTCTTGATGGACCCCACACATCAGAGTGAACATAATCCAACATCTCCTTGGTGGTGTGCTCTCCCTTCTGGAATGATTTCTCCTTGGCCTTGCCAAGAATGCACTGCTCACATAACTCCAGGTTCTTGAATGTCTTCTGATGGAAAACTCCCTTCTTGGATAACTCCACCAGACCTTTCTCACCCACATGTGCAAGCCTCTTGTGCCAAAGAATAGCATCATCAGAACTCATGGTAACATCAGCAGCCCCTGTGATTGTCTCACCAATCAAAGAATACAACCCATTGGACTTCTTCCCTTGCATCACTACTCTATCAGCTTTGGTAACCAGCAGACATCCATTCTATGTTTTTAAATCATAACCCAAAGCATTTAATGTGCCAAGAGATATAAGGTTTTTCCTTAACTCTGGGACAAATCTAACATTGGTCAGGATCACATGTTTATCATTAAACATATTCACCCTCATAGTGCCAATTCCCCCCACAGTACAACTTTCATCATTTTCCAAAAGAACTGAGCCACCATCTATCATCTCAAGGTTTTGGAACCAAGATTTGGTGGGACACATGTGAAATGAACATCCAGAATCCAACACCCATTCATTAACAAGTTTGCTATTGATTCGTGTGGAATTTACACACTTTAGATGCACATCTGAAGCTCATTTTCATGTTGATTTCATGGATTTATAGATTGAATATGATGGTTTTGGTCAAAATAAGAGAAAGGTGGTGTTTTATCAATTTTGTAGGTAAAACGAAGGAATTTGGGAGCAAAACACCTACCATACTTCACTGGACCAAAATAAGGAGTGCACCATTGGGTCTATCTCGAAAAACGGACTAGAATAGCAAAAAGAATCGAGTCAATCGGAGGTCGGAAGCTCAAGATACGAAGGGACGAAGTTAGAGGCCGAAACCAAAAACGAAACTTCCGCCCGACCGGGCCGAAATATCCGCCCAACCCGTCCGATCTGCACCCAGACTTTTGATAAATGCACCCCCGCGCGTATTTTGGCCCAAATTCAATATACGAAGTTATCGCCCGGCCGGGCCACTTTCCCACCCGGCCGGGCCACTTCCAAACTCGGGGTTTTTAGTGATTTTTAGCCATTTTTTAGGGACTTAAGTGCAAAACTTCCACCCAAACCCTACCCCAACACTATATAAGCCCTCATTCTTAAAATCAATTGTACCTTCCCCCAATTCTAAGAATTTCTCACATACAAGCACACATTTGGAGGTGTTGTGGCAACAATTTCTTCAAGGGTTGGTCTGCTATGGACTCGAGTGCATGTTGTGCACTCTAGTCCATGTTGCACTTTTCAGTTGTACTGACTTGCACTTTTTCATGACTAATACTTTTTGGTAAAATGGTGTTGCACTTTTCAATTATTAAACTGTATAATAATATTTTTATTTATAATGACTTACACTTTTTAGTAATATTGTGTTGCACTTTTCAGTTTAATAACTTACAATTTTCATTAAAAAATGTGATACTGACTTGCACTTTTTAATAATATTGTGTTGCACTTTTCAGTAAAAAAAATTGTTGCACTTTTCAGTTATAGATTCTTACACTTTTCAATTATATTGACTTACACTTTTCATTAATATTGTGATGCTCTTTTCAGTAAAACCCGACTTGCACATTTCAGAAATATCGTATTTCACTTTTAGTTATACTAACTTATACTTTTAGTAAATATGGTGTTGCACTTTTTTGTTATATCGACTTACATTTGTTAGTAATTTTGTGTTACACTTTTTATTGAATAAAAATTTTCCTTAAAATTTTAATTAAAATGGAGAATGTGTATATTTTTAAGTAAAAATAAAAAAAAGGGTAAAAAAATAAATAAAAAAAAAAAGCAAAAAATGAAATAAAATGAAGAAAAGAAAAATTAAATAAAAAGAGCTATTTTAGTCATGTAATTATTTTTATAATAATAAAAAAAAAAATTTAACTAGGGTGTACAACATGGACTCAAGTGTATATTAGACTAAACCTTTTTTTCAATTCTCCATCAATTCAAGCAAGGAAAGCACCAATAGCTTTGGAATTTCATTCCACACCATCCATTAGACTAAGCTTTCTATTTCTCTCTCTTTTTATTTAGTTATTTCATTTGGTTTTGTTAATTTGATTATGTTGTTGATTGACTAGAACACTTTTGGTTCTAAGACTTTGTAAATATTTGGATTGAAGTTTATGAACTAATTTCTTGCTTTAAATGGTGTTTGTCTCTTATTTGTGTGCTTAAGTTTCATATGAAAGCATGTTATTATTGGCCATGATGATATGTTTAATCTATTGTTAATTGAGGTAGTATCGAGAGATGTATTCCATTAATCGTATGTAAGCATGCAACCCAATATTATTATGATCTCGAGAGATAATTAGTTTTTGGGAGGGAATTGAATGACTCTTCGAGCTAAATTAGGTGGTGTGATATTTGTAATGTAGAGATACGAACTTATGTTGCATACTCCTTTGGATTAGTTATATCAAGAGATTAATTAATTCTTCTTTAGTGGTCAACCTTATAAGAGGACAACCTTAATTGCCATTTGAATGAGTTACATCATAAATGAATATCTAAGTATTGCAAATTCCTTGTAACTTATCTTCTCATCTTTGAGTTTACACGTTTACTTCTCGTTTCTTTGGTTTGCATGATATTTGATCGATTTCTCTATTACTCGTTTAATTGTTTACTTGTGACAACTTGGGTAGATAATTAGGGGTCATTGCTACATTTAAACCTTATCGATCACGTCTATTTAGAATTCCATCGATAAACTCCACTTTTACACTACACCTCTCTGTGGGATCGACCTCGTACTTATCACGCTACAATATACGTCGTATACTTGCGGTTGTGTATTTTGGTGTTGCATAATACGTGAATCAACTATCTGTTATGCTCATCACTTCTGCACTATCATATCCTTTTGCCTCTGCTACATCAGCTTTGGCAGCTTCAGTAGCCTTCTTGATCTCAGGACAATCCCTCATGAAATGTCCTTCCTTATGACATTTGTAGCAAGCCTTGTTCTTGACTACATATCCATTCTTCTTGTGATCTAGTTTGGCATGACCCTTCTTGCCTTGCCAACCCTTCTTGTCATTCTTAAGCTTGATATTAAGACTCTCAGCTTGGTTCTTGGTCGAGTTTGCCACATGTAAACTCTTGGTTTTCAGAATAGACAAGACTTCTTTAAATTTTGCCTTAGCTTCCTTGGTAATCAGTAGAGCATCTTTGAAGATGTCATACGAAGGTGGTAATGCCTCCAGAAGTAGAAAAGACTTCTTATGATCTTCTATGGAAATCCCAACATTCTCAAGATCATCAACTGCTTGCATGAACTCTATTAACTGCTCATCAAGGGTCTTATCATCGGTCATCTTGAAATTGTTGAATTTCCTTTCCATAAACATCTGATTTGACAAAGATTGTGCCAAATACATATCATCCAGGGTCTCAAATACTCCAGCAACATCCTTCTCCTTCATAACCTCTCTAAAAACATTATCCCCCAAACTTAGAATGACAATGTTGTAAGCCTTTTCCTTAAACTCCTCTTTCTTGGCCTTGTCAGCATCCGATGCAGCAGGGTCAAGTGGACTAAGAGCATCCTTTAGCCCATGGTGTGAAAGCAGAGCCTTCATCTTGGCTTACCATAAGCCAAAATCTGTCTTACCATTGAATTTCTCTATCTCCAACTTAACAGAACCCATTTCTTGATTCTTGCCTTTATCTTTCGACTTCCCACACACGGCGCCAATTGTTATGGAATTGTATCCACAAAGCAATTCCTCACAAATGATAAAGCAAAACAACAAAGAAACACAATGAATTGAAACGAATAAAGAACTCAAAGAAAAACAAGGGATTTACGTGGTTCGATCAAATGATCTACGTCCACGGAGAATAGAAGACTCTCTTTACTAATCACAAATGAAAGTTACAAATTATAAGTATACACAAAGCTTGATATCTCTCTCTCTCTCAAAACTTTCAGTAACTCACAACCTATGCACTAGATGGTGTATTTATAGATGAACAATACATTGGATAACTGACGCTAACCGACTAACTAACTAACATAATAACTGGAATAAACTAACTCTGAAATCTTGAAAACAACAGACTTGATCTCAGCTGATCTGCTTATCAGCTGAGTTGGCTATCAGCAGACTTGGACCCCTTCTCTTCTGAACAGATCAGACAACTTGCCCCATCAGCAGAGTTGTCCTTACTCTCATCAGATCAGTTGACTCTTAAGACCAGATGACTAACCTTATCAGCTGAGTAAGCCTTACTCAGCTTGTACTGAAATCCAAGACCAGACGAATAGCTACCCTTCTGATAGATAGATCAGATGACAAACCCAATATTGCATTAATCTCAACAGTAGAGACGAGTAACACGACAATGGCAGCAGGCTCCTTCGGCGGCAGATAGACGACGAGCAAACACCCTTAAATAATTAAGATTTTTTTTAGCCCTAACTAACAACGGCTAGGCCCGCTTAGCGTCTTATTTTTTATTAGTCAAGCAGAGCTTCCGATTTCAAGGAAGTCACAACAGCTAGGGGGCGTCTGCCTGGGTCAATTTCTGCAACAATTCTTTTTAATACTCCCTTTATCCCCTGCTTAATGAAGCCTTTTTGCCATTTTTTGTGTCATTTACTTAATGACTTATACTTAAGTAAGAGATCGAGGGAGTATTACTATATTCATTAATTAATGTGAAAAAAAGAGTAATTACATAAAGAGGGAGTATTAGATAAATACAATTTTTTGTATGTGTTTAAAAGGTCTCACTTTATGTAATTGGGCAACACTTGTGTGAAATATTTTACACATTGAATATGTCTAATTAAAACAGTTACTATAATTTCGCAGGTCGAAAGCTCAGATCTGGCTTGCCCAAAAAATTTGCGGGTCGCAAACATGTGGTCTGAATTTTTTTTATTTTTTTTATTTAGATCATTTATATATTTATTTAATTTTCAATGGTACTAATATATGTTAGGTAGAAGTTGTTTACTAAGAAATAATTGACTTGAATTAAAAAAAATAGAGTTCTTGTAGATAACGATTACAATAAAACCTACTATGAAAAGGACATGTGCAGTTCAATATGTCGAAAACAATCATAACATTCTTAACAAAAAAAACTCAACAACAACACAAATAGCAAAACTAACTTATTTACTTAAACATCAATAATTAAAAAGAATTTCAAAGCACTTCTAGATTGGGTTGCCTAAAAAAATTGAGTTCTTCACTTCTCTAATAATTTTTACTTTATGAACACTTTCTTTTTTACAGAGGCAGACTTCGTTGTAGTCACTTCTCTAATAACTTGATAACAATGTAGGCTTCGTTGTAGTCATTTTTTGTCTTCTTTAACATGTATCTTGAAAACGTCTATTTATCAAACATATTCATGAAAGCTTCTGAAATTTGTATGTTATTTTATCTTTGAAAGCTAATAAATATATAATTAATTAATATTAATTACTCCCTCCATCCATGAAAAGTAGGGACATGGGGATGGGACACAAGTTTTAAGAAAATGGTAGATAAAGTAAGGGTATTATAGGGTATTGTGGGGTCCATTGTGAATAAAGTGATTGTTTAGGAATAAAGTTGATGGCAAATTGAGTAATTAAGTGATAGTTGAAGGGTGATAGTTTCCATAAAGTGCATGGGACTACATTTGGTGGACAAAGAATATGTGTCAAATGGGACTACTTTTCGTGGACGGAGGGAGTATTATTTATTTATTCCACACATCTTTACAATGTATACAATATTTCTCTTTCCTACGTGGCTTACTCTAAATTTTATTAATTTGAAATTCTGCAATTTCCTTCATTTGATTTAACTGCTTATTTTATTTTTCTCTTTTTAATATTAATAAAAATTTGTTTGTAAAATTATTTTTATTTTCATATTTTCTTCATCTCTGTTTTTTTTTCTCTCATATCCCCTCTTCCTATCTCTGCATTCTTTTGTCTCTCTAACCTATATTCTCACAAACTGTTCTTTTCATATTCTCTTAACAATTATGTTTATATTTTTCCTCTTTTTCTTCTCTTTCTCTCATTTTTCCATTGTTTCTGTCTATATTTTTCTCTTCCCCAATAAATTATGTTTGAAATATATCTTTAATTCATATATTTTACAGTCTCAATTTTGCCTACGTTGCTTCCTCTTATTTTTCTATTTTGAAATCCTAAATTTTTGTGAGTCGGTTAACTGTGACAGTTTTTTTTTTTAAACTTTTTTAAAACGCTATTGACTGTTTTTTAAAATCTTTTATTTAGCTTTCTTCTACTTTCATTTACCCCACCATTTTCCTTTCGGTCTCTATTTCAAATTTCCGTATTTATCTTCATTGTACATTCTTGCAGCCTTCTCTACAAAAACTTTAACATCCTCAATTTTTCACTCCGTGCTCGCGTCATTTCCTAAATTAAGTTTTTGTTTCAATATTCATCTTTCTTATTTTTTTCTGTTAATTTCATCTCAGTCAAAAAGTCTCAAGACAAATAGGGAGGAATAAATTGTAAAGGATACAACATTAATCTTAATCTTATGCAGGTATTATAGAATTGAATAAAAACTGTTATAATATATATTATTCTTCCTTTCTCTTTAGACAACCTCTATTTTTCACTTCACCATAGGTCTGACACTCAGAGACGGACCCAGTAAGGGCCCAGGGGGGTCACTGGGCCCCCCATCAATTTTTTTTTATATATATATATATTATTATTTTTTCAGTAATTATTTATATCATTTTTTTATGTTTTAAAATTACTTGCAAACTTCAAATATAAAAATAATTCACAAAATAGATACATTTACTATATCATTTTATTTTTAAAATTGTTATTAATTTTATATCCACATTTTCTCTTATTAATACACCTCACTAATTTTTTTTTAGACCTCACAAAATCTATTTTATACTTTATTAAATCAACCAAACTGATTCTTACTTATTTGATCTCACACTCCACTAAATTTACATTTCTTAAAAAGTGAGTCAATCAAAATATACAAATCACTATGGACGGGAGAGTATATTTTAAGTTCTACATTGGACTAATAGTGGTTAAAGTCTCAACATCGATCGGAGTTGTATACTTTTTCACAAGCTAGAACAATCAAAATTACTTTCTTTCAAAACATAACAAAAATTATTAAATTTAAATTAATGAAATGAGATGTATTGAAAAATTTATAATAATTTTTTTGTCTCATTTAAAGATTGGAGACCTGAACACTTGTTAAGGCAAAGGGAAACTCGTCTTTCCTCTTCACGCGATTGGAGTGGACAGCGATATCCGTTTGGTTTGATGATCAAGATCTTAGGCTCGTGATTTGTGACTCTTTTTATGATCTTGTAAACCCTCCCTAAAAAATATATATATATATAATAATTTTTTTGTATATATAAATATTGTCTTTGTATTAATGTAAATCGGGGCCCCCAATCTGTAATTTCTGGGTCCGACACTGCTGACGCTGTTATAGAAATTTCGTGATTCTTTAATTTTTTTTCTTTCACGGTACTTTTATTTAATTAGAATATGTGGATTGTGAGTTTATTGCTCCAATCATTTGAAGAGTTTTTACAGGACCTTTATTAAGAAGGAGATTTCACATAAAAGGTCATTTCACCTAGTGTTTTTTTAAATAAAGACATGATTCAAAATAGTTTCAGAATAAGGACAAAATGGAACATAAATGTACCATCATGCCCTTAATATCTAATTTCGGAAATTAATATGGAGAAAATATTTAAATGTTGTGTCTATCAGCTCATTAAATCCCCCGAATTACGCAATTAATTAAAACCTTCCAAAAATTAAAATTCCTCAACAACACCGGACAGAAGTCCTTAATTTTGGGGTTTTTCAATTTGTGAAGAAAGGAAACCGTGAAGTACGGAAGAAGACGAAGTGAGAAGTGAGAAGAACATTTTGCTCCCTAGACCATGGTTGGAAAATTAATATAAAATCCAAATCTGCATAATAAAATGAATAATGCAGAACAATGAAATCTAAAACTGCATAATAAAATGAATAATGCAGAACAATGAAATCTAAAACTGCATAATAAAATGAATAATGCAGAAAAAATAGTACGGTGTTTTCATATTAGAATGTGATTATGCAAAAATACGTATACATATGCAAAATAAAGATCTGCATTATCCCTTGACCAAACCAATAACAAATAATCATGAACTACATTTCAGCAACGCGCACGTAAATCATCACAATTACACGAAAACAGAGCAAAATTGAACCTAAATTAAAATCATCTCAAAAAATCCTAAATTCTTTGCAAATTATGTGTGTACGTGTGGAATTAAAAATCATACCCTTGGTAAAACTCTTCATCTGACCGGATTAATGGTTCCCATGTGGACCATACGCTGCGTCGCCCCACTCCTATGCGATAAAATCGTCGTCAAAGGCCCACCTCCGGCGTGGGGAAGACTACTGTATCTCCGGCGGCTTCTCGTCCGTCATCCATAATGAAGAAATCGGTGAAGTTTGAATCCCCTAGGAATATAAAGAAAAGATCGCGTGGAAAGTCTCTTGATCATGTGCAGTCGAAAGAACAGATCGAGGAAACAATTATGGAAGAGCAAAGGAGACGAGACCTTATAGCCATGGCCGTCGTTGAAAGAGAGGAACAAGCCTCTAAGCATCACCCTGCCGATCGTGAAGCCCTAATCTCGATTCCAATCCCTAAAAGCAACAAGCAACCGATCGAAGAATCTGACTGTGCAGGAAATCTAAACATTGATTTGGATTTTGAGAGTGCAATTAATTATCAAAAGGAAGGGTTCGTTGAGGGAATAGACGATTTCGTTGTGAAGAAGACGATGCAATAAACTAACGTTACCTTAACATTTGCCAATGTTGATAATCAATTGAAGAAGTATGTGGTTGAATCTATGGCGACAAATAAGGAAGATGAAGACTTGTTATTTAATTATTAAATTAATAAATTAATTTCCATATTTAAATATAAGGGTATAATGGGTTATTAACATGCGTTTTTGTCCTTTTTTAAAAAGATTATAATAGTTGTCCTTTATTAAGAAGCTAGGTGTCTAAATGACATTTTTTATAAATTTTCTCTATTAAGAATACGTGGTTTATGGATTTGCTTCCTGCACAATTGAGAACTATGTTAGTATCATAATATTTACTGTCATTCGTCATATGGATGAATAACAATTGAATATGGAATTCTGTTCTCACCCGCTCCAAAGAAATAATACAGAAACAGAAATTTCTATATTCTGTACAATACGCATCATACACACATATACTTGTAAGGGCATTTAGATTGTGGATACAAGAAGTGATTCGTGCAATTCATGTGATCGTGTTCTGACTACAAGGATCACTGTACGTATGTGGAATTCAACCGGGTTCTACAATCTTCCGCTTGCATTGAGAATTACATGTTGGTAATTCTAATTTTGATTTCTCAATTACTCCCTCCGTCCAAGATTTTATGCACACTTTGACCGGCACAGAGATTAAGGAAATGGAATAAAGTGATGTGTAAGGTAAATAAAGGAGGGGTATTATTGGTAATTCATTGATTAAAGTGAAAGAGATTTGATTATAGGTAAAATAAAGGAGGGGTATTATTGTTTCCTTTTTTGGAGTGTACAAAAAATGTTGGGACGTCTGATAAGGAAAGTGTGCATAAAATCTTGGGACGGAGGGAGTAATTAATACCAACATTGGTATCAGATCCAATGTGTTGGATTCTCATACGCATGCCTTAATTATTCGTATGTAAGCATGTCCACAATATATTTGTTAATTATGCACTGCAATTATGGAGAATCTGTATTTTTTAAGATTTTTTGATTTTTTCAAACGGTGGAATTAGAGGCTAATTTTTTTACTGTACATGCTTAGTGTAGTGTAGATGATATCTGAAAAGTTTCAGATTTTTCGGTCTTACCGTTTGGGAGAAAAAAATCGGTCTTTAGAAATTTACAGAAATTTTGACTGGATATTACGAAGAGTATATAATTAATCGTGATTAGTTCTTAATACTTGATTAAAGTAAGTTGAATGAGGATTCTATTGATATAAATTTTGTTAATTTTGGTCAAGAAACGAGTGAGATTTGAATTTTTGAAAAATTCACATTTTTTGGGCTATTTTAAAAATGTTCAGAAATTTTGTGGGTTCCTTTATGAGAATTAGATATTCTCCAGGGGCCATTCTGAAATTTTTCAAAAATGCTGAGTCAAAACCTAGTCAACCCAGCGAGTTTACTCACTCTGAAACCGAGTTGACCCGGTCAACTCGAAAAAAAAAAACTGAACGGCCTGTGCATTACACGTGCGGCGCGTGGGGCTGTTTTTTGGCGAAAGAAGAAGTTGTACGCTCTTTAAAACTTGTTTCAGATCGTTTAGGCTCGTTATAACTCCGTTTTTAGTTTCAAAAATTTTTGTGAGCTCCGTTTTTAGTGTAGATTCTTAATTTGCATAGTATGAAGGTATTTGAACAAAGAAAAGTTTAAGTACTTATTTATCTATAAGAATGAGAACCTTGGTTGGACTTATTTCACTTGTTAATTGGCTATACGCGTTGAATTAAATTTCTTTGCGTAATTATGGGCTTGAAATTCATGTGTTCGAGTTTGTAAACATTAAATAAGTTTTAGTGGTTGCTCGTTTTATGGGTATGAATAAAAAAAAATTAGAACATTTAATGTTCAATAAATTCGAGATAATGGAGTTAAGCTCCATAATTTTAAGAATTACATGATTAAGAGCTAGTTTTTTTTGGAACTTTACGTTACTTGATGGAGATTTATTGTTTATCGCTCTTATATTATCACATAAGAATATTCTGATTGAATAGTTCATGATTTAATTGGAGTTGAAACTTGAGCTAAGATAATTTCAAGAAAACTTATTGTAGTTTTTTGAGATGAAATGTGTCGATTGGAAATTGATCATTTTATGAAAATTAATTGACATGATTGGGTAAAAAGATACTAGTACACTAGTCGTTGGAATGACATGTTTACGTGATAAAAATGATTTCGGGGATCCGACGTTCTTAGCTTGAGAAGTTGGAGCAACATTCGGATGGAGAACCCTGATCTGTAATTTTCCCCCTATTTTTCATAATATTGATACTAAAGTAGTACCAAAAGAGTGCATAAAATACATTGAAGGTTATCCGAAATCTTCAAGTTAACTGTCTGATAGTGTAGCTGGAACGAGATCTTTCTGAAATAACCATTGTAGTTGGTTTATTAGACTTTCAATAGTTTTATGATTACCTGGACTACTTTGGGTTGTTTTAACTTATGACATGATTGTGCTTTATTGTGTTTATGGTGATAAATGTTTAAGCATGCAGATTCATGTTGTTGAGTGGGAGTTTTAGCTTTTTTTTTGGATTAAATACTAGAACTAATTTTGTTCATGTTTTGGAGCTGAATCTGTTAAATGAGGATATTTAGTGAGATTGATGATTAATAACTCTAAGTTATTTTTCGATATCAAATTTTGTATCGAATTTTTCAGATGTCAGTTAGCTTAACAACGAACATAATGATGCATAAATGTACATTTATTTGTTGAATCACTTCGATTAAAAACCAGACAAAAGCAATGATCGCTGAGTTAATTAAAAAAAAAAAACTCAAAGGCGATAATATTGACACATGATGTCATAATTAATTTTTTTTAATGTTTTTGGAAGAACATGATTCATTGGATACTATATATCAACCATATTATGGATGATCCTGAAGTTAGGATGGAGACTAAGATTACTAAGGGTCAAGAGACTTACCACAATTGAAAGGTATTCGCATAGCTTGTGAAATACTGGTAAACTCAGTCATTGAAGACATGATCTATAATTGTGAACAACACCGTACTGCCTATGATATTTGGGAATATCTGAAGGAGAAGTATGGTGATACTTCATTTTCTGAGAAACATAAAATTCGGGATCGAATCCGATCACTTCGTGAAAATTGTGAACACTTGAGGGTCATTACAATATTTGATTAAAGTATTGAGACTCTCACTTAGACAACTCAAAACATTGAGTGACTTGAATTTGATTAAGTCTACATCTAATGTTCTTATTTCTGAATCCAGTTCTAAACATAAGAGATGTTGGAGAGAAGGGACATAGCTAGTAGCCTAAGATTGGGCACACTACTAGCTAAGTTATTCATAGATATTTACTTCAACTCCATTAGAACTCTAAACAAGTGAAATACCTGTTCTTGAATAATTTTTTGTATCTGAATATCCACAACTTATATACTCGATTCTACGAGTCAGTATGAAAAGTTGGGTTTGAGGGTTTAGAAACGTATCTTCATAAGGATATTGTGTTAAATCTAAACGATACATGTTGATTGAAGATCGAGGAGTTGGGAGTGTGACATGAGATAAAATCATATAATACCATTTTTCTGAGAATTTTCTAGTATTGGAAGCATTTGGTATGCTAAACCATTTTTTTGATTGAAATAATCACTCTCTATCAGACCCAAGTGGGAGTGATTTACTTAATGTGATATTTGATAGAAGTTTACCCATTAAAGATCGGATGGATCTTGATGAGAGTAATTATCTAGAGAAGATGTCACAGAGTTTCAATCTGAAACTTTTAGGAAACGTGTGTCTAAGAGACATCATGATATTGAAGGACATGTCTTCTATGTATCTTCAGAAAATAAGATAAGTTTTAGTGAATGAGGAAGAACCTACAAACGTTTCAGAGGTTCTAGCTCGTTCTACAAGAGACTAATGAAAGAAAGAAATGGAAGAAACGACAGAGTTGATAAGGTCAAATCAAGTTTGGAAACTTGTCGATCTTTCATCGAGACACAAAGAAATTGAGAATAAATGGATTCTTAGATTATTAAAGAGACTGATGGGTCTATAATGAGGTAGAAAAGTTCACATGGTAGAAAATAATTATACTCATGTTGTGAAAATAATTATACTCATGTTGTGAAATTTACCTTAATTCGTCTACTTCTGGCTAGATTTAGAATTACATTAGAATTGACTTTTATACTGTATTTTCTCAATGGAGAGTTGGAAGAAGAAATCTACATGTTGAGACAAGTAGGATTTCATTCTTCAAAGAAGAGGATAATGTTTGTGAATTGATGAGTTCGATTTACCAACTTAAACAATCCTCAAGATAATGGTACTTGAGACTTCATTGAATTATTGTCTTATATAACTTTGTGATGATAGACAAAGACCATTGTGCTTACGTTAAACAGTCCTAAGTAGTTTTGTAATTCTATCCTATATATGTTGATACGATGTTAGTTGGAAAACGATAATGAGTATGTTTGGTGAAAATATTCATAGAGATAGTTCAAGGAAGTTACTTGGTTGTCTAAGGAGACATAGAAAGAGACTTCTAGAACAGATTCAGAATGGATGCATGAAAGCCAATTGATACTCCTGTTGTAAAAGACGAGTTATTGAACTGTGATAAGTGTCCAAAGACTCAAAGATGGAATGTTAGTAGTATTATATGTGAATGTAATTGAAAGTCTGATGTATGCTAAGATGAGTGAACATCCAGACGTATTATGAGTTGTTGGTTTGGTTAGCAGATATCAATTCAATTCAGTATAGACACTGGTGACAGTGTAAGGGATTGTAAGATATTAGAAATGTACTACAGATTAATTTGAACCTGAAAGGGTATATAGACATGTACTATCCACTGTGCAAGCAGAGCTTGTGGGTGCATCTGTATGTACGAGAAATAGTTTGGGTAAGAAATTTATTGAATCTTTTGAAAAAGTAAGCAGTCCATTAGGAGTTGTAACGATTCATCGAAGAATCAAACACTCCAGTAAGAGTTGTAGCGATTCACTGTGGAATCAAACACTCTAGTGGAAGCTGTAATGATTCATTGTTGAATTAAACGCTCTAGTTGGAGTTGTAGTAATTTATTGTGGAATCAAACACTCTAGTAGGTGTTATACAAATTCATTGTTGAATCAAACACTCTAATGGAAGCTGTAACGATTCACTATGGAAATCAAACACTCTAGTGTGAGAGCTGTAACGATTTACACTATTTTGGGAGTTGTAACGATTCATTGTTAAATTAAACGCTCTGGTGGGAGCTATAACAATTCATTGTGAAATCAAACACTCTAGTGGGAGTTATACCGATTCATTATTGAATCAAACACTTTAGTGGAAGCTATAACGATTCACTGTGGAATCAAACACTCTAGTGGGAGAGTTGTAACGATTTACACTACTTTGGGAGTTGTAATGATTCACACTCTCATACGAGCAATCGCCTCTGACATCGAGGCATGTGCGGAGATGAGATTATTTAGGAATAATCGTAATAGATCTTACCACAAATCTATTTTAACTTGTTACAAAGCTAAATCAACGGATTTTCTGGACTATAGTGGGAGGAAATTCAAGTTAAGTGTCGAGGATACACTTGAACTGTGATTTATACGATGTCAAATAAAAGAATGACATACGCTTCCATCTTGGGAAGTTAAGATATCGTGACATGTGTTTCATACCACATGTGCTAAGATGCCCATAAGGAAATGAGAAAGATATCCCTATTTTCTCATTGTATGAGGCCTTGAGGGTTAAAAAAATCCTCTAATAAGTACCCTTAAGACTTTTTACTGTATTCTTAAGTTTTCACTATAGTGTTGCTACTTTAGCATGTTACCAATATCTATAAGTTATATGGCAATGCGGTGCATGTCTAGGAAAGCAGCTATAGTGGGAGTATGGAGATATTAGTGTAATAGGAAGGACGCCTTTATTAACATGTTCTATTGTGATTCATTGACCGGTCAATCAAGTTCAGAACTTGATTATGAATACATAGATTTGATAAAAGGTTGAACATGCTCTTATGTTCAAGTGATTGAAAGAGATATGTCAACTGATGTTAAATTGAAAGAGTTTTGGGGTATAACGAGTTTTGAAATCTTCATATAAAACTGGTTGAGTTGTTATATATCCTTAACAAGTGTATAACGTGAAAACTCATATTCTCGAGGGTCACACGATTTATTTGCATGTATGAAAAATTGTTATGTGGTGGTACAAAGATGTGAAGTAGATGAGTACGAGACTCAAACTTCATGTGTGAGTGGGAGATGAAAGCTAATAAATATATAATTAATTAATATTAATTATTATTTATTTATTCCACACATGAGTGGATAATTCTAAGGAATGAAGTTATTTGGATAACTCCTTATATAAGAAAATCCAACAGGATTTTCTATAACAACTGAATATGGAATTCTGTTCTCATCCGCTCCAAAGACAGAATACAGAAATAGGAATTTCTATATTTTGTACAATACACATCATACACACATATACTTGTAAGGGCATTTAGATTGTGGATACAAGAAGCGATTCATGCAATTCATGTGATCGTGTTCTGGCTACAAGTATCATAGTACGTATGTGGAATTCAACCGGGTTCTACAATCTTCTGCTGCATTGAGAATTACAGGTTGGTAATTCTAATTTTGATTTCTCAATTAATTAATTCCAACAATCTTCATATTCTTTCAGAAGTTGTATCAACGTCTTTCCAATCAATTGAACATAATGTTGATCATATAGCAGAAATAGAGTGTTGTCAGTGTCATCCTCAATCCGAACTTGTATCTTGTACCTAATTTGCATATTACATAGATAAAATGTATTATATTGCTTGCATTAGTTATCTAATTTGATATTACATAGTTAATGTATACTCTCGTTGTTCCATAAGTGTTTGTACCACAAAATGAGCACACTTTTTTTTAAAAAAAAAGTGTAATAAGTGGAGCGTTGAAGAGTAACTTTGTAAATTTATATAAATAAAGTAAAGAGATTGGTTGAAATGAGTGTAAAATTGATGACATTTTGTGTAAATATGTGAATATTATGAGAGTGGAGTTTGTAGAAGATTTTTCTTTTTAGGGGTGTGTGGATGAATATATTTTTAAAAATGAACCATGGAATTTCATTTGAGTCAATTTTGTTGCAGCTGAAAAATAAGAGTTCATGTTTGACCTTTTGGACTTTGCGTTTGCATTATTGACATGCCAAATATCACCAATCTCCAAATGTTTCAATAAATATTATACCGTCCGACACCCAAAATGTACCAATCTAGAGCTACAATCGTAAAAAATAATAATATTAATCATATATTAATAAAATAATCTAATATTGTAGCACATGAAAAAAAACCCCTATATTTTTCTTAATCTGTTGTATTGTTCGAATTGGAACATCAATGTTGGATAGACTACCAGATTGTTTGCTTGTTTAAGATATAGAGTTGAACTTAGTACATAGAGAGGAATATGATCATTCTTGAATCTGCATTTTAAATGTATAAAATCTATAAGATATTTGAGTATTAGACAAACACTTAAAGAATAAATGTCAAATATGAAACTTGAAAGTTACTGTCACTACTGTTGGTCCTGTATGGAGTATGACAAAAGTGTATGGGGGGGGGGAATGCACTTGTGTATGCAAATTCTTTTCTTTTTCAAAACTGTTTGGTCTATCAGAGAGGTTGTCTGACAACAATCCTAAGAGTGAACTTTAATAGATATTTGGCCTACTGAAAACTATGAAGTGATCAGTTGGATAACTATCTAAAAGAGTTGTTAGGTGCGGAATGTGATTGGCCCTTTCTTTAGAAAGAATACTCCAAATTAATTTCTGAAAAACCAGTTGATCAGGGACTTTGTCCAAAAACTGTTTTACTCAACTTTACTGAAACTAACTCTTTAATAATGATTATTGCAAGTCATGTAAGTTAGAAAAAGATGCAGTAAGTAAATGACACAGCAATTTATAGTGGTTCAGAGGCTCAATCTCCTACATCCACTTTCCCTGATTGAACAGGATAATTCCTTAACACCTGTAATTAACTTGTTTTATAGTGCCAAGGTGCACTGATCAACAACACTATCTTAGTGCTTTGATCCCTAGGATAATCTGAGTCCTAGTGCTCAATCTCTCTGAGTTAAGACTGTATTTTCACTAAACAGTCCTTAACTCCTCACTTCTACAACAAACACTACTTCACTCAATGAGGTAAGGGTTTGAGGTTTTAGTTCCAACTAATTGAGATACCCTTTACAATAAGTACAGTGTAAAGGCTTAGGATATCTCAGTGCTAAGCTTGGGATATTACAAGAAAGGCTTAGTTTTTGAAGTGATCAGGAAACTTGGGATTATGAAGAACAACTTTGGTTTCCTTTGATTGCTTGATAGTAGTTTGATAGCATATTGTTGGATGCTTGAATCCTTGGATCACTTCTGAATTTATAGAATAATTTTATCAAATATCCGTTGGAGAGATAGCATTTCGAATTGTCTATTTGCAGCTCCATTGAAACGGCTATGAAGCTCATCCTTCTATTATCCACTGTGTAAAAGGTTCTTCAATGGTTGCTTGAATGAATGTGTTGACTTCTGAAAAATGCGGCTGAGATGACTTGTGTCAGCTTCCAAATTTGCACATTTCCCAAGGTTGATTGTGCCAGACTTTGTACTCCACCAACGGTCAGATGGGACAAGTGCCCTGAACATTCCTGCTGCAAATGGAATGTTCCTCCATTCATTCAATTCTTCAGTCTTTAATTCTTCTAAGTGTTCAATGCTTTGTTCAGGCTTGATGGCAATAAATGCTTCATTAAATTTGTCTTGCCTCATTCAATGCTCTTGATCTTTAAGTCATTAAGCTGGTCTGATATAACTCTTATCATTACCTTGCAGCTTGACTTCTTATCTTTGATCATTCAGCCATGTTGTCTTCTTCAGTATACTTGTCTACTTGAAATTCAGCAGACTTGTCATAAGATACTTAAGCATATAAAGCTGCCTAACATTTTCAGCTTTGGACAACTATCCTGAACTATAAATCTCACTACATTTCTGAGATTTAGACTTAGGCATTTCTACTGTCTCAACTGTCCTGAGACAACTAGACTGATGCTTTTTCATTTGTATCTCAACTAATCTGATCATCATCAATTAGGGGTTTTGGTATCTTAATCAAAATCAATTTATTTCCCAACAATTTCCGCCTTTTTGATGATGCCAAAACTTATTACAAAGGGAACTTGACTTATACTAAATTTTGTCTTCAGGATGGATGACCTGGTCAACTTTCCTGAAACAAACTGTTAGCACAATAGTAAATCAAGCATATAGGTTATGTCAGGTTAGTTGAGATAATGAGTTGTTATCTCTGATGAAAATAGTGATCCTTTAATATATATCATGAGGCATTACAATGCTGGAAAATCAAAAGGACTCACTATGCTAAAACAAGACAGACAGAGAGATAACAATAGATTAAAATCTTAGATAAAAAGGGAAAGAGGACTTATTCTTCAGAAAGAACCATCATCTTGAGGAGCAATCCCATATTGAGCCCATACTCTCTTCTTCAGCTCCCAAATCTCCTGATTTGTGCCTTTGGGACCCAGCTTCATCTTTTCCATCTTCATGATGGAGATGAACTCCTCCAAGATCTTCCCTTCATCTATCAGATTCCCATTGAATTTGGGAGGCATGTACAGGATGGGACCTGGTGCTTTGAATTCAACTCTAGCAATGTCAGCTGCTGCAAATAGCTTCTGGTACAACTCCCTGTAGTTGTCAAACATGAATTGGCCAAAGATTTCCTCAACATTTTCTCCTAGCCATTTGCCTATGACATAGAAGTCATAAACAAACCTCCTCTTGGCCTCCTCCCATTCATCATTCAATTGAATTGGTACCCATTTGTCATGGAGAGGATATTGAGTGTCCCATCTCTGAAGCAATTGAGGCTTCAACCTTCTGTAAGAGGCCCTTCTCCTTGGAGCTCTGAAATTTGCTCTTCTGGCATCTCTTGCTTTGTTGGCCTCAACCAACTGATCCATTCTTTCCTTAGCTCTCTGAAGAGCTAGCTTCTCTCGAGTCTCTGGATCTTTGCCAAATCCCTCCTCAAACAACTTTGAGGGATCATCACCAAGCTTGGGCTGTCTCACTTTAGGTTCCTTGTCCTCTTCAGCTTCATCAGATTCCTCTTCTTGGATTTCAGGCAACTTAGCTGCTTTCTTCAGCCTTTTTGACTTTCTCACTTGAGTTGCCTCTTCAGCTTGGAATTCAGAGGGTAGTGTCAGGCTTGTTGGGAAGTCAGTGAAGGTCTGTTCCTTTCTTTTTCTTTCAGAAGCTCTAGTGACCTTCCCCCTTACTTCAATCACCTTATCCTTGGGGTCTAAGCCTGCAGACTCTCCTCCCGGCCTCTGCTCCCATCTGGCCTGATCCTCAATGACAGAAGCCATATACTTCTTCATTGCAATCTGGATCTACTCCTCTTCAGTTAGGTCTTCAAGATTCGTAGGCCCTTTGCCTTTTCCAATGACTTCCTCCTCCTCCTCACTTTCAGGCTGCTTGTCCTTTTCCTTGGATTCTCCAATCTTCAAAGTTCCCTTTGCCCTTGCTCTCTCTCTTTCCCCCTTTTTGGCATTATCAAAACATTGGGGCTTCAAGTCACTCATTGTGACAGAGAGGTGGGAATGAGCATGAGTGAGAGACTTCAGCTCTTGCAGCAGATAGACATTCTCATCATGGATGTTCTGCATCCTATCATCTGCCATGCTGAGAAAGACATGAATTGGCTTCATTTTCTGGGCAACAATTTCATCAAGTGTGGCCTTCAGGGATTGATCAAGTTTGGCCTGCAACTGGTCAGTGAGATTGGCCACAACCTGATCAGAGACCTTGGCCATGAGTTCAACTGTGAACTTTTCAGCAGCTTCTTTTACCATTGCAGCTTTAAGCTCCTCAGCTTTCTTTCTCTGGGCTGCTGTCCTTTGTCTCAGTGCATCCTTGATGGTTTTTCTTAGGGCTAGCACATTGCTCTTGTATCTCTCTCTCAGGCCCTTCTGTTCCCTCTTCATAGTTCTTGTAAACTTAGTCATTGCATCCTTAGCTTTTGTGACTTCAGTTGAGACTGTTTGCAGACCAGTCTCAACTCCACTGATTCTAGCATCTAAGGTTGGCAACACTACTTCCTCAGAACTTGTTAGCCTCATCTCAACAGAGGCTAGAGTCTTTCCTTGGCCATCAAGAGTGTCTGTAGTTTCTGCATGAGCCTTCCCAACTTCCCTGACTAAGATGTCCAACTTCTCTGACTGCTTCTCAATGGAAGTTGCAGTTTGGGAAGCAATTTGCAGCCCAGCTTCTGTTGCATTAGCTTGTTCAAAGTAGATTTTGTTTAATGTGGACATGTTAGCTGAGATTGCTTCAAGATCAACATCAGTGTTGACTGGAATATCAGTGAGGGAAGCATCTGCAAAAATTTGTTCAATGGTGACAGCTACAGAATCTGCAAAACATAAAGTTAGATAAATCACCCTCATCACCCTCTTTCTTTTCTTCTCCCATAAGGTCTGATACATCAGCACCCTTGCTCTCATTTTCAACTAAATTCTTTTCTTCATTTTCTTTTGATGGACTCATATACACTGGAGAAACAGGTCTCCTTTCACCAAGGGATTCATCAAGTTCAGATTTGACTTGAAGAATAACCTGACTCTCATGTTGGGCTTCACCCAACATTTCACTCTCCTCTCCCTCTTGTGGTGGTGCACTCTTGCTACCTGTAATCACACAATCACCTTCATCTCCCTCTGAATTTTTATCACTACTATTCTTTTCAACTCCTTCCGGTCCTAAACCTGACACCTCCATATCCTCAACAGGATCCACTGAGGGCAGTTGATGGGAGATCACAGTGTTTGGGCTTTCCAAGTCCACTGATTCATCCTGAATGACTAAAGGCTGGTCAGTGTCCAACTTCTCTAACACTGATGAGGCTTTAGTCAAACCAGCTTCTCCTAAGGAAGTCTCAACATTGTCAAGCTGTGCCTCAGGCTTAGAAGAACCATCCTTGGCCAATGCATCTTGGACTGAGTCACCACTCTTGGTCAACTCCTCTGATTTCTCAGAGTCCTGAATAGAATGATAAGTCAAGTAGTGTACCTTAGCAGGGTTAGGTCCAGGAGGATTGGGATTGGTGGTGTCATCATCATCATCATCTGCATCATCTGAGGTGCTGTCAGGGTGTTTTATCCCTTTAGCAATCCTTTCCCTTTCAGCTAGCACCTTTTCATGGACAATGGTGCAGAACAGGGTCTCAGTGGTAAACACACTGGATTTCTTGACATTTGCAAAGTGCAACAGCCTGTTCTCTTCTAACTGCCACCAGCTAGCACCTTTATCCTTGATAGCCTGAGCTATCTCCGCCATTGTTCTATCTTTGATCTCAACAAGAGCTCTGAGATCATAGAATTGTTGTTGTAGCCTGGGATAATCCTTCAATCCCGGATAAAGTTGATCAACATTAGTTTTGGCAATCTGCCTTAGCATCCCTTCATATGTGTACTCTTCTCCACTATCATCATCATTGTTGTCATCAGAAGAGTTGGCTTGGGATTCAGAAGGGTTGGTTTGGGTTTCAGGAAGGTTGAGATAGGGTTCAGATGGGTTGGGTTCAGAGGAACTGGGAATGATTTGGGTCTCAGTTACTGTAGAGAGCAATGTTCCTGAGGGGGTTGATGCAATGTTCAAAGGAATGGTTTGAATAGGTGGTAGAGTAAGTTGATCACCTTCAAGAAGGGCAGTTTCAAGAAGTTTGGTGTAAGAGAGAAGTCTGGGATCAAGGGGGGAGAATGGCCTATCTTCTAGATCAGCCAAGACATCAATGCCTGTCCTGTCAGGAGCACCTTCAGAAGAGTATGTCTTCTTGGCAACAATTGGAGCATCCTCAGGAGTCTTGCACTCCTCTTCTTAAGGCTTTGGAGATTCATGAGCTGGAGATATTCTCTGAGATTGAATATCAGGAGATTTGGCATCAGGGCTCTTGGACTTTGATCTTGACTTGGAGTTAGACTTACTTGCTTGTCTTCTTCTTGAAAAACTCCTTCTTCTGTTTTTCTTCCTCCATCCTTCTTCTTTTCAGAAGTTTTGATAATTCTTCTTCTTCTTTCACCCCTTGTGGGCTTCTCAAGATCCCTGAATTCAGTTACTGCTTCAGGCTGCAGAGGGACAATCTCCCTGAACTCCTCACCAGTTTCAGGAGGGTTGACCCCTTCTTGTTCCACTTTGTCAATCTCCTCCGAAGTGGCACCTCCACTTTTGGACTGACTTTTTGGGGAAGATTCACTGAGAATCTGTTTCATCGTTTTCATCTTTGGTTGAGTTTTGGTGGTCTGAGCTTTCCTCTTCCTTGGAGAAGATCTGGTAACACGTGCAACTGTCAAGGCCTGCTTTGCTGCAGTACCTTGCTTCCTCTTCTCTGTCTTAGAAGACAGTTTTCTGTACATCACCTTTTGGGCTGGAAATGGTTTTGGTTTGGCTTGAAGGTGAGTGTAGTGGGCAAATCTTTCCAAGAGCAAGCTTGCTCTTGTGCAATATAACAACTTCCCATCCACCACAACTTTATGGTGCTTCATCTCCTTGAACTTATACTTTTCATTCATCATCTTTTCTAGAATAAAAGTTTTCCAATCAAACTTGACTCCTCTTTCAGTAGAGTCAATCACAGCTGCCATTACTCTCAACTTTGGCAAGCTTATTTGCTCTAAACTCCCAGAATGGCTCAGCAAACTTTTCACCACAATATCAAATAAGTGCTCATATGTTGGTTTTAAGGTTTTCTTGTTTTGAGCACCTACTAGTTTCTGGGGAACTTTCATCCATGGATTTGAGAACTCCTGCTCCTCTCCTTCTCTGTAGGCTTCAGGATTGAGTCCTTTAGAGGGTAACCCAAAACTTGCATCCAAGTCTTCCGAGGTAAAAATGATGGTGTGTTGGGATTCCTCTTCTTCTCCTTCTTCTGCATAAGTGAGTTTGGTGCAAACATCACCCTTTTTACCTTTCCACCTTAGATAAGCAAAGAACTCAGCCATATAGGTATTGAGGCATGAGTCAGGTTTGGTGCCTAAGAACTGCTCAAGCCCTGCATCTTTTAACCATTTGAGGACAGGAAGAACTTCATCATCTGGGCTGTCAAAAGCCACAATCTTTTCGAACCATAGAGAGTTTATATTGCTCATATAGGTGAAATCAATGTCCAAGGATGGATCATTGAAGTTCACAAGTTCCTCTCTTTTGAGTTTGGGGGCCATGGATGTTTTCTGGAAAGAAAATGGGGAGTTTGAAAGTTTGAAGGTTTTTCAGAATTTTGCTTAAGGGTTTGAATCAATTTGTGTGTAAGAAATGAGGATAAAAACTGAAGGTTTTTATACTCCAGGAGTTTGTTAACCGTTGGACAATGGCTTTAGAGGGTGGATAAATCATAAAACCAAATGGATAAAGTGGGGTAGTGGGCTTTGAAACGGTTAGATGAAGGTTTTAAGAATAATCAATGGTTTTGATGAAAATCAGAGTAATTAATACAATCTTTAAGTAGATTTTGTATTTAATGCAGATTTGTCATTTGGGGGCTAAATTCTTAATAGCACACGCCATCCTAAAAATAGACTACTCTTAGCCCAAGAATTCCCTTAAATGTCTAATCAATGCTAAAAATAGCACTTATCACCTTATCAGTTTGGACAAGTGTCCTGATAAGTGATTTGATCTTTATTTTGATCAAAATTTTCGACCAACATGCCTGAGTGGGTCCCAATGTTGCTGACTGGGCCCCACATGGTCAATCATCCTGACCAACATTGCTGAAAGTCATATGGACAACTCTACTGAGTACTTTCTTTCAGGCAGATAATTTCAGTGAGGTTGGTCAACTTTGCTGAAGTTCAATTTAATGAACTTCTCCCTTCATTTGTGCTTCCTTCTTCATTTCTCCATCTTCCCTGGATCAAGTAAGCCCAATTCAGCTGAAAGCTCCATAAACCTTGCTTCAGCTAAAGACTTTGTCAAGATATCAACCTTTTGCTTATCAGTGTGAATTTTGACAAGCTTGATATCCTTCTTCTCCACATGATCCCTTATGAAGTGATGCTTGATATCAACATGCTTGCATCTTGTGTGAAACACTTGATTTTGTGAAATAGCAATTGCACTGTTATTATCACAAAATATTGGAACTTCATTTGTGATGACTTTGTAATATCTGAGTTGCTGTCTGAGCCAAAGTATCTGAGCACAGCAACTTCCAGCTGCTACATATTCTGCTTCAGTTGTTGATGTTGCAACTGTGTTTTGCTTCTTTGAGAACCAAGAAATCAGCTTGCTGCCTAAGAATTGACATGTTCCTGAGGTGGATTTTCTGTCAATTCTGCAACCTCCATAATCAGCATCTGAGTATCCAGTGAGCTCAATGTTGTCATCAGCTGGATACCATAGTCCAAGATTCTCAGTTCCTTTGAGATATCTTAGTATCCTCTTGGCAGCTTCAAGGTGGCTCTTCTTTGGATTTGCTTGGAATCTGGCACACACTCCAACAACAAATGTGATATCAGGCCTACTTGCAGTGAGGTATAGTAGGGATCCAATGATGCCTCTGTACTCAGTGGAGTTGGTTGATACTCCACTTTCATAAGGATCCATCTTCCAGTTTGTATTCATAGGAATTCTGACTGGTTTGCTTGTAGCACATCCAAATTTCTTGATCATGTCCCTTGTATATTTGGCCTGATTGATGAATATTCCTTTCTTTGATTGAGTGACTTGAAGTCCTAGAAAGAAATTCATCAATCCCATCATGGACATCTCAAATTTGCTTTGCATGAGTTTAGAGAATTTCTCACACAATTTCTCATTTGGAGATCCAAATATAATGTCATCCACATAGATTTGGACTAACAAAATATCATCTCCTTCACATATTCTGAACAAGGTTCTGTCAACAGTGCCTTTGACAAAACCATGATCTAGAAGGAACTGTGATAAGGTGTCATACCAAGCTCTTGGAGCTTGCTTCAATCCATAGAGAGCTTTTTTTAATCTGTACACCTTGTCTCCTTCTTCAAAGCCTGGGGGCTGTTCAACATATACTTCTTCCTTCAGCACTCCATTGAGAAAGGCACTCTTCACATCCATTTGATACACCTTGAATCTTTTATGAGCTGCATAAGCTAGGAAGAGTCTGATTGCTTCAAGCCTGACCACTGGTGCAAATGTTTCATCATAATCAATCCCTTCAGATTGACAGTATCCTTTGGCCACCAGTCTTTCTTTGTTTCTCACTATGATGTCATTTTCATTTCTCTTATTTTTGAATACCCATTTGGTACCAATGACATCTTGGTGAGTTGGTATGTCCACCAGCTCCCATACTTCATTTCTGGTGAACTGGTTCAGCTCTTTTTGCATGGCAATGATCCAATTGGTGTCTTGAAGTGCTTCCTCTATATCCTTTGGTTCCTGTTCTGAAAGAAAATAGCAAAACAAAGCACTTTCTCCATGAAATCTTCTAGTTTTGATCCCTTCACTTGGATTTCCAAGTATCAGGCTAGTTGGGTGATCTTGCAACCAAGTCCTTCTAGACCTGATTCCTTCAGGAGGATTGTCCTCTTCTGAAGTTGGATCACTAGAATCATTAAATTCAGGAAAGTTAATTGAAGGATCAAGTTCAGGATCATATTCAGGGTTATTGTCCTCATTGTCAGATAGGTTGACATTTTCATTGGTTCTCCCTTGAATAGTGGATCCATTTACTACCTCAGCATTGCCTGCTTCTTCATTGGTAGGTGTTACCTGGTTTTGAACTGGGATGGGGTCAGTCAGTTCAATTTCTCCTTCAGGTTGGTTGACTTCTGGTTGATTGCCATCAGGTAGGTTGTCCAGTTTTTTATAGTCATTGAGTTCAAGCTGGGCAACATCTACAAACACTGTTTCCTTGCTTTGAAACCTTAGTCTGGTTGTTCTTTGTGTTATCTCATCAATATTCAGGTCTCTATCCCTGAACTCATTAGTAGACTCATCAAACACAACATGATGTGTTTCTTCCACAATAAGAGTTTTGCAATTGTAGACTCTGTAAGCTTTGCTGACTTGAGAATATCCAACAAATATTCCGTCATCAGCTTTGCTGTCAAAAGCTTTCAATTGCTCTTTCCCATTATGTGAATGAAACACTTGCAACCAAATATATGGAAATAGGCAACAGTGGGCAATCTACCTTTCCATAGTTCATATGGAGTTTTAATTTGACCTTTAGTGATTAAGGATCTGTTCTGTGTGTGACATGCAGAGTTAATGGCTTCAGCCCAGAACCTTTTTGGCAATTTTGATTCAGCAATTAGTGTTCTTGCTGCCTCTTTCAAGGTTATGTTCCTTCTTTCAGCAACACCATTTTGTTGAGGTGTTCTTGCAGCTGAGGTCTCATGAGTGATGCCATTCTTGCTGGAGTACTCATTGATGTATGAGTTTATGAATTCTGTGTCTTTGTCTGATCTGATCTTGACAATGCTTAGGCCCTTTTCATTGCTCAATCTCATCATCAATTCAGGTAACTTGACTTGGGTCTCCTTTTTGTTCAGTAGAAATACTACCCAAGTGACCTGGAAAAATCATCAACAACTACTAAAGCATATTTTCTTCCATTTAAACTTACTGGGATAATTGGACCAAATAAGTCCATATGCAGTAGTTGAAGAACTCTCTCAGTTGAAATGACAGGTTTTCCCTTAAAGGATGCTTTGATTTGCTTTCCTTCCTGACATGGCTGGCATATATGTTCTTTGGAGAACAATTGGTTTGGCAACCCTTTACTATAGAGTTCCTTGTAAGCTTGTTGATGGTTTTGAAGTTCAGGTGGTTCAGTCTCTTGTGCCATAGCCAACTTTGCACACTTGTGCTTTTGGCAACAAGACAGACTGTTTCAGGGGTTTTGCTCCAATATGCAAAATAAACATTTCCCTTTATCACCCCTATTAGTAGCACCTGCTGTGTTGATTTGTCTTTGATAATGCATTCATTTGGTGCAAATTCAACACTGTATCCTTTGTCACAGATTTGACTTATAGATAGCAAGTTATATTTTAGGCCTAGCACATAAGAAACATTAGTAATTTTTACACTACCAATAGTTAATGTACCATAACCTCTTGTGATTCCTTGAGAGCTATCTCCAAAGGTTACTGAAGGACCATTTTTTTCAATGAATTCTGAGAGAAGCTCCTTGTTTTCAGTTATATATCTTGAACATCCATTGTCCAAGTACCATGCTATTCTTTTGTTTATGTTTCTCTTCTTCTTGTGGTCCTTGCAGTCCTGCAAAGTCAAACTTTAGGTACCCTTTGAATGTTGGGTCCTAGGGGGTTAGCTGTACCTTTTGGAACCCAAACCTGCCTGATTACTCTGATTGACTCAAAGTGACTGATTTGGTTTCCATTTATATCTACATACACAATCCTGCCCTTAAATGCCTTGGGTGGTTTCTGTGCATAAGTTTTAGTCTTGTAAGATTCAGGAGAGTTACTGAATTTCTTTGGGACATGTCTCCTAAAGTTACTGGACTTAGGTGCAGCTTGGTAAGACCTTTGAGGATAGGAGCTTGGATGGCCTTTTCCCTTTGGCATGAAGGGTCTAGGCTTCCTGAAACTGTTATACCTATCAGTGGGGTTGGGCCTTAATCTGTCCAGTTGAGGTTGCCTCATTTGAGTTAGCCTCTTCTGAACAGACCTTGGACAACTCCACTGATGAGTGTTCAGATGGGTTGGCCTTCCATTGGTTCTTCCCTTCTGAAACTCATTTCTCTTGTACACAATGTTTTTAACCACTTTCTTAGGTTTGGGTTTAGGGACATTGTTTACTTGAGTAGGTATAAGAGTTTCTTTACCCTTATCCTTGATCAGTGGCTGGTTTACTTCCATTTCATTTTGTTTTTGTTGAGCCACTGACCTTACAAAGGTCATTTTAGAATTGCTTGTTGAAGCAATGCTAAGACCAGGCGAGGGTTCAAATGGATTATAGCCTAATCCACTTCTTTGAGCCATTGGTCTTTGAAACCCTTGAATTTCCTCTATTGCCTTAGAGGATTTGTTCAAGGCAGACATCTTTAGTTTTAGGCTCCCCTCACTTAATTTAAGAGCATCAAATTCATGTGAGAAATTATCAAATTTAGCTTGAAGGATTCTAAGGTCAAAATCCTTTTTCTTCAGAGCTAGATTTTGCTCATCAGTCAGCTTTTGTTGTTCAGTGACTTTGAGAGACATTTCATCATGTTCTCTCACAGTCTGCTGATACAACTCAGTTGATTTAAGGTCAAACTCTGGTTCAGGAAGGTTGGGAGTTTTGGCTTTAGAGTTTAACAGTTCATTCTCCCTTAGTGCCATATTACATACTTCTTGTAATCTGGTAAAGTCCTCCAATAACTTTCCAAAGTTGAGTTTGAGGTGGACTTCACTGGATTCATGTGAGTTATTTGTGGAATTAGAGGATGAACATACCTCTTCATCTTCAAAAGCCATTTGACAGTCTTCTTCACTGTCACTGTTGGAGAATAACCCATCATCAGATGAGTACACACTTTCTTCACTAGCTGATTCTCCAGCTACCATAGCCTTCATGTTGCTCAATCTCTTATCTCTCTTATTCTGTCTCTCCTTTCTTTCTTTTGAGCTCAGATCAGGTCAGTCATATTGAAAATGACCTTTCTTCTGACAGTTGTAGCATACATCCTCATCATCATTTCTCTTGCTTGAGGACTCCTTCCTCCTATATGATGATGGATCAGCCTTGTTGTACTTTTTCTTGTCAGCATAGTTGTCTTCTTTCTTTTCATCAGAGAGTTTGTCCTCTGATTTGTCATCAGGAGAGTTGAATCTTCTCGTGGTTCTGTTATCTTGGTAGAACTTTTTGTATCTACCAAATCTGGAGTTGAGCTTCTCAAATCTTCTGGCCATGAGAGCTAGCTCCTCCTTCATTTCTGTCTTAGAGACAGTTTGAGATGATCTCTGTGCACTCTTCTTTTCTGTCTCAGCAGCTTTGAATGCAACACCTTTGCTTGAGGATGATGGCTCTTCATGCACCTTCTTTCTGTTCAGATCAAACTCATATGCTTTGAGTTCAGAGAACACTTGCTGCATGGGCATGTTGTCAAGATTGCTGGTGTTCTGCATCATGACTGAGTATATGTCCCACTTGGATGTGAGACTCCTCAGGATTTTCAGTGCAACTTCTCTTTTAGCATAGAACTTGCCAAGAGAATTTATCTCATTCATGATGTCAGTGAATCTGCCATCAAGATGATCAATAGTTTCATTGGGCTCCATAGTAAATTGTTCATATTTTTGGATGGCTACTTGAAGCTTGTTTTCTTTTATCTTTTGGGTACCTTCACACATGAGTGCTAAGGTATCCCAAATTTCTTTTGTTGTTGTGCAGTGGTACACTCTTCCCATCACTGCATCTGGAATTGTCTGGTACAAAGTGTTCATGGCAATGTAGTTCAGGTTGTGTCTTTTTCTTTCTTCAGCTGTCAATTCATCCTCATCCTTGGGCAGCAATTCCCTTGGGTCTGCTTTCTGAGCATCAGTGACTTTGGGATTCAACTTGGTGAAGGTGAAGGGCCCTCTTGTGATGACTTTGAGCATTTCATCATGCTGGCAGGCAAGATGTGCTCTCATCCTGATCTTCCAAAAGTCATAGTTCTCTATTGAGAACATTGGCAGTTTGTGATGAGAAATGTGATTCACTTGGTTTGGACCCATGTTGTTAAGGGTGTTGACAGCATCTCCTGGAACTGCATTGTTAGCCATTTCTATAGAATTTGATTAGATAAGCACATATATGTTTTTCAGAAATTGGATCAGTTCAGTGACCACAGAAATAATGTGATTTGAAAAACCAGTTGGATTTTCAGAGGCAGTGGTCTTTGAACCCCTGCTCTGATACCACTTGTTGGTCTTGTATGGAGTATGACACAAGTGTATGGGGGAGGAATGCACTTGTGTATGCAAATTCTTTTCTTTTTCAAAACTGTTTGGTCTATCAGAGAGGTTGTCTGACAACAATCCTAAGAGTGAACTTTAATATATATTTGGCCTACTGAAAACTATGAAGTGATCAGTTGGATAACTATCTAAAAGAGTTGCTAGGTGCGGAATGTGATTGACCATTTCTTTAGAAAGAATACTCCAAATTAATTTCTGAAAAACCAGTTGATCAGGGACTTTGTCCAAAAGCTGTTTTACTCAACTTTGCTGAAACTAACTCTTTAATAATGATTATTGCAAGTCATGTAAGTTAGAAAAAGATGCATTAAGTAAATGACACATCAATTTATAGTGGTTTAGAGGCTCAATCTCCTACATCCACTGATTGAACAGGATAATTCCTCAACACCTGGAATTAACTTATTTTATAGTGCCAAGGTGCACTGATCAACAACACTATCTTAGTGCTTTGATCCCTAGGATAATCTGAGTCCTAGTGCTCAATCTCTCTGAGTTAAGACTGTATTTTCACTAAACAGTCCTTAACTCCTCACATCTACAACAAACTCTACTTCACTCAATGAGGTAAGGGTTTGAGGTTTTGGTTCCAACTAATTGAGATACCCTTTACAATAAGTACAGTGTAAAGGCTTAGAATATCTCAGTGCTAAGCTTGGGATATTACAAGAAAGGCTTAGCTTTTGAAGTGATCAGGAAACTTGGGATTGTGAAGAACAGCTTTGGTTTCCTTTGATTGCTTGATAGTAGTTTGATAGCAGATTGTTGGATGCTTGAATCCTTGGATCACTTCTGAATTTATAGAACAATTTTATCAACTATTCGTTGGAGAGATAGCATTTCAAATTGTCTATTTGCAGCTCCATTGAAACGGCTATGAAGCTCATCCTTCTATTATCCACTGTGTAAAAGGTTCTTCAATGGTTGCTTGAATGAATGTGTTGACTTCTGAAAAATGCGGCTGAGATGACTTGTGCCAGCTTCCAAATTTGCACATTTCCCAAGGTTGATTGTGGCAGACTTTGTACTCCACCAACGGTCAGATGGGACAAGTGACCTGAACATTCCTGCTGCAAATGGAATGTTCCTCCATTCATTCAATTCTTCAGTCTTTAATGCTTCTAAGTCTTCAATGCTTTGTTCAGGCTTGATGGCAATAAATGCTTCATTAAATTTGTCTTGACTCATTCAATGCTCTTGATCTTTAAGTCATTAAGCTGATCTGATATAGCTCTTATCATTACCTTGCAGCTTGACTTCTTATCTTTGATCATTCAACCATGTTGTCTTCTTCAGTATACTTGTCTACTTGAAATTCAGCAGACTTGCCCTAAGATACTTAAGCATATAAAGCTGCCTAACATTTTCAGCTTTGGACAACTATCCTGAACTATAAATCTCACTACATTTCTGAGATTTAGACTTAGGCATTTCTACTGTCTCAACTGTCCTGAGACAACTAGAGTGATGCTTTTTCATTTGTATCTCAACTAATCTGATCATCATCAATCAGGGGTTTTGGTATCTTAATCAAAATCAATTTATTTCCCAACAACTACAAATGATAATTATATAAAAACAAATTAGTAGATATATTGATAGTTATATAACTAATATTATACTGCTATAGGTGACACTACAAAAAAAATAGCTTTTAGTGACAACTTTTTTTGTCACTAAATCTTTGAATTTTGTCACTAAAAATAGTTAGTGACAATTTTTGAGTTTGTGGCTATAAATCGTGTGGCTAAAAGATTAGTAGCGAAAATGTCTTAAACATCACTACATGTCATATTTTTAGTCACGTACATATTTTATCACAAAAAATTATTTTATAGTGACATATATGTGTTGTCACTATTACTCAATGATTTAGTCGCATTTCCTTGTTGTTACTATAACTCAATGTTTTAGTCACATATGTTTATTGTCACTATAACTCAGTGTTTTAGTCACATATGTTTATTGTCACTATAACTCAATGTTGTAGTCACATATGTTTATTGTCACTATAACTCATTGTTTTAGTCACATATGTTTATTGTCACTATAACTCAGTGTTTTAGTCACATATATTTATTGTCACTATAACTTAGTGTTATAGTCACATACGTTTATTGTCACTATAACTCAATGTTTTTAGTCTCATATCTTTGTTGCCACTATTACTCAATGTTTCAGTCACATATATTTGTTGTCACTGTTGCTCAAGATTTTAGTCACATCACATTTGTTCATTGACACTAAAATAAATAGTATAGTTACAAAATTATTATATCACTATAATTAAGGTTTTTAGTCATGACTAATTATTATCACAAAATATAACGTTTATGTTACGATATAATAGTCGTATCTATAATTACTTACAAGTCATCACTATTGTTATGTCACTAATTACGATGTAATTATTACTAAATGCTAAAAAAAATTTATCACAATTTATGTTTTAATATTGATATTTTAAATAAATTCAATATAAATAATAATATTTATAATATTGTAATAAAAGTATTTTAACTATAGTCACACTTTGTTATCACTAAAACCTAAAAATATGTAAACATTATATTAATATTAATTTGATTTAAATAATAATAATAATAATGAGAAAAAATTAAAAGAAGATATTGTGACAAATATTTATATATAGTTCTAAGCTTAGTGACAATATTTTTCTGACAATGTTTTTATACCTATAAAATAATCTATTTATGTATTGAAAATAAAATATTACAAATTGAAAGTAAAACTTGTGATTAAATATAAACAAGGAATACAAAAGTGCAAATTTAAAATACATTAATACTTAAAATAAAAATGTGAGTCATTGCATAAAATAAACTAGATAAATTAAAATTAAATGTCTAAAATAAATTACATAAATATTAAATAAACCATCAAGTTGATGAATTGGTACGTAGTATATCAACCCTGCTCAGAAGCTGTCTTTCAAACCTGTAAAAATATAAATTTTTAATGAGTATTTTTATTGGAAAAAAAATAATGTCAAATTAAAGATAAATCACAACAATAATTACTTACACCAGAAGATGGAATGAGATTTATTTGATTTAGTGCACGATAGATTTCAGGAATTTTGGCTTCTAAGGACTCCAATCGTAAAGCCATCTCTGTGTTCTTTGTCCTCAATGCTTCCATCTCTTCTTTGTCTTGTTCAAGCTCGTTCCTTAAATTTTCATTCTCCTTTTGTAGTTCAACATTAATCCTCTCTTTTTTATTTGAAGGCGGCTTCAAGCCATCTCCACAGCCACGTAGTCGATTAGGTTTTTCTTGCCCAAGAACCTCCACAAATGCTTCATCTTCAGAAATTGCATCATCACCACCTTGTAAATCAACAATTTTATCCTGAAAAGTTTTAAAAGAAGATGAGAAAATGATATGGTAGAAATAATTATTTTGTCTTCCTGCTTTTTTTTTTTCTTAAGTTTAAATATAGAGAAAAACTCCAAACCAATTACTGTTTTCATCTTAAGTTTAAATATAGAGAAAATCTCCAAACCAACTATAATTGCTACTACATCTTAACTCTCATTCAACAATAAAGATTTAAAAAATCTACAAATTGAGGAGACAATTTATGGAAAATGTGATCTCCATGCACACATTCATAAATTTAAGCAAGGACCAATGAATATAATTTGCTTGTTTGATGTAAATACTTACGTATGCTTCCTTTGAAGGTTCATCAACCCATTCATCCTTTTTTTTGCTATATCGAGTTTTTTTTCATGTAGATGTTCGGGTTGGCTCTTCTCCTGTCTCAAGATCCCGTTGTCATGTATATAAACAAAGTTTATCATATTTCAAAATATATGAAAAGAATAATAATTATAAAGAAAATAACTATAATATCAATAGTAAAAGAGTATTATTTTAAATTTACACACATCTTCATAGAAAGACTGTGCAATAGATTTTGTCCCACAAGTATGACCCATTTTTAGTTTTTGACGATTTTGCTTGTTTCGATCACTAATTTTCTGCATGTAATTTTAATTAGAATAAATATCTGATTAAATGTAAGGTAAAAATGATAATCCATATCACAAAATATCCAAACCTCAATAATAAACTACAAGCAAGACAGTAACAGAACACTCTTTACAACTTTAAAGTACAGTACCAAATGTTTAAAGTTAGAAATCAAGTAACACTATCAAATGAGCAAATTTAGCAATCAAATAAAAATACAAATCAATCAAAACCAACAAATATAACCATCTACAAATTAAGCACATTGGTCTATAAAAATTCCAAATATAATGTTTGTATCAAATTCACACTTAATTATAAGTTTACAAAGAACAAACACTAAGCATAACACTAATTACCAATTTCATTTCGAGAAGGGGCTTGAATATTAAATAGAGGCAGGGGAGGAAGGACCGCGAATTAGAGAAAACAGAAAATTGGCGAGAAGGCTGAGAAATTGAATTATTTTTTTTTGATCGGTAGTATGTATATTAATTTGGGGTAAAAAAGTTACCCAAGAAATCAGTTACAGAAGATCAGTAGTACAAAGTTTCTAAAAAAACTAGCAGGCTGGGAATTTGAATTGAATTGAAGGGGCAATATTAAATTGAATTAAAAGTTTATCAGGATGGAGCAGCCTAAAACTAGAAAAAATTGAATACACTCCTTAACCCTGGTCCTCTTCTAGGGTGGTTCTGCCCAAACGATCGTCTACCATTGTGTTTTGTTTTTACGATTCCGGTGGATTGTGCGTTGGTTGCGTGGGTATTTTATACTGTATTTGGGAAGAATGGGTCAAAAGCTCAAGGCTTGGAGATTAATTATTTACGTAATTAAATGTCAAATTTACATTTTATAAATATATGCTTTTGCCTTAATAATCTCAACAAATTAACTTCATGATTTTTATTATTTAGTTTAGAAAAATATATACCTTCCATTATCAAATAATATTTAAATTCAATATATAATTTTTTAATTAATTTATAATTTAAGAATATGATTTAATTTATTTATAATATTATTTTTCAAAC